>CM016618.1:56747431-57352721 GCA_005393395.2 Gossypium australe
AGGCAGCCAAAATCATCAATCAAATACACAATTCATACCATTATAATTTCATCTATTCCAATTCTCAAATCACTACTATTTACTTAGCCAAATACATGCCAAAACAATATCAAACAATATGGTTCATTTACCATAATTCACATAACCATTATAACTTACCCTATAAATAACCAACACAACATCTAAAATCATACATCATCAAGGTATTTCTCAAGCATTTATACTCCACAAATCAATTAACCATTTGAGCAACTATAAAAGCATAACCACATTCATACCAAACATACCAAAACAAGTCATCACTTATGGCTATATATACAAACCAAAACATGTACATTTACAAGCCATTTCTAATAGACAAACACACATCAATATTAACATCATTTACAAGCCAAATCTCATGGCTATGATCACAACCAAAATACCACATCTAGCCTATACATGCCATATCATAAATGTATAATCCAAAAGTACCAACTTAGATGTTTGACCCGACGACTCCCGGATCCGAGCTAGCCTTAATTCACTATAAAACATAGAAAAATAAAACGAAGTAAGCTTCAAAGCTTAGTAAGCTTGTATGTGAATAACTTAATTCATCGAATAAATGCAAATCAACCAATTACACATGAAAAAACCATATACAAATTAACTACAAACTTTTCTCATGTCTTAAAACATGATCAAATACCAACTCATCGAACTTTCACTATTTAATACTCGAATAGGTTCTGTACGTACCTGTATCGCCTCGTGCTAACCTCTTTCTCAACCACATCATTCGTTTACCCGTTAAACCATTCAAAATAAAAATCGGATAGTTAGGAGTCTCGTACGATAAGTACCTATACCATGGCTCGTAGCCAAATCAAGGTAACTTATCTGAAGAACTATTATCATGGCCCGAAGCCAAATCGGCAAAATATGCACCTAAAGTTCTAATATCATGGCCTGAGCAACGTATCACTTACTGACATGTCAATAGTATCCAAAACTATTCTTAAGGTTCAACTAGGCTTACACACTTTTCGTTTCTATTATCGAATGCATCTGTAAAGTCATTTTCACAATTCATACATTATCCATATCCCGTTTTAATAATTTATGCAATATTAAAGCATTTTAACATACATTTATAATGTAATCATCACATACGAACTTACCTCGTATTTGGAATTGACGGATCGGGTCGATTACTTGATAATATTGCTTTTTACCTATCTAAATCCGAATTCTTTCTTGATCTATATGAATTCAAAATTAACTTATTTCATTCAATTAATCCAAAACTACAAATTTTGGTATTTTTACACATTAGCCCCTCAACTTTCGCATTTAATCAATTTAGTCCCTATCTCACAAATACACAAAATTCACACAATTCAACAAAACCCATGCTTGGCCAAATTATATATAGGTCCCTAGCAGTCCAAAACTTTCATTTATTTCACATTTCAACCACACAATTTACACATTTCACAATTTAATCCATATTATGCATTTTCATCAAAAATCACTTAACAAAACATGTAAAACTATCATCAAACTTTCATATTTCAACATTAAACATCAAAGAACACATAGATTCAACAATGGAAACTCTCAAAATCTTTAACAGTTTTGCAAAATAGTCCTTGGGCTAGCTAGACCTAGCTGCAAAGATCTCAAAAACGTAGAAATTATTAAAAAGGGGATGAAATTCACTCACCAATTTAGCTTTTAAAGTGACCAAACCCTAGAATGCTTCCATAGCTTCTTCTTATTTTAATTTTTGGTGGATGAAAACATGGAAAAAGATGACCACTTTGTGGTTTTGTTATTTTACTTATTTAATTAACCAAATTACTAAATTAACCTTTGATATAAATAATTTAAATCATCCATTTAATGTCCAATATATTGTCCACTTACCATCAAAATGGTCTAATTTTCACTTAAGGACCTTAACTTTAAGATTTCATAGCTATTTGACACTTTTAACTAATATAACAACAGTTTTGCATCTTACGCGGTTTAGTCATTTTTATCAAATTGACTAATCAAACGGTAAAATTAGCTCACGAAATTTTCACACATATCAAATAACATACTGCAAATATAAAAAATAATATTAAAATAATTTTTCGACATCAGATTTATGGTTCTGAAACCACTGTTCTGATTTAGCTAAAACCGGGTTGTTACAATCCGAGGCTGATTTCCTTATTGTATTAAGTGTTTGGAATCATTGTTGATATGTTATGCTTGAATTGTGAAAGAGCCAATTGCCAATGTGCTGTAATGTTCTATTGATGCTAAAACTGAAGCTTTTGTTGTGTTGATGGAGCTTGTCCTTCAGCGCGTACAACGAGTGTTTATTATTTTTTCCACAGAATTGTATGATATCATTCATTGAATGAATTAATGAATTTTCTTTAAATAGAACATATGTGTTTTAGAATTCAAAGGGTGGATTAAACTTTTCTTTTGATGGAAGGGTCTAAAGTGAGAATTCTTCATTGCATTGTTGGAAATTATTTATTCACGAATTTTTTTAATAAAAATATATTAAAAATTAATATAATAGATTTTTTATTAAAATTTTAATTTCAGAAATACAACTTATGAACTCAATAGTGTTATATATATATATATATACACTATATTATAATTAGAGTAACAAGTCAATCTAAAGTTGTTCTAATTCATTCTTAAATCACGTGTATATTCTCTCAAAATTTATTCTAATTTCATGATGGTATCCTATCTTAGAAGCAAGTGTGCGCAGTTGGTTATTTCGACTACTTGTATCATTATGTTTGAAATGTTACGTTTTAGTCACTTACTTTATCGCGTAGTAACATTTTAGTCACTGAGTCGTTAATTTCTATTAACGGTGTAACAATAAGCTGACGTGGCACGTTAAACCATCGTTTCTGTAACACCCTAAACCCAACATAGGAGTTTAGACCGAATCCTGGATGTTACATTGATCACCAAAGTGATCGTAGGTAAATTTTTACAAAATAAGTTATCCCAACAAACCGAGTCATTTAATTGCTTAAATTTATTCAATAAAAATGTAGTTAAGTTTATACTAAAACTTGAATTATATGATCGAATGAAAATTTGAAATGGATTCTATACCACAGTTTTAATAAAATTTTACAATCCAAAAACCAAATAACAAATAGAAACAAACCGATAATTTGTTCTTCTCCGAGACTGCCCGAGACCTCCGCATATCGAGCCCAGTGTCAGAATTTAGAAGAGGTACCTGAAAGGGAAACACTAAGAGGGGTGAGCTACACGAGCTTAGTGTGAGTTTGAATCAAGACTAAGAACAAAAATACAGTACCCAATTCAATATTTATCAACTACATATATATACTAAAACAGAAGGTAATTTCGAGATCAACGTCCCAACGGAACGTAACGTTTCAAACACACACCACATCACACCCAGAACACTCAGTCATATGTGTTTTTAGTCAGACAGAATACAGTCAGATAGTCAAGCACCCAGAAAGCTCAAATAGATGCGTATGAAAAGTAGTCAAGCAATAAAACCCACCCATCTAGCCAACACACCTTTCCATCCCCTGATCACACCCCATAAGAGCTGGTTAAGCTCATCCAACCAAACATACCACATAGGACCTCGAAAGGCCCATCCAACTCTACACACCATGTAAAGTCATTCCGGGTTGCCCGACAACAATGACCTGCCACCCCTGGTTGCCCGGCAACGATGGCTTATCAACATGCAGTTACACTGCCAAATCAAATAATGGTACGCAACAAAGTTAACGTACGTGTTGTATAGTGCGGTAAACTGTTGAACAAATAAGCTTGCAGTTGAACTGTCGGATTAGATCAGAATTAATCTCACTTCTCTTCGCAATCCCACCCAAAACTTATGCAAGTTTATGTGTGTATACATTAACACAGAAAACAAAGAGCACATCCACAGACAGTCAGACAAAAACAGATATGCACATACACCCAATTAACCGGGTTTAGAGTCAGACATCTCACACAACAATTACAAATATCACACAAGCCGTAGCCCAAATCAAAGTCTTAATTACCCTTTCTAAGGCTTAGCCAAGGGTTGAAACACACAGACACATCTTCATATAACAAACACACAGAGAACCAAAACAAGTGCCTTAAGGCCACATACCCGTGTGCTCTGGCCGTGTGGAAAAGCCTAGACCGTGTGGGAGGTCAAAAGCCCATGTGAAGAGGGCCACACGGCCATGTGGCTGAGGTACACGCCCGTGTGAAGAGAGACACACGGCCGTGTGGACCAGAGACATGGCTGTGGGAACAGGCCATGTAACTCTCTGTCCATTTGCACTAAAATAGAGTACAAGTTGACACGGCCGTGCGAGGGTCTCACACGCCCGTATGCCCACCAGACACGGGCGTGTGTTTTGGGATCTTTAAATCTCCAAATTAGCGACACGGCCATGTGGCCAGGCTGTGTGGCACCAAATCACTCAAACCCTAATTCCCAAACTCACATGCCCGTGTGCTCAGAGGACAACCGTGTGAAAATAAAAAAATCCCCAAATTGGCCACACGGCTGTGTGGCAAAGCCGTATGGTGTCCAAAGTAGCTCGAAAACACTAATTCCTGAAGGCACACGGTCGTGTGTATTGACACACGCCCGTGTGGCCACTTGTGTGGTCACAAAACCACCTTAAAAATAGCTCCGAAAATGTGCTTTCAGCCACGAAGCACTCTCCAACTCTCAATAGTTCGAAAATACGCCAAATCATGCAAATTCTAAGCATTAGACAATGATACAACATCGAATTTAATAGGTTTGCAAACTCTCACACACACGATGTCGACTTTTCATAAAGTCGAAAAAGAATTAGCAAATAAAACAGAAGAAGATACAAAACCCACACTCGACGACAGAGAAGCAAAGTTCTTCAATATCTACGCAGCGAAAACTTGTTTTCCCCAAGCAACCAGTTCAAAAGAAAAAAACAATAAGAACGAAAAAGGAAAGAGATAGAGAGAGAAAAAGAGAAGAAGAACGTTCAGGAGAAAGAAAAAGAAAAATTCCCAAATTAATTTGATAAAAAATATTAAATAATTATTATTACTAACTAAGAAAAAAATAAAACAAAATAAAAAGGCTCTCCAAAAAGTGCACCTAAAGACTCGAACCCAAAACCTTAAGATACACTAACACACAATCTACCACCAGACCAGCAGGCCAATTCTAACACTTGCACGCGCTACTAAACACAATAGCGTAACCTTTTCACTAACCCTAACCCCAAAACCCCAAAACTTTTAACCCCAAAATTTGAGGTGTTACAGTTTTAAATAAAAAAATTATGTTAATTTATACAATCAATCCCCATATTTTTTTGAGCATTTTTTTTCTTTATGCTTTTTAACTTTATTTTTCATTCTCTTTGTTTCTCCTACTTTCCTCCCTTTTCCATTTCTTTTAATGTAGTTTTTTATGGGTTCCATTTGTTAAAACTAGTCCCTATACTTCTCTTTTTTTGAACAATTTATTTTTTTGAGTGAGGCGAGCTTTTGGACTAGTTTTAACAAATGGAATGTAACACCCCAAACCTGGTCTGGACGTTATGGCCGAATCTGGCGGCGTCACATAATAGTGCTTTAGAAAATGTAACTACGTTAAAACCAGTTTTAGGTATCTTAGGCTATCGTCAACATGTGTCGTTTATTTATTTATTATCCAGTTTCAAAACCTTATACATTCGCGGAAGCTTTCAAAAATAATTTGCCAATTCGTATATATTTTAATAAAACCTTTGTTTATTTTGAAAACTTGAGTTTTCCTATTTCTAATCGTAATACCACTATGTCATAAATTCCAAATTTAAAACAAAATACGTAAAGGCCTTATTACATAAAAATTACCCAGATTTAATCAAACCATAACGAAAAATAAAACCATAATTAAAGTGTCTAGAACCGTGGTCACCGTCGAGTCCTCCGCCGCACCGATCCGTCTACTACTGAGGATTACCTGAGCAGATTAAACAGAGAAGGGGTGAGTTTTAGCAAACTCGGTGTGTAATCCCCACAGAAAACATACACACACAGAAATATCGGATAACAGACATTAATTCACAATTTGGGCCTGAGCGCATTACAGAAACTGTGTGGACCTTAGCCCACTCAGATATAGAATCAGATATGGTCTAGGGCTTTAGCACATTTCAGTCAATAAACAAAACAGACAGAATAGCAGAATCCTACCCACCAGCCTCTCACGCCAACTCCATCCAACCCTACACACCATGTGGGGATAAAATTGACCCACCCATCCCTACACACCATGCTGTACCGAATGCGGCACATAATCAGAAAGTTGTAGCTGGGCTGCCAGATAACAGGCTTGAGAACCTTTCAGATACTTCCTCCGAATCATCAACCCACCTCGATGCAATGCAACATACATAAAATGTCATGCTATTATGCAAACACAGTTCATACATTTAAATATCAGAATTCATGCTCGGTATAGAAATCAGAAAGTCAAGTCACATAATTAGGGGTTTAGGTAAAGCTTCCCGACCCTACATTAGGCCCACAATCGACTAGGGTGACCCGTACAACCTTACAGAACATTATAGAATAATGAGTTCACAAGCCCATGTGGCCTGCCCGTGTGGGCCCACACACGGCCTAAATTAGCCTTGGCCGTGTGGATTACACGACCTCACTCGACCCTCACTTGCACAGGGTCGGGCTCGTCAATCACACGGCTTGGCCCAAATTTCCACACGCCCGTGTGGTCCCATACGCCCGTGTGGCCTACACGGCCCAATTGGTCGAGCCTGTGTGTCGCACACGGCCTCGGCCAGTCGTCACACGACGTACGGCCTGGCTTGTTGATCACACGACCGTGTGGTGACTAACAGTCTTGCACACGGCCTACCACATGGGCGACCACACGCCCGTGTGGCGTCGACATAATGGTTTTTGGCTTTCACTGAAACCTTGTTTTCTACGTTTTCGGGTACACACTTGGTATCGAATCGATACTAACGGAATCCCGAAGTCACTAGCACCTATGATTGAACACGTTTTACTCATTAATCTCATAAACGATCGAATCAAACTAAATCCAGAAATGGAATGCTCATCTAGCGAGCGACCAACTTACCTTCGAGCACGAAGTAGTGTTTGTTTGCACACAATAACTCGATTACAGCCCTCGAGCAGCACCTAGCGTGAGTAACACCATTCCTTCGTTAATCAATTAATCAAAATAACACTAGATCATTAAAGAAAACACTTACCGAACACGGGCAGCGATAGCTGCACAAGAGAACCCGATTGCACGCGAAATCAAAAAGAGAAAAGTGGGTTTTCGACAGCCAAAAAGAGAGGAGAAATTGGCCAGAAAAGAGAAGAGGAAGAGAGGGAGAGAGAGCCAAATATTGCCTACTGAAACACTACTCAGTTTCTAATAAGTTCCCCCTCTCAATTCCTTAAAATTCTCTCCTTCAAACACTCCACCATCAGAGATTAACTAAAACTCAAACTCTTCTACCACACTAGCAGCACACAGGGATTCAAACACAAGACCTCCCCCACAATAACACACCACCTAGCCACCAAACTAGTAGGCCCATTCTGTTATTTACTTACACACTTTAACTTATAAGCCTACTAACCAGAGTTTGGGCTTTATTCATAAAAATACCAAAATTTACCCAAGTTGGGACTTGAACTTGGGACCTCTCAGACACACCCAAACACACCCAAATCACTCAACCACTAAAGCAGATAGGTATTTATGTCTTGAAATTACAAAAGCCAAAATTAACGGAAAACCAGGGCGTTACATGGAAAATATAGAAAATCTACGTTAAAAAAAACTAGAATGTTAAACTACAGTAGTTTAGACCCTATTCTCGAATAAAGGGACAATATGTATGAGTTTGATTGGTTTTGACTTGAATATTATATGACATGAAATGTTTTGAAATTATGTCTGTTTGATCGGTAATGCTCTTAAACCCTATTTCGGCAACGGATGTGGGTTGGGGGTGTTACACAGAAGAGAATAAAAAAAAAGAAAGTTAAAATAACATAAAAGAAAAAAATTAAATTGCTCAAAATAAAAACAAATAGAGAGACTAATTGTAGAATTTAACCTAAAATTTTTGTTTGAAATGATGATTTAACGTGCCATATCAACTTACCATTACACTGTTAACGGCAATTTCAAACATAAGTGACTAAAATGTAATTTGAGGCAAACGAAAGTGACTATTTTAGTAGTTTACCCTTAAAAAAAAACAGATGTAAGGAGATGATACCCCATTAACAATATTAACAAGGGCGGAGCCAATGGGGGATTGGCAAGGGCCCCGATCCTCCCTAGAATGAAAAATTCCAATTTTAGTCCTTTTATAATTCTAAAATTTTTAAAATAGTATATGGTAAAATTACACTTTGGCGAGAAAAAATTAATTTAATACTTTAAAAATTATAAATATATAAATTATTAAAATGGTGAAATTTCACTCTTATTATCATAAAAATATACAATTTTATTTCGACCCCTCTCAAAATTTTTTTAACTTGGCACTTGAATATTAATATATCTTATTCAAAAAAATGTATATCTTATAAAAATGGAGTAAAAATGATGTATTACTTTTTAATATTTTAGAACTTTTTTTATAATGTAAAATAGTAATACATTTATGGTTAAAATATCAAGGTATTTGAGCTTTCAGTTTATTTTAAAACTGGTTATTTATTATATAAAAAGAATGATAAAGGAAAGAAAGGAGCGGCATTAATGTTGCAGACAAGTTGCAGGTGGAAAAAAATTAGACATTAATGTCAGAGCTAATATCAATCAACCATTTTTCTAACACATTGAATGCACATTGCTTAAACAATAATGTAATTATGACACATCACCCACTTGGAGCGCCAACTTAGAATGCCTTTTCAACCAAATACATAACATATTTATTCTTTCTTCCATGAGGAAAACTGTTTTTATGATTTTTTTAACAAAATATCTTATAAAAATACAGATTTTTTCAAGTATAACATAATCAAAATATAAATAATTTTTATGTAATTATAAGTATTCAATTATTAATAAATTGATCGCACATCACATCTCAAATTTAGATATTCAAAACCTACAACTTTTATCTTTAATTAATGGATGAGAAATCAACTCTAGGACTATTCAAGAATTTCTTCAAATAAGCTTTTATTATGATAAAAGCACCATCGAATTTAGTGGATAAAAATCTATAATTATATCACGATTATTCTAATCATTTTCTTGACTATAAAAAGTAAAAATATAATACATACTATATCATGAAAAATTCATATGGATAAAGAAATAGGTAATAAATATATTTATTAAAAGTTTATGATAAAGTTCAATGTTTAAAATTTAATGTGTCATTAATGTTTTTATGATTAAATTTTTATTGATTTTATTATTATTTTTAAAAACAACAACATTGTGGTATTAATATTATCTACTTTATATATTAAAAAATATAAAAAAATCATATTTTTATAATAATATAACTAGAAAGATATTTTATTAATTTTTTTTATAGAGATTGATAAAAATTTAATATAAATATAATTGTTTTTTTAGTACTTAAGTCATTGTTTCATTGGAAAAGCTCGAAGATAGAACCGAAGACATGTTGATATGATCTTCAACCAACATTAATGAACGAAAAATGACACCACTATACCATTTTGAAGATAATATGGATATCTTTCAAAATAAATATAATATGGATAAACAGTCGTGGATTCAAAGACATAATTTAAGGTGGGGGAGTGAAGTGAAAAATTATTTTTGAGAGTTAAAATTAAATTATATATTTTTTATGATAATAAAAATATAATTTTATTATTTTAATAACTTATTTTTATAATTTTTAGATAATTAAATCAAAATTGTATCATTTTTAAAGGGTGTAAGTGAAACTTTACTAGTGCCAAATTAAAATTTTATAAATTGTAAACAACTTAAGTAAAAAAAACATTTTTTTATTGTAGGGAGACTCGGCACGTATCACAGCCTTTAGATCCACCCTAATTAAAATATAATAGGAAAAAATGGGCAAATATCCAGAAAATACCTATTTTTAAAAAAATTTATGGAATAGAGCCGAAAATTTCATTATTTATGGAAAATGGCCATTTCCCCACAAAACGCGTCCACGTCAGCTCGTTTTGTGAGGATAAAATGCCACATCAGCCAAAAACGCGTCCTTGAGGGCGTGCTTTGCTGACGTGGTAAAAACGCTCCCCCAAGGACGCGTTTTAGCCCGTGTTTTTTTAAAAAAATAATTTTCAAATTTTTTAAAAATTTACGAGAATAAACCTTTATAAAGGCTCAAAGTGACAACACCATTTTTTTAAGGTGTCATCCATTAATAAGGAAATATAACTTACAAAGAAAATCTTTATATAGACCCAAAGTTTTCTTAAGCAAAGTGGGATATGAGATATATGTATATATAGACTCATGAATAGTTTTGCAGCTTTTTCTTAAACAATGTGGGATTCCTTCCTCTTTTAACTAACAACATGAGATGAAATGCTACACTATATTTGATATTTTTTTTACAAAACAATTTTTTTATATTTTGTTAACATTTTCTTATATTATAAAATTATCTTTTGAGATCTTTAATCTTGTTGCATTTTAGAATTGTTAACATATACAAAAAAATTATTAAAAAAAGAGAACAAATTGCACATATGCAACTTGTATATGCTATAATCTTCTATTCAATTTTAAATGTTTGAAGTTAATATCAATGCAATTCTAATTTTTAAATAATTTTCCATTATTTAAATTTATAAGTTATACTTTTAATTTTCTATTATTTATTTTATTTTATATTATGAATGTTTGATTAATAAATAAATGATGAGTATTTAGTACTCAAATAGTATTTTTTTTGTAATTTTAAAAAATTGATATATCTTTTTAAATATTTATTTATTTTAATATTTTACTATACTAATTAATTTTTTAATTCTAATTTAATTTAATTTTCATCACCTAATGAATGCCGATAAATTTATTTCAGATATATTTTGACTAGATAGATAATCTATTTAAACATAGTATATAATTATGTTAAATAAGTTTTTTTATAGAAATATATAATATACATAAAATATAATTATTTTTCATATTTTATATCTAGATTAAATTACATTAGTAGTCACTTAACTATATTTTTTAGCTATCGAATTATAAAAACTTACAAAATGACCACTCAACTATTTGTAATTTTTTAAATATTTATTTTTTAATATTTTACCATACTCATTTTATATTTTATATTTTTTTTACTTATAGAGTTTAAAAGTTTTATTTATAATGTAACAAATGTTAACTTTTTGTAAAAAAATTTAAACTCTAAGTAAAAAATATCAAATATAGTGTAGCATTTCATCTCATGTTGTTAGTTAAAATAGAAAGGAATCCCACATTGTTTAGGAACAAGCTGCAAAACTATTCATGAGTCTATATATACACATATCTCATATCCCACTTTGCTCAAGAAAACAAGGGAAATGAGACTTTGGGTCTATATAAAAATTTTCTTTGTAAGTTATATTTCCTTATTAATTGATGACACCTTAAAAAAAATGGTGTTGTCACTTTGAGCCTTTATAAAGGTTTATTCTTGTAAATTTTTAAAAAACTCGAGAATTATTTTAAAAAAAAAAACACGGGCTAAAATGCGTCCTTGGGGGAGCATTTTTTCCACGTCAGCAAAGCGCGCCCTCAAGGACGCGTTTTTGACTGATG
This sequence comes from Gossypium australe, assembly GCA_005393395.2. Classification (NCBI taxonomy): domain Eukaryota; kingdom Viridiplantae; phylum Streptophyta; class Magnoliopsida; order Malvales; family Malvaceae; genus Gossypium; species Gossypium australe. Next base: position 56,759,253 of record CM016618.1, read on the forward strand.
TGGCATTTTATTCCCACAAAACGCGTTGACGTAGATGCGATTTGTGGGGAAATAGCCCTTTTTCATAAATAATGAAAATTTTCATCCTTTTCCGTAAATTGTTTTTAAAATTAGTATTTTCTAGATATTTGCCTGGAAAAAAGTGAATATAAATATATTAAAATTTATATAAAAATAAAGACAGTTGAGAACAATTAATAGGCACAACCCCGCGGTTGCTGAGAAGTCTTCTTATTTAACACGAAAACAAAGTAGGATATATGAAGAAAATACTTATTTTTGTCTAATATTGATTTAGGGCTACTTTCGCAATGCTTTTGAAAAGTGTTGTGGAAAAATGCTTTTGAGAAGTGCTTTTGAAAAGTTTAATTTAAAATTTGAGTGTTTAGCATTGCTGTCAAAAAATGCTTTTGAGAAATAAAATGTCCATTTTAAACATGTTATTATCAAGTAACAAATATGCATTTAAATAAAATTTAAATTAGTTAATATTATATTATATTTTAGTAAGAATATAAAAAATTACTATAACTTGTTAATATTTTAATATATAAAATATAAATTTTAAATATTTTTAAGTAATAAATATTAATTACTTGTAAAATTTAATTAGAATATATAAACTACATTTTAAATATTTAAATAAAACCATTAAATATTTATAATTAGTATTTTAAAAAATATTTTTTTATTTTTAATTAATGATTTTAACACATTTGTAATTAAGCACCAAGAAAAAAAAGGGGAAAAACTATTTTATTGGAGGGGTAAAAAAGTAATTAAGCACTAAAAGTGCTTTTGAGAGAGGAAAAACTAAAAATTTTAGCTTCTCATTTACAGAAATGCTTAGTACTTCTCGAAAGTAAAAAATTCCAGTCAAAAATAACTTGTTCTGTATAGGTTGTTCTTCCAAAAGTACTTTTAGAGCCAGAAATATTTTTTTAAATACAGAAGAACAGGCCCTAGATTATGTGAGTTTTACCAATTCATTCGAAAAAATATTTGTGAAAAAAGTCTCTCTCTTGTTTAGGAGCTTAAACCAAACAATTGTGAAATTAATGATTGCAATATTTGTGTTCCTTTGGTAAATATATGGCTATACTTTGTTGGAATATGAAATAGAAATTGAATGAGCATTGGCCAAGAGATTCCAGCCGACCTTATCTATCTTATAATATATATACTATACCAAATTACCTTAGTTTTTCTTGTTGACGAGAATTAAATTCTCAACAGGGTTGAAAAAAGGAATTCCCAAAACGACGAGTAAGACCAGTTCAACATTCCATTAACAAATTCCACCATTTTTTTAAACACCTGTTTGCACGACATAGAATTCAAATAAAACGAAATGTAGAGATAAATTTGATGAATGTCTTAGCATTGTCTCCCAAGGCGACAACGATCGCACACCTACTTCCTCGACATTTTCACCGCCAAACTGCTTTACATTAAAACTAATGTTAAGAAAATTATACCAAGGGAAAGTGTCAATGACCAATGCTTGGTGTGGCTTCTTGCAAGTGGTGTTTTTATTTCAACTGCCATATCGGACTTGAATTCTTCTGATATCGACAGCTTTGTTGCTTTTATAAGTATCACTATGGCTCACACTACCTCTCAAAAACATGCATGGCGAAAAGGTCTTCACACCTTTTCCTCCAATATATTGGATATTTTCGACCCGTCCCTTTCGTTTGCGGGAACTTTAAGCTTTACACCTAATGGACGCTGCTCCCCTCATCAACTTGGCCCTTTAATTCTTAACTCAACTTGCTCTGGGGGTTTCTAAGAGGCTTACAAAAGCTGTTAGCATTACAGTGTTTTATCTGTATTGACAAGGCGAAGATGAAGTTCGGGAAGGAATTCGCGTCGCAGATGGTGCCGGAATGGCAAAATGCGTACATGGATTACGAATACTTGAAGACTCTTTTAAAAGAAATCCAACGTTTCAAGCATAGGACGAAGCCACTGTCTACTGGCTTAAAACGAAAACTTACACTTTATAGAGCTTTCAGTGGGCTAACGCAGAAGAACCACCACAACCCCACAAGCCCTTCTTCTGCATCACCCGATATCGAAAGCCAACCCATTATGGTAAACTCCGTCGAACGGAACGGTTCTGAAAGTTACGAAACCACGTTCCTTATGTCGTCGGATGAGGGGGGAGAGTATGAGCTGGTTTACTTTAGAAGGCTTGATGATGAGCTGAACAAAGTGAACAAATTTTATAAGGATAAGGTGGAGGAAGTGATGAAAGAAGCAAATGTTTTGAACAAACAAATGGATGCTTTGATTGCTTTTAGGATCAAAGTTGAGAATCCCCCGGTGAATTTCGATAGGTCCGTCGAGATGACTCGTCTTGCTTCCGACATTGCTGTTTCCACTGCATCACTGTCGGTTCCTACTACTCCATCTGGTGGTAGATCAAAGAGCAGTAAGTTACAACTTACAATTATATTTATATCAAGAGTTATCATAAAAATAATTAATTCAACTTCAACCTGTTTGATGTGCAGAAAGAGCTGCTCACTTGGAAGCCATTGAAGAAAGCACCCATGGACAAACTAATGATGATAAAGATGATGAGAAAGAGATGGAAACTCCAGTTCAGGAGCCAAAACCGCCGAAACCCAAAATCAAGGGGGTGAAGCCTGCACCGCTGGGAGTACTAGATCGGGTGAAGATGAACAACACTCTCGAAACTCCTCGTTCTACCATTAAAGGTGTTCTGCAGGTTCCAAAACAGGCGGAGATGAGTTTCAGTAGGGAAAATCTAAGAAAAGTTGAATATCAACTCAAGCGGGCTTTCGTTGAATTTTACCAAAAGCTTCGCCTGCTTAAAAGTTACAGGTACATAACTGGCCAGGCTTAGTTTATTTCATCGTTTGGTCTTATTACTCAGTTTTTGTTTTTCCTGGAACTCAACAGCTTTTTGAATACCTTGGCATTCTCCAAAATCATGAAGAAGTATGATAAGATCACATCGAGAAATGCATCGAGATCGTACATGAAAATGGTGGATAACTCCAACCTTGGTAGCTCTGATGATGTCACAAAGCTGATGGAGAGAGTTGAAGCTACATTCATCAAGCATTTTTCCAATGCCAATCGTACTAAAGGGATGAATATCTTAAGACCCAAAACCAAAAGAGACAGGCATAGGGTAACTTTTTCAACTGGTAAGATTTCTGTTGTTGAAAGTGGCTTTTTTTTTTAAAAATAAAAATAAAAATAATATAAAAATTAATTAATTATAAAAATTAGATGGGAGAAAATATTTACATGTTGCATAACACACTTGCAGCACAGTACCTTTCAATTTTTCAGTCAATCATTACAAGTTTTTTATTAATGCGGCTACTATGTCAGACAGCATAAACGTGTATCTTTTAAAATATTTGTATTTTCACTAATATATATATATATATATATATATATATATGATGAAAACAAAATTAAATAAAAATTTATTAGAAAACACCCTTTTGAATTAAAAGAAAAAAGTCTACTACGAAAACAAACAGCTAAAAAAGTTAAAAATGGAACTTGCCACTAATAGATCTTAGCAAGTCTTTTAAAGCAGGAAAGAGAGTGTTATCCCCCACTTATCTCTTGTCCTGTCAAATTGAAAAATAAGTATATGTCAAAAATCACCATGTATGTAAATGATAGTGTATAATGTTAAAAGTGAAGTAAATGACAGTCTCAAAAATGAGTGAGATATTTTTTAAACACTCATTTTAAAATATATTTTTTCTATTTTTTCTTATTGTATAAATACGTGAAAATATAAATATTTTTTAAAAAATATACACTGATATCACCTAAGACAATAACGATACTAATAAATTTTTTTAATAAAAATTGTTATTATCAACTAATAATTAAGTGGTACCACTAATGTATCAGGTGATACCAATTTATATTATAATAAACAACTCAATTTCATAAATATTTTTTTGTCTAAACTTAATTTTATAATTAATTATTTTTTTATAAAAAAGGGGTTGAAAGTTGCTGCTGTAAACTATGATTTTCTTTTTTCTTCACACACGATTGCCGCTCTAAAATATACACCTTTTTTCGTTTTAGTATTTAATTTTTTTTCCCTATTTTATTACCTAAATTTTCTCTGTTATCCTTTAACGGGCGTACTGTTGGCTGACAATGTCAACATTGACCTGCGTTGACTGAAAAATTATAAAAACATGTACGAATTATTTAAAACTGTAAAAATATTTTAAAAATATGAAAAATTATTAGAAATTATAAAAAAGTGGAATTTTCCCAACATTCTAAATAAAATTTTCAATTTTAAGAATCTTTTAAGTCTTTCTTAATTTTCACGATTTTTGTAATAAATTTTATTTTATTTTATAATTTTTAATAATTCTTTATCTGATCAAAGCAGATCAATGAATAAGTGGTTGATACATGATACATTTTGATTGGTTGAGTGTTTTTCAAACACTAGAGCTTTAGAGGAAAAAAAAATATAACAAAACAATAATTTAAGTACCAAAATGAAACAAAAAAGAGTTTAAATATCAATTTAAAAAACAAGTAAAATTCAAGAGCCAAATCCTAAATAAAACTTTTTTGGAGAGAAATTTTAGTGTACTACTAATAATATATAATTTTACACACTCAACTGGATGCATTTTAAAAAAAAATTACAGGATATTGAGAGAATCCTTTGTTAATATATTCCCTGATTACGTCCTTCTAAAAAAATTCAGGTTTTCTGGCTGGTTGCATAGCCTCTCTTCTTCTCGCCCTTGTAATGATCATTCGGCTCCGTAGAATCATGGATAGTAGAGGGAGGACTATATATATGGAAACCATGTTCCCCCTTTATAGGTACTTCCAACTCTTTCTTCTTATCAAAATACATACATGTCAAAAACAAATACTTGAAGAAATTGAAGTCATAAATTAACAAGTTGTGATTATCCGGGTTACAGTTTGTTCGGATTCATTGTTCTACACATGCTGATGTATGCAATCGACATTTTCTACTGGAGAAAGTACCGAGTGAATTACGCCTTCATATTCAGTTTCAAGCCGGGAACCGAATTAAGCTACCGAGAAGTTCTTCTTCTGAGCTTCGGCCTCGGAACATTAGCATTAGCTGCTGTGCTCTGCAACCTTGACATGGAGATGGATCCCAAAACAAAAGACTATAAAGCTTTCACCGAGCTTCTTCCCCTACTCTTGGTCCTGGTAATTAAAAAAAAAAAAATCACTCGATAATCAGTATATATACACTCAACATTTTGGTCCCATTGATCATCAAGCAACACCGTATGTTTTTGCAGGTTGTACTTATCATCCTGTTCCTGCCATTCAAAATCTTGTATCGAACGAATCGTTTCTTCTTCCTTACATGCTTGTTTCACAGTATCTGCGCTCCACTATACAAGGTCACACTGCCTGATTTCTTCTTAGCTGATCAATTAACTAGCCAGGTACAAGCCATTAGGAGCTTGGAGTTCTATGTTTGCTACTACGGATGGGGAGATTTTAAACACAGGGAAAACAAGTGCAGAGACAGTAATGTGTTTGCGACTTTCTACTTCATCGTGGCCGTGCTTCCCTACATGGCTCGCCTCCTCCAGTGCCTACGCCGCCTGTTTGAGGAGAGAGATCCGGTCCAAGGATACAACGGACTCAAATATTTCCTCACCATCGTAGCCGTTTGCCTGAGAACGGCTTACTACGTTAACACGGGGATTGGATGGAGAGTAATAGTTGGGATAGTGTCGGCCATTGCAGCAATATTTTGTACGTACTGGGACTTCGTGTATGACTGGGGGCTACTAAACCGACAATCCAAGAACCCTTGGTTGAGAGACAAACTCCTTGTTCCTCACAAGTATATATATTTTGGAGCCATGGTGAGTTTATCCGAGTTAACATACATTAGTTTGTCTGAGTAACATAGGATATGGTCATCATCCCACCACGAATAGCTAATCAGCTCTTCACAAATTACTTGAATTTCAGGGTTTGAATGTGCTGCTGAGATTTGCGTGGCTCCAAACTGTGTTGAATTTCAAGTTTGATTTGCATCGAGAAACGCTGGCTACTCTTGTCGCCAGTCTTGAGATCATTCGTCGTGGCGTATGGAATTTCTTCAGGTAATCCATACTATATAATGCTCGTATTATGATTGTGTACCTCTACTATGCTAAAATTAAGAGTTCAGTCCCTATAATTTAGCATAATTTGACTCTCCAACTCTCATAATAATAATATTATTATAAACACAATTATCAATTTTAGTTAAAAAGAGAGAGATTGGTAAAAGTATCATGGAGGCCCTTATATTTTGAGTTAGATTGCATTTTATACCTTTATCAAAAGAAATAAGCAAATTAATCCATATACATTTGTTTGAAGAGCAAATTGGTCATTCAATTAAAAATTTCATCCATTTCTGTTATTAAAAATTAGTTGTACATCAGCATGAGGTACACGTGGCATGTTGCATGTCATTGTCTTATAATTCCGTCAACCACATCAGTTTTTAACAGTACAAATGGATAAAATTTATAATAAAAATGACTAGTTTGCTCTTTAATATAAAATAAGGGACTAATTTGCTCAATTTTTGTGTTGAAGGGTACCGAAAAAGATCAAATTATGTCAACTTAAAATTTAATTTATTGCATGGTAAATAGACCAAAATCAAAATCTGAGCCATATATATCCATTTAAAAGTAGTTCAATTAATCTTTTATGACGCTTCCTTTATACGAATTCGACTGCATCAGGTTGGAAAATGAGCATTTGAACAATGCTGGGAAGTACCGAGCATTCAAGTCCGTACCGTTGCCGTTCAATTATGACGAGGACGATGACAAAGATGATTGAGTTTGTTTTGCTCACCATCTCGGCCGTCACGCTGCATAGATGGACCTCGGCTTTAATCTGCTATTCATTAAAGTAAACACCCAATGAAGGCAAGATTTGGATGATTTGACACAGACTTGGGGCATTGCCTGAACTGGATTGTATGATCAAGGAAGTATGATGTTTTATTAGAGCTAATAGTTTGGCCAATTCTTTGTTTTTTGTTTTGGTTTGTTTCAAAATCCATGGCTAAAATGGAAAATATATACTAATAGAAATTAGTGGTTTATGAAGAATGACATTTGTAAATGAGGTCAATTTAATGAAGCACACCATAATAAATATAACCTTATTTAAAGAGACTAAACTTTATCTATATTTATATTACTTGTCATTCCACCGATTTCCATCACTTAATTGTTGACACATACAATATGTGCTAATATAATTGTTACTTATGTTGATATCATGTATTTATAGTATAATTTCCATTTTGTTTTATTACTTAATGGCAAAATTACACTTTAAATACCTTAATTTTTTAGTTCTAAATATCAATATATTCTAAAACATATTTTTACATAAAATAATTAATTGCTTCTCTACCATTTTTCTTTTATGATCAAATTGCATTTTAGTCATCATACTGTTAAAAAATTACAATTTAATCTTCACTAGAGGTATTTATGGGCTGGGTTGGGTTTACGCTAAGCTTAAACATTATATTAACACATTTTATATTTGTTCAAGTTTAACTTGGCCCAGATATGACCTAAAATTTTGACCAAGCCTATCTATATTTGTAAATGGCTAACCCAAACCCGTTTTTGTTTCATGTATATTATTTTTTAATTTTTAAAATATTTATATATCTTTAATTTAATATTTAATAATTTTATATTTTTTTTCATTTATTAAAAAATATAGCATGTTAATTTTTTTTAAAATATTTACATTATAGTATTATATTGTAGATTAAAATTTTGTGTTATAAATTACACAATATATAAAAAATAACATATGCAATATATTTAACATAGAAAATGAGTGGGTTGGGTCTTCAATGTTCGATCCCAAGCTTGTCCATATTTTAAATAGGCTTAATTTTTTTATTAAATCCCATTTTCCGAGTCTTATTTTTTTATCTAAGTTCACCCAGATTTCAAACGGACCTTTGGGCTTGGACGAATAATCCGACTCGTGAATAGATGTAGGCCCAGTTTAGCATTTTTTGGACAAAAAATACTTTTTAGATAAAAAAAATTGCTAAATAATATGCTTTTGAGCTTTTCAAAAGTGCTTTTAGGACAAAAAATACTTTCCAAAAACACTTTTTTTGCCAAAAGTAGAAGCAGAAAATTTAGTTTTTACTAAAGTGCTTTTTAACCCAAAATACTTCTGAAAAGTAATGCTAAACTAGATCGTAGTCCTTACAATAATTCACTTTTCATATTTCCCCTTCCTGATGCCTAATTTATTACTGACTTGGAAATATTTGGGTAGTTGTCACCTTAACTCTCATAAATCCTTGAAGGCAAAAAGAAAAAGGGAGAAATTAAAAAAAAGTTAAGATTTAAGTGACAACAGGCAAAACCTGAGCTCAACTTTTCTTTTGCTTTCATTAGGCATATAAACTTTTATATATTAACTTTATTTAATAATTGAAGCCCAATGAGCTTTAACCAAATTAGATCACTTTTAATTTGAACTAACCTTATATGATAGTAAATAATAACATGTAATTATTCTTATTATATATGTGATGTTCATATTTTCCAACAATCTCTCACTTGGACCACATATATACTAATTACTTACAATTACATGTCATTATATAACTTTATGAGCTTGGTACTTTACTATCATATCCAAAAGGCATTTCAAGCAATCTCATCCAATAATTATATTAACATAAAACCAAGACAACTTTCATTACATATATCATAGCTAAATCCATCCTTAATCACATATATTAGCAACCAAATGGCATAGATTAAGTATGGATGTGTAGCATAGAAATTACATGCAATGTGATTAAACATGTCTATTTCCATCTGATCCTCTATAAACATTAGTGAGATCAAATCTTACTAAAATCAAAGTGTGAATAAACCAAATAAACCTTATTTCTGCAGAAAATAACCTTAATATTAGTAAACTGAAATAACTAAAAATGTGTCTATAATAGAAAATCATTTAAATTACAAACTCCCACTAAAATTGAATATCCTGAAATGACATTACACTCATATGAGTAATGTGCTTATAAAAACCTCGGATGGTAGTCACTTAGTAAGCGGATCCGCAATTATGAAGTTTATCCCAATATGTTTTATAGACACATGACCACCTTAAACTCTTACTTTAACAACCAAAAATTTGAAGTCTATGTGTTTTGACTTTAATGTGCTCCTATTGTTATTAGAATAAATGACTGCAATTTTTTGTGACAATTTGCACTTTAGTGACAATTTTGGATCCATATTCCATAAAATTCGGAGTATGTATACATGGCAATCTCTAACTTATCAAACCTTTGATATGTGAGCATTTAATGTTTTGTTTTCTAAAGCAATTTGTAACACCCCTCACCCGTATTCAACGTCGGAATAGGGTTTAGGAGCATTACCGGACTTATAACACAATTACACATTCATTCTCATACATTTCCAAATTTCATTCAAATATCAATCAACACATTCATATCGTCCCTAATATGATCCTACGAGGCCCTAAACATGCATTGGGAGTAGTTCGGGGCTAAATCGATAACTTTGGAAACTTTTTAAACATTTAGAAAATTTTCTCAAAAACAGGGGACACACCCCCGTGTGGCCCGGCCCTGTGTCTCACACGGCCAACAGACATGCCCATGTCACAAGCCGTGTGGACATTCGAAATGGGAGCACATGGCCTGTAACATCCTGGAAAGGGCCTATGCATTTTCGGTTTAATTGTACGAAGTGACATGTTTTATGTACTAGGAATAAATTTCGAACATTTCTGGAAACCCGGAAATGAATGGAAATGATTTGGAAATGAACATTTTTGGAAACCTGAAAATGTATAGAAATGTTAAGTTTAAAAATGGAAAGTGAACATTTTTGGAAACTAGGAAATGTAAGAAAATGATTTGGAAATGATTCAAAAGAGGAAAGTGAACATTTCTGGAAACTTGGAAATGTAAGGAAATGTCAAGTTTACAGAGCCGAACGAAAATTTTTGGAAACTTAGAATGACTTAGAAATGTCGAGTTTTAAAGTTTTTTAAAGGAAATTAAGGCAAGGTGGCCTTAAAAGAAAAAAAATTTGTGAAATTTGACACACAGGCTTGGAAAAGTGGCCTGGAGATGCCACTTAGGGCCTCTGGAAATGGTGCCACATGCAAGGTGTTGGGCCTGGGTTCGAGTCACTTGGGAAGCAAATAAAAGGAGTTTTATTTTTGCTTCCAGAAGCAGAAGAGTGGACGGCAAGGCTTCTAGAAAAAGGGAGTTTTATTCCCTTTAAATTTCGGCAATTAATGGGATAAATAAGGGATTTAAATTGGATTATTTTTTTTTTGAAGAGATAATAGATGGATAAATATGGATTTTCCCTTTATTTTGATAGATAAGGAGAGATAAAAGAGGATTATTATTAGTATTATTTTATTAAGAGATAAGAGATAATTATTGGATTAAGTTTATTAAGTTATAAGGGATAAAGCTATCAAAAAAGAAGAGTGGTGGCCAAGTAAAGGACTCTAGCTAGTAATTTTGGCTATAAAAGGAAGAGTAAGGCTATTCTTCATTCATTCTTTTCTCTTCAAGAAAACCTCTGCCGAAATTCTCTTAAGTTTCTCCTCTTATCTCTGCCGAATTCTCTTTGCCATTATTCTCTTTTTCTCTTTTCTTTTCTTCTTCTATTACAAACACAATCAAAAGCCGAAGATACCAATAGCCCTAGTCGATTTCTCACTAAGCCTCAAGAGCCGAAATTGTTATCCACATAGCCCTAGTCGATTTCTCACTAAGCCTCAAGAGCCGAAATTGTTATCCACATCAAAGCCATAGTTGAATACTGCTAAGGGTTCAAGCAAGAATTCCATCAAATTCTTCAGTAAGGGTAAGATTAGGTTAGATCCTCATTCTATTTCTTTTAAGGCTGTCGAAATTAAGATTCTAATACCCTTAATATCTGTTGCCGAAGATATCTTTCGGGATTTACTAAGTGTCGACTACAAGGAAGGAGAAGTTCTTTTCCCGAAGGTACACCATAAGCCGCGTGTTCCCTAGTTATTCGGTGAATTTCGGGATTTAAGAATCTAAGGTAAGTCATATTTAACATTCGGCTAAGGGTTATTTGTTGCGAATAAATGTTTGAAATTGATCTAACATGTAGTTATAAGGATTTCGACAGAGGGATACAAGGATTTCGGGATTTGAGAATTTCAAGGTAAGTTTTAAGAATACTAATCCTACTAGGATTTGGATTTATGGCCGAATGGCTTTTTATTAAATTAGTAAGTGATTAATCAAATGTAGGAATTTGAGATCTAAGGCAGTAGATCAGATTTCGGGATTTCAAGGAATTCGTTAAGCAAATCAGGTGTGTACCCTACCCTAAGTTTTGATAGGTTCATGGCTATGATTAAATTAAATGTATTATTAAGAATGTGTGTATCCATACTAACCTTCAATAAATTATATGGCAATTATTAAATGTATGAATATGCATAAGAATGTGAATGTGGTTAAGTACCACAAATGAAAGAGTACCCAGGTACGTTTCCTACTTTTGATAGGATTGCAAATATGAAATATTTTGAACATGTGAATAGTAGCATGAATGAGAATTAAGTATGTAGTAGCATGAATGAGAATTAAGTATGTTATGCATGATATAAAATATATGGGGCATTCGAGATCTATGTGAAAGGGGAAGAAGGTGTTAACTTCGGTCTCACCAACAGAATATGGTGACTACGGTCACAACGTTTGAATATGGTAACTTCGGTTACATTATCTGAATTTGGTAACTTCGGTTACATTATCTGAATTTGGTAACTTCGGTTACATTATTTGAATTTGGTAACTTCGGTTACATTATCTGAAAAGGTGGCCATGCATCGCAAGAAATTTATGATTTGGACTTTCAATTTATTTTGAGTATTTTAAGTTTTACTTTGGGATCATTGATATAATAAGGCCATCGTGGTTTACTTTATTTTTCTTTTATTTATTATGTTTATGGATTTTTATCAATTAAAGTTTAAGTAAATTCCTTTTAAAATTAACTCTAAATGTTTTGTCACCTTAAATAAATGGGTTTTAACATAAGATAAATTTGTTTTCAACTCAAGCCCAACCCAAACAACATTTTTTAAAAATCACCCAAGTTTTTCCTAAGTAACAAAAGAATTTTGAACCGGTTTACTTGAGGAACATACCAAATCTGGTCAAAGCTCGTGGGCCGGGTTTGGGTTGTTTCATGGCAGTGTCCCAGCTCGTGTCTGACCCCGTGTAACTCTTTGACTTTGGTCACACGGGCAATACACATGCCCGTGTGCCCTAAAAATGGCCATACACGCCCGTGTGCCAGGCCGTGTGCTAGGTTGTGCCAAACTTGTAGGGTATACTGACTTATGCCACACGGCCAAGCAACACGCCCGTATGTGAGGCCGTGTGGAGTATACTGACTTAACTTCAATTTCAACACCAGGGTACACATGGCCATGTAATGTAACCGTATGTCACATACGACTGAGACACACGCCCGTGTCTCTGCTCGTGTGGACAAAAATAGGCTATTTACCAAGCCATTTTGCCACCCAAATTTATGCACTCCTACATCAACCCAATAGACACCAAAACATAGCATAACATTACATTTTAACCAACCAATTCAAGATTAATTCATGCATAATCTATACCATCTTTCTCAATACACACAAGATACAAAATATACCATACCATTTAGACCGACATTACATATGCAATTCAATTAAATGTACAGTTCCAAATATGCATCATTTAATCTAAAATTTACAAGCAATTCAATATCCACAAATTAACCATTTGATACTCATCATGCCTATTACCATTAAGCATCACACAACCATCATTCCACACATTCCACAAGACATAGAAGCACATATATATACATGATTCAAACATACCAAAATAGCCTAAAATGAGTCATCACTCATGACTATGTATATACAAACCACAACATAAACATTTACAAGCCAACTTATGTGGCACAACACATTATAAAATATACCGAAATGACCAAAGTCCCTATACATGTCATATACCAAAATACCAAAGTTCAAAAGTACCAAATGATAGTAGGATAGTGTGACGTAGTCTCCGACGATCCTCAAATACGAGCTAGCTTGATATCACTATAAAACACGAAAAATTAAACAAAGTAAGCTATATAGCTTAGTAAGCTCGTATAAAATAAACTCAATTCAATCATAAATACATATCAACCAATTGAATAACTAACAAACCTTTCACATGCTTAATCAAATGTTTATATGTGCACTTCACAATCTTTCGATTTAAAGCTTATACAGTCCATGTATATACCTGTACTATCTCGTATCGATCTCATACTCAACCACATCTCTCATTTACTCGTTGAACCATTCGAAATACTATCAGATACATGGGAAACTTGCACACAAAGTGCCACATATATAGCCGAAGCTATCTTGATCACATAACACATATATGCTCACTCTCGAGCTATCAATGGCCCTGCTCACATAAGCTGTGGGTCAAGACGCAGCTACACGGTGTTGCTCACACAAGCTGTCAAGTAACCGCAACACATGCCGGTATACTTAGCTACCTGTAAGACGTACAGGACTAGCACCCAGATCACATAATCACATAAATCCCCTAATGACATGTCACTAGTATCCAAGTCTATTCCTAAGGTTCAACCGGGAATTCCAATGCCAAATTGTCATTGAATCATTGTCGAACATGTCCGTAGTCTAGTATTAACAGTTCATACAATACCAAAGCATTTAAAACATAATTATAACAATGTTTATTACATACGAACTTACCTCAGATGTAAAAACGACGACACGAGTCAACTAATCCGAGACTTTGTTCTTTCCCCGATCTAAGTATGTATTTCACTTTTCTTGATCTATATGTAATCAAAATCAACTTATTTAATTATCTCTCCATTCAATTTAGTCCAAAATTCACATTAAAACACATTTACTCTTTTACCCCTAGAATTTCACAGCTTTTACAATTTAGTCATTATTTCATAAAATGGCAAAATCATGAAATTCAATACTAAACCATGATAGAAAAATTACCATTATGCCCCTAGTAGCCCATATTTTTTATTTATTTCACATTTTAACCTTGAATTTTACACTTTTCACAAATTAATCCCTAATTTGCATTTTCACTAAAAATCACTTAACAAAACTTGTATAACTATCATCAAACATTCATAATCTATCCTCAATTATCAAAATACACATGTATTCATCAATGGAAACCTCTAAAATATTTAATAGTTTTGTAAAATAGTCCCTAGGCTAGCTAGACCTAGTTGCAACGATCTCAAAAACATAGAAATCAATAAAAACCGGGTTAAAAATCATACCATGCATTCAAAACTCCATGGCCGAATGTTTGAAGCTTTGTTAATGGCTTCCCTAGGTGTATTTCAGTTGAAAAATGAAGAGAAAAAGATGATAGTTGGCTTCGTTTTGTTTATTTATTCTTTATTAACTAGTTTACTATTTTAACCTTAATGAATAACCATCAAAACACTTAATAATATGTCCATATATGTCCACTCATGTTTCTAATGGTCTAATTACAACATAAGGACCTTAAATTTAAGGTTCTATAGCTTTTTGTCACTTTTAACTAATAGAACTCAAGTTTTACGCTTTACGCGATTTAGTCCTTTTTATCAAATTGACTAATCAAACTATAAAATTTCTTAACGAAATTTCCACACAAACATATTATCATTATGTAAACTTTAAAATAATAAAATAAATATTTTGACCTCGAATTTGTGGTCTCAAAACCACTGTTTCAATTTGACTAAAAACGGGCTGTTACAAAATTATTCTTGATTTAACTTATTACTGGCAAGCAGTATATCATTAACATTGCCACATCCCGAAAATTGGGTTAGAAGAAATTGGGTAAGTGAAACTAATAGTGGTCAAGCCCTGTATTGCATTAAGGTTGAGAAAATTATGACAAATAATTTAATTTGGTTCAGTGGTTATGTGATATGTATGTATGTGAGAGGTCCTAAGTTCAAATCCTAGCTCTTGGAAGTTTGTTAAAATTTTTTAGCTCAATTCCTATACTTAATGTTTTGACTTAAATTTTTATTTCTATGCAAGTTATGACAGAATGAGTCTACTGGTTCGGTGGTAAGGTGTTAGCTTACCTTTAGGTCTTATGTTTGAATCTTATGTTGCGCACGTTTAGATTATTTTTTCTTAGGCTTTTGTTGGGAAGTAGAGTTCAACTTGAATTCTATAAAAACATTAGTTGGATAAATATTTATTTATTTTTATTTTAATTTGTTCCCAAATCCCTATTTTCTCTCAGTCATTAACCGTCCACTTGCCTTTATTCCCCCACGTTAAATTTGTTTTGTTTTCTTCATGTTCTTTTCTTTCTTTCCTTGTTTTCTTTTTTCCTTTTAGTTCTCTTGAGATTCTTTGCTCACGTTCCTTGTTGGATTGTGCATGTTGTAGTTTTATCTTCCTTTTGTTATTGTGCTCGGTAACCACCATTTGATTGTTTCAACGTGGTGTAAGTCCCATCGAACTAATTTCGATTATTTTGCTATTAATCGTTTCTTGATCAAGATAGGATTACTTTAATGTATAACTATTGTTTTAGTAGTGCTTAACATTATGATGTTTTGGTTAGGCGAATGGAGTGAAAATCAACTTCCTCCAACAGAGTAGGTCTCAATTTGGACATTGATTTTTGAGTGGTAAGCGTTTAATTTCAATTTAGGAGATGGAAATTTGGTAATAGTAACTCAAAAACATTTCGAGTTAGAACCACACACCTGATAGCAGACTTGTTCAACCACACAACTGGAACCCACAAGTCAATTTCATCAAACCATACAAATTAATCCTCGAAGTGGCCACACACGTCCGTGTGCTAGGCCGTGTGCTAGACTTTGCCAAAACTGTAGGGTATACTGACTTATGTAACACAGCCAAGTCACATGCCCGTGTGCTAGGCCGTGTGCCAATTAGGGGGTATACTGGCTTGTACCACACGGCCAGTCACACGTTCGTGTATGAGACCGTGTGGAGCATACTAACTTCATTTTAATTTCAACACTAGGGGACACACGGCTGTGCAACATGACTGTGTGTCACACACAGCTGAGACACACGCCCGTGTCTCTGCCTGTGTGGAAAAAAATAAGCCATTTACCAAGCTATTTTGCTACCCATTTTGCACATACCTATATAATCTCAATTGGTACCATTTTAAGACTCAAATATGTAGCCAAAAATCATCAACCAATACACAATCATACTATATCCATTTCAACCATTTCAATACTCAATCCAATGACATTTACCTATTCAAATACCTATCAACTCAACCTGTTTTCTAAACATAATTCACATATATAAGTCATATGATTAAACCATTCCAACATGCATTATCATTTCAACTTCATTCACTCAAGATAGGTCAATTACCTAACTCAAAACAAAGCCACTTACACAACTTAATACATTAACAAATTCATTATCACAAGCCAATTCAAATGTTCTATATATATACATGTTCATCAAACATACTCAAAATGAATCAAGCCTATACATGTCATATACCATACATGCATAACTTCAAAAGTACCAAAATAGATGTTCGATATTGCGATGAAGTCTCTGACGATCCCTGAATCCGAGCTAGCTTCAAAAGACTATAAAACATAGAAAAATAAACAACGTAAGCTATAAAGCTTAGTAAGCTCGTATGATATAAACTTAACTAATCACAAATACATCATTCATCAATTTAAACATATAACATGAACATGATTACTAGCAAACCTTTCACATGTTCATTCATACGCTTATATGCAAACTTTATAACTTCTTCAATTTAAAGCTCATGATATGCATGTACATACCTGTACCAATCTGTAACAAGCTCATACATATTTGGAATACTGTTGAATACTCGATATCTCACACACTAAGTCCAAACATAGACGAAGCTATTTCAAATCGCAAACTAAGTGCCATATATAGCCGAAGCTATCTCAAATCGCACACTAAGTGCTATATATAGCCGAAGTTATGTCGAATCGCACACTAAGTGCCACATAGCCGATTTGCCATCGAACATGTCTGTAGTCCTGTACATACAATTTATGCAATATAAAAGCATTAAAAGCATAATTATAACAATGCTTATCACATACAAACTTACCTTGGATATTAAAATGGAGAATCAAGTCGATTAGTCGATAACTTTTGTTTTCCCCCGATCCTGATCTGAATTCCATTTTTCAATAACATATGAGCAGTGATTTTGTGACCACAAATCTGATGTGGAAATATTAAGTTTATTATTATTTTAATGTTTAAAGCATGCTAGTATTATCGTATAAAAAATTCTTTAAGAAATTTTACCATTTGCATGCTTAATTTGATAAAAAGGAGTAAATCGCGTAAAGTGCAAAAGTTGAATTCTAATAGCTAAATGAATTAAATGGCTATAGAACCTTAAAGAAAGAGTCCTTAAGTAGTAATTAGACCATTTTTTGTTTAAGTGGACAAATATGGGCATTAAATTCAACCAAAACTAGGGCATAAGGAAGCCATAACCAAGCTTCAACTTTCGGCTAGCATTAAATCTCTTGCGTGTGAGTATTTTTCATCCCGTTTTAATGATTTTCATGTTTTTGAAGTCGTTATATCTTAATCTAGCTAGCCCGGGGACTAATTTATAAAAGTGTTAAACTATTAGAGTTTTTCCATGAATGAATGTATATGAGTTTTGATGTTTTACAGAAGAAAATGGTTATTTGTTGTTAGATGAACAACTTTTGTTAAGTGATTTTTGATGAAATTATCAAATAGGGATTAAATTGAAAAATAGAAAGTATACATGGTGAATTTTTGAAATAAAGGAAATATAGGGTTTACTAGGGACCTATATGAAATTTGGCTATATTGGGTTAAGCATGAATTTCTATTTTTATGAGCTAGGGACTAAATTGAAAATAAATCAAAATTATAGGGAAAAATGTAATTTTGCTAAAATATGAGTTTGGGTTAAATTGAAAAAAATAAGTATCGAATTGAGCTGAATTTATTCCTTTATATCGAGATAGACCACGTACGGCTCTAGATCGAGGCAAAGAAAAAGCTTCGGATTAATCAACTTCATTTCTACGTTTATCGTCGAGGTAAAGTTCCTACGTTTAAATAAAATTTTCAATTATGATTTAAATTCTATTATTGCATGATATTAAATTGTGTTTTGACAAAAAAATCTAACGACGTATCTGTAACACCCCTAACCCGTAACCATCACCGGAATAGGGTTAAAAGGCGTTACCGGACATATCGAAACTTTTACGGTCATTTCACAAATATAACATACACCATCATCATATCATAACAAATCATTAACAAAGAGTCCTTTTAAAAGGTCTACGAGACCTTAAACATGGATTGGAAAATGGTCGGGACTAAACCGAGCACATACAAAATTTTTCTGAAAACTTAACATTTTCAAAGTTCCAGAGGTCACACGCCCGTGTGGGTAGATCGTGTGCCTCACACGGCATCAGACACACCAGTCTAAGCTGTGGAAAAATAGGGCATACATAATGACTTGTCCACACGGCCGAAGACATGCCCGTGTGCTTGACCCGTGGGCAACACTGACTTAATTCACACGGCCTGTCACACGCCCATGTGTCTGGCCCGTGTGCGAGACTGACTTGATTCGAATAACAATCTTAAGGGACACGGTCGAGACACACGCCCGTGTGCTCAACCATGTGGGCAAATATAGGCCATTTGCTTGGCCAATTTGCCACCCAAATTGTAACACCCCTTACCTGTGTCCGACGCCGGGATAGGATACGAGGCATTACCGTACTTAACCTAACTTGAGCATGCCTTCTCAGACTATAAAATTTGTTCCAACTTAAAACCATTCCTTCTTAATCATAATATGCATATCATGGGCATACGAGGCCATAAACATACATACGGAAGGTTTCGGAGTTCAACCGAAAACTTTAACTCTCTTTGAAAATTTTTGCCTAGACAGGGGCCACACGTCCGTGTTGTCCAAGGGACAAGCCCATGTGCCTCTAAGACATGCCCGTGTTCATCTCCCGTGGTCAACACTGACTTATTTCACATGACTGAGCACACGCCCATGTCTATAACTCGTGTCCTTCACACGGCCTAGACACGCCCGTGTCTCCTACCCATGGAACTCTTTATTTATGACATCATCAAACCCTAATTAGCACATGGCCAGGGCATACGTCTGTGTGCTGGCCCGTGTGACGAATCGTATTTTCGTAAATTAGTGCAGGGGACACACTGCCTACTAACACACCCAGGAGGCTGGCTGTGTGTCTACCCGTATGGACAATTAGAGGCTATTTTCCAAGCCTTTTTGCCACCTTGAAACATAAACTCATTCAATTCATCACCAGTAGCACATATCATAGCAATATTAAACTATTAAGAATCCTTAAATTATCAATCATTCCACCCATATTTAACTCTATAACTGGCATGAACATTCATTTCATTATACTCATCAACTTTATAACATAAACTTGACAATATTGGCCAATTCATCATGGCCATTTACAAAATGAGTGTGAAACATTAATAGCCAACCCTTTGGCCTTCAAACATGACATGACACAAAATGATCAAATTCCTATACATGCCATACTCAAAATGAATTAACTTTACTATACCAAAACAGTGGTTGATAGTGTGATCTGAGCTCCGACGTTCTACGATCCCCGAGCTAACTTGACGAAACTACAAGAAAAAGGGAAAAAGGAGGGGATAGCATATAGCTTAGTAAGTTTGCATGAAATTCTAAACCAACATAATTGCTCAAACCGAATTCATTCATCTCATGAAGTATTAGCAACATAAGTCTCAAATGCTTATGCATACTTATTCATACTTACTCTCACTTATTCTTACTCATCTCATGTCACATTATGATTTCATAACTTGTACTTACTCATGGCACCTGTATCACTTAATCATATGACTTAGCACATATGTGCTAACATAAACATGAAACTCGAATCTTCATCATTCTTATCATGAATGAAACTCATGGTAATCGATAAATGGATTTGGCTCTATACCATTTTACATACTTAGCTCTTTTGCCCATGAACTAATTAGATTATTTTAGAATATTCATACTCATCGTGCATAACTCTTGATGCCAATGCCATATCCCAGATATGGTCTCACATGGGATCACCCCTTGATGCTGATGCCATATCCAAGATATGGTCTTACATGGGATCTTTTAGCTTGATGTCGGTGCCATATCCCAGACATGGTCTTATACGAGATCATACATGAATGTCGATGCCATGTCCCAGACATGGTCTTATACGAGATTTTTCTTTGGTGCCAAGGCCATATCCCATACATGATCTTACTCGGGACCTTCTTTATTCAATGCTAAAGCATAGGTAACCTCATTATTCCGAATCTTTATACGGGATTTCACATAACTTATTTTCACAATTTCCTCATCGAGGCTTCAACACTCGATTTTCATAGCAATAACACACATCATTATAATAAGTAATTTCAATTATAAAAATATTATGAAACTCTAACTTCATACAAACTTACCTCGATTTCTCAAAATGTGTATCGATGCTCGATTTAGTCCTCAATTTTGTTCTTGCCTCGATTTCGATCCGGGCTTCGTGTTTCTTGATATATAATAACAATTTCACTTGTTAAATACACACATTGACTAAATTGACTCATAATTCATATTTTGGAAAAATTACAATTTTGCCCCTAAACTTTCTCATAATTACACTTTTGCCCCTGGGCTCGTAAAATGTTTTTCATTCAACTTTCTTGTATTTCAAGCCTAGCCAAATCATATTCTCAACTATAACATCCTTCAATTTCTACTATTTCACTCATGTATGACCATTTTCATAACTTTTACAATTTGGTCCTTACATGCATTATTCATGAAAATCACTTAGAAAAAGATTTTTATCATACATTAAACTTTCATATTCCTCCATAAAACATCAAAATAAATGCATGTCACACATGGGTAAATTTTTGAATATGAACCCTAGCTCAAAATATAGCTAGAAATAGCTAAACCGAGCTACGAGGGTCTAAACAATACGAAGAACATTAAAAACTAGGCTAGGATGAACTTACTACCAAGCTTGGAAGATTGAAGAAACCATAGCTATGGCTCCTTGAAAATTTCGGCTAAGGGAGAAGAAGATGGACATGCTTTTTGCTTCTTTTTCCCTTTTAATTCTTTTATTAACCAAATGACTAAAATGCCCATAATGATCCTTTCTTGAGATTTTTCCTTCCCATGTCCATTTTTGTCCATCATCAAATATAGTGGTCTAATTGCTAAATAGGTACCTCTAGAAATTTTTATAATTCTATTTCATACTTAAATCTTCTAGAATCTCATATTTTCTATTCTTTGCAATTTTGTCCTAATGGACAACTTAATCACTAATTAATAAAATTCCTTTATGAAATTTTCACACAATCAAGCAAATACCTAATAGGCCTTATAAAACCATTTTAACGCATATTTTCTCTTCAAATTTGTGGTCTCACACCACTATTCCGACTATGCCCTAAATCGGGCTGTTACAATGCTCCCCTCTTAGGGATTTTCGTCACAGAAAATCTTACCAGTAAAAAGGTTTGGGTACTAATTTCTCATAGCCTCCTCAGGCTCCCATGTAGCCTTTTCTACCCCATGTCTTTGCCACAATACTCTCACAAGAGCTATACTCTTATTTCTCAACTGTTTGTCTTCCCGTGCTAGGATCTTAACTGGTTCTTCACCATATGTCAGGTTGGATCACATGCGAAGGGTCTGATTGGTAGCATCGTAACATAGACACATGAAACACATCATGAAGCTTCTTTAATTTAGATGGCAAAGCCAATCGATAGGCTACCGGCCCTATCCTCTTGGCGATCTCATAATGTTCGATAAAACGCGGACTTAGTTTGCCTTTCCGACCAAATATGAGGACTTTCTTCCATGGTGAAACTTTTAAGAATACTCTATCACCGACTTGATACTCAATTTCTTTTCTTTTTAAATCCGAGTAGGATTTTTTTCGATCAGAAGCAGTTTTTAAGCAATCTCGAATCATCTTTACTTTTTCTTCGATTTCTCTAACTAAATTAACCCCGTGGATCTGGTTTTCCTTAAGTTCAGTCTAATATAAAGGCGTTTGACACTTATGCCCATACAAAGCCTCATAAGGTGCCATTTTCAAGCTTAATTGATAACTGTTATTGTAAGCAAATTCCACCAAAGGTAAGTATTTTTCCCAACTACCCTGAAACTCAAGAATACAACACCGGAGCATGTCTTTAAGTATTTGTATTAACCTCTCCGATTGACCGCCGGTTTGAGGGTGAAAGGCCGTGCTAAAATTAAACTTTGTGCCCAAGGCCTCTTGTAACTTTTTCCAAAATCTGAATGTGAATCTCGGATCTCTATCCGATATAATCGATAAGGGCACTCTGTGTAGCCTCACAATCTCAGAAATATACAAGTTTGCTAACTTATCCAGTGAATAGTTGACACGCACTGGTATGAAATGAGCTGACTTTGTAAGTCTATCGATTACGACCCATACAACATCTTTCTTGCTCGATGTCAATGGCAACCCTGTTACAAAGTCCATGGTAATTCGGTTCCACTTCCACTCGGGCACCATAATAGGTTGAAGCAAACCCGAAGGTACTTGATGTTTGGCCTTTACTTGCTAACAAATCAAGCATCTTGAAACAAAATCGAAAATATCTTTCTTCATACTCGGCCACCAATACCATTTCTTCAAATTATTATACATCTTGGTGCTACCTGGATGTACAGATAGGCATCCATTATGTGCCTCATGCAAAACTTTACGAATGAGCTCATCATTTCTTGGTACACAGGCCCGGTCTCTGAACATTAAATATTCATCTGAATTAATCCGAAAGTCGAACCCAACACCCAACTCACACTAAACTCTTTTGGCTTGCAATTCATTGTCATTTTTCTGAGCTTCATAAATCTCCTGAAGGAACACCGGTCTAGCCCTCAACTCAGCTAGAATGGAGCCATCATCGAAAAAAGTCATCTGTGTATTCATAGCCCTCAAAGCAAATAGGGATTTCCTACTCAAAGCATCGACGACTACATTTGCCTTTCCTGGGTGGTAATCAATGACCAATTCGTAATCTTTTATCAAATCTAACCACCTTCGTTGCCTTAAGTTCAATTCCTTTTGAGTCATCAAATACTTTTGACTTTTGTGATCGGTGAATATCTGACATCTTTCACCATACAAATGGTGTCTCCAAATTTTCAACGCAAAAACAATGGCCGCCAACTCCAAATCATGTGTCGGATAGTTCTTCTCATGTGGCTTTAGCTGTCTGGAGGCATACGCTATCACCTTGCCTTCTTGCATAAGTACACATCCCAATTCCTTTAAGGATGCATCGCTGTAGATCACAAATTCTTTTCCCGGCTCAGGTTGCACTAGAACTGAAGCCTCTATCAACATTGCCTTTAATTTTTCAAAACTCTGTTGGCATTTTTCCGTCCATTCAAACTTTACATTTTTCTGTAACAGTTTCATCATTGGAGTCGCTATCATGGAAAACCCTTTGACAAACCTCTTGTAATAGCCAGCTAAGCCTAGAAAACTTCTAACTTCAGTTACATTTTTTGGGGGTTTCCAATCAACAATGGCTAAGATCTTACTTGGTTCAACTCGGACTCCATCTTCTGAGACAATGTGTCCCAAAAACCCAACTTCCTTAAGCCAAAACTCACTTTTATTGAACTTGGCATGCAACTGATTATCTCGTAAGATCTGTAAAATCGTCCTCAAGTGCTCAGCATGCTCATGCTCATCCTTGGAATATATCAATATATCATCAATAAAAACAACCACGAACTTATCTAAATATGGCTAAAAAATACAGTTCATTAAGCCCATGAACACCGCAGGGGCATTTGTCAAACCGAAAGGCATGACGAAAAATTCATAGTGCCCATACCTCATTCGAAAAGCCATCTTAGGCACGTCTGAGTCTTTTACTCTCAACTGGTAGTACCCCGACCTCAATTCTATCTTGGAGAACACAGTGGCTCCCTTCAATTGATCAAACAAATCGTCGATCCTTGGAAATGGGTACTTGTTCTTCACTGTTACCTTATTAAGCTGACGATAATCTATACATAACCTCATGGAACCATCTTTCTTTTTCAAAAATAGCACTGGAGCACCCCACGGGGAATAACTTGTATTGCAAAACCTTTGTCCGTCAACTCTTGCAGCTATGCCTTCAATTCTTTCAACTCAGTCAGAGCTATTCTGTAAGGAGCAATCGATATGGGTGCAGTACCGGGAGTTAACTCAATGCCAAACTCAACCTCTCTGACCGGAGGTAACCCTGGCAATTCTTCAGGAAAAACATCTGGGTACTCACACACTATCGGGACTGATTCAATCTTTAACTCGGTTTCTTTGGCATTCATCACAAAAGCAAGATATGCTTTATACCCTTTTCTTACATACCTCTGAGCAGACATATGAGTAATCACTACAAGTGATCTGTCTTGTTCATCTGATTCAACACGAAGAGTGTTCCCATTTTCACATCTCAATTCAATATATTTCTTTCCACAATTTACTGTCACATCATGAGTGGTTAACCAGTCCATACCGAGAATTATATCAAATTCATCAAATGGTAATAGCATGAGATTTGCCTTAAAACAACAACCTCTAATCATCAATGGGAAATCTTTACATACCTTATCAACTAGCACACTTTTGCCTAAAGGATTAGACACCCTTATCACAAATTCTGTGGACTCTACGGGCATACTCATTTTAGATACTAATTTCATGCAAATGTATGAGTGGGTAGATCCTGGATCTATTAAAGTAATAACTTTAGTATCATGGAGAGAAAATGTACCTGTAATGACATCAGGGGATGATGCTTCTTCGCGAGCGCGAATGGCATAAGTCCTTACAGGCGCCCTACCCTCGGGTCTTGCAGCCTGCTCTCTGGAGGTATTCTTGCTACTTGTCCCACTTCTCGGGTTTCTCTATGGTGTGCCTGTAGTAGTGCTTCCTAGTCTTTCATCTTGAGGCTTCTTTTTCTCATCCCCCTCTAGGCAATTTCTAATAAAATGGTTTAGAGACCTACACCTGAAACAAGCCTTCTCATTTGCTCGACATTCGCTGAAATGACATCTTCCACATTGCAGGCACTCTAATCTACTCGGTCGAGCGTTGCCAACACTAGCAACTGATGTAGTTTGAACTTTTGACCCTGAGTATGACTTGCTCTTACTTTTGCTTGAGAACCCAGCTGAAGTAGTTGATCGGGTAGGAAAATCTCTAGACTTCTTATACAAGGACTGAAATGACTTACTCAATTGTCTCTTTCTTGAGTCACGGGACTCCATCTCAGCTTTTCTTTTCTCTTTCACTAATTCCTCGGCCTTACAAGCCCGGTCTACTAACACAACAAATTCTTTTAACTCGAGGGCACCAACAAACAATTTAATATCTTCATTTAGTCCATCCTCAAACCTCTTACACATGATAGCTTCAAAGGACATACATTCCCGAGCGTACTTGCTGAGTCTCACAAACTCGCGCTCGTATTCAGTTACCGTCATCTTTCCTTGTTTCAGTTCAAGGATTTCTTTTCTCTTCTGGTAAATGAACCTCTGACTGGTATACTTCTTTCGAAACTCTTCTTGAAAGAACTCCCATGTGATCCTTTCCCTTGGTACTACCGACACAAGGGTATTCCACAACTGATAAGCGGAATCTCTCAAAAGAGAAAGCATGCACTCATGCATTCTTCAGGTGTGCAAGATAATTCATCAAACACCCTGATGATATTTTCAAGCCAAAATTTGGCTCTTTCCGGATCATCATCTTTACTTGCCCTGAATTCTTCAGCTCTTTGTTTTCGAATTTTATCAGCTGGAGGCTTTTCTCTTCTTACAACTTCTAGCACTTGGAGCACTACATGGGTAGGTTGATGAATAGGCGGGGGTGGAGGATGTAACACCCCTTACCTGTATACTACGCTGGAACCGAGTACGAGGCATTACCAGACTTAACAATACATTCTACCAAATCCCGAGCTACAAAATTTCACTTATATTTTAAACTTTAACAAACACATGCATACACAAGCATTATAACTCCATGACCAATATGAGCCACAACTCGTGGCTAAATACAGAATAATCCTTATTACCGTTATGAAGCAACACGTTTAATCAAATTAATTAACACATATACAAAATGACTTAGTCAAGCCCCTATACATGCCATAACTTAAATCATTTATAAATAAAGATACCTATAGATAGCTTGATAGTGTGAAGCGATCTCCGACGGCCTTCAGCCCGAGCTTGTTTAATAGGACTCTGAAACATGGGAAAGAAAAGGGGGTAAGCTTATAAAGCTTAGTAAGTTCACATGTAAAAATAATAAGCATTAGCAATGAATTTAGCTTACTACTAAGCTGTCATAACTTGCATAAATAATGCTAAGTTCTTACTTTCTCAACTTACTCATTTGTAGCCTTACCAAAGCCTCAACGAGACAAATCCTCACAATAAGTTCTCTAATTGATACAATCATTAAATCACATGCTTATACTTTATTACTCATGTTCACATTAATCTGTCTACTTGAATCACTGTCACTAAATTATTTATTTCTTAAACTACAGAGCTCCAAATTACAAACCACTAATTTTCCCTGAAACTAGACTCACATATCTTCATACCATAAAATTTCTAGAATTTTTGGTCTTGCCAATTAGTACAGTTTATTCATTAAAATTTCCCCTATTTCACTGTTTGACTATTCTGACCTCTCTTCACTACGAATCAATTATCTCCTCGTACAGAGTTCAGATGACCTTATTGTTTAGTTTATTTGAAACTAGACTCATTCAAAATTTCAGGAATATAAATTATATCACATAATTGTTTTTGTACAATTTTTAATGATTTTTCCAAGACAGAAAAGGGGATCACGTAGTCATTCTGAACTAGTCTCACAAAAATTTAAATATCTCAAATTATACAAATCATTTGTTTGCTCTGTTTCTTTTATATAAAAATAGACTCAATAAGATTTAAACCAATATCTCATCCAACTTATAATTCAATTTCTACTATTTTTGGTGATTTTTCAAAATCACATAACTGCTGCTGTCCAAAACAGTTTTATTTGTAAATTTTTGCTCTCACTCACTTTAGTTGTATTCATTACTTACCTATAACAATCTTTCCAATTTCTGATTACATATCGAGCATATTGCTTATACGTTACAAATGCATATACCTACACTTATCACTACAAGCCACACATAATTTCACTTAATCGATTTTCCCGGTGAACTCATCGGTAACCTTACCAAAGGCTCAGAATACAAAGGGCGCCTTACTTAATAGCTTGCTTACATACCTGCAACATTCTCACTTAACACATGAGTACTCTTTCATAAGATAGGCATATTGCCAATCATGTCATAAAGTGTCACAAGCATAACTGAAAACTCTTCACTTACTTAATACTTGATAATCTCAATTACTTACAATCTCAATATTAAATAAGCCTTAAATGCATACCTGTACTCATGCCTGTACTCTTTCTTCATGTTCTCACCTTGTCATTTCTTTGACTTACTCTTTGAACTACTCAGGAACCTTTTCCTTTTTGAACTTACCATTGCCATGTCTTGACATGGTCTTACATGGTATCCTTGCCTTATGAACTCACCAATGCCATGCCTTGGCATGGTCTTACATGATTTCCTTACCTTATAGAACTTATCAATGCCATGCCTTGGCATGGTCTTACATGATATCCTTATCTTACCAAATGCCATGTTCCAAACATGGTCTTACATGGTATCCTTGTCTTACCAAATGCCATGTCCCAAACATGGTCTTACATGGTATCCTTATCTTAGTGCCAATGCCACATCTTGATGTGGTCTTACATGGAGTCCTTAATCAATAACGATGCCATGTCTTGACATGTCTTACATAGGATCCTTGCCTTAGCAATGCCATGTCTTGACATGGTCTTACATGTTATGAACATGGACTTTTCCGTCAATTCTTCCTTAATTGCCATGGTGTAGCCATGGACTTTGAGATATCAAAGCCTTGTCAAGTCATAGCTGAAACATACTTGCTCAAATTCTCAAGGTTAGTCGCATAACTCAATAATAACATTACTAATAACAATAATTGCATAATAATAAAATGCTACTCAACTTACATACTTACATTCTAAATCTCATCATATCATCAACTTAACTTATTCTCATCAAACTATGCTAGTTAATACTTTCTTGTTATCATACAAAGCCATAGTACAAAATATGGTCTAACATATAAATTATACAAGTTCTCTTTCCAATATCGAATTATTATCGAACATTAATCATTATGTCTGAAACTCAATACTATAGTATTTATGGCCAAAATATCAATATGTCATTCAAATATGCATAATTAAATGCTTATTAAACATATGAACTTACCTCGATACCAAAACGGTCATTTTACCAACTTTCCCAATTTTTAATTTTCCTCCCGTTCTAGGTCCAAATCTCATTTTTCGAGGTCTAAGACGTCACATTTCACTTATTTAATTAATGTACTGCTCAAAACAGTCCCTAACTCAAACTTTGGAAAAATTACAATTTTGCCCCTAAACTTTTGCATAATTATGATTTTGCCCCTAGGCTCGAAAATTAAACTTCATCCCTTATTCTTATGTTTTATAACATGCTAATCATTTTTCCCTTCTATGGCAACATCAAATTCTTGCTCTAACATGCACTTATGTACATTAGGTATTTTTGCCGATTATGTCGTTTTACTCGTTTTCACTTAAAATCGCTTAGTAAAAGTTGTTTAACATAATTCTAAGCTTCATATTCTACCACAAAACATAAAAATAAATACATTTCACCTATGGGTATTTTTCCAAATATGAACCCTAGGTTAAATTATTGCTAGAATAAGCTAAATCAAGTTACCGGGACTCCAAAAACATAAAGAACATGAAAACGGGGCTAGAATGGACTTACCATGAAGATTGGAAAGCTTGAAAACCCTATCCATGGCTTTCCACATGTTAAATTTGGCCTAAGCTTGAAGATGGACAGATTTGGCATTTAAATTTTGTTTTTAATTCATTTAATTCACTAAATTACCAAAATGCCCCTTAAAAAATCTTTTGAAACATACCCATCCATGTCCATTTTTGTCCACCAACTTAACCAATGGCCTAATTATCATTTAAAGGCCTCCAATTTAAAATTTCATAACAATTGGACACCTCTAACATGTAGAACTCAACTTTTGCACTTTTTACAATTTAGTCCTTTTGACTAAATTGAGTGCCTAAACGTCCAAATTTTCGAATGAGATTTTTAGGAAATCATCCCGTGAAATTGTAGACCATAAAAAATATAAATAAAATAAATTTCTCAACATCAGATTTGTGGTCCCGAAACCACTGTTCCGATTAAGCCCAAAATCGGGCTGTTACAGAGGAGGTGGAGCATTTGGATTTGCTCGAATGTACTCTGTGTACCAATTGCTCATCATACGGAGAAAGGCTTCCCGGGCCTCTTCTCCCTGACCCAAAGTCTCGGGTCTACTCTCTACTGGCGCAGTTTCTTGTGTGGGAGCCAACGCATTACTTGCAGCATCATTGGCTGCAGCTCGGTTAGGATCAGGATCCATTGACTATATAAAAACACAATTTAAGTCGTCAGGAGTCATCACACTTCATTATAT
Organism: Gossypium australe; assembly: GCA_005393395.2. Lineage (NCBI taxonomy): Eukaryota > Viridiplantae > Streptophyta > Magnoliopsida > Malvales > Malvaceae > Gossypium > Gossypium australe. The sequence goes on from CM016618.1 coordinate 56,789,263, forward strand.
AAATACTCATATGTATGGCATGTACAACTAGACTCATTCTTACGCTACGTTAGTTCGAGAATCGAGTAAACCGTAGCTTTGATACCACTAAATGTAACAACCCTTACCCGTGTCCAATGCCAAGACAGGATACGAGGCATTACCGTACTTAACCTTACTTGAACATGCCTTCTCAGGCTATAAAACTTTGTTCCAACTTAAAACTATTCCTTCCTAATCATAATATGCATATCATGGGCCTACGAGGCCATAAACATACATCCAGAAGGTTTCGGAGTTCAACTAGAAACTTTAATGCTCCTTGAAAATTTTTGCCTAGGCAGGGCCAAATGCCCGTGTTGTCCAAGGGACATGCCCGTGTGCCTCTAAGACATGCCCGTGTTCATCACCCATGGTTGAAACTAACTTATTTCACATGGCTGAGTACACGCCCGTGTCTATAACCCGTGTCCTTCACACGGCCTAGACACGCCTGTGTCTCCTACCCGTGGAGCTCTCTGTTTATGACATTATCAAAACCTAATTAACACACGGCCAGGGCACACTCCCGTGTGCTGGCCCGTGTGACGAATCGTATTTTTGTAAATTAGTCAAGGGGACACATGGCCTACTAACACACCCATGGGGCTGGTCGTATGTCACACACAACCTAGACACACGCCCGTATGTCTACCCGTGTGGATAATTAGAGGCTACTTTCCAATACTTTTTGCCACCCTGAAACATGAACTCATTCAATTCATCACCAATAGCACATATCATAGCAATATTAAACTATTAAGAATCCTTAAATTATCAATCATTCCACCCATATTTAACTCTATAACTTGCATGAACATTCATTTCATATACTCATCAACTTTATAGCATAAACTTGACAATATTGGCCAATTCATCATGGCCATCTACAAAATGAGTGTGAAACATTAATAGCCAACCCTTTGGCCTTCAAACATGACATGACACAAAATGATCAAATTCCTATACATGCCATACTCAAAATGAATTAACTTTACTATACCAAAACAGTGGTTGATAGTGTGATCTGAACTCCGACGTTCTACGATCCCCGAGCTAACTTGGCAAAACTACAAGGAAAAGGGAAAAAGGAGGGGGTAAGCATATAGCTTAGTAAGTTTGCATGAAATTTTAAACCAACATAATTGCTCAAACCAAATTCATTCATCTCATGAAGTATTAGCAACATAAGTCTCAAATGCTTATGCATACTTATTCATACTTACTCTCACTTATTCTTACCCATCTCATGTCACATTATGATTTCTAACTTGTACTTACTCATGGCACCTGTATCACTTAATCATATGACTTAGCACATATGTGCTAACATAAACATAAAACTCGAATCTTCATCATTCTTATCATGAATGAAACTCACGATCATCCATAAACGGATTTGGCTCTATACCATTTTATATACTTAGCTCTTTTGCCCATGAACTAATTAGATTATTTTAGAATATTCATACTCATCGTGTATAACTCTTGCTGCCAATGCCATATCCCAGATATGGTCTTACATGGGATCACCCCTTGATGCCGATGCCATATCCAAGATATGGTCTTACATGGGATCTTTTAGCTTGATGTCGATTCCATATCCCAAACATGGTCTTATACGAGATCGTACATGAATGTCGATGCCATGTCCCAGACATGGTCTTATACGAGATTTTCCTTTGGTGCCGAGGCCATATCCCAGACATGGTCTTACACGGGACCTTCTTTATTCAATGCTAAAACATGGGTAACCTCATTATTCCGAATCTTTATACGGGATTTCACATTAACTTATTTTCACCATTTCCTCATCGAGGCTTCAACACTCGATTTTCATAGCAATAACACACATCGTTATAATAATAAGTAATTTCAATTATCAAAATATTATGAAACTCTAACTTCATACAAACTTACCTCAATTTCTTAAAATGTGTATCGATGCTCGATTTAGTCCTCGATTTTGTTCTTGCCTCGATTTTAATTGGGGCTTCGTGTTTCTTGATCTATAATAACAATTTCACTTTTTAAATACACACATTGACTAAATCGAATCATAATTCATATTTTGGCAAAATTACAATTTTGCCCCTAAACTTCCTCAAAATTACACTTTTGCCCCTAGGCTCGTAAAATGATTTTCATTCAACTTTCTTATATTTCAAGCTTATCCGAATCATATTCTCAACTATAGCAACCTTCAATTTCTACTATTTCACTCATGTATGACCATTTTTATAACTTTTACAATTTGGTCTTTACATGCATTTTTCATGAAAATCACTTAAAAAAGATGTTTATCATACATCAAACTTTCATATTCCTCCATAAAACATCAAAATAAATGCATGTCACACATGGGTAAATTTTTGAATATGAACCCTAGCTCAAAATATAGCTAGAAATAGCTAAACCGAGCTGCGAGGTTCTCAAAAATATGAAGAACATTAAAAACGGGGTTAGGATGCACTTACTACGAAGCTTGGAAAATTGAAGAAACCCTAGCTATGGCTCCTTGCAAATTTCAGCTAAGGGAGAAGAAGATGGACATGATTTTTGCTTCCTTTTCCCTTTTAATTCTTTTTTTAACCAAATGACTAAAATGCCCTTAATGATCCTTTCTTGAGATTTTTCCTTCCCATGTCCATTTATGCCCATCATCAAATATAGTGGTCTAATTGCTAAATAGGTACCTCTAGAAATTTTTATAATTCTATTTCATACTTAAATATTCTAGAATCTCATATTTTCTATTCTTTGCAATTTAGTCCTAATGGACAACTTAATCACTAATTAATAAAACTCCTTTATGAAATTTTCACACAATCATGCAAATACCTCATAGGCCTTATAAAACCATTTAAACACATATTTCCTCTTCAAATTTGTGGTCTCGCACCACTATACTGACTAGGCCCTAAATCGAGTTGTTACACAAATTTTGGGTCAAACCTACAAGCATCATACCAATAAAATTTCATACCTTAAAGGCATCAAAATCATTCCAAAGCATGCATGATTTAACTCTTAACATCATCATTCATTTTATATGCAAATCTAACTCAAACATATCAATTTCAAGTATCAATTATACATCAAAAACATATAACTAATACTTCATCTAACCAATTCAATTCATAGCAATTTCTCATCATTTGCATATCCAAAATCAGCCATGATCTCACCTATATATGTACCATTTCATTTAACTACTTATGAGCACATTAAAACTTATCAACTTATGCATCAATAAGCATGATTTTGGTACTGATTCTATCTTCTTTTCGGCCACTTTAGAGTCTAACACATAAGCAAAGTAAGCTTCACAACACATTCTCACATATTTCTGAGTTGACATCGAAGATATCACTACTAGTAAACCATTCAGATCATTAGACTCAATCCGAATAATCTCATCATTCTGACATCGCAAATCAATAGTCTTCCGTTTGTAGTTCACAATAGTATCATGCAAGGTTAACCAATCCATACCTAGAATTATATCAAACTCATCGAATGGAAACAACATCAAATCAGCCGGAAAACATGAATCTCAAATCATCAACAGACAATTCTTGTACATTTTATAAACCAAAACACACCGGCCTAAGGGATTCGATAATCTAATCACAAACTCAGTAGACTCTACAGGCAAAGTCTTACTGGATACTAAAGTCTCACATACATAAGAATGGGTCGAACCAGGATCAATCAATGCAACAACACTAGTATCATAGAGAGAGTGAAAGTACCAGTAATCACATCTGGAGACAAAGCTTCTTTGCGGGCGTGAATAGCATAAGCTCTGGCAGGTGCGCGAGCCTCAGATCTAACAGTTGTGTCTTTAGTTCCTCTTTGACTACTACTCACATTACCCGTGTTCCTAGGTGGTCTACCTTGAGCTGTCGTATTACTCGATCTGACATTCTGTACTGTGTTTTGCTCAGCTAACTCAGGGCACTCATGAATGAAATGATCTAATGATTCACATTTGAAACAAGCCCGATTGTTTAGTCTACAACTGTCGGGATGTCGTTTACCACAATATTTGCACTTTGGTTGATTTGATCTAACATTACCAACACTATCTACTGAGGTAGCTCTCAAACTCACAACTGGTCTATCTCGATCCCGTCTAGAATAACCCGCAATAGCCTTTGAACAATTAGTGCCATCTCGAAATTTCTTTGATGCTGATTGGAAAGAATTATTGGGAATCTCTTACGTGCATCTCTAGATTCAAAGTCAGCTTTTCTTTTCTCTTTTCCGAGCTCTTCAGCTTTACACGCTCGTTCAACAAGTACAACGAACTCTTTTATTTCTAGAATCTCGACTAACACCTTGATGTCTTCATTTAGCCAGTCTTCAAATCTTTTACACATTATTGCTTCTATTGAAACACACTCTCGGGCATATTTGCTAAGTTTCACAAATTCCCTCTCATATTCTGTTACGGTCATACGACCCTGCTTCAGCTCGAGAAATTCTTTGCGCTTCTGATAAATGAATCTTTGACTGATGTATTTCTTATGGAATTTAGTCTGAAAGAACTCCCAAGTAACCTATTCTCTCGGAACCAAAAATTCCAGTGTATTCCACCAATGATACGCGGAATCTCGAAGCAATGATACAACACATTTAATACACTCATCAGGTGTACCAGATAGCTCATCAAACACATGGATCGTATTATCAAGCCAAAATTCAGCTCACCCAACATCATCATCAACAGTGGCTTTGAATTCTTCGGCCCCATGTTTCCTAATTTTATCAACCGATGGCTTATTCATTCATACTGGATCAACAACTAGTGGCATAATAGGTATTTGAGGAGGAATCGGTGGGGAGATGGTTGTGGAATAGCTGGATTCGTCCGGATATATTGAGTAAACCATTCATTCATCATTTGGTAAAAGGCTTGTTTAGCCTCTCCCTCTTGGTTACTCGAAGTTGGCCGAGATTCAGCCGGCACTATCCCTTGAGCGGGAGCAGGCGCGTTACATTCCACATCATCAGCTACGGCTCGATCGGGATCCATTTACTATACGAAAACACATTTCAATTGTCAAGAATCATCACACTATCACAGTTTATAAATATGGAATGTAAAGCTAGACTAACACGCCCTACATTAGTCCTAGAATCGACTAAATCGTAGCTCTGTTACCAATAAAATGTAACACCCCTAACTCGTAACCATCGCCGGAATAGGGTTAAGAGGCGTTACCGGACACATCGGAACTTTTATGGTCATGTCACAAATATAACATACACCATCATCATATTATGACAAATCATTAACAAAGAGTCCCTTTAAAAGGTCTACGAAACCTTAAACATGCATTGGAAAAGGGTCGAGACTAAACCGAGCACATACAAAATTTTTCCAAAAACTTAACATTTTCAAAGATATAGAGGTCACACGCCCGTGTGGGTAGACCGTGTACCTCACATTGCATCAGACACACCCGTGTGTCTAAACCGTGGCAAAACAAGGCATACATACTGACTTGTCCACATAGCCGAAGACACGCCCGTGTGCTTGACCCGTGGGCAACACTGACTTAATTCACACAGCCTGTCACACGCCCGTGTGCCTGGCCCGTGTACGAGACTGACTTGATTCGAATTACAATCTTAAGGGACATGGTCGAGACACATGCCCGTGTGCTCAACCGTGTGGGTAAAAATAGGCCATTTGCTTGGCCAATTTGCCACCCAAATTTTGGGTCAAACCTACAAGCATCATACCAATAAAATTTCATACCTCAAAGGCATCCAAATCATACCAAAACATGCATGATTTAACTCTTAACATCATCATTCATTTTATATTCATCATTCATTTTATATGTAAATCTAACTCAAACATATCAATTTCAAGTATCAATTATACATCAAGAACATATAACTAATACTTCATCTAACCAATTCAATTCATAGCAATTTCTCATCATTTGCATATCCTAAATCAACCGTAATCTCACCTATATATGTACCATTTCATTTAGCTACTTATGAACACATTAAAACTTACCAACTTATGTATCAATAAGCATGTACAAAACTCATTCATAAACACATCCATTAACTAGCCATATCACATGGTTATTCTTACATATCACAAAACATATTCTAAGTTCTTTAGACTATACATGCCATACTTTAATATATACATTCTCAAAAGGTACCAAAATATAGTTCAATAGTGTGGTGATGATCCTCGACGATCCTCGAGCTTCTCGTAGCTTTAATAATCTATAAAAAATGAACAAACATACACACAAAGTAAGCTATCATAGCTTATTAAGTCATAAGCAAATAATGTACAAATAAACATTACATTAAGTCAACTAGCCAAATCAAAACAAACTTAACCAAATGTACATCTATTATGTTTGCAACCTCAAATATTATCAAATTTACATTAACATTATAACATCAATAGCCAAGTGCACATATACTAAATAGCACATATAAATTTCCCTTTTATCATAACTAATTCATATATTCATCTCAATCACAAATACTTACCTTACTTTCATATTCATATAACATAGCACGTACCTGAATCTTTTAGTTCGTTTTCACATTCGACTTTAACTCGATAATGCCCGTTGAACCATTCGGAATTAATAACGATACTCAGATAGTCGGACATCTCGTACAATGCCAACGTCCCAGACGTGGTCTTACATGTAATCACATATCGATTCCACTGTCCCAAACAGGGTCTTACACGTAAACACAAGTTAATGCCAACATCCCAGACATGGTCTTACATGAAAAGCCAAGTCGATGCCAACATCCTAGACGTGGTCTTACACGAAAACACAAGTCGATGCCAACATCCTAGACGTGGACTTACACGAAAACACATATTGGAATCCTATGTCATGACATATGTATCCTAATTATTCCTAAGGTTCGTACTGGGCTTTCGAACGTCGTAGCTCGATCATTTCAGGCTCGTGAATATTGCTCCCATGCTCAATTCATTCCAACATAATATATACACAAGTAATAATTCAATTTGGCACAACTAAAATGAATACAATAGAATTTATCAACATTTATTTACTTATGAACTTATCTCGGATAACAACAGATGAAATCGACTACTCGACTACTTTCGACTCCCCTCGATCTAATTCCGAATTCTTTCATTCTTGATCTAAATAAATTCAAATTTGGCTATTTAATAACATATTTCATTCAATTCCAACCACAAACACATAATTAAGACATTTTAAACTTTAGCCTTAAAATTCAGATTATTGACATTTTAATCCCTATTTCATAAAACACAAAATATGCAAAATTCCATATTTCCCATGCTTGGCCGAATATTCATGTAGTTCATATAAGTCCATATATTTCATTTATTTCACATTTGGTCCCTCAAAATATTATTTTCACAATTTAGCCCTAATTACTCAAATTCATCAAAAATCCAAAGACAACATTATGATCTATCACATATCTTTTATTTTCTATCATCAAACAACAAAAATCACAAGCTATCATCAATGGCAAAACACAAAATCATCATCAAATTCAAAAATTAAAACATGGGCTTAGTAGTACTCGAAGCAACAATCACAAAAATGTAAAAATTATAAAAAATCGAATAAAAAACATACCTCAAATCAAGCTCTCAATGCCCGAATGTTTGAAAATCTTAAAACCTATTTCTTTTTCTTTTTTGACTAGAAGATGAACAAAATGACTTAAATTTTGTTTTTTCTTAATGAATATAACATTAATAACCAAATTATAAATTTAACCTTGATAAACAAAACATTTAAAACATCCATCATAAGGTCAATTATGACCACCATCATTCATATTGGTATAATTTCCACTTAAGGCCACCACATTCAAAACCAACTCATATAAACACATTAACATTTAAATTATCATTTTTACCTTTTATGCAATTAAGTCCTTTTAATTAAATTAAGCACTCGAACGGATAAATTTGTGCACGAAAATTTCACACATATCAATTCGCATACTATAAGCAAGGAAAATAATATTAAAATATTTTTCTGACTCAGATTTGTGGTTTGGAAACCACTGTTCCGACTAGGGTCTAAACCGAACTATTACAATATCGATAATCATTTATCGACGGATGAAAAGGGATAGTGGCTATCGAAAATGAAAAGGGATATCTTTAGCTATCGATTATGAAAAGGGATGGTGACGACCATCGATTATGAAAAGGGATGGTGGCGACTATCGAACTATGAAAAGGGATGGCTTCGGCTATCGAATCATGAAAAGGGATAGCTTTGGCTATCAAATTATGTAAAGGGATGATGACGACCATCAACAATGAAAAGGGATAGTGACAACCATCAAAATTACGAAAAGAGATAGCTTTGACTATCGAATTATAGAAAAAGGTGGTGTCAACCATCGTATTAGTACTTCGTATGTGCTTCGGTAAGAGTTTCAATGTGATTTCCCTTATTATGATGGAAGGTAAGAATTGTGTACTAGTGTGACAATGAATGTCATAAATTCATATGTTATAAAATTATATGTGTCATGAGATGTGTTATGTAATGACAAATTTATATTACATATTTTGTGAACTTACTAAGCATAACATGCTTACCTTGTGTCTATTTTTTTTGTGTTTTGTAGTTAATTGGAAGCTCGTTAGGGTTGGAAAGTCATCGGAGACCTATCACACTATTCATCGGCTATATCGGTAGATTTTGATATTTTTAAGTCTTGGTTATAATGGCATGTATAGGTATTTTGGTTAATGTTTGGCCTATGTGTTTTAGCTTGTAAATTTGGTACTTTGTGTGTTTGAAAAAGTTGGACATGTTGTTATTTGTATATGGCCTTATAATGGTTGAAATTATAGTTTTGTCGATGTGTTGCTTATAGAAGTAAGTATAGTCATTTTAGTATGAAATGTGGTTCGATTGAATGAGTTATGATGCTATTTTTCATATGGTAATTTTGGTACTTATGCGAAATTGTTATGTGACCAAAGTGTTAGATTTTGGTTAAATGATACATATGGCTATATATGTTTAAATGTTGTTTTTGATGTGCCTATGGGGCATATTAGTTGTGTGCTTATATACCACATTTGAATAGCTTGATTATGCATGGTCTTGATGTATTTTGATGGATTGTTGAATGGTACTAATGTGATTATATGTACATGTAAGAATGGGTGAGAAAAATGGCTTAGAAATGGCCTATTTTTCGTCCACAAGGGTAGAGACACGGGCGTTTGCCTTAGTCGTGTGTGACACATGGCCAAGCAGCATAGCCATGTGTCCTTTGTAGTGTTGGGTTGAAAGTCTGTCCGTTACACGACCTAGCCCACGACTTGTCACATGGGCTTGTGGCTTTGTAGCGTAACCCAAATCAGTGAGTTGAACCGACACGGACACTGGCTGAGACACGACCATTTGTCCCTACTTCGAATGTCCACACGGGCTTAGACACGGGCATGCCTCTTGGCTCTGTGAATCACAACGCCGAGCCACACGGCCATGTGAATCACATGGCCTGACCACACGGCCGTGTGACCCCTGCAGTTTGAAAAGTTTTTTCTTTTTCTAAAAAATTCTATATGTTTTCGATTTGGCCCCGTCTTGTTTCTAATGTGTTTTAGGGCCTTGAGGGCTCGTTTTAGGGATGATATGCGTGTTATTGATTGGATTCACTATGATTATTGACATGAATTTAAATGTTTAAATGTTTATTTGTTTTGAAATGAAAACTTCGGTAATGTTCCATAGCCCTACTTTGGTGACATAGACGGGTTAGGGTTATTACATTTATTGGTATCAAAGCTACGGTTTAGTCGATTCTTGGATTGATCGTAGCTTGTGTGAGTCTAGATATACATGCCATTATATAAACTATGATAGTGTGATAACTTCTGACCATTTTGAAACATGTTTTCGTATAGTTATACATCCAACCGAGCCGATTTTGATGAAGTTGAAAGTAACGCGCAAGCTTCCATTCACGGAGTAGTGCCAAGTGGTTCAAGGCCCGTATTTGAGGTCCAGGGAAGAGAAGCTAAAGAAGCTTTCTTCCAAATGATGAGTGAGTGGTTTACCGAGTTCGTGCAAATGAATTTGACGGCTCAACGACCTCCACCCCCACTTGTTCACCAACCGGTTCCTGTTGTTCCTCAAAGTTTAGAAACAGTGCAAGTTAATAAACTGCCAGTTGACAAAATTTACAAATATAGGGCTGAAGAATTTAGAGCTAATGTTGATGATGATCCTGAGAGAGCTGAGTTTTGGTTACAGATTACTATCAGAGTTTTCGACGAGTTATCCTGTACCCCGAATGAATGTGTAAAGTGTGCAGTATCTTTATTAAAAGATTCAGCATATCAATGGTGGAATACCTTGATTTTGGTTGTGCCAAGGGAGCGTATCGCCTGGGAATTCTTTCAAACTGAGTTCAGAAAGAAGTATATAAGTCAAAGATTCCTTGATCAGAAATGTAATGAATTTCTCAAACTTAAGCAGGGCTGTATGACAGTGTCAGAGTATGAATGAGAGTTTGTCAGATTGAGTAAATATGCCTGGAAGTGCATTCCGATCGAGATTGTGATGTGTAAATGGTTCGAAGACGAGTTAAATGAGGATATAAAGCTTCTAGTCGGGATTCTCGAGCTGAAAGAATTCGTTGTTTTAGTTGACAGAGCATATAAAGCCGAGGAGCTTAGCAAAGAGAAAAGAAAAGCTGATTATAAAGTTAGAGACTTAAGTAGAAGATTGGCTGGAAAGTCGTATCAGTCACAGTCGAAGAGATTGAAAGAACATTATAATCGTTCGAGTGCTTCAGTTGGATACCCTGATAGAGACCGAGATAAACATTATGCAGGTTCAAAGATGCAAGCTACGTCTGTAGCTGGTGTAGGTAGTGTTAAAGATAATAAACTAGATTGCCAAAGCTGTAAACGTCGACATTCTGACGAGTGTAGGGCAAAAGACGGGGCGTGTTTCAAATGTGGTTAGTATAAGTATTTTATTTGTGATTGTCGGGAAATATTTGAGAAAGAAAAAGTTTAGAACGTTCGATACAGCAACATTGCCACGAGGGGTAGACCACCTCGTAATCCTAGAAATGTGAGTAGTAGCCGTGGTGGAACAAAAGACTCTACTATGAGATCTGAAGCATGAGCACCAAATAGGGCTTACACTATTCGCGCACGAAAGGAAACTTCTGCGTCAGATGTTATTACTGGTACTTTCTCTATCATTGACATTGATGTTACTACTTTGATTGATCCGGGATCAGCCCATTTGTATGTATGCATAAATTTAGTATCAAGTAAGAATTTACCTGTTAGGTCCACTGAATTCGTGGTTAAAGTATTGAACCCCCTAATTCAGTATGTGTTAGTTGATAAGGTTTGCAAGAACTGTCATTTGATGACTTGGGGTTATAGTTTTCCGGTTGATCTAATGTTATTGCCATTTGATGAATTTGATGTGATCTTGGGTATGGATTGACTGACTCTGCACAATGCTATTATGAACTGTAGATGAAAGCTTATTGCATTGAAATGCCAGAATGGTGAGACACTTCGGATTGAATCAAACAGTTTGAGTGGGTTGCCTATTGTTATTTCAGCTATGTCAGTGCAGAGATATGTGAGAAAGGGTTGCGATGCTTACCTTAAATATGTACTAGATTCTAAAGTAATTGAGTTGAAAATTGAATCAGTGCCAATAGTTTGCGAGTATCCTAATGTGTTTCCAGAGGAGTTACCCAGATTACCGCCGATCAGAGAAATTGAGTTTGCTATTAATTAGTACGGGGAACATCACCAATATCGATAACACCTTACAGAATGGCTCCTACAGAGTTGAAAGAGTTGAAAGCATTGTTGCAAGAATTGATAGATAAGCATTTTGCTCGACCCAATTTTTTACCTTGGGGTGCACCAGTTTTGATAGTTAAGAAAAAGGATGGATCGATGTGATTGTGTATTGATTACCGTCAGCTCAACAAGGTTACAATCAAGAATAAGTATCCACTGCCTCAATTTGATGATCTGTTTGACCAGTTGAAAAGTGTAACAGTGTTCTCAAAGATTGATCTTCATTCTAGTTACTATCAGCTATGAGTTAAAGATTCAGATGTGCCGAAAACTGCATTCAGAACCAGGTACAAACACTATGAATTTCATGTGATGCCGTTTGGTTTAACTAATGCACCTACGGTATTTATGGATTTGATGAACAAAATCTTCAGACCGTATTTAGATAAATTTTTTTTATGGTTTTTATTGATGATATTCTGATTTATTCATGAGACGAGTCTGAGCATGCTGGTCATTTGAGAATTGTGTTGAAAAACTTGCGTGATAAACAACTGTTTGCCAAATTTAGCAAATGTTAGTTTTGGCTCTGAGAAGTCGATTTTCTGGGACATATAGTATCAGTCGAAGGCATCAGAGTTGATCTGAGTAAAATTCTAGTTGTTGTTGACTGGAAGCTACCAAGAAATGTATTCGAAGTTAGGAGTTTTCTGGGATTAGCTAGTTATTATAGAAGATTTGTCAAGGAATTCTCGATGATAGCTATGTCGATGACGAGATTATTACAAAAAGATTTGAAATTTGAATGGTCCAAAAAATGTCAACATAGTTTGAATCAGTTGAAAGCACTGTTGACCGAGGCACCAGTACTAGTTTAGCCTAAATTGGGAAAGAATTTGTGATTTTTAGCGATGCATCTTTGAATGGTTTAGGCTGTGTTTTGATGCAGGAAGGCAAAGTAATAGCTTATTCTTCTAGATAGTTAAAGCTGCATGAAAAGAATTATCTGACACATAATTTAGAATTAGCAGCTATTGTGTTTGTGTTGAAGATTTGGCGTCACCATTTGTATGATGAAAAATTTCATATCTTTACTGATCATAAGAGTTTGAAGTATCTGATGACGCATAAAGATTTGAATTTGATACAGTGCATATGGCTCGAGCTATTGAAAGACTACGATTTGAATATTGATTATCATCCGAGTAAAGTGAATGTGGTTGCTGATGCTTTGAATAGAAAGTTTTTATTTACTTTGCGAGCGATGAATACTGGACTAACATTATCTGATGATGGTTCAACTTTAGCTGAGTTGAAAGCTAGACCGATGTTTTTACAGCAGATCTGTGAATCTCAGAAGTGTGATGATGAGTTTATAGCTAAATGGACACAGAGTGAGTTAACTTTGGATTCAGAATTTCAGATTGGACCCGATGATTGCTTATTATTTAGAGGCAGAATTTGTGTACCAAAAAATATAGAACTCATTTAGAAGATTTTAGAAGAAGCTCATAGTGGTAGCTTGTTCGATCATCCTGGAAATAATAAGATGTACAGTGATTTGAAACAGATGTACTGGTGGCCGAGAATGAAACGTGAGATTTTTTACTTTGTATCTAGATGTTTAGTATGTAAGCAAGTTAAAGCTGAACATTAGGTACCTTCTGGATTATTGCAGCCAATGATAATACCGGAATGGAAATAGGATCGAGTTAATATGGACTTTGTATCGGATTTACCGCTATCTCCGAGAAAGAAAGATGTAATATGGATTGCCATTGATCGTATGATGCAATCTGTACATCTTATTTGGGTATGTACAGATTACTCCCTTGAGAGATTAGCTGAGTTATACATATCTAAGATTGTCAGATTGCACGGGGTGCTAGTTTCTATCATTTCGGATAGAGATCTGCGGTTTACATCACAATTATGGAAAAAGTTATAGGGAGCTCTAGGTACGCGGTTGCATTTTAGCACTGCATTCCATCCTTAGATCGATGTTTATTCCAAGCGAGTAATTTAGATACTCGAGGATATGCTTCGTTGTTACGTATTAGAGTTTGAAAGCAACTGAGAGAAATATTTACCGTTGGTTGAATTCGCGTATAATAATAGTTATCAGGCGAGCATAAAAATGACACGTATGAAGCCATGTATGGTTGTAAATGCTGAACTCTGTTATATTGGACTGAGCTTAGTGAGAAAAAGATTCACGGGGTTGATTTGATTCGGGAGACTAAAGAAAAAGTAAAAGTGATTCGAGATAAGTTGAAAACTACTTCAGATCGTTAGAAATCGTATACAGATTTGAAAGGTAAAGACCTTGAATTTCAAATAGGTGACAGAGTATTCATGAAAGTATCGCCCTAGAAGAAAATTCATCATTTCGGTCGCAAAGGAAAACTAAGTCCTCAATTTTTCGGGCCGTATGAGATTATTAAAAGAATTGGACCAATATCGTATCGATTAGCTTTGTCGTCAAAATTAGAAAAGATTCATAATGTGTTTCACGTATCGATGCTACGACGGTATCGATCTGATCCTTCGCATGTTATTTCATCGACGGATGTCGAGATTCAGCCTGATATGTTGTACAGTCAAGAACCGATCAGAATTTTGGCTCGAGAGGTTAAAGAATTGAAAAATAAGAACATAAATTTAGTAAAGGTTCTTTGGCAACGTCACAGGATAGAGGAAGTCACCTGGGAACCCAAGGAAGCTATAAGAAAACAATATCCAAACCTCTTTTCTGGTAAGATTTTTGGGGACGAAAATTCCTTAGGGGGAGAGTAGTAATAGCCTATTTTCAATGAGATTGGAATAGTGGTTTTGGGAGATGTGAAAATATTAATATTATTATTATTTTAATGTTTAAAGCTTGCTAGTATTGTCGTATAAAAAATTCGTTAAGAAATTTTATCATTTGCATGCTTAATTTGATAAAAAGGACTAAATCGCATAAAGTGCAAAAGTTGAGTTCTAGTAGCTAAATTTATTAAATGAGTATAGAATCTTAAAGTATGAGTCTTTAAGTAGTAATTAGACCATTTTTTTAAGTGGACAAATATGTGCATTAAATTAAGTGATTTGAATGTTAATTAAAAAGGTTAAAAATATAAATTAATAAAACAACTTAAAATAAACTAAAGTAAAGAAAGATATCATCTTTCTTCTCTTCTTTATCAACCAAAACTAGGGCATAAGGAAGCCATAACCAATCTTCAACTTTCGGGTAGCATTAAATCCCTTGCATTTTAGTATTTTTCATCCCGTTTTTAATGATTTTTATGTTTTTGAAGTTGTTATAGCTTAATCTGTAACACCCCTAACCCGTATCTGTCGCCAGAATAGGTGTAATGCCCCAAATTTCTTTAATTCTGGCTTATGTGTTTCTGAAATTAATTGAAAAATATCTGTCTGCTTTAGTGGTTATGTGTTCTGGGTGTGTGTGAGAAGTCCCAAGTTCAAGTCACAACTTGGGTAAGTTTTGGCATTTTTATGAATAAAGCTCTCACTGGGGTCGGTAGGCTTTTAAGTTATTGTTGGTAGAATTATATCAGAATGGGTCTGCTGGTCTGGTGGTTAAGTGGTGTGTTGGGATGCTAAAGGTCTTGAGTTTGAATCCTTGTGCATACAAGGGAATTGTTTTTGCTACCAGTGGCACGTGGGAGTTTGTGAGGGAGTGAAATGTTGATAGTGGAGTGGTTGAGGGAGGAAGTTAAGGAGAGTGGATGGGGGAGTTATCAGAATCTGATCAGTTGGTTTGGATTGGCAAAATTCAGCTATCTCCCTCTCCCTCTCAATTTCATTTTTTTCTCCCTTTTCTTTTCGTTCTAACATTTTCCCTCTTCTATTCTCTTCTCTCTTTGTCGTTTCCTTCCCCCTTGCTGCTGAAATTCCCCTTTTGTTTTCCTCTTCTCCCTTCTCCTTTGTTTCCCAATACACCTTTTCCGTTTCTCCTGCAAGGATAATTGCGTTGTGCGGTAGGTGGTAAGTTCCGTTTTTCTAAACTCGTTATTCTATGGTTAAGTGATGAAGAGGTGTGCTATTGCTATTTAGGAGGAGGCTGTGTGGCTGGAAATCACTTTTTGTCGATCTAATTCAGAGTCGTGTTTGTTCGGTACCGGTGAGCTGACTTGTAATGTGGGGATTAATCAATTTAGACTTGTTTTTGGTTACTAAGAGATGAAGTATTCTGATTATAGGTGTTGGCGATCTTTGGGTTGCGAAAATAGCGTAAATGATACAGATGTGTACCCGTAAATTCAGAAAACGAGAATCGACGAAAGCTAAAAATGATTCTATCGATGCCACATGGTCGTATGGTAGGCCATGTGGTAGATCCTGTGCAAGGCTATGAACCGCAACACGGCAGTGTGATCGACGAGCCAGGCCGTGCGCATGTGACACGGTCGTGTGTAACACACGGGCTTGACCTATTGGGTCGTGTGGGCAACACGGGCGTGTGGGCCTACACAGGTAGGCCACATGGGCGTGTGAGCCCATTTTTCTGAAATGATCTGTAAGGTTGCACGGGTCGCCCAAGTCGACTATGGATCTATTGTAGGGTCAATAAATGTTACTTAGACCCCTATTTATGTGATCTAATTATATGGTGTCTAACTGAGCATGATATCTGTACTGAACTGAATGTATGATTGGTTATTTGCATGTTACATGTCATATTTGGTATGTTGCGTTGCATCGGGGAGGGTTGATGATATTTCGAAGGAAGTGTTTGAAAGGCTTTAAGCCTGTTATCTAGCAGCTCAGGTGCGTTATTCTGTTTATGTGCCGCGTTTTGGTACAGTATAGTGTGTAGGGATAGGTGGGTTAATTATATCCCCACATGGTATGTAGGGCTGGACAGAGATGGTGTGTAGAGGCTGGTGGGTAGGATTCTGATATTCTGATCTACATTCTATATCTGATTAGGCCGAGGCCCTAATTTATTTCTAATTCTAATCTAATTGGGCTAATGCCGTATTATATATATCTAATTCTGCATCGAAGTAGGCTAAGGCCCAAACTAGTTTTGTAATGGGCTCTAGCCCAGTTTGTGATTTTTGATTTTTGGTGATTACTCTGTACGTTTGATATCTGTGGGGATTGCACACTGAGTTGCGAAACTCACCCTTTTCTGTTTTATCTGTCCAGGTAATCCCCAACATGAGACAGATCGATGCAGCGGAGGACTCAACAGTGACAACTGCTGTTGCCTCACATAGATTTATGGCCATTACGTATTTTGTTTAAATTCGGGATTTGCAACGTTTATGGTTTAACTGCTGTAAGTAGGAAAACTCGAGTTTTCAAAACAAACAAACATTTTATCAAAATACACACAAATCGCAAACTATTTTAAAAGCTTTCGCAAAGTATAACATTTTGAAAATGGATAATGATTGAAAACAAATGACACGTTTTTGAAGTTAGCATAAGATAATGAAAAGTGGTACAACGAAGAAATGGTCTTAACGTCATTGCGATTTCTAAAGCACTACCATGTGACAATGCCAGATTTAGCCATAACGTCTAGGTCGGGTTTGGGGTGTTACAATAGGGTTATAGAGCATTACCAAATAAACGTAACATAAATCATTCCTTTCAAAACATTTCAATGAACATGTCATAATCCAATATTATACAAGCATATCGTCCCTTATTCGAACCCTTGAGGCCTTAAAATCACTGTAAAAGTGTTTCGAGACTAAATCGGGAACATTTGAAAATTTTAGGAAGAAGTTAGAAAAAATTCAACTATAAAGGTCACACACCCGTGTGACCAGTTCTGTGCACCCAAAAGTACCTTGGAACTCAACTTTACCATTTCCTACTTACTTGGGCACTAAGCAACTCAATTACAAATCATTTAACCTATTCAAAACACGATTAAACATGCTCAAAACATGCCAAAACAATCGTCCTAGGTGCCTAACCAATGTACCTCATTGGTACCGCAAGTTATACCATCAAAACATTTCATCCATGCATTATTCAAATCAAAGTTTTAAACATGCCAAAATCAATCATTTTAGCATTGCTTATAACTACCTAAAACATCAACTTAAATTCACATACACCTAGCAAGTATTAGTTCAAAAAAACATGCCAAATTATGGCTCCAAACACAAACATATGCTCAACCCAACATTATACTTCTAACTCTATTACAAACCATTCACAAAATAATTATCAATTTAAGACATCCTAGGTACATTCCATCATAAAAGGTAAACTTCACCACATTTGAGATCGAGATCCTTGTTGGATGCTGAGTCTACGATCAAAAGAGAAGTACCTAACCTGCACACAGAAAACAAAACTGTACGCTGAGTAAAACTCAGTGATATTTCTATAATCCGAACAATTAAAGATATAATGATACAAGAATGCATAATTTGAATTATATGAACATATTATTGTCTAAGCTTACAATTACCAAATACCATCATTTCAAATTCATGCATATTACCATATCATTTCATTTCATACCATACTCAATTTTATCATGCTATCATATTTGATTTGTTTAAAAAATATCTCAATTCACATCCCTTGCTATGTAAATAGCTTTTCACATATCAATCCGCATTTCATTTAAACAATGGCATTATCCATTCCATATTCAATTCATGAGTACATAACTTATATATTTCATTTGTTCACAACATATTGCAGATTTCATTTTCCATCCACTATCTCATTTCCATTTCACATGCCATGCCATTTAAATATCAATTATAGAACTTTATTATTTTTTACCCCTATTAACACGACTCGGACTCAGACGGATACATAGATCCAACCAATACACTAGTGTCTATATAAATTGACACCCAGTGTCTCATCGGTTAAACCGAAGCAAATTGGCACCCAGTGCCTTATCGGCTCGAAGTCGAAGAAATCCTTGAACTTTTCCTATCCTATGGCATTCCAAATATAACCCGACTTAGCCCGATACAGTTGATAGGGTTCCATTTCGCTTTCAATATATATCCAATATCAAATTTCATATAAGCACAGTATCACATATACACCTATTCAATTCAATCAATAGTTCTCACCTCCAATGCTTACCATATGCAAGAAATTAAAATGCAATAATTTACAACTTAGTTCGGATTATAGAAATACAAACCGTGGATTCCAAGCTATTCGATGTCGATTTTATCCTTCCCCTTTTTAGTCGAGGTTTCCGATACGATGTTAGCTATGTAATTAAAACAATTAAAATACATCAATACAACACAATTCAATTTCACATTGAATATTTTAATTTTTACTCAATATTTGCTAAAATTCCAATTTAGTCCCTAAACCAAGACTAATTTTTATTCTTCATAATTAACTCTATATTTTCATACAAATTTCACTTTAAACTAAATTTAACTCCCTATTTTCAATTAAACCCTTAAATTTCAAATTTTTACAATTTAGTCCCTATTACTCAAAATTTACAATTTTTTTTACAATTTAGTCCTTTTCCATTTCTAGCTTAAAAATCTATTAATTTAATCCCCAATACTAAAACTATTCAACATTAACAATATTTAAAATCTTAATTAGTGTTAAAATTTCGACATGGGTCGGGTAGTACTTAACATCGGGATTCCAAAAGTATCAAAATTACAAGAACATAGACTAAATTAACTAGCCAAATTTGAATTTGAACCCTAAGGTCCCTATAACATTGCGTCTTTCTCCTCTTTTCTTTCTTTTCTTTCCTATTTAATTTTCATGTTCTCTTACTTTCTTTTGTTTTGTTTTATTATAATAATAACTATCATTATTATATAATACATATATACATATCAAATTCATTTTATTAATTATAATATATAACTTATATATATACATATATGCCCCATTAATGTCGTCCACTACATAATATAAAGGTATATTTACTACTTTAATCCCTTAATTAATTTTTAATTTATAATTCAACTTTTACCCTATACGCGATTTAATCCTTATACTATAATATCTCTTAATTTATACAGATTCACTTAACCAAAATCTAATTAAATACACAACTAACTTCACAAATATTAAAAATAATAACGAGTCAGATTTATAGGAACGGAGTCCTGAGAATGCACTTTCCAACACCCCTGACTATTGGGTCATTACATAATCTAGGTAGCCCGGGGATTAATTTGTAAAACTATTAAATTATTAGAGTTTTACCATGAATGAATGTATATGAGTTTTGATGTTTTATGGAAGAAAATGGTTAGTTGTTGTTAGATGAACAACTTTTGTTAAGTGATTTTTGATAAAATTGTCAAATAGGGATTAAATTGAAAAATATAAATTATACATGGTGAATTTGTGAAATAAAGGAAATATAGGGTTACTAGGGACCTATATGAAATTTGGCTATAGTGGGTGAAGCATGAATTTTTATTTTTATGATCTAGAACTAAATTGAAAAGAAATCAAAATTATAGGGGCAAAATGTAATTTTGCTAAAATATGAGTTTGGGTTAAATTGAATAAAATAAGTATTGAATTGAGCTGAATTTATTCATTTAGATCAAGATAAACCACGTACGACTCTAGATCGAGGCAAAGAAAAAGCTTTGGATTAATCGACTTCATTTTTACGTTTATCGTCAAGGTAAGTGCGTACGTTTAAATAGTGTTTTCAATTATGATTTAAATGATATTATTGGATAATTTTAAATTGGGTTTTGAAGGAAAAATCCAACGGCGTATCGGCGATCATCGACGAATGAAAAGGGATAGCTTCGGCTATCGAATACGAAAAGGGATAGCTTCGGCTATCAATTATGAAAAGGGATGGTGACGACCATCAATTATGAAAAGGGATGGTGACAACCATCGAACTATGAAAAGGGATGGCTTCGGCTATCGAATCATAGAAAATGATAGCTTTGGCTACCAAATTATGTAAAGGAATGGTGACGACCATCAACAATGAAAAGCGATGGTGACGACCATCAAAATTATAAAAAGGGATAGCTTCAACTATTGAATTATGGAAAGGGGTGGTGTCAACCATTGTGTTAGTACTTCGTATGAGCTTCGGTAAGAGTTTCAATGTGATTGACCTTATTATGATGGAAGGTAAGAATTGTGTACTAGTGTGACAATGAATGTCATAAATCCATATGTTTAAGCTAAGTATTAGCTTTTATTATGTTGGATTGAATTATATGTGTCATGAGAATGTGTTATGTAATGACAAATTTATATTACATATTTTGCGAACTTACTAAGCATAACATGCTTACCTTGTGTTTTATTTTTCTGTGTTTTGTAGTTAATCAGAAGCTCGTTCGGGTTGGAAAGTCGTCGGAGACCTATCACACTATCCATCAGCTATATCGGTAGATTTTGACGTTTTTAAGTCTTGGTTATAATGGCATGTATAAGTATTTTGGTTAATGTTTGGCTATGTGTTTTGGCTTGTGAATTTGGTACTTTGAGTGTTTGAAATGGTTGGACATGTTGTTATTTGTATATGGCCTTATAATGGTTGAAATTGTAGTTTTTTGGATGTGTAGATTATAGAAGTAAGTATAGTCATTTTAGTATGAAATGTGGTTGGCATGAATGAGTTATGATGCTATTTGTCATATGTTAATTTTGGTACTTATGTGAAATTGTTATGTGAACAAAGTGTTAGATTTTGGTTAAATGATACATATGGCTATATATGTTTAAATGTTGTTTTTGAGGTGCTTATGGAGCATATTAGTTGTGTGCTTATATACCACATTTGAATAGCTTGATTATGCATGGTCTTGATGTATTTTGATGGCTTGTTGAATGGTGAAAATGTGATTGTAGGTACATGTAAGAATGGGTGAGAAAAATGGCTTGAAAATGACCTATTTTTCGTCCACACGAGCAGAGACATAGGCGTTTGTCTTAGCCGTGTGCGACACACGGCCAGGCAGCATAGCCGTGTGTCTCTTGTAGTGTTAAAAGGGTTGAAAGTTAGGTCATTACACAGCTTAGCCCATAGCCTGGCACACGGGCGTGTAAGTTCATTTCAAAAGGTACACGGCCTGGCACACCAACGTGTGGCTTGGCCGTGTTACCCAAGTCAGTGAGTTACACAGGCACGGACATGGGCTGAGACATGGCCCTGTGTCCCTACTTCAAATTTAAAACCAACCAAATTTTATATATAATAAAAATAAAACCCTATGCAACCAATACTCTTTTACACAGAGATTTAAAACCATGAATTTTGATTATACATGATAACAATAACCAAAAAGGAATCATGAATTATCTAACCAAAATTGAAATAGCGAAAGTAATTCTGTTGATTAAACATGAATCGCACATAACTAAAAGTATAACCAAAATTTTGTTAAACAATAATAGCAACCACCAAAGTAATCATGCGTCCAAATCAATTCACAATAATCGAATGATTATATAATTCAAACCTTAATATTTGAATTATATTTCGATTATATTCATTCATTGAAGGATAACAATCCAACATGAAAGTTAAAAACTGAAAATCAAAATCCTAAAATTTTAACATAAATACAAAAGATCTAAGGTATGTATAATTGAAAAATCTATCTAGATTGGGAGAGAAAACCCTCTGAAACCAAGAGTGCTATCCATAGAGTCCTAGAGAGAGCAGTTTTCTATTGCGGCTTGGGATAGAGGAGAGTGGTGGCGGAGAGAGGGTTTCTGGCGAAGAGGTCACTTTGCTTGCAGAAGAACTTGTCCAACTGTCCATTAAGAGGTCTATGGTTATTCCAACCGATAAACCCACTTTGATCTGTTCGGTGTGGACCTAAAAGCAGTTTAACTTTGAAAGTTTTAAGGCACAAATGCGAAGTATCTGGAAAACAAAAAAGAAATTTGAGATCAGATTTGAAGGACAGAATTTATTCTCAGTGATTTTTGATTTAGAGGATGATTTGGAGCAGATTTTGGAAGGACGTCCCTGGTTATTTCGTAAGTATCTTATTCTTTTTGATAGATTAGTTAGTCCAATTGATATAGATTTAATCTGTCTTACTTCATCACCATATTGGATTAAAATTGGCCCTTGCTTACTTGATTTTGACAAAAAAGATCTTTTGCATGCAATTGGTAGTACTTTTGGTGGGGTTATTAGATCTGAGATTTATGATGATTTTTGTCGACTGAAAGTTGTGTTAGACATCCAGAAACCTTTGAGGAGAGGCATCTTTGCTTCTAGTGGTACTAGTGTTAGTTCATGGGTTCCATTCAAATATGAGAAATTGCTAGTTTTTTTGTTTCGAATGTGGACATTTGGGTCATGGTCTCCAGGATTGTGAGTTAATGAGTCTGGAAGAAAAAAATAACATTAAAGATGACCCCCTTTCTCTGTTGCGCTGAAATCAAAATCTAGGGCAGTGGGAAAAGAAAGCATGAAATTTGCAGCATTCTTAAAATTGCAAAGAGTCCAAAGTTCATACACAGGGCGTTCAAAAGAGGGGATCGTAGGTTGCGCTAGGAGAGTTGATTCCATGGTAAATTTAGAGAGTTTAATTAATGGAAAACCATTGTCAAAGTAGGAGGATGGCCTTAAACATAAGGAAGTTGTTGAATTGATGGATCTGGGAGTGGTTATCAAGTCGATGGAGACAGATAAAGAAGGATACAAAGAGAAGAGCTGGAGAAGAATGGAAGTAAGAAATAAGGGCCAAAGCAGTATGAGTGAACAGGTGGCGGGAAAACGCAAATTTCTTGATAGTGGGGGTGATATAAATTTTGAGGGAAGTTTCGGAACGAGATGTGTGAAAAAGAAAAAAGTAGACGGCATTAAAGATATGGCTGGGAGTGAGATTATTGAGATTCAGGTGGATTATGCAGATTCAGACTCTTTTAAATCGATGGCTGCCATTAGGCAAGCTGACCGAACACAATAAAAAGCCTATGTTGGAACGTCCGTGTGTTGGGGTGTCCACGGGCAGTTCGGAGGCTGTGCTTCTTAGTCAAGCAGCACAATCCCCATTTGGTCTTCTTAACGGAGACGAAACTGGATAAGAAAAGAATGGAAAATGTTCGGAGATGATGTGGTTTTGTAAATGGAATTGAAGTTGAAGCGGAGGGCTCTATGGGAGGTCTTTGTATGGCATGGGAGAAGGATATTACTGTTAGTTTGAGAAGTTTCTCCAGATGGCACATTGATGTTTTAATTAAGGAGGATAATATGGAAAAGGAATGGAGATATACTGGTTTTTATGGCTCTCCCTATTTAAAAGATAAAAATTTAGTTTGGAATCTACTAAGAAGACTAGCTCAAGAGATTGATTATCCTTGGCTTGTCGAAGGGGATTTTAATGAAATTCTTTATTCTTTTGAGAAATGTGGAGAAATTCCAAGGTATAACAAGCGAATGGATGCTTTTAGGGAGACGCTAGTGGACTGTTAGTTGTTTGATATTGGGTTTTCGGGGGTCTGTTTTACATGGGAAAGGGGAAATCTGCCAGAAACAAATATAAGAGAGAGGTTAGATAGGGGGTTGCAAATGAGAAATGGTTTAACCTTTTTCTGTTGAATACTCTTCAGAATCTTCCTTATTCCATTTCAGATCATTGTCCCCTTCTTTTGCATACAAAAAAAATCTATAATTTCACTGGGAGTAGAAAATTCCATTTCGAAGCTTGGTGGACCATGGAAGAATCTTTAGAAAAAGTCATTCGAGAATCTTGGGAGGTAAATGAAGGAACGCTATTGGAGAAGTTAGGAAAATTGCAGTTGTGTTTGGAGGATTGGTCACGCAAAAATAGTAGAAATAAGGAGGGCTTAAAAAGAAAATTAATAAATGAGTTGGAAGTCCTAGCAGAAAGGGAGAGGGATGACAACACTTTGGCTAAGCTCATTGATACTAAAATTCATTTGAATCTAGAAATCGACAAAGATGAGATGTATTGGGAGCAGGGGGTAAGACAGGATTGGTTAAAGCTCGGGGATAAAAACACAGCATACTTTCACAGATGCGCTTTAACTTGGAGGCAAACAAACACAATTTCCAAGCTGGTTACAGAGGAAGGTTTGGAAATCGAGGAGGAATCAGAAATTTTGAGTGCGGCCTCTTCATTTTTCCAGAATCTTTTCAAGTCAAAGGGGGTGGCCGATCCTTGCAAGGTTTTAGATGGCATTGAAAGAACAATAACGCGGGAGGATAATGAGTTTTTATTAGCTCCTTATCGTGAAGAAGAGATACAAACAGCATTGGAAGGAATAGGTCCCACAAAGGCTCCAGGAGCAGATGGATTTCCAGCTCTGTTCTATCAAAGGTATTGGCACGTGGTAGGTCGATATGTTATTAAATTCTGTTTGGGTATTTTGAATAATAATCAGGAGTTTGGGGGTTTCAACAGTACAGATATTGTTCTCATTCCAAAAGTCCCAAAACCTACGCATTTGGTCAACTTCAGACCCATCAGTTTGTGTTCAGTTATCTACAAGGTGGTGGCCAAGACTATAGCCAATCGCTTGCAGAAGATCATTGACAAATGTATTGATAAAGTTCAGAGCGCTTTTGTACCTGGGCGACTTATCACAGATAATGTGCTTCTAGAATATGAAATTTTTCATATGATTAAGCAAAAATGTTCAGGAAAGAGAGGTGTTATTGCAGTTAAATTGGATATGAGCAAGGCGTATGACAGGGTGGAATGAGGGTTTATCGAGGATGTTATGACAAAAAAGGATTTTGCTTGTGAATGGATGGAACTTTTACGTAGGTGTATTACTACAGTCAGTTATGCGGTCAACATAAATGGAAGGAGGGGGAATTTGTTTCAGCCATCTCGAGGACTTAGGTAGGGGGATCCATTAAGTCCTTTTCTCTTTTTGATTTGCAGCGAGGGACTCTCATCTCTTATGAGAACAGCTACGAAACGAGGTTTAATCAAAGGTGCTAAAAGCAAGCAGGCAGAGGCCAACAATTTCAAATTTTCTATTTGCAGATGATTGCATTCTTTTCGGGGAGGCTTCTCATAAATGAGCAAAACTTCTGAAGGACATTCTACAGGACTATGAGATTTGTTCAGGTCAGTGTGTGAATTTTTTGAAGTCAACAGTCTTTTTTAGTCCGAATACTATTGAAGAAAATAAGGTAGTGGTGTCTCGCTTGCTAGGAGTCAGAGTTGCTACTAATCCAGAGAAATATTTGGGCCTTCCGAACATGATTGGTAGAAGGAAAAAAGAATCGTTTCAAAATCTCCTAGATAGAATTTCTATGCGCATTGAGGGGTGGAGTAACAGAATGCTATCGCAAGGGGGTAAAGAGGTTTTCATCAAATCGGTCCTTCAGGCTGTCCCTATTTTTGCTATGTCATGTTTTTCTTCTACTGAATTCTTTATGCAAAAAGATGGAAAGCATTTTTGCTAAGTTCTGGTGGCAGAAGGGTAAGGGCAGGAAGGGCATTCACTGGTGTCAATGGAGTCATTTATGCAGACCAAAAAATGAAGGGGGTTTGGGTTTTCGTAATATGGCCCAATTTAATACAGCTATGTTGGCTAAACAGGGATGGCGTTTTTTAGAAAATCCAAACTCTTTAGTTTCGCAGGTGTTTAAGGCAAAATATTTTCCAAAAAGTGATTTTCTTAATTCGTAATTGGGAAATAGAAATTCATACGCTTGGCGTAGTATTTGGGCTGCAATGGGTATTTTGGAAAAGGGGCTGATTTGGAAAGTTGGAACAGGCACTAGTATCTCTATCATTAATGATGTGTGGGTTCCAGATCTTGTTAATTCCAGATTATTATCTTCTTATATAGGGTCAAGTGATAATAAAGTTACTGTACTTATTAGCTACCAAACAAGAGAATGGAATAGGGAGGTGATTGAATATACCTTCGGAGCTGACGAGGCGGACAAGATCCTTCGCATCCCTCTTGCAAAGTATCCGCACGATGACCTTATGGTATGGAGGGGTGAACCAACTGGGGTTTTCTCGGTCAAAAGCACCTTAAACTATTACAGAGCCTTGATCCTAGCGCTTATGCGTTACAATTTAGCTACTTTTATTTTTACAAAAAGCTATGGTGTATTGATCTACCTACAAAGATTGAAATCAACACGTGGAAAGCTTCCTGGAACTACATACCCACAAGGGTAAATTTATCATTCAAAAAGTTAACTTCAGATGTTTCTTGCCCTCGTTGTGGCCTGGGATCAGAATCGTTGAGTCACCTATTCAGAGATTGTCCAACATCAGTTGATATGTGGTCACATTTAACTGAAATAAAATTAATACAAGACCCTAATGCAGATTTTAAACAGTGGCTCACCTCGTCCTTTGCTCTTCTGTCTTTAGATTTATGCCGACTTTTCTGTGTAGCTATTTGGGCCACCTTGGGGGATAGGAATACTCGGGTTCATGAAAAGAGAAGCAGAAAGGGTAAGGCGATCGCAGATTTTGTGAGAAATTATGTAAAAGAACTTGACGGAGCAAAACCCAAAGTAGTCAAAATTTCAAAAACTATAAACAGATGGCAACACCCACCTTTCTAGACTGTGAAAATCAATTTTGAAGGCGCTTTTGACATAAAGGAGCACTTCTCAGCATCAGGAGTAGTGGCCAGAGACAATGAAGGATCTGTTCTTGTTTCGAAATCCAGATTACACGAGAAGGTGGCCTCTACTTTCGCGGCTGAAGCTTTGGCTTGTCGACAAGCGGTTCAGTTAGGGATTGACATGCAAAAGGAAGACGCTATCATTGAGGGCGATTCACTAACAGTTATCAAAAAATGTAGAAATGATTCGCTAGACAGATCTCAGATCGGCTCATACATTTTTGATATTCACCAAAAGAAGTCAGATTTTAAAGTGTATTAGATTTTAAAGTGTTAAGGTTTGATTTCATTTCTAGATTTGTAAACACCCTAGCACATATGATAGCAACAGAGTCTTTGAAGAATAAAGAAGAATTTTACCTGGATGGGGGAGTGTCGTTCTATGCTGAAGCACAGGTGAGGAACGACAGTTTAAGGGAGCCAGACTGATCGTCGGCGAGATCGGAAGGAGAAGAGGGAGCGGAGAGATACAGAAGGATCCATTCTGTCCGCTCAGCGCATGGAGTTTTCTCGAGTAGAGCTTTTGGGTTTCTGCAAGGTAGAAATGGAAAGGTGAGAGAAAATGAAAGCTAAAGGTTAGGTAGCAAAAAGTTATCATTTTGCCTGGGAAACCGCTACCATTAATGGCTGGTCGGTGGGGATTTGACAGCGTGCAAAATTAATGGAGTCCAACTGTTATTTGATTTGACTGGGTTGATTTTTGAATTTGGCACTGTTTGTTTTCTATTTTGATGCTTCTAGGCTTGTTTCATTGTTAGTAGGCCTGTTCGTTTTTTCTTTCTTTTTTCTAGTTTCATTCTGTTTTGTTTCTTTTGGACTAAAGCCCAACATGTTTTGGTTTTATTTTTATCATTTAATAAGAATCCAGTCATGTTATTTAAAAAAAAGGTATTTATAATTGAAACATCAAATCTATACAAATTCATAAATCGTGGAAAATAAATCAATCTAAAAATAATAGATGGTATGTTAATCTTTTAATCTATATGCTCAATTTCAATTAGACTAATAACGAGTTTAGATTCTCTAGTAATATAAATTAGAATCTCGCATTACGATCTAACCACATGATGCTGATTAATATTAGTTAAATATTAAATAATTAATGGATCAATATTTATTTTCATTTTTCTTTACATGCAAAAATTATTGAAGACAATATATAAAAAATATTGATAATAATAATGAAATTTTATTAAATTAATTTGAAAAATTAAAAATACATTAATAAAATCAATACAAGTTTTGATTGTCACATGGTATACACGTTTTGTATGAATTGACTGGTCTTTGTAATGAAATATGATGCCGAATTTTATAAAGTGATCCAGGTTAATATTAAAATCCTTGCATAATGTACGTAAACAAAACCTTTATAACAACATGTTTTATAACACAAGTGGTCCACTTTAATATTAAAATCTATCCGTCGCCGTATAAAGGTGGTTCCATTCACTTTCCTGTAAATATGGTGCACTAGTTCACATCACCAATATATCTTTTAGGTATAATGAATTTATTTCACTTTTAAATTTTATAATAAAATTAATTTAATTAACATTTTTTAACTTAGTTAACATGGTATATACATGGATTGTCACATGATTGATAAGTTAGTATTTAATTCAGTTCTTAAATTATAAAAAATAATAAAAAAACTATTTTTTAATATTTTTGTATACTTTTTTTAAATAGTTTTAATGATTTTTAATTTTTAAAAATGATTGTAATACCCCCAACCAGGCCTAAGAGTTTCGGCTAAGTCGAAGGTGTTACATTGATCACCGAAGTGATCCTGTAAAGCCATTCTTTTGCTTTGAGTTGGATTGTATGAAAATCGCTCTTCTGTTTTAAAGGAAAACATCCATTAATTAAACCGGTTTTACTTAGCAATCCAATTACAATATTTTTAACGTGAAGTTTTGAAAAATGATTAAAGTTAAAAAAAACTTTTCAAAACTTAAAGTATTTATAAAGCAGTTAAAAATATTATTAAGAATAATAGTTTTCTGAACCAAATATCATGCAATTATTAGAGTATTAACTAAGTATCATGATTAGAGTTAATAAGCTAAACAATCCCAAACCTAAGATATAAAAGCAAGAAATAATTAATAATTACAATCCTAAAAGCGATTAAGGAAAACTTTAAAATAATAGTAAAAAAATGAGTTGCTAGTCCGAGGTTCCTCAAATGCTATATCGAGTCCTATTACCCTATATTACCTGAAAGGTAAGAAAAATGGAGAGTGAACTTATGATAGTTCAGTGTGAGTCTAATTTTTAAACCACTACATATGATTATACAAACAGTAAAACATTCAATTTATAGTAACATAGCAATTAGCATAATGTAAGGAACATTCAGTAAATCAATGCATGTACATGTTATGTTTATGATGCAATACAATTTTAGTTTTAAGTTCCCACCCATCCATCTTATCCGCCCTCAAGCATCGCTCGACACACCAAAACACATGTCAAAAACTGACCATCCCGAAATTCTCAATGACGATGGTTGTTCACTTGTCATATGTGACGATCACTTTTATTACAATAGCTTACCATCCCAATTGCCCATTTTTTATGGAATTTTAAACTATCATCCTGATTTACCCGATTCTGATGACATTACCACCTACTTCATGCAGTACTGACTTTTGGTGTGGACTTAAATTGCCACTTTCTCCTATTGAATTCCTTCGTCCTCCATACCCAATTTTATGTAATCATGCATATAAATTCATTATGTCATGTTATTTATCAATCAATAATCGATTACTATACTTATCAAGCACATTTACCTTTCAATACGGTGTATGAATTTTCATAATAACAACCATTAGCACGTATTTATGCAATTAATTCATATCAATTGCACATTTGCAATTACTTTATATGAACTAAAAAATTTTCACATATACAGTTTCTTTATACAAATTAACATTAGGATATTAACATGCTTAGTTCAGCTAACACATACATGACATGTTCACATGTAAGTTCACACAAATAGGGTTCGCGCATATGGGTTGCACATCTAAGGTTCACGCATCTAGAGTTCACATGTATAGGGTTTGCACATATAGGATCTGCACATGCAAGGTTCGCACATATTAAATCACATATTATATGACATGGGGGTTCGCATACTACGTCATACTATATAATATGGGGGTTCACATACTAAAACTTTAAGAGTTCGCATGTATAAAACATATAGGGTTCGCATTTATGCACTAAGGGATTGCACATATAGGGGTTCGCATACAGGAGGTTCGCATACATGGGCTCGCGTACAGGGGGTTCACTTGTACATATTACTTACTTTCTCATATTTCCATTAATCATACACAATGATTTAAGTTTAGATCCCAAACCTAATTTGAAGACACAAAAAAAAACCTTATTTTGGATGAGGAAATCGACAATCTATTTGGAGGTAAGGAACGGTTTTGAAAACCTTGAAATCTTTTGGTTAAAAATTGGCTTGGCAATGGAGGAGAAGAGGAAGAACTATGAGAGTTTTTCTAGAAAAATTCTCTAGACAAAAATTCTAGGGTTTGAAAATATTTTCTATTTATAAAACTCTTTTTCCCTAATTGAAATAGGTTTAGGAATTCATGTAGAATTAGGATTGATTTAAATTAAGGACTAAAATAAATAAAAATTTTGGGTTGGGCTAATTGGAAAATTCGATAATTTATGGGGTAAAAATAAGAAAATAAATTATTTTGGTTTGCATAAGGGGTTTCGATATTGGGACCAAAGAGAAAGCTAAAGTTTTACCATTAAACCGTCAGGCTCATTCTTGTTAATCCCTTAACATAATTAATGTTTAAGCATTCTAATTTCACTTAACCTATACTTAAAAAAATAAAATCTAAAATTTATCCCTATTTCTTCTAACCCTATTTTTGGGATGTGACAAATCTCCCTCCTTTTTTAAAAAAATCATCCTCAAATTTTGACTTACCTTATCCGAACAAGTGAGGATATTTGACGAATCAACTGCTTCGGTTCCTATTCATAGTCTAAGAGTTTTAATATTTATATAATGAATGATTGAGCCTAGAAACTAACTATCACCATGATTGAGGCAAGCGCACCTATCGAACAGTAGTATAGCTTAGTGGCAAGATCGGGATGTCAAACCCAAGGGAACCAAAAGTACTAGTACTAACTTTCTTTTTATTATCTAGCCTAAAAATAAAAGTGATTAATGTTTATCTAACTAATTCCTAAGCTAAGGATGCCAAGACACAGAGAATGAATTGGGAAAATACTCTTGAGAAAACCAATTGATTAAGACAATACCCGAGGAAGAATCCACCTAGACTTGACTTGTTATTTAACTCTAAACCAGATGATTTATTCACTTGACTTGATCTGTAGGATTCCCTAATTTATATTAATACCTCTTTCGAGGCTACTAACGTCTAACCCTAGGTTGATTAATTGAAATCTCTTTCTAATTAAAACCCCTAGTGTTGCATTAACTCGATTTATGGACTCCCATATTAGGTTTGACCCTAATCCGACAGATTTTCGTCGTCCTATCTCTAGGAGTGCGATCAACTCTGCTTAATTATGCTAGATCTACTCTTAAACAGAGACTTTTGCTCCTTTGAATAAACACATCAATACTTGAATCAATATCCTGAAATATTAAAGCAAGAATTAAGAACACATAATTAAGAACAAATCAAATATTTATCATACAGCTCAGAAAACAATAACAAGATCCATCTTAGGTTTCACCCTTTCAGGTATTTGAGGGGTTTAATTCATGCTTGTAAAAGAATACATCTCAGAAGAAATTAAATAACAAAACATAAAGAAAAACCGTGAAACCCCCTGAAAGAAATTGAAGGGAAGATCCTCAGTCTTGAGCGTAATTCCAGCTTCTGAGATGGATCAACTGGCTTTCTTCGAATAATTTCCTATATTCAGCCCTCTTTGGCTTTGCTCCTGTCAAAAGCCCTGACAGAGGCCTTCTGTCGAACTCCCCTTTTAGGTTACACTTAGAGTGTTTATATAGGATTTCGGAATGTCTTTCTTTACCTCTAAGTATCCTTTTTCAAGTGGAATTAAAACAGGTCACGGCAGGGACACGCCCGTATGAATAGAGACCTGGGCCGTTTTCGAGTCTGCTAAAGTTGCACGGCCGTGTGGCGAATTCCAGGCCGTGTAGATTTCTTACTTTGGCCCATTTTCTCCATTTTTGGCCCGTTTCTCGTTCTTTTCATCCTCCTATGCTCTTCTAAGTATAAAACATGTAATTAAAGGATTAGTAGCATCAAATTCCACAATTCAAGGGATAAATCATCCAAAAGTATGCCAAATGTGGGATTAAAATATGTATATATTACGGTTTATCAGTTCCCATGTTGCTTTTTGGGTTCCATGGTTTTGCTATAAAACCTTAACTAGAGGTATTTGTTTACTTTTTAGAGTTTTAACCCCTCTATCTATTATTCGAATTGGCTCTTATTTAAAAGATAAGTCTGGTCGAAACTTGATCTCTTAAATAGGAATGATATGGGAAGGATCAAAACATTAGCATCATAACATAGACACATGGAACACATTGTGGATTCGATCTAACTCAGGGGGTAGTTCAAGTTAGTAAGCCACTCGACCAATTTGCTTCTATACTTGTTGAGGACCAATAAAACGAGGACTCACTTTTTTTTTAACCTTAGAGTTTTTCCCTAAGGTGAGACTTTTTAAGAAGAACTTGTGATGATATCGACGCCATCATTATCCTCTTATCCTCTTGTCGCATAAACTAAAGTTGGTTGCTTCTCTTTTACACGGTTCGCACCTGGTGTTGGCGCTCTCTGGCCTCAATTTTTGTTTTTTCGGTTGGGACCATGGTTTCCTTGTGCTTGGTTCCAATTTTGGCCCTGATTTTGTGATTGAGTAGAATTATTCCAATTAGGACAATCCACTATTTGATGTTCCATTGAATTGTATTTAAAAAAAGTGCCAATTTTCCAACTTTCACCTATGTGGTGTTTCTCACAGTATTGGCACTTTGGAGCACGTTCGTTAGGGGACTCGAGTTGTAGCCTAGCCCTTTTTATTGGTCCGTGGTTTGAATAGTTTGAACCTGAATCTCTTTTTTTTGGAACCTTCTGCCACTTTTCTCGCTCCATGTGTTTAATTTCTTCTAAGATTTTGGTCTTTTCAACCAAATTTTCAAATTTTCTTTCCTAGAGGAGTGCCACTTGTATTTTCAGGTCATATCTCAACCCCTCTTTTCGAACCTTGTGCTTTTATCTTGCTCTGTTGCTACCAATCCAAAAGTATAACAACTCAATCTTAGAAATTCATCTTCGTACTTTGAAACTGACATATCTTCCTATTTTAATTCGATGAATTCACATCTACGAGATTCAACAAATTGGGGACCCACATACTTTTTCTAGAAAACATCTTGGAAATAGTTCCAAGTTACTTGTTCCGTAAGCGTTCCCCTAACAACAACTTGCCACCATTTATAGGCTTCGTCTTTTAACAAGGACACGAGTCCTTTTAACTTTTTCTTTGGAGTGCAATTTAGGTCCTCTAGAATTCTCTTTGTTGTTTCCATCCAATAGTCTTTTATATTGGGGTTTGTTCCGATGACTCCTTTGAACAATTCGGCCCCATTAGACTTAAATTTTTTAGCGATCGTCTTTCTATTACCATTACTTGATCCGACGAACCTTTGAAGAGCTCTCAACATAGCTTGGCTCACTGCATAGTCTCCCACAGTTGCATCTTTCTGATTTCCCAATCCCATATCTCCATTTTCATGACCTTCGCCATCATTCACGGTGGAATTTTCTACATAATCCTGGGTTGGGTTTTCTCCCTATACCATGGGCGATTTAATGGGTACAACCCTACACGGTCTACCCTTAGCATGTCTGTCTTGGGTGTTCATAATGGTATTTTATGAAAATCTAGAATTTCAAGCAATTAGTACTTAGTTCAAGTTTTCAGGTTGTATTACGTTTCTATCTAAGGTTTTTCTACTACTAGAAAGTTTTCTTCAGTACCTGGCATTAGACTCCTCGGATTTTTCAATAGATCCTATAAAAATATTTTTATTCCTATGCATGCATACAATTTTACCATTAGCATGGATGTTAATCAACCATATTGTTTCTCTATTGTTTAATTTGTGAAATTGTCATATTTGCAACTAGTCCTTCTAGTTTAGATTTTTGCATAATTCACCTCTAATTGGTTTTTCGTACTATTCTATCTTTAAATAAGCTAGCTAGACTTTCTTGTTATGTAACGCCCCATTACCTGACCTGATCGTTAGGTCCAATTTACAATATGCCACATTCATTGTCGAAGCAACTACAATTGATTTACAATTTAATTCAGCAGTTAATACATATTATTAAATTCAAAAAGTTATTACAACATATTACACAATCATATACAAGCCCTATATGAGCTTACGAAAGCTCCTAGATGACTCGAGGTTGAATAAAGACCAAAATGTAAGTTTGCAAACTATGAAGTTGGTGTTGTGACTTTGGAGGTTTCAGGTCGCGGTATAATTCACTGACTTCAACTCGTCGTGACGTGATCGTTTGTTCTTAAAAGGTCCAATTGGTACCAATTCATATCACCTAAACAATCCAACATATATATTAATCAATCATTTCAACAATATTACCTTTCTCATATGCATAATTTTGTTTATTAACACTAAATTTAACACCCTAAACTTGGCCTAGAAGTTTAAGTCGAATCTGGATGAGTTACTCCAATGAATTGAAAACTCATTTTAGTAATTATCTAGAAAACCTTCAAAACATTACTAGATTCATGGTGGAATATATTTTTGAAGTTTAATTTTGAAAACGAAAATCCATTTTTTCGACTTGAGTGATTTTGTAGTTTCGCGTAGGAAATTACCAACTATTGACGAATTTAGCAAAAACCAAGACTAACTCAAAAACAGGCTACAAACCCAAAAGGTCAAAAACATTTCTACATTAATGCAAAACAATCCATGCTCCCACACACTGCCCGATCCTAAGCCAGAGACTTACCTGAACAAACAAAGATAAAAACCAAGAGGTGAGCTATAAAGTCAAGTGTATAACCAACATCGATTTCAATTAACACAACACAATATTTAATTCAACGTACATGGAGAACTTAATAGCGAGTATAAGATCAGAACGAAACTGATTAGAGTATCACAGAGGTTTCCATCATGCTAATATAACAGAACAACACAAAACAAATGGAACAAGACAGAGCAGAACATAACATAACAGAACTGAGCAGAAATGAACAGAACTAAGCAGTGCTGAACTAAACTAAACAGAGTAGAACAGAATAAAATAGAGCTGAGCAGAAGAAAACAAAGGATGTATGTTTATGAAAATGTGATATTTTTCAAAACTAATCAAAATGCAGATTTATCAGAAAACATCCTAGCCACGTTACACACCAAAATAGAGTTCCCCAAAAACTCACCTAGCCAAATCACACCAGCAAATAACTATGGACAGTGCCACCAGAAATTTGCAGTTAAAATTGCCAGATTAGATACATGTGGTCAAGCCATTAAATTACAATTAAGTTTCCAAAGTAGAAACTTAAATAAACTACCAGATAATGCGGATAATCAAACTGTCAGAAACCACCTCCTTTCACATCAACCTAAGTCCCATGCAATGTGTGTAACATTCCAAACCTAGCCTAGACGTTATGACCGAATTTGGCGATGTCACATGGAAGGGAATTTTGAAAACAATTTATTATGATAAAACCACGTTCATCTTATTACTCTTATTGATTCCAGAAAACGCTTACTCATCCAGTCGATTGCTTAAAACGTAATTCGTTGAGAAAGCTTTAGAAATTGTTTATTTTATGAAAAACAGAGTTAATTAAGTAAGTCCATCCATTTTAGAGAAACCCATTTATTTTTGAGAAGAAAAAACAACCTAAGGGATCAAGAGTTCAGAAAATACTTTAGCTTTTGAAAACCGAGTATTCCAACGTCTAGCAGTTATGAATCCATAAAAACAATAAATAAACCACATTTTATCAAAAGTCCCAAAAAGTCCGCGAGATACATCAAAATAAACCCATAATCGTAAAACGAAATAAAAACCATGAAAGTCCAGAACCGTGGTTACCGCCGAGTCCTCCGCTGCACCAACCCGTTTAATGCTGGGGATTACCTGAACAGATTAAACAGAAAAAGCATGAGTTTTTGCAACTCAGTGTGCAATCCCCAGAGAAAACATGCACACAACATCATATCAGAAAACATTCACATATTTACAGTTCGAGTCTGAGCCCATTATAGAATCGGTGTGGACCTTAGCCCACTTAGATACAGAATATACAGAACAGAACAAAATAGAATATCAGGATCCTACCCACCAGCCTCTACACACCATCTCCGTCCAATCCTACACACCATGTGGGGATAAAATCAACCCACCCATCCCTACACACCATGCTGTACCGCAGTGCGGCACATAATCAGATATTTCCAGCTGAGCTGCCAGATAACAGGTTTAATAGCCTTTCATATACTTCCTCCAATATCATCAACCCACCCCAATGCAATGCAGCATACCATCGATGACATGCTATAATGCAATTAATAGATCACACATTCAAATCGGTATACATGCTAAGTGCAACATGCTTAATACATATTTTACATAATCAGATCACGTAATTAGATGTCTAAGTAATGCTTACCAACCCTACCGTAGGTCCACAGTCGACTTGGGCGACTAGTGCAACCTTACAGTTCATTTCATAAAAATGGGCTCACATGCCCATGTGGCCTGCCTGTATGGGCCCACACGCCCATGTGGCGCACACGACCCAAATTGGCCTTGGCCGTATAGATCACACGGCCTGGCCCAGAATTTCACACGCCCGTGTGGTTCACTCGTGTGTCGCAGACGAACTTTCCTTGCCATCACACTATCATGTCACTTGCACACGGTCGTGTTGTGGCTCACACCCTTGCACACGGCCTACTACACGACCTACCACATGGTCGTGTGGCGTCGACAGAAAGGTTTTTGGCTTTTGCCAAAAACGTATTTTCTTGTGATTCGGGTACACACCTATTACGATTTGATGTTGACCCGAACCCCGAGCACTCCAGTACCTATATTCGACCAAAACACCATTCAATTAATCACTTAATTCGTGATTCTAGAAGCTACCATCAGAAGGAACCCTCTCTTAAATCTAACAAAGTCCTTACCTCGAGTAAGTAGCAATAATTTCACAACACTCAAACCCTGATTGGCTGACCACCGCCTCTTATCTTCCACCTAAATACCAAAAATCAATCCTCTATTAACAGAATATTCGTTACCAATAAGAAACACACTTAAACAACTTACCAACAAAACTCAAAAGCAAGAAAACTATGATCGTCGGACACTTGCTTACAAAAAGAACGAATAAAAATAAAAATAAAAGGAATGATAATGATAGTGAAGTAGAGAGGAGAATTTCGACAGGGAGAATGGAAGGGAAAGACGTGTAGATTTTTGGGAAAAAAGAAAAGACTAACAAAATATACGACAACCACCCTTAATCCTTTATTTTCTCCTAAAAACTGTCCACTACACTCCCATTATCCCCCAAAAACTCAGCATTTTACTACACTTCAAACTCTTCCCCATAATCACACAAATAAAGCCAAAGCAAGGAATCGAACACAGGACATCCAACACTCCAACACTACACTTAACCACCAGACCAACAGACCCATTCAGATATATTTTTACCAACTTTAAACTAATAGCCTACTGACCCCAGTTAGAGCTTATTCATAAAAGATGCCAAAATTTACCCAAGTTGTGACTTGAACTTGGGACCTCTCACACACACCCAGAACACATAACTACTGAAGCAGATACACATTTGTGTGTCATTTTTACAAAAGTCGAAATTAAGAAAATTGGGGCATTATAACTCTACCCCCTAGAAGAAATTTCAGCCTCGAAATTTACCTGATCAAAACAGATAAGGATATTGCTAACGTATCAAGTCTTCCAGCTCCCAAGTGGCCTCTTCAGGGCTATGGTTATGCCACTGCACTTTCACTAAGGGGATAGACTTCCTTCACAGAACTTTAATGTTGCGATCCAGAATCTGGACCAGCTCCTCCTCAAACGTCAGATCTGATCTAACCTCAATGTGCTCAACCGAAACAATATGCGTGGGATCAGAGCGGTAGCGTCTCAACATTGAGACGTAGAACACATCATGAATGCGATCCAATTCCGAAAGAAGTTCCAACTGATATGCGACTGGCCCTACTCGTTTCAGAAAGGTACAGCCTAATAAATCGAGGGCTCAACTTATCCTTGCGACTGAACCTCAAGACCTTCTTCCATGGTGAGACCTTGAGAAAAATCTCAGTCCCCTACAGAATACCAAATATCCTTTCTCTTCAGATTAGTGTAGAACTTTTGCCCATCAGATGCCGCTTTCAGTCGATCTCGAATCAAGTGGACCTTATCTTCAGTTTTCAAAACTAATTCTGGACCCAGAACACATCACTCACCCAACCCAGCCCAACATAAGTGAGTACAACACTTACGGCCATACAAGGCCTCGTAAGGTGCCATGTGAATGCTAGACTGATAGCTATTGTTGTAGGCGAGTTCTGCCAACGGTAACTACTCCTCTCAACTGCCTCGAAAATCTATAACACAGCTCCTCAAGATATCCTCCAGTACTTGAATCACCCTTTTCGACTGACCATCTATCGGAGGATGGAAAGTAGTACTAAAGTCTAACCTTGAACCTAGAGCCTTGTGCAATTTCTTCCAGAACCGAGACGTGAAGCGAGGATCCCTATCGGAGATGATCGAGAAAGGAACCCTATGCAGTCTCACTATTTCAGATAAATACAGTTTAGCCAACTCTAGAGAGAAAAGCCCGTCCTGCCCGGAATGAAGTGAGCAAACTTGGTTAACCAATCCACGATGACCCAAACAAAATCCTTCTTAGTTGGTGCTAAAAGCAGCCCACTAACGAAGTCCATCGTTACTCGGTCCCATTTCCATATCGATATCTTTACCGGCTTCAGCAATCCCGAAGGCAACTGATGCTCAGTCTTAACCTGCTGATTAGTCAAACAGCGAGCAACGAAGTCAGTAACCTCATGTTTCAACCCCGGCCACCAGTATAACTCTCAGAGATCTCGGTACATCTTGTTCCCATCGGGATGTATAGCATAAGGGCTATTATGCGCCTCCTTCAGGATCGACTGTCGCAACTCCTCATCACTCGGTACACAAATTCAAAGTACCCCATCACTGTTAATCCCAAAATTAGTAGTATCACCAGTCTCAACCTGAAAGAAACGCAACTCAAGAGACTTATCCCCCAGCTGTTTACCTCTAATCTGATCAATCCATGTAGGCTTAACCTGAAGTTCCGCTAACAGACTCTCATCGTCAAATAAACTGAGTCGAGCGAACATCGCTCTCAGGTCAGTCATCGCCCTACGGCTCAAAGCAGCCGCCACCACATTGGCCTTACCAGGATGGTACTCGATGGTGCAGTCATAATCCTTAAGCAGTTCAACCCATCTTCGTTGACTAAGGTTTAAATCCTTCTGAGTGAGGAGATATTTGAGGCTTTTATGATCAGTGTAGATAGTACACTTCTCATCGTACAGGTTGTGCCTCTAAATCTTTAAAGTGAAGACTACAATAGCCAATTCCAAATCATGCGTCGGATAGTTAGCTTCATCCGTCTTGAGCTAACAAGACGTATAAGCTACCACTTTACCATCCTGCATCAGAACACAACCCAGACCCACATGCGACGCATCACTGTATATCATGAAGTCTCTACCATGCTCCGGCTGTATCAGAACCAGAGCCTGAGTCAGAATAGATTTGAGCTTCTCGAAGCCCTCTTGTTACTTATCAGTCCAGAAAAAGAGGACTCCCTTACGCAGAAGCTTGGTTAATGGTGCTGCGATCAAAGAGAACCCTTCTACGAAACATCGATAATATCTTGCCAGCCCCAGAAAGCTATGGATTTTGGACACATTCTTCGGCTGTCTCCAATCTAACACAGCCTCAATCTTACGAGGATCAACAGGAATTTCCTCCACATAAACCAAATGTCCCAAAAAGGTTACTTCCCGAAGCCAGAACTCAAACTTACTGAACTTCGTATACAACTGTTTTTCACGAAGAGTCCATAGTACCACTCTGAGGTGCTCATCGTGCTCATCCTCAGTCTTAGAATACACTAGGATATCATTGATGAATACCACCACAAATTGATCCAGATAAGGCTAGAACACACAGTTCATCAAATCCATAAATGTCGCTGGTGCATTGGTCAACCCAAAAGGCATAACTAGGAACTCGTAATGTCCATAACGAGTCCTAAACATTGTCTTATACACATCGGCCTCCTTCACCCTCAATTGATGATATCCTGAATGAAGATCAATCTTGAGGAACACAGAAGCCCCTCTAAATTGGTCGAATAGGTCATCTATCCTCAGAAATGGGTACTTGTTCTTGATTGTTAGCTTGTTTAGCTGCCGGTAGTCGATACACATCCTCATTGTCCAATCTTTCTTCTTCACAAACAACACCGGTGCTCCCCACGGAGACACACTGGGACGAATGAATCCACAATCTAACAGTCCTTGAATTTGAGCCTTAAGCTCTGTAAGCTCCTTCGATGCCATTCAATAGGGCGCAATAGACACCGTAGCTGTACTCGGAATGAGCTCAATCCCAAATTCTACTTCTCGGCTTTGAGGTAGACCCGGTAGGTCCTCAAGAAAAACATATAGAAAGTTCTCACGATTCTGATGTCCTTAATCGAAGAGTCCCAAGAGTCAGAATTACTGATGTAGGCCAAGAATACCTCACACCCTTTCCTCACTAGCTTTTCTGCTACCAACGCAGATATCACATTAGTCAGATAGTCATTGCGTTCCCCAATCACAACTACCTCGCTGTCCTCTTTGGTCCTCAACACAACCCTTTTTGTCGCACAATCCAAACTTACCCAGTGTTTAACCAGCCAGTCCATTCCTAAAATCAAATCGAACTCCTCAAATGAAAGCTCCATCAGATCAGCCAGAAATACTGTCCCTTGAACCTCTAACGGGACATCTCTAAACAATTTATTCACTCGGATAAACTGCCCCAATGGACTCACAACAGTTACCTCACTGAAGGTACTCTCAACTGGAAACCCCAAGGTTTCAGACACAGTACTGGCTACTTAAGAGTGTGTAGAGCCTAT
Source organism: Gossypium australe (assembly GCA_005393395.2). Lineage (NCBI taxonomy): Eukaryota > Viridiplantae > Streptophyta > Magnoliopsida > Malvales > Malvaceae > Gossypium > Gossypium australe. The sequence continues at coordinate 56,830,967 of CM016618.1, forward strand.
GTCTATCAATGCCAAGTAAGGTACATTATAAATTAAAAACGTACCCATGATGACATTCGGAGCATCTCGGTCCTCACGGCGATAGGCAGCATAAACAAGTGAGGGCTGCCTCGCCTTAGTCGATCCAACACCTCTGTCCGGTGCTCTCTATCCTCGGCCCATACCATTACCACCCCTGGCCTGACCTCGGCCCCTAGGTGGCTGTTGAACTACTCTCGGTGGCTGCACAATTCCAGTACCTATAGTTTGCATATAATTGGTTCTCAGCGGACAATCTCTGACATGATGCTCATTAGAGTCACATATCAAACACGCCCCATTCGTCCTCCAACACTCGCCCGGATGGTGTCTACCACAGTGCCCACATAGTGCCACCTTAGTAGGTGCAACAGGAGGCCCAACTCTCACTGGCCCATCAAATTTAGCCTTTTTCCTAGGCCTCACCACAGAACTCGAGGGCTCCAATTCCCTCTTATTCTTTTCTTTCTCTCGGTTTTGGCACTCAGTGCGCTTAACCTCCTCGGCGATCTTCGCCTTCTCAACTAGTGTAGCAAACTCACGCTCCCTCTGTGGAGCTATCAGAACTCGCAGGCTGTCCTTAAGCCCATCCTCAAAACGGATGCATTACTTATACTTGGTCACCACATGCCCCGCGCATAATGTCTCAATCTCAGGAACTCGACCTCATACTCGGCCACTGAAAGGTCTTACTGGGTGAGAGTAAAAAACTCACGTCTCCTAGCATTAATATAGCTGGCTCCCACGTACTTACATTGGAAAGTCGTCTTAAAGTAATCCCAAGTCAATCAGTCGGGCTGAGTGCCCTCCTTAACCGTCAGCCACCACTGGTAATCTTCATCGCGAAGTAGAGAAACAACCCCCTTAAGCTTTTTCTCAGCGGTAAAATCCAAGTCGTCCATAATTCTTTCTGCGGCCTCCATCCAATATTCGGCCATGTTAGGGGTGACTCTATTGACACCGCTAAATAACTCAGCCCCATTAGACCGGAGTCGTTCTGTAACTGACCCTCGGCCCCCAGATCCGGTGTTGGGCCCAACGACCCTCTCTAGAATCCGTAACATGGCTTGGGACAGTGCGTTGTCCCCAGCTGCACGATCATGAGACCCAGTCTCTGTAGTAGGTGAGACCGACGTCTCGCTTGTATCCAGATTAAGTAGATTTCCAAATGATGAGGACCCATCTCGAGCCTCTCTATGGCCTCTACCACTGCCTCTTATACCCCATCCGCGAGTACCTCGTGTGCTCATCATAAATTCAGAGTTTATTTGTATTTATAGTTTTATGCATTAGTTTACAGTTCAAATATTTATCAATAGGTATTTTATTCAGAACAGTATCAGAAGTTCAGAATTCGTTATCGTGAGTCTTAGTCTTACTACAGTTTTCAGTTTACACTACCTTGAGTGTTTTCAATACAGTATACTACCTATTGGTTGTTTCAAGCATGCTAGTAGTATTTGTAAACAAATCTAAATAGAATTTCAGAACACTTACAAAATAGGCGTCGGAGACTCGGTGTACCACATACTCAGTCAAAAATATTTTAAGTCACTTAAAAATCATTTCTTAAAACCCATTTTTATAACTCAAACCCACAGTCGAGTTTCACAACCTAACTTTGATACCACTAAATGTAATACCCTAAACCCAGCCTATACGTTACGGCCGAATTTGGTGATGTCACATGGAAGGGAATTTTGAAAACAATTTATTATGATAAAATCGCGTTCATCTTATTACTCTTATTGTTTCCAGAAAATGCTTACTCATCCCATCGATTGCTTAAAATGTAATTCGTTGCGGAAGCTTTAGAAATCGTTTATTTTATGAAAAAAAAGAGTTAAATAAGTAAGTCCGTCCATTTTAGAGAAACCCCTTTGTTTTCGAGAAGAAAAAAACTGCCTAAGGGATTGAGAGTTCAGAAATAATTTAGCTTTTGAAAACCGAGTCTTCCTACGTCAAGCAGTTATGAATCCATAAAAACAATAAATAAACCACATTTAAGCAAAAGTCCCAAAAAGTCCGCGAGATGCATCAAAATAAACCCTTAATCGTAAAATGGAATAAAAACCATGAAAGTCCAGAACCGTGGTTACTGCCGAGTCCTCCGTCGCACCGAGCCGTCTAATGCTGGGGATTACCTGAACAGATTAAACAAAAAAAGGATGAATTTTTGCAACTCAATGTGTAATCCCCACAGAAAACATGCACACAACATCATATCAGAAAACATTCATTTATTTACAGTTCGTGTAACACCCTAAAAATCCGAGTATCGATATATTGTATGTTTTGGTGTTTAGATTATGAATGAAAATTTTCTTTTCTTCTTTTTCGTGTTTATTTAAAAAGGGCATAGAATTATTTGGGTATAGAATTATTTTTAGTATTGAGAGTTTAGTGAAGTGGATCAAGTGACCCTGATACTTAAGTTAATTTAAGTGTCTAAAATTAGCATAAGTTGAGCTATTGGCAAGGTGGTGTTGGCGCATGAGTAATTGCATGAGGGGAGATGTTCGAATCCCTTGGATAGCAATTAGATGACTTTTATTTTTGCACTTGTATGGAAAGTGCCGGTCAAGCAATACTTATGGTAAGGATGGACTTTTTCATTTATGGAAAGTAGACTAAGGGAATAAGGTAAGTACTAACTTAAGGTATGGAATCAAGAAATTTTGGTATGATAAGGGGACATAAGGCTTGGATTAAGGGATGAGGTTTTGGAAACTTTTTAATGGCCTATTGACCATGTATGTGGATGGCATAGGGGGCTAGGGGGGATGGCTGGATTTTGTTGTTGGCTTGGTAAGGTTGGGTGTTGGATGAGCATTTTTCTTTTTAGGTCAATTGGTGTTTTTCTTATCAAAATTCTCTGTCAAAATTTGCTCTCTTCCTAGCCGAATATACATTAAGCCTTGAGGAAACAATTGCATCTTTTTACCATTTCTCCCTTTTTGACCATTTTGGTCTTAGTTTGATTACTATCATCAAGTCTTTTCTCTCTTCTTTGTGACCGAAACCATATAGCCATTTTAGACCATTTCTTTTCTTCTCAATCCCACCATTGCCGAATTCTTCTAGCCTTCTTCTTCTTTCTCTTGTAATAGCCGAAACCTTCCTTCCATATTCACCATTGCCGCAACACCTAAAACCTCCCATCTCTTTTCTCTTTTGAAAAGGCCGAATCTTCTTCTTGTCACCAAGCCGAAACCTATCAACATCTAGTCGATTTCTTCCCCTATTTCTCCTTCAAAATCGATCACTCCTTTATAGTAGCCGAATCTCTCTGTGGTTCCAAACAAGGGTACAAGCGATCTCAACGTTAGGGGTAAGGGTTAACTGGCATTCGATTTTCTTTCTTTTTCTTTTGGATTAGCCGAAATCTAGGGATCTAATCTCTATATATATTCTCTTTGGCCGAAACCTTGAAGGAGCATTTCGGGATCCTTTTGTAGCCGACGATTAAGGGGAGATTATTTGGGATTTGAGTATCCAAGGACAAGTGATATTTCGGGATTTAGACAATCAAGGTAAGGGGTCTTAATATTCGGCCAAAAGCCATATTATCTATTAAGGTTGGCCGATTCTGACTATGGTCTTATAGGGGGAGTCGACTGTGAAAAAGAAGGAGTGTCGGTATCGATAGTATCGTACTCACTGTTATCAGGTGTGTAGCCCTACACTAAATTTTCGATAGATTGATAGTATTAATGTTAGTATGTGTTAATAAGAAATATGTATGATAATGGCCGCGGGTACCATTCAGTGGTACATGGTATTCAGGTATGTTAACCCCTAATACTTCGTTAATAATGCTATAAGCATGGATATGAAATGTGTATGACTCCGTTATGATTTTGGGGTATAATGCATAAAATCCGAATAATATGTATGTTGCATGGGCATATGGGTGATTTTGATAAAGGGGAAGTGTTTCTGGTGGTTTTTACCACATTATCCGGTGACTTATGTCACAATATTATGTATCCGGTGACTTCGGTCACATATTATGAATCCGGTGACTCTGTCACAATTATCTGATGGCCATGCCACAATTTATAAGGGCAATGTGCAGTTGACTGCAGCGACTGGCTTCGATGGTGTGTAGCGGATGGAGGGTCGATTTAGTAATCCCCACGGTGTGATTGGCAGGTACGGGTGGTGTGTAGCGGATGGATATCTATGTGGGCTCGGGATTGCATGTCATTTCATATGTATATGTGATTTTATCTGTTGTTATTTGATTTGCTATGTTATGGGCTTATGGTTAAATGTGATTAAAATGGGCTTTGCCAAAATGTTATCGTTAAAGCTATGATCGATTGGGTTTTTAGTGTACAGTTACACATTGAGTCTGTTGACTCATCCCTCATGGGATATCTTTTACAGGTGACACTTAGCGTGATGGACCGAGTCAGCGAGAACTAGGTGGTGGCTATGCTCAATTCAGTATTTCGGGTTTTCTTTAAATTAAACTTATTTCATTTTTCTCTATTTATTTCGGGATTTATTTTGGGTTATGTTTATTGTAATAAGGCCACTATCAGTTGTTTTATTTATACGTTTTAAGTTTTTACTTTACTTTGATCAACTTCACTTAGACGCTTAAATATTTTTTTTATAAACAACTTAAACTGTTTTGACATCTAAACACCTACGGGTTTCAAAATAATAATAAGTTCTAAATTTGGTTTTCTTTTGACTTATAAAATTTTCTAAGATCATAAAGATTATGTTTTAATAAAATACAAATTTAAATCACAAAACGGTTTTCAACAAGAACACACTTCAAATCTATTTTTCTTCAAAATCAACCTATTTTTTTAGATAACAAAATGATTTTTTACGCTAGGAGCATGCCAGATCCGGCCGGGGCTTGTGGGCCGGGTTTGGGGTGTTTCAGTTCGGGTCTGAGCCCATTATAAAATCGGTGTGGACCTTAGCCCACTTAGATACAGAATATACAGAACAGAACAAGATAGAATATCAGGATCCTACCCACCAGCCTCTACACACCATCTCCGTCCAACCCTACACACCATGTGGGGATAAAATCAACCCACCCATCCCTACACACCATGCTGTACCGAAGTGTAGCACATAATCAGATATTTCCAGCTGAGCTGCCAGATAACAGGCTTAATAGCCTTTCAGATACTTCCTCCAATATCATCAACCCACCCCAATGCAATGCAATATACAATCGATGACATGCTATAATGTAATTAACAGATCACACATTCAAATCGGTATACATGCTAAGTGCAACATGCTTAATACATATTTCACATAATCGGATCACGTAATTAGGGGTCTAAGTAATGCTTACCGACCCTACTGTAGGTCCACAATCACTTGGGCAACCCATGCAACCTTACAGTTCATTTCAGATAAATGGGCTCACATTCCCATGCGACCTACTCATGTGGGCCCACACGGCCGTTTGGCTCACAGACCCAAATTGGCCTTGGCCGTGTGGATCACACGGCCTGGCCTAAAATTTCATACGCCCGTTTGGTTCACCCATGTGTCGTACACGACCTTGCCCTGCCACCATACGACCGTGTCACTTGCGCACGGCCTGGCTAGTCGATCACACGGCCCTATTTTGGCTCACAGCCTTGCACACGGTTGTGTGGTTTCAACAGAAATGTTTTTGGCTTTTGCTGAAAATGTGTTTTCTTGCTATTCGGGTACACACCTGTTACAGTTTGATGCTGAAACAAACTCCGAACACTCCAGTATCTATATTCGACCAAAATACCATTCAATTAATCACTTAATTCGTGATTCTAGAAGCTACCATCAGAAGGAACCCTCCCTTAAATCTAACGATGTCCTTACCTCGAGCAAGTAACGGCAATTTCCCAACACTCAAGCCCTGATTGGTTGACCACCGCCTCTTATCTTCCACCTAAATACCAAAAATCAATCCACTATTAACAGAATATTCATTACCAATACGAAACACACTTAAACAACTTACCAAAAAAATTCAAAAGCACGAAAACTATGATCTTCGGACACTTGTTTGCAGAAAGAACGAATAAAAATAAAAGGAACGGTAATGATAGTGAAGTAGAGAGGAGAATTTTGGCACGGAGAATAGAAGGGAAAAACTTGAAAATATTTGGGAAAAAGAAAAGACTGACAGAATATACGATAGCCACCCTTAATCCTTTATTTTTCTCCTAAAAACTGACCACTACACTCCCACTATCGCCCCAAAACTTAGCATTTTACTACACTTCAAACTTTTCCACATAATCACACAAAAATAAAGCCAAAGCAGGGAATCGAACACAGGACATCCAACACTCCACTTAACCACTAGACCAGCAGGCCCATTCTGATATATTTTTACCAACTTTAAACTAAAAGCCTACTGACCCCAATGAGAGCTTATTCATAAAAGATGCCAAAATTTACCCAAGTTGTGACTTGAACTTGGGACCTCTCACACACACCCAGAACACATAACCACTAAAGCAGATACACATTTGTGTCTCAATTTTACAAAAGCCGAAATTACGAAAATTGGGGTGTTACAATGTGTCATTGCATTCATATATAGAAGCAGAGTGATAAGCATGTAAGTCATGCTATCGTACAGTAACAGAGTCAGTAGGCATTAGAGTCCATGCATTATAAAGTAGCTTTATCAAAATTTAACAATAATATCAGGTTACCCATGAAGTCACATGTATGGTTATAAATCAGAATCAAAACCAATCAATTCAACATATTCGGATATGACATGTTCTTAAGCAACAGAGTCACGTAAAGGCGTATAGACAAACTTAACAAAATACAAATCGTACCTGGATAATTCGCACACATTAGACAATAGCACATTATGTTCTGACAGATCCTACTTACTTAGGTTCAAACATAGTAGACATACGTATAGATAATAAGTTGTTCATCATCAGATCATCAGGTGTCAAGTTATATAGCCTAATTCTGATCATACGGACCCTACAGTAGGCCTACGTTTGTTTTGAACAACGCTTGTGGCTTGAGAGAAAAATTCCAAATATTGGTCCACACACCCGTATGGTTTCACACGGCCAGGATAGTGGCCCGTGTGCCTCCACACGGTCTAGACATGCCTTTGTGCTTTTTCATGTGTCCCACACAGCCTGAAACATGCCCGTGTCACCTACTTGTGTGGTCTTAATCCCCAATCAGTAGTTACACGGCCTGGACACACGCCCGTGTCATTGGCTCATGTGACCTTGCATAACAGATACCCACACATGGCTTAGCACATGACCGTTTGGCTCACACGGCCTACCCACACATGCCAAGTGTGGCATCGATAGTCAGTTTTCCAACGACTAAACTTGAAACGAATGTTGGGTTATTGGTACTCACCTAATACGGCTTTGATGGAGAAGCACAAAGATGTTTCCAAAACTTAAAATGACATTACATTGACCAAATTAGATGATTTAACTGAGTCAAAATTCTTGCCTTAGCATCCATACTGAAGTTACGCCGAAAGTTCAATAGAAGTTAAATGCTTACCCGCATTCGTAACCCGAAACACAAAATTCAAATCGTTGAAGAAATGTTAATCTTGAGACCCTCGCCTAACAGAACTTACACAAATCAGAAATTTGTTTCTGTACAAGAAGAGACAGAAATTTGTTCATCACAAACTTATGCAAATAAAACTTGGTGATATACGCTTACTATTCAACTGAAGATTAAAGGCACGTTGGGACTTAGTGTACGAGTTTAAAAGGATTCACAGCAGTTAACCAGGGCAAAAGAATAGAAACGCACATTTTGGAATGAAGAAGAGTAAAATAAAAAGATAGGAACCTAGAAGGAAAGGGAAAATGTTTCTTTTTGTTTTTTAAAGATATGGAAAAGAAGTTAATAGGTTTTTGAAAAACTAAACTAACCTTACGGAATGGCATAAAAAATATTCTCTAAATGCTTACGCAGAGATTCGAACACAAGACCAAAGGGTATATAGAAGCTTAACTAGTGAACCAACAGGCTCATTCTTGATATCAGTTGACAGAATTTAACTTATAACCCACATGTCTGAAGATAGGGATTTAGTCAAAAGTAGAAAATTTTCAAGAGATAGGATTTGAACATAGAACCTCACACACTTAACTAGAACACTTAACCACTAAACCAGATCAAATCACTTTTCAAAAATTTCCAAAACCTAAACTCAAAATCGAGGGATGACCACTCTTGGTTTCAAAACCCAATTTCTTCTAACTAGGTGTTTTGGATGTTACACCATATATACATATACATTAGAAAATTATCACTTCATATTCAAAGCATATAACTATTTCTACAATTTCAACCATTTAACTATTTCAACCTACTTATGCCATGTTCATATATGTACATTAAACAAATTGTAAACTTAACTCAAACCACATTGTCAATTCAAAATTCATAATGACCATTACAATACAAAATCAACCTCAGAACCTGGGCACTTACCATATATACCAAAATGAAAAGGAGAGTATACAAACGTTGTTAAGTCGAGGTTTACTAATTGGATGCTGAGTTATCTATCTGAACTTCGAGATCCACCTATACATGCACATGGAATAAACAAATCGTACACTTAGCGATAAAGCTCAGTGGTAGTTCTACGATTCAAGTCATTGAAATAATAGCATTAGTTAAACGAATACTATCAATTCAAGTTCTAAATTCATTCAATTCATATTCCATTTATACTAAATATTTCCATCAATATATCATTTATACGACTAAAATTTTTATATACCAATTCATGTATCATTCAAACCAAATTACCAAGATGATGCACAAACTCATTTAAGTAAGCTTATACATTTATAACAAATCATGCTATATTACAAGCAACAGTTCAATATAAACATGACATCTCATACTTTCTACTATCAAATCAAGTTCATTCCCGTTTCAACTCATATAATTATTTATATCATAATTACATTTATGTATCAAATTCCTTGGTTCGTTTTTTTACCAATCAGCCCTCTAGGCTCTTATAAATGGACTCACATGGTCTATCACAGGCTATCTTTAATCACATTTCACATATGTATACTTATAATATAAATGTATATCATCATTCAATTCAAATCTCATTTATCAATTTCATATTTTATAATTCGATTTTAGAATTAAATTTAACATTTCACCTAATGCAATCTTAGTAAAAATGGGCTCGAACACGCAGGTGAACTACACCACACCAAGATAGCTCATATGAGCATAAACTCCACCACACTAAAGTGCTAAGCTCATAAGCAACAAATGCATATACATATGCAAATACATCCCTCCACCACACCAAGGTCTCCGAAGGGACAATTAATACTCAATGATCCGTAAAAAATGCTGGATCCTGAATGACATATCATAATCTTCACATCATCACAAACTCGTATAGAAATATGCATATGACCCTTTTGGCATGCTAACTATATCCTAGCCTTTCTACTAAGTTTATATGGACATCAACCATTCATAAATCGTAGTCTAATTTCATTTCATCATCAATTCATATATGTCCAATTTCACATAATATAGTTCATACTACATTAATATCACATATCATATATAAATTATATCACACACTTTTTTATACTATATTTAATTCAGTCCAATTTCTCGACATTCAGTATCATTCAATACAAATAATTTCATACAACAATACAAGCTCACCTTGATAGCTAATAATGCAATCAACGTGTATATCTATATAAATAATATGATCTCGAATCATAAAAGTACAAACCAAATTCCTTCGTCATTCATTGACGACTCTCACTTTTCCTTTCTCTCACGACAGCCTGATGTTGTTTTTAGCTACATTTTATAATTCAATAAAAAAAAAAAGATTTCATTCAATTCACCAAATACAAAGGAAAACATATTTTGTTTTTTGTTCAATTTATCACGTATACTTGAGATATTTGTATTTTTCTGTATCTAACATCGGATCAAAATCTGACTTCACATTCTTTCATTATGGGCCCTATAATTTCTATTCATAGCATAATCACATGACAAGTTTTCTATTTATTCAATTTAGTCCCTAATGTTACAAAGATATCTAACAAGCTTAATGCAATTTGCAATTTAGTCTTTTTTTTTTTTGCAATCTAAGCTTAGTAACTATCAATTTCTTCAATTTAAGCCTAAAATCATTAATTTCTCTCTAATGGTAACTTGCTAAAAACTTAAAATTTGAACAAATGATACATGGGCTAGCTAAATCAAGCTTCTATGATCATTGTCGAAACCATTTTTTTATTTTGAAAAAACGGGGATCAACTTTAAAAACGAAAATGGAGTCACCACCAATCTTTTTTCGAGGTGTGATCGGGTCACCTTGAAATTGATCATTTTAATAAAAAAACATTTTGATTTATTAAAACAATGATTTTGGTCTACGAAATTCGAGAAAACGGGTTCGGGAGTCGGTAACGCACGAGGAAGGATTAGCACCCTAGTAACGCCCAAAATTGGTACCTAATTGATTAATTAATGTCTTAATGTCAGAAATTTGAGAAGATTTTAAAATACGATCCTTTTTTTAAAAAAAATGTTTGAATTAATTGTAATGGATGTTAAGACCCTTTTGCCCCGAAGTAATAAAATATCACATCCAGTACGTTAGGACACGACATTTTAAATCCTCGAAACTAAGCTTGTCTTTTGATTTTCAAAACTCATGCATTTAAATTTTAGAAGGATATTCGGTTATTTGGGTCAAGTGAAAAAATCGGAATCCAGTAAGTTAGGGCACAATTTCTCAAAATTCCAAACATAGAATATTGTCTATACTTTTTTAGAAATCCTTACCTGTAATATCCCGAAATAGGGGTTGCAAGTTTGGACAATAACTCGATTGTATTAGGCCTCAAGAGCGGTTTTGATGTGTTTTTGGAGTTCCTAAAACTCCCGGAATAAAATGGGACACTTTTGAAAATTTGAAAATTTGAGGATTAAAAGTGGAATTTTGGCTGAAGAGGCCTTAATAATAAAAATTTGTAAAGTTATGGACATGAAAGTCCAGTAGTGAAGTGGTTTCCGTGTACCACTTAAGGGTCAGCGCCAAAATGAGGTCAGGGGTTCGAGTCTTCTATGCGGCAAAAGTTTTTATTTTTTTTTGTTATAAAAGGGCGTTAATGCCGAAGAAGGTTTTAAATAAATATTTTGAACGTTGCTGAACATGAAATTCCATGTGGTGGAGTGGCTAAGAGCGCAAGGGGGTGATTGCGGTTTCGAGGTCGGGCGTTCGAGTCCCATTGGGGGCGCGGATGCTTTTATTTTTGGCTCCCAGCGTTAAATTGAGGAAGCCAGCAAAGTATAGTTTTAAAAGAAATCTCAATGCATTGTTAGCATAAAATGAACATAGGCCGAATGGTTAAAGACCTTGCTGGGAAGCTGCGACTAAGAGGACTCGTGTTCGAGTCCTGGGAGTCGCGCACGAGACATTTGTTTTTGCTTTCAGCACTATAGCTTAAGGAGCCCCACCAAAGATAGTTTAAAAGAAACGCGCGACGTATTTTGGCAAGAAAGACTCAGTAGCAAAATGGCTGAAGCTTGGAGATGCTTTCTCCAGGTCTCGGGTTCGAGACCTGGGGCAGCAGGCATGGTTTTCTTTTTTTTTGATAATGTGAAAGGGCTGCATGGGCATTAAATGCCTGCAACAAGCATGCACGCATGCAACTTTGGGAGGGGGAATTCTTCTTATCTTTTTTATCTTATTTTATTATGAACAAAATTGTTATATTGCTATTATTATTTTATTTGATGGTTCTCAAAAGTTGCATAAAGTATTCCATATCTTGAATATTGTTTTATTATTATTGTTCTATATGAGAAAATGGGTAAGGAAATTGAAAAAAAAAATAAACAATATTGAACTTAGCAAAAAGAAGCATGTGGCCAGCCTTGGTTTTGGGAGCATGAGAATTTAACATTTTATTGTTTTATTATCTTATTAAAGGATGGCTAAAGTAATGGGTTTTATTTTATTATTATATTATATAGAAAATGGTGTAGTGGGAATTAGTTTGAAAGGAAATGGAAGAATATTAAACAATGCTTCTCTCTTCTCTATGGTTATGGACGGCTTTGGAAGTGTCAAAGCATGGCCGGCCTTGTGCTTGGGGAAAAGCTTGGCCAAAACTTTGGTTTTGTTTCCTTTCATTGTTGCCTTGGCCGAAAATGAGAGAAGGAAAGAGAGAGACTGAGTTGCGATTTGGAAGGAATAGCAAGGGAGCTTAGTTTTTCGGCTAGCTCTTGTTCTTCATCTCTTTCCCTTGTTATTTCAAATCAAAATCCTCCTCCTATGCCACCTTCGAATTTATTTTATAACATGCTATTATTGCTAAACCGACACTTTTTTGCCATTCTTTCTCATGATTGCCACTTTGACTGAATGCTCCTTGCCTTTTTGAGCATAGGCCGAATCCTCAAAGGAAGGTATTGACGATTCAGAATGTTGGTAAGTATCTTGGGTTAACATTCGATACCTCTTTCCCTTTTTCGTGAGCCAAATCATGTTGTTAGGCTTTGAGTATGGCCGATCGTTCTTTAAGCTTTTCTATGTGTTCTTTTAGTGTTAATCGAAGGGAGGGAGCATTAAAGGAACCCATTGGGTTCGGCTATACAAGGAGATTTGTGATTACCAAAGCAAATAAATCTTTTGGGACTTCTAAAATTAGGTAAGCATTAAGTATATTTCGGCCAAGGACCTTTGTTCGTATAATAGCCGATTTTGATAATATTTTAGTATGACTCTCGGGCATGAGTTATGTTTTGGGCCTTGTAATAACTAATGTTGACATTGGCTTTAGGGATGGCCGAATGTGTATAAGGCCATATTGATGTATTTCCATTGTACTAGTGTTAAGGAGCATGAAAAGAGTCTTTCGGGAGTTGAAGTGCTCAAGGGACTTGTTGAACAAGATAAATGGACTTTTGATGACTTCAAGAGCTAATCGACAAGATCGAGTGGTGATTCGGGATCAAAATAAGCTAGGTAATTGGTTGTGAAATTCGGCCTAAGGCCATGATATTGGTATTATGTGGGACCGATTTCGGTTATGTGTTCTAGGCGCAAATCGATAGAAATAACAAAAGCTTTAGGGATTTTAGCTACTGTTAGATTCGGTAAATCAGAATCTCGCTAAAGTCAGGTGCGTAGTTATCGCACTGTACTCTTGTTGTTATTCATTATATGTGTTGTATGTGTAAACGTAAATGTTATGCATGTCAGCCAAAATAAAAGCTAACAGTATGGATATTAAGGTAAGTGATCGAATAATCAAGTCAGTGATTTGCGATAATAAATTGATTATTGATGTATATTTTCCTTGAGAAACATGTGGCCATGATACATATACGTATGCATGTGAATCGTGATGTATACTATGTGAGTGTTTTAATGCTAGCCTCGTGATACATTCGTGATTGTTGATTGGTGAATCGTTTGATATGTGAGGTTTCTATGGGATCGGTGGCTTAGCCACGACTTTAAGAAATAATGTGCAAAAGAAAAATATGTGGATCACTTTGTGGAATGGACTTCGTAATCGTATTCGTGATCACTTTTATAATAGTGTATTCATAATTGCATTTTTATAATTGCATGTTGTATATATGGATTGAATGGTTATGGGCCAAGCCCATAAGTGAGGACATGTGTATTAACTATGCACTGAGTCTTGGTGACTCACTCTATTTTTATTAAACCTTTCAGGTGGCGCGTAAAGCTTGGACCGGGTCGGAGAGGATACAAAGGTGGCCATGCAAAAGTGGATTTTCATGCAAAGGAATCTCTTGTTCAATGAATTAAATATTTACATTATCCGTATTTTAATTAAGTGTGTATTGTAATAAGGCCCACTAAAGTATTTCAATCCATTGATTAAGTATCGTTATCATTATGTCCTAGTATGAAAGGTTGATTGCAAACGGTTTTATTTCCTCGAGCAAGGCTCGAATCTGATATTTTTATAATAAACTTCGATTTTTACTTAGAATATTACAAGTCACGAAAATGTTTTATTAAAGAAAACAAATTTTAAACGGTTTACCTTTTTAGTAAGAATGTTTTTCGAAAGTGTTCCGCAGTGGCATTCCAAATTCGGTCGGATTTATTGGGCCGGGTTTGGGGTGTTACATTTTGGTATCAGAGCAAGGTTCAAAACTCGGCTTTGAGGTTTTGGGCCCGAAAACAGTTTTCAAAAGTGGGCTTTTCAAAATGTGAACTTCTATTTTGGGCATGTTATGGCATGGCACCTGTACCTCCAACCCGAAGTCCACCTGGTAAGTACCTCTGACTATTGAGGTATATTGAATATGTGAACTGTATGGGCATAATTGGGCTTGTAGATTAGAAAATTTGGGCTATCGAACCCTAAGACTAGTCTACTCAAAAACAAGTGCATAAGACTTGAGAACTGAAATGACCCTAGAGGTGTAGTGAATGAATGTGTCCCTGCTTATGAACATGTATGTGACTCTCTGAATTAGAATAGCGAACTTGAATCGAACCTATCTGTGATCGAAAGAACCACTTCTAAATACTTTATTCCATAAAATTTTTCGCGGATAATCAGTGGAACAAAATTTATAATGCATAAAACTTTCTAAGTCAGATTGTGCGATAAGAGATGAGTTCTAGATGACGTGATCGAGGCAAAATGGCCGTATCGAAACTCTTAGATCGGGTCAAGGGTTGATAATAAGGTATCACCTCCACCACCAACTCTTGATAATGAGTAGCAAGATCAGACGAGGAATAATGCTTTACCGCGGACAGTGCTGCGAGTATTAGAGATGGTGGCTGGAGAGGGAGAAATATGAGAGCTCGAAAATTGTTCCCGAGCGACTTTGAGCCAATGGAGCGGATTTGTTCTGTAATGTATCGGGAGTGGCACTCAGTACGGTCGAATATCGGTTGGAAACAACCAAGCGAGTTGTGGATGAGCTCGATCTAAACCCTGAGAGAAAAAGGTGAAAGAAATGGTAACGCTACTTCGCGACGAAACGTATCAGTGGTGGCTCACGGTTCGGGATAGTGTCACAGCGGAGGACCCCATTTGGGAGTATGTCAAGATGACATACCAGAATAAGTATGTCAGTACTTATTACATTGATACTCAGAGGATATATGTTTTTGGGACTAGTTCAATGGAACAAGTCTGTGGTGAAATACGAGACTGAGTTCCTAAGGTTAAGCCAATATGCTCGAAGAGTAGTGTCTACAAAACATGAATGATGTGTTCGATTTAAGGACGGATTAAGAGACGGCCTGAGACTGTTGATAGTTCCTCAACAGGAACGGGAAATTGCTGTGTTAGTCGAAAAAGCTAAGATAGCTGAAGAGATTAAGAACTCGATGAGATAAAACCGAGATAAGAATATGAACCGTGATGGGAGAAATTTTGAATTGTCTAAATTATCTAAGGATCTTCGGAAAAGACCAAAGGTTGAAAGTTTTGCTCATGTGATTAAGCCAGCTATGGGAAATTGGGACCGTCCGTGTGCTCAGTGTGGAAAATATCGTGTCGGCGAGTATTGGAACCAGAAATTGAAAATGTTTTAAAGTGTAAGTCTATAAGCAATTGAATATTGTTAAGGTTAGTTATGACCTTGTGTACATGTTGGAATTCTTATAAATATAGTGAAAGCCGACTGTGGATAGACTTTCTATCATGAAATGTTACTCAAGTGATAAGTACAAGCGATATGTGGATAGACTATCTATCATGAAATATTATTGAAGTGATAAATACAAGTGATGTAAATTATATGGTTTATAATTTTGGTTAGCTTGTAATATGATTCAAATGGTGATAATACTGTATTAGGCTTTGATGCCTAGCAGGCTTTGTGCCGGTGTATATTTCAGGCTTTGATGCCTAGCAGGCTTTGTGCCGGTGTATATTTCAGGCTTTGATGCCTAGCAGGCTTTGTGCCGGTGTATATTTCGGGCTTTAATGCCTAGCAGGCTTTGTGCCGGTGTATATTTCAGGCTTTGATGCCTAGCAGGCCTTGTGCCGGTGTGTATTTCAGGCTTCGATGCCTAACCAGCTTAATGCCGATGATGTGTTATAATAGAGAATTCATGAATCACTTACAAGATGAAACATGTTTGTTACCGTAAGCTAAATGCTCGAATAAGAGCAAGTCTTTCGTACTTGCAAGGAATAAGGAAATTTAGTGAGTTCCCAATTGAGTTAAGTAAGATGTGACATAGTTAAAACTTCGGTAAGACTTTTCATATGTGTAATTGATCTTACCATTGATGTGTATGGCATCCGTAATGGAATTTAAGCTTGAATATGCTTATGGAGAAGTGGCCATATGTGAAAATGCTAAATGTGAAAAAGTTTGAAATGTGATTGCATATGTGTACATTTGAGTATATGTGATCGATATATGGTAAATTGAAAGGTACGGATGTTCGTTCATAAGTAATTTCGAGGACGAAATTATTTTTAAGGGGGTAGAATTGTAATATCCCGAAATAGGGGTTGCAAGTTTGGACAATAACTCGATTGTATTAGGCCTCAAGAGCGGTTTTGATGTGTTTTTGGAGTTCCTAAAACTCCCGGAATAAAATGGGACACTTTTGAAAATTTGAAAATTTGAGGGTTAAAAGTGGAATTTTGGCTGAAGAGGCCTTAATAATAAAAATTTGTAAAGTTATGGACATGAAAGTCCAGTAGTGAAGTGGTTTCCGTGTACCACTTAAGGGTCAGCGCCAAAATGAGGTCAGGGGTTCGAGTCTTCTATGCGGCAAAAGTTTTTATTTTTTTTTTTTGTTATAAAAGGGCGTTAATGCCGAAGAAGGTTTTAAATAAATATTTTGAACGTTGCTGAACATGAAATTCCATGTGGTGGAGTGGCTAAGAGCGCAAGGGGGGGTGATTGCGATTTCGAGGTCGGGCGTTCGAGTCCTATTGGGGGCGCGGATGCTTTTATTTTTGGCTCCCAGCGTTAAATTGAGGAAGCCAGCAAAGTTTAGTTTTAAAAGAAATCTCAATGCATTGTTAGCATAAAATGAACATAGGCCGAATGGTTAAAGACCTTGCTGGGAAGCTGCGACTAAGAGGACTCGTGTTCGAGTCCTGGGAGTCGCGCACGAGACATTTGTTTTTGCTTTCAGCACTATAGCTTAAGGAGCCCCGCCAAAGATAGTTTAAAAGAAACGCGCGACGTATTTTGGCAAGAAAGACTCAGTAGCAAAATGGCTGAAGCTTGGAGATGCTTTCTCCAGGTCTCGGGTTCGAGACCTGGGGCAGCAGGCATGGTTTTCTTTTTTTTGATAATGTGAAAGGGCTGCATGGGCATTAAATGCCTGCAGCAAGCATGCACGCATGCAACTTTGGGAGGGGGAATTCTTCTTATCTTTTTTATCTTATTTTATTATGAACAAAATTGTTATATTGCTATTATTATTTTATTTGATGGTTCTCAAAAGTTGCATAAAGTATTCCATATCTTAAATATTGTTTTATTATTACTGTTCTATATGAGAAAATGGGTAAGGAAATTGAAAAAAAAAATAAACAATATTGAACTTAGCAAAAAGAAGCATGTGGCCGGCCTTGGTTTTGGGAGCATGAGAATTTAACATTTTATTGTTTAATTATCTTATTAAAGGATGGCTAAAGTAATGGGTTTTATTTTATTATTATATTATATAGAAAATGGTGTAGTGGGAATTAGTTTGAAAGGAAATGGAAGAATATTAAACAATGCTTCTCTCTTCTCTATGGTTATGGACGGCTTTGGAAGTGTCAAAGCATGGCCGGCCTTGTGCTTGGGGAAAAGCTTGGCCAAAACTTTGGTTTTGTTTCCTTTCATTGTTGTCTTGGGCGAAAATGAGAGAAGGAAAGAGAGAGACTGAGTTGCGATTTGGAAGGAATAGCTAGGGAGCTTAGTTTTTCGGCTAGCTCTTGTTCTTCATCTCTTTCCCTTGTTATTTCAAATCGAAATCCTCCTCCTATGCCACCTTCGAATTTATTTTACAACATGCTATTATTGCTAAATCGACACTTCTTTGCCATTCTTTCTCATGATTGCCACTTTGACTGAATGCTCCTTGCCTTTTTGAGCATAGGCCGAATCCTCAAAGGAAGGTATTGACGATTCAGAATGTTGGTAAGTATCTTGGGTTAACAGTCGATTCCTCTTTCCCTTTTTCGTGAGCCAAATCATGTTGTTAGGCTTTGAGTATGGCCGATCATTCTTTAAGCTTTTCTATGTGTTCTTTTAGTGTTAATCGAAGGGAGGGAGCATTAAAGGAACCCATTGGGTTCGGCTATACAAGGAGATTTGTGATTACCAAAGCAAATAAATCTTTTGGGGCTTCTAAAATTAGGTAAGCATTAAGTATATTTCGGCCAAGGACCTTTGTTCGTATAATAGCCGATTTTGATAATATTTTAGTATGACTCTCGGCCATGAGCTATGTTTTGGGCCTTGTAATAACCTAATGTTGACATTGGCTTTAGGGATGGCCGAATGTGTATAAGGCCATATTGATGTATTTCCATTGTACTAGTGTTATGGAGCATGAAAAGAGTCTTTCGGGAGTTGAAGTGCTCAAGGGACTTGTTGAACAAGATAAATGGACTTTTGATGACTTCAAGAGCTAATCCACAAGATCGAGTGGTGATTCGGGATCAAAATAAGCTAGGTAAGTGGTTGTGAAATTCGGCCTAAGGCCATGATATTGGTATTATGTGTGACCGATTTCGGTTATGTGTTCTAGGCGCAAATCAATAGAAATAACAAAAGCTTTCGGGATTTTAGTTGCTGTTAGATTCAATAAATTAGAATCTCGCTAAAGTCAGGTGCGTAGTTATCGCACTGTACTCTTGTTGTTATTCATTATATGTGTTGTATGTGTAAACGTAAATGTTATGCATGTCAGCCAAAATAAAAGCTAACAGTATGGATATTAAGGTAAGTGATCGAATAATCAAGTCAGTGATTTGCGATAATAAATTGATTATTGATGTATATTTGCCTTGAGAAACATGTGGACATGATACATATACGTATGCATGTGAATCGTGATGTATACTATGTGAGTGTTTTAATGCTAGCCTCGTGATACATTCGTGATTGTTGATTGGTGAACCGTTTGATATGTGAGGTTTCTATGGGATCGGTGGCTTAGCCACGACTTTAAGAAATAATGTGCAAAAGAAAAATATGTGGATCACTTTGTGGAATGAACTTCGTAATCGTATTCGTGATCATATTTATAATAGTGTATTCATAATTGCATTTTTATAATTGCATGTTGTATATATGGATTGAATGGTTATGGGCCAAGCCCATAAGTGAGGACATGTGTATTAACTATGCACTGAGTCTTGGTGACTCACTCTATTTTTATTAAACCTTTCAAGTGGCGCGTAAAGCTTGGACCGGGTCGGAGAGGATACAAAGGTGGACATGCAAAAGTGGATTTTCATGCAAAGGAATCTCTTGTTCAATGAATTAAATATTTACATTATCCGTATTTTAATTAAGTGTGTATTGTAATAAGGCCCACTAAAGTACTTCAATCCATTGATTAAGTATCATTATCATTATGTCCTAGTATGAAAGGTTGATTGCAAACGGTTTTATTTCCTCGAGCAAAGCTCGAATCCGATATTTTTATAATAAACTTCGATTTTTACTTAGAATATTACAAGTCACGAAAATGTTTTATTAAAGAAAACAAATTTTAAACGGTTTACCTTTTTAGTAAGAATGTTTTTCGAAAGTGTTCCGCAGTGGCATTCCAAATTCGGTCGGATTTATTGGGTCGGGTTTGGGGTGTTACATTACCTCAAGATAACAAGACTTCATATCCAATGAGTTACGACACAACACCTCGAATTCCTGAGAATAAACTTTTATTTGAAACTCATATGTTTTGATTTGAAATGGGTGCTCGATTACTTAGATTCAACGAGGAAAATTAGAACCTAGTAAGTTAGGGCACAATCTTCTCGAAGCTCCCAAATACGAGCATTTGGGGGAAATTATTGCAATATTAAAACAATGTATAAATAAAAACTTTGATAAAAAAACGAAAATATTAAAATACAAATAAACAATTTATAAAACATATATTGACAATTATTTAAATACTAACATCAATAATCAATGACCAAATAAGTTATACACAAAACATCTTAAAAATAAATGGTACATAAAATAGATAGTAATATATAAAAATTTGCAATTGATAATATATGGAAAAAAAATTTAAAGCAAATAATCAAACAATTTCAAATGGATGATTTATAAAATGAGTTTTTTTTTAAAAATAAACAACATGTGTGACATTAAAAACAAATAAAGTATATAATTAATGAAAGAAAATAAAAGAATGATAAGAATGGTTAAATGAATGAACAATATGTAAATAAGAAAGTTGACGAATAAATAAATGAATAAAAATAAAAAGAATAATTGATGATTAAGCAATTAAATGGATAAATAAATAAAAATAAAAAAATAAAGGCCTAAGTCAACCTAATGCTCACAATATGAAGATTCAACGAAATTCCACCACCTAAATCCAACTCAAACGAGAGCAACTCAAAAAGAAACGAAGATGAACGAATAACAAAATAAAAACAAGCCCCAGAAAAATAAGAACGCAAGAGAGAGAAAGAGATTTGTGTGAATACTCTCAAGAATTTTTCTTGTTCAAAACTCCTCCTTTACAATGAAGGGAGAGGCCTCTATTTATAGTTGAGCCTCCCCAAATCCAACGATACAGATCAATTACATCAACGGCTAAGATTAAAAGGTATCTACAAATTAAATCTCTAAGATTACAAAATCATATCTTCTGAGATTGCATATCATATCTTCTAGGATTGCATATCATATCTAAGATTTGCATATCATATCTAAGATTGCATATCCTTGAAGATTATGTTTCCATATACGTCAAGCTTGTATATGGATCTTCAATCTTTTCAAGTAATGGGCCATTTCGATTGGGCCAAATGATATATTTTGGACTGGACTTGGACTTTGTTTTATTATTTTGGGTTTATTATTTTTTTGTATGGGCTTGGGCTAAATTGGCCTATTATAGCTGCCCCTCATTGCTCATTGTCATGTAACGAGAATGGAGCAAAGACTATAAAAGGACCAATTTTGCCCAGTCTTGCCGAACCTTAACTTCTTGATCCTCATCTTCTTTAAGTTGTCTCTAACCCAACTGCAACTTCAAAGAGATTGAATCTGTAGCTTTAATCTTATTCTACTGCAACTTCAGGGAGATAAGACTTGCTCTTGTAGATTTAATCCATCCTACTGTAACTTCAGGAAAGTGAGGCTAGTGTCTTTGATCTTGCTTCACTGCAATATTCAGGAAGACAAGATCTGCTATTTTCAGTCTGCTCCGCTACAAACTCAGGGAGGCAAGCTAATATCTTCGATCTGCTTCCTGCAACTTCAAGAAGATAAGATCTGCTGTCTTTAGTCTACTCCGCTGCAACTTCAGGGAGGCAGGCTAATATCTTCGATCTGCTTCCTGCAACTTCAGGAAGATAAGATCTCCTGTCTTCAGTCTGCTCCGCTGCAAACTCTGGGAGGTAGGCTAATATCTTCGATCTGTTTCCTTCAACTTCAGGAAGATAAGATCTGCTGTCTTTAGTCTGCTCCGCTGCAACTGTAACACCCCAAACCCGGCCTAGAAGTTAGGCCCGAATCTGGCGTGTCACAAAAAAACTCGTTTGAAAATTTGAAAGACAAATCTGAGTCTTTTGAATATTTCGTTGATAATTCGAAAGACAATTTCCGTGTTAAAAATATTTATAAAAGTTTATTTTGAAATCCATTTGTTAATCGATTTGGCAAACATTTATTTAAGTTTTTATAAAAATTCTCGTTTAAAACAATTTAAGCAAAATAATATATCAACCATAAAGCAAATAATAAAATACTCCAGAGGCCTTATTACAACTTAAACCAAAATAGCAAAATAATAAAATAAACAGAAATAGAAATTTAAAATTCAATAACACCATTTCTAAAGTATGGCCTCCACCCGAGTCATCCATGGCCCAAGTCCACGTCACTGAGCATTACCTACAAGGGTTAAGAGAAAAGGGGGTGAGTTACAAGAACTCAGTGTGTAACCCACTTACCGTTGTCCACTGGGCCAAAATTCATTAAGCAAATATTTGGGCCTAAGCCCATTTATAGTAATAATGATGTAATGAATATGTCATGAATATGTAATGCAATCCCCAAACCAAGCCTAGTATTCCATCCGCTACACACCACCCGTACCAACCAACACACCTGTGGGTGATCTTTAGTCAACCCACCCCGCCAACACACCAAACGTAGGCATTAAGCCATTTATATCAAATTTGTGGACAAGCCACCAAATTTACAGAATTTACATGGCATTGCCATTTTTCAGATTTGTGGCAGAGCCACCAGATTTATGTAGCAGAGCTACCAGAACTTCTCTTCATCATTATCCCATCCCATGCAAAATATGTATATAATGCATAACAATTCACAACAATATATCCAGATGTTTCTTACAAATTTTATGGCCCATTATAACAATTTATCAAGTTGGCCCATTAAGCAGAATATCATCTTGGCCCATTTCGCAAATTTTCAGATCGGCCCACATAGCAAAAAATATCGTTTTGGCCCACATAGCAAAATATATCGATTTGGCCCACATAGCAAAATTTATCGATTTGGCCCACATAGTAAATATATCGGATTGGCCCATTTAGCAAAATATCAGATCGGCCCATTAAGGCAATCTTATCAAATCGGTCCATTAAGGCAATCTTATCAAATCGGCCCTTTAAGGCAATCTTATCAAATCGACCCTTTAACACATTTCAATTCGGCCCATTAACACTTTGCAAATCGGCCCATTAAGGGCATTTTCGTAATTTGGCAATCGTACCCGCTAAGGGTAATTCAGTAATCTCGCAACCCAGAGGTATTATGGTATTTTGGTAAATTTCGTAAACCAGACTTAACTACTAATTTGGGGCATAAAAATCGAAACTATCCATCTACATCATACTGACCAAATTGACTATAACTCGAGTTAGGAATCTCGAAATATAATTCCTTAAATTTTCCTTGAAACTAGACTCATAAATCTTCTTACTATAGTTTTTCCAGAATTTTTGACTTAGCTATTTAGTACAGTTTATTCCTTAAATTTTTCCTTGTTTCACTGTCCAACGATTCTGAGCTCTCTTAGCTTAATCTCAAATATCTTACTATACGCTTTTCATATATTGCTTCCACTTGTTTCTAATGAAAATAGGCTCACTAAGGAATCCATATAAATTATAACCCATAATTCACTTTGTACAATTTTATATGATTTTTCCAAGACAGATTAGGGAACCACGAAGTCACTCAGAACCAGTTTCACTAGAATTAAGATATCTCAGAATAGAAAATTCCTTTTAATTCTCCGTTTCTTCCATATCAAAATAGGCACAGTAAGCTTTAATTTGATATCTCATTCACTTTTTAATTCCCTTTCTCCTATTTTTCATTATTTTTTGAAATCACATCACTGCCACTGACCCAAACTTGTTTTATTACAAAAACATGGTTACCACCATGAACCTACGCGCGCCCGAGTGATTCCGGATGCCGATTTTCAGTTTTCTTTGGTATTTCAACCAAAACACAGAAATTCGTGTAAAATTCCAGAGAAATGTGAGATTACCCACCATTTCAGATATGTATACGGAAAGTACGGGATTACACACCTTAATCAGAATTCGCAACACGATATTCTCCGCGGCACCAACAATCCAAGTCTCTTATTACGAGAGATAGGTGTTTGACTTTACCACTATTTCCAAAAAATCCACAAGTAGAGAGTATCGAGCGATTTAGTGCCTAAAAACATAATCGATTAGCCAACCTTTCAATCCGATTAACTCCATAACTGAATAGCGATATCAAATGGATTATGAAAAGACTCCTTACCTTAATCGATGATAATCTCGATTTCCACCGATTGACTTATGGCTACGGATGAGACAAGGATATGAGATTCGGCAAGAAGAAAGAAGAATGGAAAGAGTTGAGAATGGAGGAAAGAAAGACTAACAAAGGGAGAAAAGACCCAAAATGTCACAATTACACACTTGGCAAATGTTTTTTTTTCTTCTTCAAAACCACACAAGAGAATTAGGCATACCCCTCAACCAAACCAAAAACACCCTTCAAAATAACACCACCCTCATGACCGAAACTCTCCCCATGCACATCCAAATTTTTGGCCAAATTTTTCCCCAATTCACTCTCCATCCTTCCTTTTGTCTCCCACTTCTCTTTTTTTTTTCTCCCCAATTCACTCTCCATCCTTCCTTTTGTCTCCCGTAATCACTCTCTCACCTACTCTACTAATCAATCATCATCATTCATATCTTTTTTTTTTGTGGATGTTATAGCAACTTCAGGGAGGATGGTTAATATCTTTGATCTGCTTCCTGCAACTTTAGGAAGATAAGATCTGCTATCTTCAGCCTGCTCCGCTGCAAACTCAGATAGGCAGGCGAAAAGCTTCAATCTACCCTACTACATTGTCCTAACAGAGAACATAACCTATAGAATGGGTATATGCTTATGTCAAATGATTAAGATGCCCTGATCGAAATGAATCAAATGCTTTTAATTCGACGCGCTATGATATATAAATGCAGAAATGTTATGAGCATGACTCCTACTTAAGGTGTCATCACTCATTTGTTCTCCATCCTCGTTCCTCTCGAAGTATCAATCATATTCTGCTCAAATAATTTTCCCCATGGTAATTCTGAGTCTACTCCACTTGAACCTTGGGACATAAAGTTTGTACTCTCACTGCAACTTCAGGGGAATAACATTTGGTTTCTTTCATCCATCCTGTTACCACTCAGAGGTATTGAATTTGAATCATCTTCAATCAATTTGATCTGTTACACCATTCCCTGGGTGTACTGACCAGACGTATGTGCATGAAGTTTGTATGAATGCAGGGTATCATTTTTCTTTTCCCGAGAATGATCCTCTTTTACACTTGGGTTGACATTGCTCGTCATTTGTCGAGATGGTATCACCGACGAAATGTCTTATCCAATAAAAATTTGAAAAGATAATCATCTTTCAATATTTCCAACCCTTAGGCTTGGTGAGTTCTAAACGATAGTCCTGTTTTAGATTCTCGTATTATTTAGAAACTTCTAGACTAATATGTGAAACTCCTTTTATAAAAGTATTATTAGTCCATTAATCGTTATTTCAATATAAAACGCTTGAAAAGGATCACAACAATGGACAATAAGGAAATTAATTAGGAGCATAGCTCGAAACAATTAATCAAAGATAGCCAAGGTAATAAAAGGAAATTGATTAGGGCGTATCTTGAAAAGAATAAAGTAACCAAAGATAGCAAATTCAAAAATGGGTAAAATGGGAAACTAGATTCCCAGATATCACAGCCTGAGCTTCTCTGTACAAACTTCTTGAGGACCATTTTGAGCTCAATACGTGTTTAGAGGATCCAGAGTAATTTTTCAATGCCCCAAGACGTAGCATACTTCCTCATTGTTAATTCAAGCATAGCAAGACTACCACATGCCCTATCTTTGATCAAAATTTGAGCCGCCCTTTTTGGGTTTTCGGCTCAAAACCTATTTGGTCTCAAAGCGCCCTTTGCGGGTTTTCGCCTTGGCCTCTCCTCTTTTTTTTTTTTTTTTTGAATTTGATCTCAAGGTGCCCTTTGCGAGTTTTCACCTTGGCCTTTCGCCTTTCAGGTAAAATACTTCTTGACTGAACCTAAATTCGCCGAATTGGGCAAGTCTTCGCCATCCGTCTCGGTCAATATCAATGCTCCTCTAGAACAGGCCCTTTTTACTACATAAGGTCCTTCCTAGTTTGGCATCTTCTTTCCTCTGAAATCCTTTTGTATAAGAAAGGTCTTTTTCAACATCAGGTTCCCCTCGTGGAATTCTCTAGGATGAACCTTTTTTTTCGTAAGCTTGTATCATCTGACCGTGATGGATAACTTTTAACCTTTTCTTCGATTAGGTCCAATTGGTAAAAACTCTTCCATTCCATAAACCAATGGGTAAGATGTTGCCCCAGCGAAGGTCCTGGCCAATGTTCGATAATCATAGAGGATAAATGGTAACTTCTTTATGCCAATATTTACAAGTCTCGGTCATCTTTCGTATAATTTTTGTTTTGTTTTTTGTTTTTTTCCTTTTTAGCTGCCTTTTTGCTCTATGATATGGCGTCTGATCTTTGAACATACTACAAACTTTTGACATTGCCTTTTTTGGCATTCTTTGTCGGCGCATAAACTTTTTTTTTTACTGTCAACCTTGTAAAATTGACATGTGAAGCTACTTTCTCCTTCTTAGTGAAGTAATCGACGACCACCAAGATAAATTGATGTTTACTAGAAATTTTGCCGAGATTGGCCTGCCCCACATAGAGAAAGTCTGTGAAGAAATTAATGAGGCATATGAATCTTGTCTCCTTAAATACGGCATACCTGATGCCATCCCCTTCTATATAGATTAGCAGTACCCAAACCTCATGATTAGCTTGGCTATTGTAAAACCATTAGCATGTGTTCTTCTGACATCCTTATGGACCTCTTTTAAGATTTCAATGTACCCGCGTCTTAGTAACCCAGGCATGTCCTGATATGATCATGAAAAAATATCTTTGAATTCTTGAAAATAACTCAATGATGTCTCGCCTTATTTCTATGGTGAGCTAGGCTACAATCTTCACCTCTTTTCTAGGCTCATAATATCTACTGATCCTTTGTAGAGTAGGGTCTATTTTTCATCTTGTTCTACCATTCTTAACAAATTAGAAGATAGGTTACAATCTCTGTCATTTTCAAAGTCCTGAGATCCCTCTAGACACATATCTTACTCGAAAGGAGACTCTGAGTCAGTAACAGCGATGCTCACATCGTTGATATCTGGAGACCTATTGTAGGTTCGAAGGAAGATTCCAAAGAATAGATTATTCAAAGAATGATTATTTGTATGGTCATGAATGAAGAATGAAAGAATACTTGAAAGAAAGTCCAAAGAACAAACAAAATAAAAAAAAACTAAGAACAATTATTTGTATAGTATGAAATGGAAAAAATAAAAGAATATTTGCTCAAAAAGATGCACTTTATTGAAATAAAAATTCCGGACACAAGCCTATTTCACAAAAGGGTTTTTATTGCCTCTAGGTTTAAGGCAACAAGTGTGTTTTGAATATTACTCTATATTAGCTCTAAAAGTACAGGGATCTCTTCCACAGTCCCATTATTCAAAACACTCGCAAATATGCAAGGGCTTGGAAACTTCGTTTCCCGGTTCCCTCTTCGCTTTTAACTTCTTCAAGGAGTCACAACTTTCTTATCTCCTCCTTCAATTATCGCATTTACTGCCTCGTAAAGTGATCAGGTTCTGATGAAATGTCGAGCTTCACAATTCTCATTTTATTGAACCTTTCGACCAACTTTTTAAACGTAGTACAATTTTCAATTGAGTGACCCCTTATTCCTGCGTGGGACTCGCATTGGGCATTCTCATTATACCATTTTGGGAATGGAGGTTGCACGGGTATCGAGTAGGACGGAGACACCACATACACATCAAAAAAATTCTGATACAGCTCCTTATATGTTATCGGGATGGGTGTGAACTAGAGCTTTTCTGTATTTAGCCTCGAATTAGATTCCTGCTTTCAAGAGCCTTGATAGCTAGTGGCTACTTTTGGTTGACTGACAGTAATTGACTTGGAGTACCCTTTTTTATATGTACTCGTATTATTCACCTCGTTCTCCTTTTTCCTTGGAGCTGACCTTTTGGTGTTTTCCCTATTTCTATCTTGCCACCCCTTATGGCATTTTCAATCATTTCTCCCGCCATTACTATATCTGCAAAGCTCTTTGTGGTACTTCCTGTCATGTGAGTAATGAATGGGGCCTTTAAAGTATTGATAAAAAGCATTGTAGTTATCTTTTCTAGGAGCGATGGCTGAACTTGCATGGCAACTTCCCTCCATCTTTGTGCATACTGCCTGAAGCTTTCATTTTATTTCTTCTCCATGTTTTGCAAGGTGATTCTGTCAGACGTCATTTCTGTCACATGATTGTATTGTTTCATAAATGCTTGTGCTAGGTCTCTTCAAGAATTAATCCTAGCACAGCTCAATTAGTTGTACCACCTGGACGCTGCCCCCACCAAGCTATCTTGGAAACAATGGATCAACAGTTGATCGTTATTGACATACCCAGTCATCCGTCTACAGAACATGGTAATATGGGCTTCAAGGCAACTAGTCCCGTTGTACTTCTTGAATTCTGGCATTTTAAACTTGTGAGGAAGCACCAAATCTGGGACCAAACTCAAGTCCTTAGCATCAATTCCATTGTGATTATCAGCATTTTTCAAGGCCTTGAATTTTTCTTCCAACCATTTACAATGGTCCTCTAACTACCTTGGCAATTCAGTTCTTGCCCCTTCTCTTTCTGCTATATCCAAATCAGGGATAACAGGATTAGCTGGGTTATCTCTTGGGTTAGATCCTGAGCCAGCTTGGAAGTTCATGGGCATTGCATTACCAACTTGACCTTATTGAGGACTAATTGTGACAGATAGCCTTCGAGGGTACACCTCAGGTTGTATCTGTACATGCGTTGGAGTGAAACTTGGAGGATAGTTCTCATTATCCTCACCAGTATTAGTCATGGGGCCTTTTCCCTTGTCCATCACCCCATTTAGTAGTTGGGTCATCTGAGACATCATATTTCTTTAGGCTTCCATCATTTGGTCCCTCATATCTTGTTGGATCTTTGTCAATTGCTCTTGCAGTTGTATTTGTAGCTGGTCTTGCATGTCTCTTTGAAATTGTTCAAGTCTTTGATCTATATCTTTCATCTTAGCGTGAGTACTATAACGATGTTTAGTTTCCAGATTGACTTTCTCTCTTTCTCTCTTTTTCTGAAATAACTTCAACTAATTAAGGTCCTTCTATGGATTTTAATGCATATGATGCAATGTAATGCAAATGCATGAAATGAATGCAAAAAGAAAGCAAGGCGTTGATTCTGAATTCAATTCCATTAGAACAACTTTTCTAGAAAATAAATTCCTTTACATAAAACGGATATTTATACGGCCTTTCCCTCATATTCCAAGCGAAGACATTGATCTCTTTCTTCTTATCTGGATATTAAGGTCCAATCTCGCAAACTTTCTAATAAATGTCTCTACTAACTCTTTTTACTTGATCTGGGTCGCGACTCACTACTCACTTATTTCCACAATGCTCGTTAGCCTCTTCAAGAAAGCCGAGACGTGGTGATTCTCGAATAGTCTTTGTTAGCTTGAATCCTTGGGCAATAAACTCTTGTATTCCTTCACGGACTATTAGTCTTCTCTCGTTGTGTTTACTTGGACCATATTCGGACGACCGTATTATAATCCACTTTATTAATAAATCCATTTTCTCATGACAAACTCTTCTATTTAGCAATCGAATTTGAATCAACACCTCTTTTTTATGATGTGAATGCAATGCAACCAAAACAAAAGAGAACACATTAACACAAGAGAAATAAATAACAAAATAGGGCACCTATCTGGGTGACCACTAGGGTTTGGCATAGTTCTACCTAGGGTAAGCCCTTAGTTTTCTACGTGTGATTTAGCTCTAAAGTTGAGGTACTTGAACCAACAGATTCCTTGATCCTCACCCATTATAGGCTCATATGGACTGAGTTCAGTTCAGGGGAATATATTTCCCTATGGCCATGCGGAAGTGAAAACATCACGAAGACATAGGTATAGATGTACCCCAGAAGCAATCCACTAGCCCATGCGGAAGTGAAAACCTCACGAAGGCATAATTTCTCACTCCCACTTCACAGTGCGACCACAATGGTCATGTAATGCAATGTGCGCAAGAAAATAATAATCATATGCAATGACACAAACAAATGCAACAAAAGGATCGTAATTTTCAAATCAAAATTTTAAATTTCCAACAAAGGACAGAAAATAATCAATTTTACGGCTTGACTTTCTTATTTTTCCCCAGCGAAGTCGCCAAGCTGTTGAAACCATTTTATTTTTGTTTTGAAAAAACATGGATCGACTTTAAAAACGAAAATGGAGTCGCCACCAATCTTTTTTCGAGGTGTGATCGGGTCACCTTGAAATTGATCATTTTAATAAAAAACATTTTGATTTATTAAAACAATGATTTTGGTCTACGAAATTCGAGAAAACGGGTTCGGGAGTTGGTTACGCACGAGGAAGGATTAGCACCCTTGTAATGCCCAAAATTGGTACCTAATTGATTAATTAATGTCTTAATGTCGAAAATTTGAGAAGATTTTAAAATACGATCCTTTTTTAAAAAAAAATGTTTGAATAAATTAAAATGGATGTTAAGACCCTTTTGTCTCGAAGTAATAAAATATCACATCCAGTACGTTAGGACACGACATTTTAAATCCTCGAAACTAAGCTTGTCTTTTGATTTTCAAAACTCATGCATTTAAATTTTAGAAGGATATTCGGTTATTTAGGTCAAGTGAAAAAAATGGAACCCAGTAAGTTAGGGCACAATTTCTCAAAATTCCAAACTTAGAATATTGTCTATACTTTTTTAGAAATCCTTACCTCAAGATAACAAGACGTCATATCCAATGAGTTAGGACACAACACCTCGAATTCCCGAGAATAAGCTTTTACTTGAAACTCATATGTTTTGATTTGAAATGGGTGCTCGATTACTTAGATTCAACGAGGAAAATTAGAACCTAGTAAATTAGGGCACAATCTTCTCGAAGCTCCCAAATACGAGCATTTGGGGGAAAATTATTGCAATATTAAAACAATGTATAAATAAAAACTTTGATAAAAAAACGAAAATATTAAAATACGATATAAAACACATAATGGCAAGTATTTAAATACTAACATCGGTAATTAAAGACCAAATAAGTTATAGACAAAACATCTTAAAAATAAATGGTATATAAAATGTAACAGTCCGAATTTGACCCTAATTGGAACGGTGGTTTCGGGACCACGAATCCGAGTCTGAGAAATATTTTAATATTATATTTTGAGTCAGTTATATGTGAACTAATGTGTGTGAAAGTTTCGTATAAAAAAAAATTTTAACTGTTTGTGTGCTCAATTAGTTAAAAAGGACAAAATCGCGTAACTGGTAAAAGTGGCCTTTTATTTGATTTATGGTTAGATTGATGTGGCTTTATTTTAGTGAAGTCCTTAAAGGGTAATATAACCATTTTAAGTTATAGTGGACGGCAATGTGGTCTTATAACATGTTTTTAAGTATTATTTTATATGTTAAAGATTATATTATAATTGTTTTATAATTTAATACTAAATTATAATAAAATCTCACTTGAGAACAACTCGATTTTAGCCTGATCAGAAATGTGATTTCGGGACCACGAGTTCTAGTCAGAAAAATAAATTAATATTATTTTTCGTGTTAAATATGTACGATTGAGCATGTGTTAAAATTTCGTGAAATTATTTGACTGTTTGTATGTTTAAATTAAGAAAAAGGACCAAATTACATAAGTGGTAAAAAGTAGCATTCATTAAATTAAAGGGTTTAATTGAAGTGTTGTTTGAAAGAATGAATTTGCATGTCAATTAACCCAAATCTCATGGTGATGGACAGCATAGTGATAGCATGCTTTTATTAAATCAAATTTTTATTAGTTAATGGCTTTTTATTCACTTATTTTATAATGTGAAGGGAATAAAAATAATAAGAGGAAAACATTATTTTGATCCCCCCCCCCATTTTTCTTCATTTTCTCCACGAAAACAAAGGGAAAGAAGGGAAAAACTTAAGCTTCATAGTCGGTTGATGCATGTTCTCTTAAGGTAAGTAGTTGAGTTTTATTTTAGTAAATTCCTATTAAATTGAGTTGGTTATCTTGATTTTTATCAAAATCATGTTAAAATTTCTAGAATTTGGTACACTTAGATTCGGCCATGGAGGTGAAATTGTGGGTTGTTGTGTTAGTAAATACAAGATAAGTTGAGAAAGGGATTTTGAGGAAATAGAGAATAGTGGTTTTAAATTGTTTGAAATGTTATGGAAATTATTGTAAATTGAGCATAGAAATGCCCTTTACATTCGGCTAATGTTTGGGTGAATGTTTATGATGTTGAGGTAAGTTTTTTTTTTTAAGCAATCATATTGCATAAGAATTTGTCTAAATTGATGATCTTGATGCTTGGTATGATTTGTCTTTGAGTATGATTATAAATTCATTTAGTAAAGGGATAAAAATGAATATATATACAAGGTTTTGTATTGATTGTTTTGATTCAATTGTAGAGGAAATGTGTGCACTTATAAAATGCTTGAATAATTTGCAAATTAGGAGTGGTTGGCGAATGCAAAATAATGAATAAGTCATATAATTATTTTTGGTTCAATTATGCACATGCAAACGAATTAAGGTGTACATTGGTTCGATTGAGTGTTTGGATCTATTTGGAATTTGGTATGAGCAATGTACATGTGATTTCATATATGATGATTTAAATGCCATGATTGTTATTTAGATTAAGAACTAATTATGAGCATGTGTATATTCGGTCAAGATATATATATATGTGCTCTTGTTGGATTATTATATGATTATTTAATTGTGAAAATTTGTTATGTCTAGATTGTGTTCGGTTATATAAATAAGATGATTTGATTTGATCACATGGGTGCATTATAAGCATGTCTTTATATGGATAATATTAGTATTTGAGTAGTGCATAAAAGCAATAAAATTTGATATAGTGATTTACTAGCCGAATAGGGCATGGAAAGGATGGCAAAGTGTATTCATGATCATACTTGAATGGTTCTTTTTGATGTAGTCAAATGCACATGAGATTTTTATGTTAATGAGATATGCTTGTTCATAATACGAAATTGTTAATGTCGTATTTGTTTATGGATATTAAGTTGTGTATAAGTATGTAAAGAATTATGAAGTAAAGAGTTTAAATTATGATAAGTATTCGAATATTATTAAGGTGATATGCATATGATTAGAGTTATGTGTTTTGTAAAGTATGTATATATTGTAAAACTTTAGGGCATGTTTAATTGTTTGAAATTGATGATATACTTGGTATGATTTCAATTGAATTTTTAGGTATGATCCATATGTATAATGTGAGTAAGAATAAATGTGTTTAATATTTATTTATCTATATGCTATCTATATATATATATGGATATGACCCATGTGAATGTTTGTTTTTGCACTTGTGTTCGGTAATGCCTTGTGACCCTAATCCGACAATGGATACGGGTTAAGGGTGTTACATTGGGTTGTGGCATGGTAAGGATGTGGTAAGAGGTAGAACGAGTGGAACTGAATGTGAGGTATAAATACATGTAAATGATACACTCGGCTATATTATAAATCGTGTAATGAACACTGAACTATATACCTATGTGGTTGAGGTTTAAGCCTTATGAATGTATATATATGAATGTGAATAAGTAACAAGTTTGAGTAATGTGCAAATTTGTGACACCGAACACTAAGGGTGCGAAATCGGTTGTTATGCAGTAAGTGTGCGATCAATTGAAATCTCAAAGATTGAATTCAGTAAGTTGATATTATGAGATATTATCATTCGAAATCTAGTATATATATGTTAAAGGGTGGCTTGGATGGATCGTTATTTTAGAGGTATAAATTAATATGATTAAGTTTAGTTCGATTGAGATATGATGTTCGAAAAATTCGTACAAAGATTATGAAGTATATAAAAGTTTCGATATATGAATTGGTTGCGAAACATCTTTATAAATATGATATTCAGGCTTTGAGCCTAGCAAGCCTCGTGCTGGTGAAAGTATTCAGGCTTTGAGCCTAGCAAGCCTCGTGCTGGTGAAAGTATTCAGGCTTTGAGCCTAGCAGGCCTCGTGCTGGTGAAAGTATTCAGGCTTTGAGCCTAGCAAGCCTCGTGCTGGTGAAAGTATTCGGGCTTTAAGCATAGCAGGCTTTGCGCCGGTGGACAATATCGGGCTTTATGCCTAGCAGGCTTTATGCCGGTAAATTATTATAAGTATATGCTTAAATAGGTTTTGATGATGTGGAACTTAAATCTGGTAAATGAGTTCGATGTTCAGGTATGTGTATGTCTATTTGTTAAATGAAAAATAAGGTAAGTGAAGTTTCTTAACGAGGAACATGGATTAAATGAGAAAGGTGATAATATATGTGTATGTGTTTAACTAAATTTGGCCTTTTTGAATTGAATTAATATGTTTCTATGGTGAATTATTTGCTTATGACTTACTAAGCTTTCAAAGCTTACTTTGTGAAATTTTCCTATGTTTGTAGAGTTTCAAAGACTTGCTCGGGTTGGAAGTCAAAGAAGATCTCATCACACTATCCAATTTTTGTTTCGGTAAATAAATGCTTGGAGATTTAGTTACGTGGCATGTATAGTCTAGTTTTGCTATTGCTGGTTTTGAAGTTGTATATATATTTGTATAAGCCATGCGAAAATGGCTATACTTTTGTGTATAAGTATGATTAACGTTTGGAGTTTAAATGAAACAGTTTTTAGTCAACAGCAGTAACGTGATTTTGAAAAAAAATCACCAAAAATAGGAGAAATGGAATTAGAGGGTGAATACGATATAGAATTAAAGTTTATTATGTCTATTTTCATGTGAAATAAACAAAGTAGGAAAAGGAATTTTATATTATGAGATATTTAAAGTTTAGTGAGACTGGCTCTGAATGACTTCGTGATTCCCTGTTCTGTCTTGGAAAAATTATTAAACATTGTACAAAAATAATCATGGAGCATAGTTTATATGAATAGAAAGCTTAATGAGTATATTTTTTATTAAAATAAACAAGAACATTATTGAAATTCTGTATAATGAGATAACTGAGATTTTGTAAAGATAGGTCAGAACCATTAAACAGTGAAATAGGGGAAACTTTGATGAATAAACTGTACTAATTGGCCATATGAAAAATTCTGGAAAAATTATGGTAAGAAGATATATGAGTCTAGTTTCAAGGAAAATTTACGGATCCAAATTTCGAGTTTTGTAACTCGAGTTATGGTCAATTTAATCAGCATGATGCAGTAGGACAGTTTTAATTTTTATGCCCTGAATTAGTAATCAAGTCTAGTAATGCCTCATACTCGACTCCGGCAACGGTCTCGGGTAAAAAGGGGGTGTTACATCAAATAGATAGTAATATATAAAAATTTGCAATTGATAATATATGGAAAAAAAATTTAAAGCAAATAATCAAACAATTTAAAATGGATGATTTATAAAACGAGTTTTTTTTAAAAAAAAATAAACAATATGTGTGACATTAAAAACAAATAAAGTATATAATTAATGAAAGAAAATAAAAGAATGATAAGAATAGTTAAATGAATGAACAATATGGAAATAAGAAAGTTGACGAATAAATAAATGAACAAAAATAAAAAGAATAATTGATGATTAAGCAATTAAATGGATAAATAAATAAATAAAAAACCGCCTAAGTCAACCTAATTCTCACAATATGATGATTCAACGAAATTCTACCACCTAAATCCAACTCAAACGAGAGCAACTCAAAAAGAAACGAAGATGAACGAATAACAAAATAAAAACAAGCCCCAAAAAATAAGAACGCAAAAGAGAGAGAGATTTGTGTGAATGCTCTCAAGAATTTTTATTGCTCAAAACTCCTCCTTTACAATGAAGGGAGAGGCCTCTATTTATAATTGAGCCTCCCCAAATCCAATGGTACAGACCAATTACATCAATGGCTAAGATTAAAAGGTATCTACAAATTAAATCTCTAAGATTACAAAATCATATCTTCTAAGATTGCATATCATATCTTCTAGGATTGCATATCATATCTAAGATTGCATACCCTTGAAGATTATGTTTCCATATA
This sequence comes from Gossypium australe, assembly GCA_005393395.2. NCBI lineage: Eukaryota > Viridiplantae > Streptophyta > Magnoliopsida > Malvales > Malvaceae > Gossypium > Gossypium australe. The sequence goes on from CM016618.1 coordinate 56,867,025, forward strand.
CGTCAAGCTTGTAGATGGACCTTCAATCTTTTCAAATAATGGGCCATTTCGATTGGGCCAAATGATATATTTTAGACTGAACTTGGACTTTGTTTTATTATTTTGGGTTTATTATTTTTTTGTATGGGCTCGGGCTAAATTGGCCTATTACAATCATAAATCTATAAAAATTTCAAGAAAAGGGCTTGGTTACCGTTGTCAATTATTGGCTGAATGTTTGAGTTGAAAGCTTTGAGTTTCTCCTTTAATGACTACGATGGTGGTTTGGAGAAGATGACAATTTGGTTGTCATCCCAATTACCTTATTATTTATACTTAGTTTAGATTTAATTAAGTTTGATTGATGTTTATTATACTTTAATTAACTATTAATTAAACTTAGTGGTAACCGTCATCACCATCCACTATCTTATGATTAAAAAATGGTTATAAATTATGAAACACCCCCAAACCCGGCCCACGAGCCTTGGCCAGATCTGGTATGTTCCTCAAGAAAACCGGTTCAAAATTCTTTTATTACTTCGGAAAAACTTGTGTGTTTTGAAAGAAAGTTTGCGTTTTGGGTTGGGCTTGAATTGAAAATGAATTAATATTATCTTAAAACTCCCTTTTTATTTAAGATGACAAAACACTTGGGGTTTATTTTTAAAAAAATAAATTTTACTTAATCATACTTAAACTTTAATTGATAAAAATTCGTAGCATAATAAATAAGAGTAAAAAGAAATAAAGAAAATTCAACTATGGCCTTATGGCCTTATTACATCAAATAAATCCCAAAATAAACTTAAAGTACTTAATTAAAATAAAAGTCCCAAATAATAAAATTTTCCTTGCTGTGCATGGCCATCCCTAAGCTTCTGCCGAGCCCGGTCCATTACTAATCGTCACCTGAAAATAGTCCCACAACGGGGTGAGTCAACAGACTCAATGTGTACACAACACTAAGTCATAATAGAATCAGGCATACATATGATACACATTCAAATCATAGAATACATTTAATGATGCATTCCCAAACCCAAACCTAATTGTCCATCCGCTACACACCCCCGTACCTGCCAGTCACACCGTGGGGACTACTAAGTCGACCCTTCTTCCGCTACACACCAATTTTGCGGTCTTAGGTCACCGCATACTGTGGTCTTAGGTCACCACTTTCAGATTACTGTGGTCTTAGGTCACCACTTTTCAGATATCACGGTCTTAGGTCACCGTGTTCGTGGTCTTAGGTCACCACATTCACTTCCCCTTTCAAACAAACCCATATGCCCCATATAATAACAATATGCATGGATATGCCAGAGTTCACATTCTTATTCTTATTCTCATGTTATAATTAACATATTTCATAATCCTAGTAGGAGTAGGAAACGTACCTGAGTACTTAGTACCATAACATGGTACCTTAGCCACTTTCATATTCTTATTAACACATGTTTTAATAAACATAGCCATAATACATATTATAAAGTAGTGTGGGGTACACACTTGATTTGCTTAGGGTTTCCAATCCAAATCCCGAGAAGCTTGATCTAATGCCTTAGATCTTAGATCTCTACATTTAATCAATCATTCAATACTTAGCAAAGAACCATTCGGCCATAAATCCAAATCCTAGTAGGATTAGTACACTAAAACTTACCTTGCAATTTCCAAATCCCGAAAGTATTCCTTGCCTTATATGTCTGTCGAAATCCCTATAACTTCATGTTAGATCAATTTCTAACATTTATTCATAACAAATAACCCTTAGCCGAATGTTAAATATGACTTACCTTCGGGAAAAAAACTTCTCCTTCCTTGTAGTCTACACTTAGTAAATCCCGAAAGATCCTTCCATATTCGGCAACCAAAATATGTATGGGGTTAGATTATCTCTCGGCTAATCTAAAAGAAAATAATGGAAACCAAACTTGGATCTTACCCTTATTTGAAGAAATCGATTGCACCTTCACTTCAACCTTCAGAGATTCGGCTATGGCTAAATGATGCTCTCACAACTTTCGGCTTTTGGAGGGATTAGAAAGAAAAGAGAAGGAAGAATAAAGATGGAGGATTCGGCTAGAACACAAGGTATTTCGGCTTGGCAAAAATAAAAGAAGAAGAGGATTTGGTGAAGAGAATCCGGCAGAGGCTTTCAAAGAACAGAAAATAATGCAGAATGGCCTCTCCTTTCCTCTTATAGCCGAATTTACTAGGCTAGAGTCCCTTACTTGGCCACCACTCTTCTATTTTGATAACTTTATCCCTTGATTTATCACTTTAATTATCAACAAAACTTAATCCAATATTTATCTCTTATCTCCTAATAAAAATAACAATAATTATCCATCATTTATCTCTTGAAAATAATCTAAAATAAATCCATTATTTATCCCTTATTTATCCACCCTTTATCTCTTAAAAATAAAAGAATAAAAGCTCCTAATTTATAGCCATGTGCCGTCCACCTCACTTCTTCTGGAAGCAAAATAAAATTTCTTTTATTTGCTTCCCATGTGACTCGAACTCAGGCCCACTTGCTCATGTAGGTGGCGTCACTTACCTGGGCCATAAGTGGCATTTCCAGGCCACTTTTCCAAGCCTGTTTGTGTGTCAAATTCCTCCTATTATTTTTCTTAAGGCCACATTGCCTTAGTTTTCTCTTTTTAAGCCTTAAAACTTGACATTTCTTTACATTTCCAAGTTTCCAAAATTTTTCGTTTGGCTCTTTAAACTTGACATTTCCTTACATTTCCAAGTTTCCAGAAATGTTTACTTTCCTCTTTTAAACTTAACGTTTCCAAAGCATTTCCTTACATTTCCTTACATTTCCACACATTTCCACACATTTCCATACATTTCCATACATTTCCATATATTTCCTTACATTTCCATACTTTTCCATACATTTCCATACATTTCCTTACATTTCCTTACATCTTAGGGTTCCTAGAACTCCTCAGAACACATCCAACACACCCACTGAGCCCACTATCTCATGAATTACACACGAACGCATAACCCCTAATCTAGGATGTTACAAATTACTCAACCGAACTTTGTTGTATTTTCATATTAACTCCGTAAATATTCCTATTTTATATTTATGGACTCATTTTACAGAAATGAGGTTCCGAAATTCTATTTTTCGACACCTCTGGAAATTGGATTGTTACAAGTTGAGTGCTTCATTATTGTTGATCAATTATGTTGCCCTGTCTCCTTTGAGTTCAATCCTCAAAATAATTGGTGTTCCATTGTAAACACTATAAATATTACAACTGAACTGTGACACTTGAAGTAAAAATCACACTTCAATTCTTTATTCTATTTGTAAATTTCTCTGCTCAGTGTACACACATTGTGGCGCGGTCAATGGATAAATATCAAACTTATACATGAACTTTGGTCAAATATGCAATTTGATGCATGAACTTTGATTTAGTGCAATTGTATAGATGAAACTTGAATTGTGGTTCATATATACATGAAATTTTGATTTTGATTCAATATTACACATTTAAGAAATGAATACATACATTTGTTTTCATGACAAATTAATATAATTGTTTGTGTATGCAATATATCAACATAAAATGGGGTTAATTCATTAATATTGTTAGTGATTTTGAAAATTAAATTAAATCAAAATTTCATGTATAAAATAACACAAAATCAAAAATCATGTATGATATTACACATTAAATCAAAATTTCTATATAATTTTGATATTTATCCATTTTTAAATGCTTAGATTTATAAAAAAATGATGCATGGAAATTTAAATGTTTGGATTTGATATAATTGATTTAAAAATTATTTAACTCTTTTTTACTTTTTAATATATTTTATTCAGGACATTATCTGTTTCTTTTTGTATTTTTTTAAAAAAAATTCTTTCTATTATAATTTAATTTTTTAGAATGATTTTATAAAAATGTGTGGAAATTTTATCAAAATATAATTTTTAAATATTAAAATAGTTAATATATCTTAATTTTTATTTTCTATTTTCAATAAAAGAAGAAAAAGGAATTCCATCTATATTTTCCAATTTCCCTATTAAGCATTGTCGAAACCATTAGTTTTGTTGGAAAACGGGGGTCGACTTTAAAACGAAAATAGAGTCGCCACCAATCCTTTTTTGAGGTGTGATCGGATCACCTTGAGATTAATCATTAAAACATTTTGATTTATTAAAACAATGATTTTGGCCTACGAAATTCGCGAAAACGGGTTCGGGAGTTGGTTATGCACGATGATGGATTAGCACCCTCGTAATGCCCAAAATTGGTACCGAATTGATTGATTAACATCTTAATGTCAAAAATTTGAAAAGATTTTAAACTATGATCCTCTTTGTTAAAAAAACTGAATAAATTAAATTGGATGCTGAGACCCGCTTATTTTAAAGAAGTAAAATATCATGCCCAGTGAGTTAGGATACGACATTTTGAATCCTCGAAACTAAGCTTGTCTTTTGACTTTTAAAACTCATGCATTTAAATTCAAGAAGGATATTTGGTTATTTGGGTCAAACGAAAAATCGGAACCCAGTAAGTTAGGGGACAATTTCTCAAAATTCCAAATACAGAATATTGTCTTTGTTTTTAGAAATCTTTATCTCGAGATAACAAAATGTCACATCCAGTGAGTTAGGACAAAACATTTTTGAATTCCCGAGAATAAGTTTTTTATTTAACTTATATGCTTTGATTTTTAAAAAAGATAATCAGTTCTTTAGGCTCGACGAGAAATAATCGAAACCCAGTAAGTTAGGGTACGATTTCCCGAATCTCGAATTACAAAAATTGCTTAATGAAAAAATTTGTATCGGACAAAAATTAATGTAACACGATTTAATAATAAAATATAAAAAGGATGAATTACGGTACTAATATACATAACAGGCTAATAATAAATGTATTAATGCATGACAATATAAAGGACAAGGATAAAACAACAAGCCAAAATACACGTAAAATAATAATTAAAAAGAAGTAAAAATTTAGAGCTAAAGGATTAATATTAAACAAATCAATAAACAAATGTAGTGTAAAACAAATTAAAAATCATGATGTTAATAATAACATTAATAATAATAGTAATAATAATAACATGTTAATAGTAGGAAAAATAATAATAAAAATGAATATAATAATAGTAATAATGATATTAAAAATAATAGTACTAATAATAATAATAATAATAATAATAATAATAATAATAATAATAATAATAATAATAATAATAGTAGTAGTATTAATGACAATATTAAATTAATAATAAAATGGCAAAAATAACAAAAGAAATAAAAAAGGGACTAAATTAAATCTTTAAAACAAAATTTCGGGGCAACTTGGAAATTAAAAAAAAGGTGAAGGATCAGATTGCAGTGCGCAAATAAAATGGAGGGACCAAAAAAGTAAATATCCCTGCCCTCCAAAACGAGTCACTTTGCGCGGGACTGAATTGAAATATAAGAAAAATTATAGGGTAAAATTAAAAATAAAAAAACTATATTAAAAGATAGAAAAATGCAAAAGCACTTGCAGCGCAATTATCCCATCAAAGGGAAAATGCGCGGATCCTGTCTTCGGGTTGGGTCGGTTGCGCGCGGATGGCCCTATACGGCGCCATTTTGAGGCCACTGAAACAAGCCATAAATGACGTCGTTTCATACCCTTTATAAAGGCCAAAAAAAATTTTAAATAACATTCTGTCGTTTTTTTTAAAAAAAAAACCCAAATGCTTTATTCTTTTCTCTCAACTCCCTGTCTTCAAGCCTAGGTCCGGCCAAGGTCCGGTAAGGGTTCCAGTGCCGTCGCCGCCGCCGTGCACAGCGGCCGGAGCTAAAAAAGGGTAATTTTTTTCTTTCTTTATACTATATTTTAGGACTTATGTGTATAGTTTAGAAAAAAAAATCTTTATATATACATAAAGAGTTTCAAAAAGAAAGAGGGAAAAAAATAAAGAAAAAGAAGATTAAAAGAACAATGCAAAAGAAACCTATTGTTTTTCGATGAATCCAGATTAATCGATATTTTTCTCTCTTTTGTATTCAATCGTCTGCGTGTAAAAAAAAAAGAAAACAATACAAAGGATTTTCGTTCGGTTTTATAGCAGAAAAATGTAAATATACATTCATATTTTTGTTATTTCTTTGCTGTCATTTGTTTGCTTGCCCTTCTTTTGTCTTTTCTTGCAGGTACGGAGGCCGTATGTAGTGCTGGGGCGCAGAGGTACAGAGGGAGCGGACGTGGAGGTGGAGGCGGCGGCTGAAGGCTTGCGGTTAGGGTTTTTTGTTTTTCTGATTTGCTTAGGTTATGGGCTTGAATTTGGGCTTTAGGGTTTTTGTTATTGGGTTTGGGTCTTTGGTTGTAAAAAGGACTTGTTAATTTTGGACTCTATTTGTTTTTTATTTGATATTGGGCCCCGGGCATAAATTGGGCCTTACAGCTGCCCCTTTTTGCTCATTGTCGTGTAACGAAAATGGAGCAAAGACTTTAAAAAGGGCCAATTTTGCCCAGTCTCGCCGAATCCTGACTTCTTTTGGTGTTTTTCTTCTTCAAGTAGCTTCATTCCATCCCACTGCATCTTTAGGGGCATAGGAACTACCGCTTTGATCTAATTCAAGGAGATTATACTTGTAGCTTCAACTGCTCCGTCGCGACTTCAGGGAGATAAGATTTGCTATCTTCAGTCTGCTCCCTGCAACTTTAGAGAGATAGGGTTTGGTTCTGGTAAATTTGATTCGACCTACTGTAACTCCAGAGGTATAGGATTTGTAACTTTAATCTTTTCCACTGCAACTTCAGGGAAATAAGATGTAACACCCCTTATCTGTATCCGTCGCCAGAATAGGGTACAAGGCATTACCAAAACTTACGGAACCAAATCAGAATCACAGAGAATTTTTCGCAAAATCGCAAAATTATATTTACTCTAGCCATGCCAATAGCTAAGTTACAAACATCCGTTTCCATGTAAATAGTGGTATTTAGTCTATACATGTCATTCTTTCAAAATAAGTCATTTTCATAAACCAAAAGATATGGGTTGATAGTGTGATAAGGCTCCAACTAATCTCCAACCTTCGAGCTCCCAAGCACTACAAAACAGGGAAAAGGAGAACGAGGTAAGCACATGGTGCTTAGTAAGTTCATGCAACAGGAATTATACTTACCATACTTATACATCCATCATTTAACAACACAAGCACACATCCAATTCACATAATTATATACCTATCACATACAAAATCAACTTTTGCATTAGTTAATTAACATCGTATAAATTCAATACAAAGATAAATGATTGATGAGCTCATCAATTCTATAATTTTCATGTTCTTCCATTTCTCATATTTATCTTGTTGAATTTCTTGGAATTTCGATGGATATTCAGTAGTACACTTTTGTGTACAATTCCGAGTCCGTTAATTCGTACACATATGGGTATACCCTTTTTCCAGAGAGCACACTTCCGCGAACCTCATCCTTACAGCGGGATTACCAGTCCAGGCTAAATCCCCTGCAACGACAATTACTCTAATGAGCTTGGATCTGAATTACTAGTCTAGGCTAAATTCAAACCCTAATTTGAATTACCCGTCCGGGCTAAATCTATTTTCCACATATTCTTTGGAAGGGCTATATCAGGATAGGATCACCCGTCCGGGCTAGATCCTTTTTACCGTCAATTCCTTTTTAGAGATCCATCGAATTTTCTTTTCATTCAACTGTGATTTCTTCCCCTTTTTTATCAAATATATCAATGTTTCGTCAACTTTCATACAATGAACATTCAAATCATATTCACATCAATAACATACATTTCAAGCATTTAAGAATATAATTCAAGTTACACGAACTTACCTTGATACTTGTTCGTACACAAAAATCTACTAATCTGGGACTTTTTCCTTTCCTCGATCTAGCTTCATATTTGAGTTTTCTGGATCTAAATAAATAAATTTAATCATCAATTCAATACATTTCATGTTCATATGTAGCATTCTCTATAATTCTATTATTATTTATAGTTCATTTAGAGTTGTCGCCTTGAGTCACAGTTACAAAATTATTTTTTTATTTGAGCTAAAAAACTCTAAATTAAGATCCGCTAATTTTCCCTAAAACTAGACTCACATATATTCTTACCATAAAATTTTCAGAATTTTTGGTTTAGCCAATAAGTACAGTTAATTCTTTAAAGTCACCCCTGTTCTGCTATCTGACAGTTCCGATCCTTCTTCACTAAAAATTAATTATCTCCTCATACGGGATTTGGATGATGTTTCTGTTTATTTCTATTAAAAATAGACTCATTCAAGATTTTAAAAATATAAATTTAAGGCCCTAATTATTTTTATCCAATTTTTGATGATTTTCCAAACTCAAAATAGGGGAACCCAAAATCATTCTAATCTTGTCTCACAAAACCTATTATATCTCATGATTTACAATTCCATTGCTTACATCGTTTCTTCTATAAGAAACTAGACTCAATAAGATTTAATTTCATATTTTATTCATTCTCTAATTTGATTTCTACATTTTTTGGTGAGTTTTCAAAGTTAGACTACTGCTACTGTCCAAAACTATTTTAGTGCAAAGTGTTGATTTCCATTTTGCCCCAAATTTTACAGTTCATACAATTCAGTCCTTGCTCAATTGACCCCTCAATTAAGCTAATTTTTCTCAATTAATACTTTACCTGGACATTATAAGTTATTTCGCAACTATTGAAATTCAAAATTTCCACATAAAACCTAACTTCAAACTCTTTTACAATTAGGTCTCAAACATTCGCTTTATATTCAATTCTTTCAATAAAATTGGCATATAAAAAATTTAAAGCTCTAATTCCATGCTAAATCATCATATAATTCCAGCACATATTCATAACAACTTTCAATTTCATTCATAAAATCTAAAACTAATGAATTCAACAAGTGGACCTAGTTGTAAAAGTCACAAAAACACAAAAATTTCAAGAAATAATCAAGAATTGAACTTACTTGCAGTAAAAATATGAAAAACCAGCTTAAGGAAACCTTCTATGGTGTTTTTGCTTATGAGAATGCAGAAAAATAAAGAGAAATCTAAATAATTCCACTTTAATCCTAGCTTTATTAAGTAAATTTTGCAATATTCCAATTTTACCCTTAATTCTCCTTATTTTCTTGCTGATTTCATGCCCTTGGCGTCCAGCCCAAATAGACCTTGGGTATATTTGGCTTTTAAGCCCTCTTTCTTTTATCATTTAAGCTATTTAATCATTTTGAATAATTTTGCATTTATTACAATTTAGTCCTTTTTGTTCAATTAACAATCGAAACTTTAAAATTTCTTGATGAAACTTTAATAATAACTTATTAACACTCCGTAAATATTTATAAAAATATTTATGGCTCAATTAAAAATCTCTGAGGTCTCGATACCTTGTTTTCGATTCTAATTATTTTAATATTTATTTCTACTATTCATTATTTCAAAAATTTTCCTAACTTCATATTTAACTTATACTCACTAAATTAATAATATTTTCTACTCACTTGTCGAATTTAGTGACCTCGAATCACTGTTCTGACACACTGATAATTCGGGCCATTACATAAGACTTGTGGCTTCAATCTGCTCCACTGCAACTTCAGGGAGATAAGATTTTTGACTTCAATCTGCTTTGCTGCAACATGGTAAATTTGATCTGACCTACTGCAACTTCAGAGGTATAGGACTTGTAACTTGTAGCTTTGCTCTGTTCTACTGCAACTTTAGGGAAATAAGATCCGCTGTCTTCAACTTGCTCCACTGCAACTTCAGGGAGATAAGATTCGTCATGATAGATTTGATCCGACCTACTGCAACTTCAAAGGTATAGAATTTGTGACTCATAGCTTTAATCTGTTCCACTGCAACTTCAGGGAGATAAGGTTAATGGCTTCAATCTGCTCCACTAAAACTTCAGAGAGATAAGATTCGTCATGATAGATTTGATCCAACCTACTACAACTTTAGAGGTATAGGACTTTTGACTCGTAGCTTTAATATGTTCCACTGCAACTTCAGGGGAATAAGATTCGCTATCTTCAACTTACTCCACTGCGACTTTAGGGAGATAAGGTTAATGGCTTCAATTTGCTCCACTGCAACTTCAGGGAGATAAGATTCGCCATGATAGATTTGATCCGACCTACTGCAACTTCAAAGTTATAGGACTTGTGGATTCACCAATCTTACTACACCGTCCTTTAGGGGACATAACCTGTAGAATCGATTTTGTGGACCTATGCTTATGCATAATGATTAGGATGCAATAATCAGAATGAATCGAATGCTCCTAACTAGATGTGTTATGGATGATATTTGCATGAATGCAGAATTTCATGAGAATGATCCCTTTTTTAATGTCTAGGTTGTCATTGCTCAGTTGTTCTTCAAGGTTGTATCACTGATGTAATATCCTGTCTGCTTGATTAACGATATTTGTGACAAAAAATCCGAAGGAACAGTCACTATTTAGAATTTCTTTCTCAAGTATTTCCAACCCTTAAGCTTGGTGAATTCTAAATAATATTCCTGTTTCAGGTTCTCGTACTATTTAGAAGTTTCCAGAGTAATATACAAAATTCCTTTTGTGAAAGTATTATTAGTCCATTAATCGTTACTTCAATGCAAAATGCTTGAAAATGATCATAATGATGGAAAACAAAATCTGAAAAGAATGGGTTAATTAAAGAAAGCAAAAATTGCTGGAATAGAAAATAACGAGGGGAAAAGATAGGTGCCCCAGATATCGCAACTTGAGCTTCTCTGTACAGACTTTCTAAAGACCATTTTAAGCTCAATATGTGTTTAGGAGATCTAAAGTACCTTGTCGATGCCCCAAGATGTTGCATACCCTCTCTTCGTTAATTCAGGTATAGCAAGATCGCCGCATGCCCCATCTTTGATCACAATTTGAGCCGCCCTTTTCAGTTTCTCGACTCAAAATCTCTTTGGTCTCAAGGCGCCCTTTGCGGGTTTTCACCTTGGCCTCTCCTTTTTTTTTTAAAGGAAGGTCTCAAAGTGCCCTTTGTGGGTTTTCACTTTGTCCTTTTTTTCTCTTTAAGTATAGTACTTCTTGACTGATTCCAAATTTGCAGGATTGGGCAAGTTTTTCCCATCCATTTCGGTCAAAATCAGTACTCCTCCGGAGAAAGCCTTTTTTACCACATAAGGTCCTTCCCAATTTGGCATCCATTTCCCTTTGAAATCCTTTTGTATGGGGAGGATCTTTTTCAATATCAGGTCCCCCTCGTAAAATTCTCTTGGACGAACCTTTTTGTCATAAGCTCACATCATTTGTTTTTGGTACATCTGACCCTGACGAATAGCCGTTAGACTCTTTTCCTCAATCAAGTTCAATTGATCATATCGAGACTGGATCCATTTTGTTTCATCTAACTTTAGCTCTAACAAAACTCAAAGGGAAGGTATCTCTACTTTAATGGGTAAAACCGCCTCCATTCCACAAACCAATGAGAAAGGCGTTGCCCCGATAGAAGTTCTAATAGATGTTCGATAAGCATAGAGAGCAAATGGTAACTTCTCGTGCCAATCTTTATAAGTTTTAGCCATTTTCCCCACGATCTTCTTAATGTTTTTATTGGCTGCTTTCATTGCACCACTCATTTTTGGATAATATGGTGATGAATTGTGGTGTCTGATTTTGAATTGACTACAGACTTTTGCTATCGTGCTATTGTTCAAGTTTAATACATTGTCAGATATGATCCTCCTAGGCATTCCATATCGACATATGATTTCCTTTTTTAAGAATTTGCTGACTGCCGACTTAGTAACACTAGCATATGAAGCGACCTCTACCCACTTGGTGAAATAGTCGATGACTACAAAGATGAATCGATGCCCATTTGAAGCTTTTGGCGAGATCGGCCCAATGACATCCATGCCCCACATAGAGAAAGGCCATGGGGAAGTCATAACATGCAAATGCGAAGGAGGTACATGAATTTTGTCTCCATAAATTGGGCATTCGTGACATCTCTTAGCATAATTGATGCAGTCTCCTTCCATGGTAGACCAATAGTACCCGAATCTCACAATTTGTCTAGCCATTGTGAAACCATTAGCATGTGTTCCACAAACACCCTCGTGAACTTCTTCCAGAATTTTCTTAGCTTCAACAGTGTCCACACATCTCAATAGTACCTGATCCTTTCTTCTTTTGTACAAGATCTCCCCGTCTAAGACATAGTCACAGGCTAGTCTTCTCAACATCCATTTATCATTCTCGGTTGCCTGATCAGGGCATTCACGATTTCTCACGTATCGTAATATATCGTGGTTCCATGGGTGATCATCTCTTTCTTCTTCCTCCATGTTGTAACAATGAGCTGGGGCCTCGTAAATATTCATTTGAATGGGTTTTACATCCTCTTGTTTGCTCACTTTGATTATGGAGGCCAATGTAGCCAAAGCATCTGCCATTTGGTTTTCGTCTCATGGGAGATAATTGAAAGTAATATCATCAAACTCTTTAATTAAACCTAAGACTATCCTTCGATAAGTAATCAATTTGGGGTCTCTTATCTCCTATTCACCTTTCAGTTGGTAGATCACCAGTGCAGAATCTCCATATACTTCCAGCACTCTAATTTTGCGTTCTATGGCGGCACGAAGTCCAATGATACATGCTTCATATTCTGCCATATTATTTGTACAATCAAAGTCCAATTTGCACGTGAATGGATAATGATCTTTATTTGGGGATACCAAGACTGCCCCAATTCCATTACCTACAGCATTTGATGCTCCGTCGAAGTTTAATTTCCAAAGGTGATCTTTTGTAGCGTCTTCTTCAGTAGCTGCCACATACATTAGTTCTTCATTGGGAAAGTCAACGTTCAGAGGCTTATACTCTTCTAGAGCTCTGTTGGCTAGAAAATCTGCTATTGCTCTTCTTTTCACAGCCTTTTGGCTCACATAAACTATGTCAAATTCAGAGAGCAGAATTTGCCATCTAGGCATCCTTCTATTCAAAGCAGTTGGCTCCATCATATATTTTAGAAGGTCCAACTTCGAGATTAGTCAGGTCGTATGGTACAACATGTATTGCCTCAACCTCCGAGTTGCCCAAATTAAGGCACAACACAATTTCTCAATTGGCGAATATCTCATTTCACACTCAGTGAATTTCTTACGGATGTAGTATATCGCCTTTTCTCTTCTTCCTGAATCATCGTGTTGACCCAACACACATCCCATAGAGTTATTAAACACTGTCAAATACAGTATTAATGGCCTATCTTGGCATGGAGGTGACAACACTGGAGGACTTGACAAGTACTGTTTAACCTTATCAAAAGCTTTCTGGCATTCATCGTCCCACACACTTGGATTGTGTTTCTTAAGAAGATGAAATATGGGATCGCATTTCTCAGTTAATTGTGAAATGAACCGAGCAATGTAATTTAACCTATCAAGAAAACCTCAAACTTCTTTTTGAGTGCGCGGCGGAGGCAATTCTTGTATAGCACGGACCTTGTCTGAGTCAATCTCAATTCCCCTCTCGCTGGCTACGAAGCCCAACAATTTTCCTGATCTAGCTCCAAAAGTACATTTTGTTGGATTAAGCTTTAATTGGAATTTCCTCAGTCTCAAGAATAACTTCCTCAAAACTTGGATATGTTCCATTTCTGTTCGGGACTTTGCAATCATATCATCAACATAAACTTTGATTTATTTGTGCATCATATCATGAACAAGTTCACCATGGCCCTTTGATATGTCGCTCCTGCATTTTTCAGTCCAAATGGCATCACCTCATAATAAAATGTACCCCACAAGGTTATGAAGGTAGTCTTGTCCATGTCTTCAGGATGCATTTTTATCTGATTGTATCCCGAGAAGCCATCTATGAAGGAAAATAGTGAATAGCCTGCCGTATTTTCTATTAGAGTATCGATGTGAGGCAAGGGAAAATTGTCTTTCGGGCTGGCCTTATTTAAGTTTCTATAATTTACACACATTCGCACATTCCCATCTTTCTTAGGGACAGGCAGAATGTTGGCTATCTATTCTGAGTATTTGACCTCCTTCAAGAATCCAGCGTCGAACTGCTTTTTGACTTCCTCTTTTATTTTTAGCACAATGTCAGGCCTCATTCTCTGGAGCTTCTGCTGAACCGGCCTACAATCCTCTTTTATGGGGAGGCAGTGTGCAACAATGACAGTGCTTAAACAATGTCAGTGCTTAACCTAGGCATATCTTGGTATGACCACGCGAAGACATCTTTGAATTCCTAGAGTAACTCTACGAGGTCTCACTTCGTTTCTTCGATTATGCACGTTCTAATTTTCACTACATTTCCTTCTTCAAGGTCACAATCTTTACTGTCTCTTCATAAAGTGGAATTTGTTTTTCCTCTTGTTTTACCATTCTTAACAAGTCCGGAGATAAGCCACAGTCTATGTCATCTTCAAAGTCCTGGGATCCCGCTAAACACATGTCTTGCTCAAAAAGTGGTTCTAATTCCTTAGCAGCATTACTCATGTCATTGATATCCGAGAACCTGTTGCAGGTACAAAGGAATATACAAAGAACGAATGAATTTAAGAATAATTATTTGTATGGTATGATTATGAATGAGATGAAAGAATGATTTGGAAGAAAGGTCCAAGGAATGAAAGAATCTAAAAGAATGAAAGAATATTTACTCAAAATGATATCAAATATGTATTTCATAATGATGTTTGGACATAAGCCTATTTCACAAAGGAACTCTTATTGCTTCTAGGCTTAAAGCAACAAGTGTGTTTTGAACATTACTCTGTGTAAGCTCTAAAAACTACAGGAATTTCTTCTGCAATCCAATTGTTCAGAACACTCCCAGGTTCATAAGGGTAGATATCTGACAAGGTCCCTCCTTTAGTGGTTTCTTCATGTATGGCATTGATGTGAACATTTCCCATTATTTCTTCAACACTTTCTTTCTTTGGCGTCCTTCGCTCGAGATGAATAATCCCTCCCGATATGAAAGTTTTGGATATGTGGGGGAATATCATTGGTTTCCATTTGATTTTTTCCCCCACTCACGCGTGCCCTTCTTCTTTCTTGCCTCTTTTCTAGTTCCTTCCTTCTTTGTCTCGCATCTCGCTTGTACCCTAAGCTAAAGCGGTCATGCTTGTCCTTCAGCATTGGAGCCTCAACTTTTCCCTGGAGATGTCTCCCTAGTCCTTTTCCTGGTAGAGCTCCCTTTCCTACCATTAGCTGTAATCCCATCTTGGTAGCCTTGGATATTTTTGGCGTTGGAATCATGTTTCCCTCAGTAATGAATGTTGCATTCACAAACTCCAAAGACCGGAAAGAACATTCAATTGCCTCATCATTTGCCTCCAAGTATGGCGCATCACTAGTTACAGCCGCGATAATATCTTCTTTAGCATTTATCGTCACCAGTCGACCTTCTGATACTAGCTTTAACTTCTAATGTAGTAACGAAGGCATTGCCCCTGCCGAAGGTATCCAAGGTATTCCCAATAAGCAATTGTAGGAGGGCTTGATATCCATCACTAGGAAGTCCACCTCATAGGTAGTTGGGCCAATCAATAAAGGTATTTCGATTCTTCCAATGACCCCTTTTTCTGTGCCATCAAACGCCCTCACTATATTCTGACATACCTTCATATGTGAGCTATCCACAGGTAACCTATTAAGTGTGGATAGGGGCAGTACGTTCAGTGTCGATCCATTGTCGATCAGAACCCCTGGCAATGTGTACCCTTTGCATCTGGTAGTGATATGCAGAGCTTTAATAGATTTCATATCCCCTGGTGGTATTTCATCATTGTTGAAGAAGATGAAGTTATCGACACTTATGTTATTAAGCAGCCGATCCAGTTTATTGACAGAGATATCATTGGCCACGTATGTCTCGTTCAGTATTTTCATCAATGCACTTCGGTGTACCTTCGAACTTAAGAGTAAAGCTAGTATAGATATGTGAGCTGGTTGTTTATGCAACTGTTCCACAACACTATACTCGCTGTGCTTCAAAAACTTCAGGAATTCCTTGACCTCCTCCTCTTTTACTAGCTCATTAACAAGCGGCTCAGGTCTGACTGCTCTTTCTTTCTTTTGCTTCACCATTATGGTTTTTCCTTTCACGGGTTCTGCTCGGGCATTTATCAAATCATAACCCCTTCCACTACGTGTATAAAAACCTACATCTTGATCCTCTTTTGAAGTGTTGGCTGAGTTCTCCTTTCCCAAGATTGTCACGTTACAATCATAATTCCAGGGGACCCTTTTGCTATCCTAATAAGAGAAAATCGCCAGTTTTTGAATTATGATCTTTGGTGTCATATGTACTCCAGCTTCGTTGTTTTTAGGTCGTGAAATAATGACCACAGGATGGTTGATTTTTGGGACCTTCATTGTTGATTCTGACACACATATGCTTCTTTCTTCTTTAGCTTCTTCACAGAAATCTATCTCTTTATTGTTCATCAAACCTTGCACCAAGGCTCTGAATTCTGCACATTCTTAGATCTTATGCCCCTCTTCATGATGGAACTCATAGTAGTTCCTCATGTTATCACAACTCCTTTCAGGATCCGAAATGCACAGCCCTCTTTTTACCATCTCCATTTAGACCCATCTCAAAGGAGTTTTTACTTCTACAATATCGGTCTTGATTCTTCTCCCTACCTTTCCATCTATCGTATTTACCCCATTATCAGTGTGATTGGGTAGCGGATTTTTGGCACTAGGTGCATCATCAAATTTCACAATGCCTATTTTAATAAGGCTTTCAACGACTTTCTTAAAGGCAGTGCAGTTTTCTATTAAATGCCCCAAAATTCTTGCATGGTAGTCACATTGAGCGTTTGCATTGTACCATTTGGGGTATGGAGGCTGTAATGGTTTTAGGTAAAATGGGGATACCACGTGCGCTCCAAATAAGCTTTGACACAACTCCCTGTATGTCATTGGAATTGGTGCAAATTGGAGCTTCTTAGTGTTTTGCTTTGTGCCGGACTCCTGCCTTGATGAACCTTGTTGACCGGTAGCCATCGTTCTTGGCTGATTTACCGTAATCGATTTTGAGTAACCCTTGTTATATATATTTGTGTTGTTCACCTCGTTTTTATTTTCTCTCGAGGTTGACCTTTTGTTACTCTCTCCTACATCTATCTTTCCACTCCTTATCGCATTCTCGATCATTTCGCCGGTCATCACTATGTTTGAAAAACTTTTTGTAACGCTTCCTATCACGTGAGTGATGAACAAGGCTTTTAGGGTGTTGATAAAGAGCATCGTAGTTCCTTTTTCTAAGAGCGGCGACTGAACTTGTATGGCAATTTCCCTCCATCTCTATGCATATTGCCTGAAACTCTCACTCGGTTTCTTCTCCATGTTCTGTAAAGTAATTCTATCAGGAGTCATGTTCGTCACATGACTCTACTGCTTCATGAATGCTTATGCCAAGTCCCTCAAGGAACCAATCCTAGTACGGCTCAATTGGTTGTACCATTTGGATGCTGCTCCCACCAGACTGTCTTGAAAGCAATGTATTAGTAGTTGATCATTCTTAACATATCCGGTCATCCGTCTATAAAACATGGTGATGAGAGCTTCGGGGCAACTGGTCCTATTGTACTTTTCGAATTCTGGCATTTTGAACTTGTGGGGAAGCACTAGATTAGGACCAAACTTAGATCCTTAGCATCGATTTTATGCTGACTACCAGCGTCTTCCATGACCCTAAATTTTTCCTCCAGCCATTTACATCGGTCCTCTAACTACTTTGGCAATTCTGTCATTGGCCTTTCCTTTTCTACCGTTTCATCCAGGTCAGGGATAATAGGATTAGTTGGGTTATCCCCTAGGTTAGAACCTGATCCAGCTTGAAAGTTCATTGGTATTGAAACACCATCTTAAAATTGTTGAGGCTTAATCGTGACGAAAGTTTTTCGAGGGTACACCTCAGGTTGTATCTGTGTATTTGTTTGAGTAAAACGAGGATTTATCTTCTCCAGCATTAACCATTGGACCCTTTCTTTTATCTACTCCTCCAGTCAGTAGCTGGGTCAGCTGAGTCATCATATTTCTTTGGGACTCCAACATTTGGTCCATCATGTCTTGCTGGATTTTAGCCATTTGCCCTTGCATTTGCAATTATAGTTGATCTTGCATCTTTTTCTAGAGTTATTCAAGTCTTTCCAATCTTTGATCCATGTCTTTTGTCTTTGCTCGGGTACCGTAATAATGTTTGGTTGGTAAATTTTTGTTGGTTTCCAGATTAACTCTAAAATGATTTTAACCAATTAGGGTCTTTCCATGAAATTTAAATGCACATGATGTGATACAGTGCGAATGCATGAAATGAATGTAAAAATGCGTCTATTCTGATTCAATTTCATTTAGAAAACTTTACTAGGAAATAAAATTCTTTACATAAAACGGATTACAAATATGGCTTTACCCTAATGCTCAAAGTTTTAACTTTTCTAAGCAATGAAGCTAACTTTTGACCCCAATCTAATTCTAGCTCATACTTCACGCTTAGCATGTCGTCCTGAATTGCCAAAGTCTATAAGTGATCGGCTACCTCCCGAATCTAAGCCATTGCCTCACCCATGATGTAATCTCTATTCCTAACTTGATTCTGAGAATAGTGAAGCTGTTCCTTCCAACGTTCCTCACTTACCTCAAGAAGCTCTACCCGGAGCTCACAGTTTTGTAATGCAAACTCTAGTTCTTCTATCTTTCCTTTTATTTCTTCAATCTTGTTCAAACTTGCTCTCAATTCAACCGCAGAATTATGATTTCTATGCTGAGGAAGTGATTTTTCAAGTTCTGCTACTCTAGCCTTTAATTCTCTTCTGTCATTCTGGGTTTCTAACAAACTCCTTTCTAGAGCCTCTTTTTGTGCCTGAGGCTCTTGGAATTTTCTCTCCCACCGATCAGCTTTGGTTTTTTCTTCTTGGATCTCTTGTCACTATTGCTCCGACATTTTTCCCAATCCAGCGGTTCTCATTGATAGACCCAATTTCTTGTAATTCGTCTTCAAACTATCCAAGTCTTCTTCGGCTTTATTCTTTCCTTTCCTTAATTTCTCGACCTCTAGCTTTTGAACATTAGCATCTAACCTTAAGTGCATCTTTTCTTCCTCCAATTGTTTTATCTTCTTTTCAAGTTCCAAATTCCTCCTATCAAACTCTTGCTTTATGATTTCTAGTTCTGATGGGATCACTTGTAAGTACTCTTCCATCAGTCAAACACCTTCTAAATTTAGCTCAAGGATATTATCATTAATTCTTTTACCCCCACCATCCACTGTACTAGGGAGTCGTCATTGAACCTACGACCAGCCTTTTCATTCGATGAGTCTAGTTTCAAGCGTTAGAAATCTCTTTTACCCTTTTCTTGTAGTTATCTCCCTTGTACGAAAACTCACATTGAGCTAGCCCATGCGTTACCTGCATGAACTGTCTTGATTTGTATTGTCTCAATATGAGCAAAGGAGAATACCCAACGGCTCCCCAAATCCCAAGCAAAGGGACCCAGTCAATACTCCCACATCGGTAAAGAATTTCGTCAGGAATCAACCACGGAGCTCTCCACTTGACGTCGTCTTCCTGGAGATTTTGGAGGAGCATTATCCAATTTTCCTCTGATATGTCATCCCTTCTTGGTGTGGACACTGTCTCCTTTAATGGGGAGTAATTCCCAGAGAAAACCCGATAAGAAACCTTATCCACTTTTCAGAAATGACTATGGAACCAAGCTAACAAAAATTGTGTGCACCCTATAAATCTGCCTTCACTAGCCCTCCTACATGCGGTTTGGTTCTAACGTTGAGGTACCCGAACCAATAGATTCCTCGATCCTCACCCATTATAGGCTCATACGAACCGAGTTCAGTTCAGGGGAATACATTTCCCTATAGCTGCACGGAGATGAAAATCTCACAAAGACATAGGTACGGATGTATCCTAAAAGCGATCCACTATCCTCCACGGAGGTGAAAACCTCACGAAGGAGTAACTTCTCACCCCCACTTAAAAGAGGTAAGACCGAACGGTCATTATGCTATATGATGCGAAAATACTCTACGAGACTCAAACCACAACAATATATGATGCGAAAATACTCTACGAGACTCAAACCACAACAATCATATGAAATAACAAAAAAAATGCAATAAAAGGATCGTAGTTTTTCAAATCAGGTTTTCAATTTTTGACAACAGGACAGAAGATAATCAATTTTACGGCTTGACTCTCCTTAAAGTTCCCCAGTGGAGTCGCCAAGCTGTCGAAACCATTTGTTTTGTTGGAAAACGGGGGTCGACTTTAAAACGAAAATGGAGTCGCCACCAATCCTTTTTTGAGGTGTGATCGGATCACCTTGAGATTAATCATTAAAACATTTTGATTTATTAAAACAATGATTTTGGCCTACAAAATTCGAGAAAATGAGTTCGGGAGTCAGTTACGCACAAGGAAGGATTAGCACCCTTGTAACGCCCAAAATTGGTACCAAATTGATTGATTAACGTCTTAATATCGAAAATTTGAAAAGATTTTAAAATACGATCCTCTTTGTTAAAAGAACTTGAATAAATTAAATTGGATACTGAGATCCGCTTATTTCAAAGAAGTAAAATATCATGCCCAGTGAGTTAGGATACTACATTTTGAATCCTCGAAACTAAGCTTGTTTTTTGACTTTTAAAACTCATGCATTTAAATTCAAGAAGGATATTCGATTATTTGGGTCAAATGAAAAATCAAAACCCAGTAAGTTAGGACACAATTTCTCAAAATTCCAAATACAGAATATTGCCTTTGTTTTTAGAAATCCTTACCTCAAGATAACAAAATGTCACATCCAGTGAGTTACGACGCAACATTTTTGAATTCCCGAGAATAAGTTTTTTATTTAACTTATATGCTTTGATTTTTAAAACAGATAATCGATTCTTTAGGCTCGACGAGAAAAAATCGAAATCCAGTAAGTTAGTGTACGATTTCTCGAATCTCGAATTACAAAAATTGCTTAATGAAAAAATTTGTATTGGACAAAGATTAATGTAACACGATTTAATAATAAAATGTAAAAAGGATGAATTACGGTACTAATATGCATAACAGGCTAATAATAAATGTATTAATGCATGACAATATAAAGGACAAGGATAAAAATAACAAGCCAAAATACACGTAAAATAATAATTAAAAAGAACTAAAAATTTAGAGCTAAAGGATTAATATTAAACAAATCAATAAACAAATGTAGTGTAAAACAAATATAAAATCATGATGTTAATAATAACATTAATAATAATAGTAATAATAATAACATGTTAATAGTAAGGAAAGTTGTAAGCACTAAATTTTGTCCGGCTCGATTTCGTGTTTAATTAAAAAAATTAAATTAAAAAATTGAAAAAAAAACAAAAAATCAAAATTACATTTTAACCCCTCAACTTTTTCAAAATTATATTTTAACCCCTCATCTTTTCCAAAATTACCTTTCAGCCCCTAAACTTTTCCAAAATTACATTTGACCCCTCATCTTTCTTGAAATTACACTTCAACCTGCCAATTTTACTGCATTTGCAGTTTGATCCTTCTGTCAGAAAATCCCCAACAATTCGGCCGATTTTGCGCACCTACTCCCCGATTTTCGGCCACCAGCCTAAGGGATGGTCTCCCTACCCCCTAGCCACCTAACACCTGCAAAAACAACACCATGAAAGAGGATTTTTCCTAAAAAAAAAAAAAGAACCCCCAACATTCAAGCAAGAAACCCACGAAAAAGAAAAAAAAAGAGAAAGAAAAAGAGAGAAAAGAGAATAGAGAAGAAGAAGAAGAAAAGAAGAGGAAGAGGGGGTGTCGCACCACCGGCGAAGGAGACGACAACTACGGCGGTGACAGTCTAGGAGAAGAAGGAAGAAGAAGAAGAAAGAAGAAAGAAAGAAAGAAAGAAAAAAGAAAGAAAGAAGAAAAGAAAGAAGAAAAAAAATCAAATCAAAATCAGTCGGGTCGACCCGACCGACCAACGACCCGACCGGCGACCCTCGACCCGCTCCAGCTCGACCGCTTCCAGCAAGCTTACCAGCAGCAGGCCCATCAAAATTAAAAAAAAAAAAAGAAGAAGAAATAAGCCATAAAAAAAAAAGAAAACAAGCCCCCCAAAAAAAAAAACAGCCCAACATGCTACCAGCAGCAGGCCCACTTTGAACACCCAACAGCAGGCCCATTTTCAGCAGCCCAACCGCGGCCCAACAGCAGGAAAAGAAGAAAAAAGAAAAAAAGAAAAGAAAAAGCAAAAAAAAACAAGACACGTAAACCATTCGATCGGGCTCGTAATTTTGAGATTTTCGGTAAGTTTCTTTTTACCCACTTTTAATTTAATTTGTATATTTTAATGACATATCGTTTTAATATTATTTGCATTTTTTGTTTGCATTTATTATCATTATTTTTTAATTGTATTTTATTTTATTTTTATTTTTAATAATTTTAATAAATAAGGCAACGAATCGGTTTAACACTAAGTCGTTGATTTCATCGCTATGTTGGGTGAATATCATCGGTTCTTGTTAAATACGATACGCCCTTTTAAAAAATAAAAAAATCTAAAAAATTTCTCGGGTTTTAAAATAAAATGATTATTTTTGTAGTTATTTTTAAATTATCAAAATTTTATTTTTAGATTATACTACGTCAATATGTAATTTATCAAAATTTTCATGTTTCAAAACTTTTCGCGTTTACAAAAATTCTCGTGTTTTCAAAAATTCTTGATCTCAAAAATTTTCGTATTTTCAAAAATTCTCGGGTTTTAAAAATTTCTCGAGTTTCAAAATTTTCGTGTTTTTAAAAATTGTCGTGTTTTCAAAAATTCTCTTGTTTCAAAATTTTCGTGTTTTCAAAAATTTCGTGTTTTCAAAAATTTTCGTGTTTTCAAAAATTCTCGGGTTTCAAAAAATTCTCAAGTTTTCAAAATTTTCGTGTTTTCAATATTTCTCGTGTTTCAATCAGATCACGATTAAGTATTAAATTGAACTCGTATTTTTTTTAAAATTAAGACAACGCGCGTTTAACGAGATACCAATTTTGGGCGTCGCGAGGGTGCTAATACCTTCCTCGCGCGTAACCGACTCCCGAACTTTATTTTTCTCTGAATTTTGACGTAGACCTAAACTCGGCCTTATTTTTAAAAGGAAGTTCAAAAAAAATAATTTCTCTTTTAAAAATAGGATTTATTAGGTGTTCGATCACACACAGGAAAAAGGATCGGTGGCGACTCCCTCTTTTAAATAAAATCAAAACCCTGTTTCCAAATTTTCAATAATTTTCTCAATTAGCGCCCGTACTAAATTTTACGCAGCTACAGCTGGCGACTCCACTCCGGACTTTTTTTTTGAGAAGTCGAGTCTGGAATTAAACGCGTATGAGCCACCCCAATTAGAGCCATGCTGAACCTCTGTCCGTTGAATAGTCACCAAAATAAGTACATGGAGAAACACCTCTTACTTTTTATTTCTTTATATTTGTTTTTGCAAGAGAATTAGGTCTGTTTAATAAATTGGATCGGGTAGATTATCTGATGAGCATGTGGGGTAAGTTTATTTTGTAAAGTATGATGGGGTAAAAAAAAAGAAGAAAAAAACATAGGTCGATTTCACTAAAATGCACGATTAAATAGCTTAATTTGTTAGATTTTCCATTTTTTTATCCGTTTATATTCGTTGTGATTACTAACCAAGGTTATTTGTCTTCATTTTTATTTTTAATCATGCATCATAGGCATCTTGTTAGGAATGTGTTGATTAGAGATTGGTTACCAAAAACAGGTTTCTAATGGAGGAGTCAATTACACAAGTAACCGAGAAAAATGTCGTGGTTCGAGACTGGTCTTTGAAAACCTAGAAAGCTAAAGGGGACAGTTTAAAGGAAGGATATGTCTCCAATCTTCCTGAGCATGTGACTACGAATGCTCGTCAGAATAACCTCGAAGACTTGACTTGGACCTGGAAAAAGTGGGACTCGGACACTAGGGGCATCTTTACTGAAAAGTATGGGGATATAGCTCACTTGATTGCTGCCAACATAGATGAACATTTGATTCAAGCCATGGTTCGATTCTAGGACCCAGCTTACCAATGTTTCACTTTCAATTAGGAAGATATGACTCTGACCATAGAAGAGTATGCAGCCTTGCTTCGCGTTAACAAAGTACAATTCAATAAAATATATGTGAAAGAGCCTAAACCAATGACCTTCAAGAAAAAGCTAATGAAGTTGACGGGAATGACCGATACATGGGCTGAAAAATAGATAAAGAAAAAGAACGAAGTCAGTTGTGTTCCGTGGTTTCTCTACGAGACTGAGTTCAAACCCATCCAGATATTGTGAAGATGAGTGAATCTTTTTGCTTTAGCCATTTACGAATTAATCATCTTCCCAAAAGTTCTTGGGTATATAGAAGTGGCAGTAGTGGATTTCTTCGAAAAGTTGAGGCAAGGAATCAACCCCGTCCCAACTATCTTAGCCGAGACTTTTAGATCTCTAAGTAGTTGTAGGAGGAAAGGGGAAGGACGTTTTATCGGATGTGCACAGTTACTTAATGTTTGGATTCTGAGCCACTTCTGGAAAGTGGGGTGCACACCTTTCCACATGTTTTCAAAAACATTCTCTCCATTGGAAGCTTACCTTGGGAAAGATTGGCCGAAGGATGTCACCAAACAACACTGGGTTTCGGTTTTTTAGAACCTCCGCACCGAAGACATAACTTGGAGAGCACCATGGATACGTCCTTCGGTTCTATTATACAAATACGGAAGCCAAGATTGGGTGCCTTTACTTGGATTATGGGGAGGAGTTGGATATGCTCCGTTAATGGTTCAAAGACAGTTTGCTTCACGACAGTTCATACCAGCTACCGGAGGATTGGCACAGTCGGAGTTTGCTTTTATAGGTGAATGTTACATAAAAAATGTCTGAGATACTGCAAAGTCTTGGAAGGAAATTTACCTAATGGAGTTAGCTCTGTATGCTGATACTATCACTCAAGATTATGACATATGGAGACAACGACGAGTGAATAGTTAACAAATCTCACCGACGGATTACACTTTCCAGAATCCTTTCTCAGAAGAAATGCCGTCTGAGCTGGAAATGGCAAGACATGAACTTGAACGTGAAAAAGCCAAGCTATTAAGGGATATTAGTCCTTTTCAAGAGGAAAACTACCAGCTGAAGATCGATGTTCAAATTGAAAAATCCAGAACCGAGAAAGTCTAGAAAGAAACTGAGATCGTGAGTAATGACTTAAGAGATCTTCATTTGGAAAATAAGAAATTAAGAGGCATTATAAAGAATAGTGGGCTATGCAAATCATCGACAGAATGGAAAGAAGAACTAAGCAATATCAAAGGTAGGATGGAATTCTGGAGAGGGAAAGCGAAGAAGGAAGAGGAAAAAGTTGTGCGTGCTATGATAGAATTAATGAAGAAGAATGCAGAATTAATAACTAGTCAGTCTGAGCGTCAAGAGCTAAGAGGGAGAATACGAGATTTAGAAAATACGCTGCAAGCTCATCAGCAACGTTTGGATACTCTCCTAAAAGCCCTAGAAGAAAAGAATGGTCAGCATGACAGAGACACTCGTGCGTACGAAAGAGCTCTCCAAGAAAAAGATATGCATATCGACAGTTTGATAAATTGTGCGAATATCAGATGAAGCCGAAGCTCTCAGTTGCCAATTCCCTCTGAGCCGAAGATCAAGCATGTCGGAATTCCTAGAACGAGTGAAGAAACAAGGCGATGTGGCTAGGAAATTTGTGTAACTATTAAATCAGAGATGGCAAAATGTTTTGTAATTGACTCTTTTGATTAATGAAATGCCTAAGTATGGGGCTATCTTGAAATCAACACCAAATTCTTGCATATTTATTCATGACTAACATTCATTTGTCATTTATCCATTCATCCATTTATTGCATGCGCATATCACCCTAATCATTCACTGAGGCTAAAACCGTATAATCTACAGTTGCGACACCACGAATCTGGAATCACATCATTCTTATAGGACGCGCCTAAGAACTAGAGCTATGGATGCTGAACTCAATGAAAGAATTGAAAGGGTGGAAAGGATCCAAAGAGAGTTACAAGAGCAATTGGCCAAGTAACAGCAAGAAGCAAGAGATCTGGTGGTAAGATCTTGAGAGGAATCGCTTGAGCAAAAGGATCAAATGGCCAAAATGATGGAGATGATGACAGCTTTGGTCAAAGGAAATGGACCCATACAGAGCCCTGATATCATAGAACCCCAGTCAAGAGCTAATCAAGGTCCGTTCTATCCCCCAGGATTCACTCCACCTCACGTCCATGCAATGCAAATAGGATATCTTCAAGGGGAACTTGCAGGCTTGGAGCAACGGCCTACACCACCTGCTCAAGAGAGGCAAGATATATTCATATCGAACCCCGGGGCTAATCCTGCTGATCCAATTGTTCCAGATTTGGATGATTCGGTAGAAATAGCCAAGTTGAAAATGGATGATCATAATGCCCAGGATAAGTATAGGAGCCTAGAAGAAAGGCTCAAGGCGATAGAAGGTACTGAAGTCTTCTTTGCACTGAGTGCCAAAGAGCTCAGTTTGGTGCCCGATCTGGTTCTGCCTCCGAAATTTAAAGTGCCAGATTTCGAAAAATATGATTGAACGAGATGTTCAAAGGCGCATCTTATCATGTTTTGTCAGAAGATGACTGGTTACGTGAATGAGGATAAATTGCTAATACACTATTTTCAAGACAGCTTGGTCGGATCGATTCTTCGATGGTATAATCAACTCAGTAGAAAAAGGATCCGATCATGGAAAGACTTAGCATCAGCATTTTGTGAACAATACAAGCATGTATCCGACATGGTACCTGGTCGACTAACTCTGCAGATGATGGAAAAGAAGCCAACAGAGACTTTAGGCAATACGCACAAAGATGGAGGGATATCCCAGCCCAAGTAGAACCCCCATTAACTAAAAATGAGATAACGGTCCTCTTTATCAATACTTTGAAAGCGTCGTTTTACGATAAATTGGTAGGAAGCGCCACGAAAGACTTTACAGATATTGTAATATCCGGGGAACTTATAGAGAAAGTCATCAAGAGTGGAAGGATGGAAAGCCCCGAGAGTTTGAAAAGGGCAGTACCCATAAAGAAAAAAAGAGGCAAAAACCCATATGGTGGGGACTGAGAGCCACTATACTTCTAATCCGCACCCAACCCAACCACGACCTCGATATGGCCCACCTCCAAACTTCTATTTTCCTCCCCAAAACCCTTACTATCAAGCACCTTCTCCTTACCCCGTCTACACCATAAATAACCAAAGACCACTCGCCATGTTCCCACCAAATACCATGCCTGCTCAAAGCCAACCCAAAAATGAACAAAGACCGATAAGATCCAATCCTGAAAAACCTCAATTCACCCCTATTCCCGTGTCATACGGAGAGCTCTACCCAAAATTATTGGAAAAACAATTAATATCCCCACATTATATGGCACCCCTGAAGCCTCCATACCCAAAATGGTACGATCTTAATGCTAGTTGCATGTACCACGCTGGAAACCAGAGGCATTCTATAGAAAATTGTCTTGCCTTTAAAAGGAGGGTTCAAGGTCTTATTGATACAGACATTTTACGATTTGATGGTGCTAGTAATATGGCTGGAAATCTGCTCCCTAACCATACTGAAGGGAACGTGAGCGCGGTGACAAAGGAAGACGGGTGGTGAGCCAAAAGTTGTGTATCTGAAATAAAGACACCTTTGTGGAAGGTATATGAAATAATGGCTGAGAAAGGTTTGTTCTGTCCACTCAACAGAAGTTTCAAGGAAGAAAGTACAAAAGGTCAAATTTTTTGTGTCTTTCATGGTATAGAAGGGCATGACATCCAGTCTTGTGAGGGATTCAAAAAATTACTTCAAGACATGATGGACAACTAGGAGGTCGAGATCTTTAACAGAGTGGAAGAGACCGATGAATGAGAAATATCTGATAATCAATCATTAGGTTCCCTTTATAGCGTTGATCGACCTTTGGTGATCTATTACGAGGCAAAAACGTAAAAAGTAAAACCAAAAATGATAATTGAAGTACCATCTCCTTTCCCTTATAAGGAAAACAAGGCAGTACCATGGAAATATGATGTCAATATTATCATACCCGAAGGTGAAAAATCCAAAGCTACGACTGGAAGTGTTGGTAAAATGGGGCACTTTACCCTCAGTGGGAGATGTTATTCTCTTGAGGTGGTTGAACCAAGGAAGAAGACTGGTGACTCGAACCAAAAAGGAAAGGCACCGATGCATGAGGCTGAGGTCGAGTTTGAAACTCCGTCCGAACAATAAGTTAAAAAGCCTGTGAATGAAGAGGAAGCACATGAATTCTTGAAGTTCATTAAGCACGATGAATATAATGTCGTAGAACAATTAAACAAGCAACCGGCGTGAATCTCGGTACTATCCCTACTGTTGAATTCAGAACCACATCGGAATGCTTTGCTAAAAGTGTTAAATCAAGCTTATGTGGCGAGCAATGTATCTATTGAACAGCTCGATAGGTGGGTGAACAACCTGAATGTAGATAATTTCATCTCTTTCAGTGATGACGAAATATCGCCAAATGGTAGGGGCTCCGTAAAAGCATTGCACATCACAACCAGTTGCAAGGGTTATATAATACCGAATGTGCTCATTGACAACGAGTCTGCACTCAATGTCATGCCTTTGGCCACGCTTTCTAGGATGCCAATTGATATGTCTTATTTGAGGCCTTGTCACTCTACAGTAAGGGCATTTGATGGGACACGACGGGAGGTAATGGGGAAGATCGAAATTCCTCTAGAAGTGGGCCCATGTACATATGATATCGAGTTCTAGGTCATGGACATCACGCCTTCGTATAATTGCCTTTTAGGGAGGCCTTGGATCCATTCTGCTGGTACAATTCCTTTATCTCTCCATCAAAAAGTAAAGTTTATCATGTATAGCCGCTTGATCACTATCGCTGGTGAAGAAGACATTGTTGCATCTATCTCTACTGACGCACCCTATATCGAAGTAAACAAAGATGCAGTGGAATGTTCCTTCCGTTCCTTCGAATTTATCAATGCTACATTTGTTGTTGAAGGAAATAACATTCCTACACCCAAGCTGTCAAGGAATACCAAGATGAGAATTAAGCTGACTGTGGGAAAGGGAGCCCAAACGAAGAAAGGTTTGGGAAGAAATTAGCAAGGGATAGTTAGAGCACTAAAACCAGTACATCACAAGGCTCGATACGATTTAGGATTCAAGCCGGATATGCGTCAAAGAAGAAAAGAGTTGCAGAAAGATCAAGAAAGGAGGATTGCAAGAGCCTCAGGCCGAGAATTGGAATGGGAGCCCATAGCGTATCTTACTTTGTTAAAAACATTTACATCTGCAGGAATGATGTACCCAAGGTGAGATAATACATGAAGCACGCTGCCATTGATTGAAAGGGGTCTTCAGAACGTCAGTATAAATGTTATTAACAAAGGAGATGATGCAATTAAAGATGTTTCAATGATACGCCCTTTTTCTCCTGGATTCGTTTTGAACAATTGGACTGCTGTGGACCTTCTTGTAGTTTCTAAGTCCTCTCCTGAGTAATGATCAATGTTAACTCTCTTTTGTTTGTGTGCCCCTAAGTAATAGTGGGATTCTTTTGTAAGAGCTTATGTTTGCTCTTTATCATTTAAATGAACATTAATGGAGATGCATTTTGTCATAGTCTTTTCATTCTCATTAACTTCATAATTATTCCCCCTTCTCGTAGCTTGTCCTTGCATGTATCTCATATCATGCCATAACATTATGTTTGTTGATTCTCATACCTTGATGCTCCTCTATAGTTTTCTTTTCCATTCACCTTTTAGGTGCTCAGATATCAACGACATGAGCAATCCCGTTACAAGTCCTGAAATCGATTTCGAGAAAGCTATTTGTTTAGGAGAATTCGAAACTGAGGAAAATGCTGAAGATTATGTTTCGTCTCCTGACTTACTAAGAATGATAGAATAAGAAGATAAACAGATTCTACCCCATCAAGAATCAGTTGAGACAGTAAACTTGGGAAATGAAGAAAAGAGGCAAGAAGTGAAGATTGGGACATCCATTTCAGAGAATACCAAACATGATTTAATTTCCTTGCTTCGTGAGTACAAAGATGTATTTACATGGT
The DNA here is from genome assembly GCA_005393395.2 of Gossypium australe. NCBI lineage: Eukaryota > Viridiplantae > Streptophyta > Magnoliopsida > Malvales > Malvaceae > Gossypium > Gossypium australe. The sequence goes on from CM016618.1 coordinate 56,897,310, forward strand.
CGTATTAGGACATGCCAGGTTTGAACGAGGATGTAGTGGTCCATAGACTCGCACTGAAACTAGAATGCAAACCCATTCAACAAAAGCTAAGACGAATGAGACCTGGAATGCTATTAAAGATAAAAGAAGAAGTCAAGAAACAATTTGATGCTGGTTTCTTCCAAGTCTCTAAATATCCAGAATGGGTAGCTAATATAGTAACGATACCAAAGAAAGACGGAAAAGGTGCGAATGTGCGTAGATTATCGCGATCTGAATCGAGCAAGCCCTAAGGATAATTTTCCTTTGCCACACATTGACACATTGGTGGATAATACAGCAAAACATTTTTTATTTTCTTTCATGGATGGTTTCTCGGGTTATAATCAGATAAAGATGGCTCCCGAGGATATGGAGAAAACTACCTTCATAACAATGTAGGGAACGTTCTGCTATAAGGTGATGCCATTCAGATTGAAAAATGCTGGGACAACATATCAGATGGCAATAGTGATGCTATTCCATGACATGGTGCACAAAGAAATAGAAGTCTATGTCGATGATATGATTGTCAAATCTCGGGGGGGGAAAGAGCATGTTGGGAACCTCAGGAAGTTGTTTGAAAGACTAAGAAAGTTCCAACTGAAGCTTAATCCAGCCAAGTGTACGTTTGGGGCTACCTCGGGAAAATTACTAGGATTCATTGTCAGTGAGAGAGGTATTGAGATTGATCCAGATAAGATAAAAGCCATACAAGAACTACCACCTCCGCGTACACAAAAAGAAGTCAGAGGATTTTTAGGGAGGTTGAACTACATCGCTCGGTTCATTGCTCAACTTACCAACTAGTGTGACCCAATTTTTCGACTCCTTCGAAAACACAATCCTGGAGAATGGAATGAGGAGTGTCAAGTAGCTTTTGACAAGATAAAACAGTATTTTTCTAGCCCCCCAGTGCTAGTACCGCCAACTCTCGGAAGACCGTTAATATTGTATCTGACTGTGTTTGAAAACTCAATGGGTTACGTACTGGGGCAACATGATGAGTCAGGGAAAAGAGAAAGGGTGATTTATTACATCAGCAAGAAGTTCACAGAGTATGAAGCAAAGTACCCGTCAATTGAAAAATTCTGCTGTGCTTTCGTCTGGGTAGTTCGAAGGCTCAGACAATATATGTTGTATCATACGACGTGGTTAATTTCAAAGCTGGACCCAATAAAGTACATGATGGAATCACCTGCACTCTCAGGAAGAATGGCACGATAGTAGATCCTACTACCGGAGTACGACATCATATATGTGAGTCAAAAGTCGATAAAGGGGAGCGCGATAGCTGACTTTTTAGCAACTCGAACAACGAAAGAATACGAGCCTTTAAGATTTGCTTTCCCAGACGAAGATTTGATATGCATTACAGAAAAAGAGTGTGAGTCGTCAAAAGAGAAATCATGGAAGATGAGCTTTGATGGTGCATCGAATGCATTGGGGCATGGGATTGGAGCAGTCTCAGTGTCACTAGAAGGGAACCATTATCCGCTCACTGCCAGATTAAATTTCTTCTGTACTAATAACATAGCGGAATATGAGGCTTGCATCATGGGACTTCGTGCAGCTATTGAACGAAACATCGAAATCTTAGTGGTGTACAGGGACTCAGTGTTGGTGATTTACCAAATCCGTGGAGATTGAGAAGTGAGAGATTTGAAATTAGTTAAATATCGCGATCTAGTTGCAGAACTGATTAAAGAATTCAAAGAAGTGGCTTTTAATTACTTCCCACGAGAAGAAAACCAATTGGCTGATGCCCTAGCCACTTTGGCTTCAATGTTCAAAACAAATAGAGAAATGGAAATAATGCCTCTTAAAATGAGCATATATGAAGTTCCTGCACATTGTTTTAGCATTGAAAAAGAGACAGGTGAACTGCCATGGTTCCATGATATCTTAGAATATATCAAGAATCAAATGTATCCCAAGTAAGCAAATGAGAACGACAAAAGAACAATCAGAAGAATGGCAGTGGGATTTGTCCTTGATGGGGATATCCCATACAAAAGAGGAAAAGATCAAGTGCTCTTGAGATGTGTGGATGCTGTTGAAGCCAGAAAAATACTTGAAGATGTCCATGAAGGAATTTGTGGAACGCATGCCAATGGTTTCACTATGGCTAGGCAGATTATGAGACTCGGTTATTACTGGCTGACGATGGAAAAGGACTGCATTAGTTAGGCACGAAAGTGCCACAAATGTCAAATTTATGGCGATAAAATTCATGCAGCCCCTTCGCCCCTTCATGTCATGACTTCTTCGTGGCCTTTTTCTATGTGGGGTATGGATGTTATAGGGCCAATTTCCCCATAAGCTTCTAATGGGCACCGATTGATTTTTGTGGTTATATATTACTTCACAAAATGGGTAGAAGCCGCTTCATTTGTTAATGTGACAAAGACCGCAGTTTGCAGGTTCTTAAAAAAGGAAATCATATGTCGATACGGTTTGCCTAAGAGAATGATTTTAGATAACGCTTTAAATCTGAACAACAAGATGATGAAAGAAGTGTACGAGCAATTTCAAATAAAGCATCATAATTCCTCACCATATCGCCCAAAGATGAACAGAGCAGTAGAAGCTGCTAACAAAAATATTAAGAGGATTATTGGGAAAATGACCGAGACATATAAAGACTGGCACGAGAAGCTACCATTCGCTTTGTATGCATGTCGCACATCTGTGCGGACGTCTACGGGAGCAACTCCTTTCTCTCTGGTATATGGAATGGAAGCTGTGCTGCCCATCGAAGTTGAGATCCCCTCTCTACGAGTCTTAATGGAGTTGAAACTAGAAGAATCAGAATGGGTTCGAGCTCGATATGACCAGCTAAATCTTATCGAAGAAAAACACTTGAAGGCAATCTGTCATGGACAGATGTATCAGAAGAGAATGATCACGGCCCATGACAAAAAGGTGCAGCCAAGAGAATTCCGCGAGGGAGAACTTGTGCTGAGAAAGATTCTCCAAATACAAAAAGACTTTCGAGGAAAATGGGCACCAAATTGGGAAGGGCCATACGTCGTAAAGAAGGCCTTCTCGGGTGGAGCTTTGATTCTCACTAAGATGGATGGGAAGGAGTTACCTAATCCAGTAAACTCAGATGCTGTGAAGAAATATTATGCCTAAAAAAAAGAGAGATCAAGATGAAAACCCGAAAGGGCATCTTGATAAAAGAAAAAAGAAAAAAGAAAGAGAGATCAAGATGAAAACCCGAAAAGGGCTTCTTGATAAACAAAAAGGATTAGGATGAAAACTTGAAAAGGTGTCCTAATGAAGGGGGTTCAGACTTAAGGAGCAAGATATTTTGAACGGGGAGTCAAGGAACGAAGTTACAAGATTTAAAGCATTTTCAGAAGCTCGAAATCTTCTACACAAGAAGCTTTGCTCGAAAAGATCCAGGATGAAGAAAAGTGGAGAAGTTCATGCGTTGGATATCTAGAGCATTTGTGACAATTGAATCTGTTTTCCTTTCTTTATAATGTTTTCTTTATTGAACTATTCCCTGTCAATTTTCTTTGCTTGTTGCTTTTGAAATAAATATGAATGTGAGGTATTTCTTTCGTACCTACTGTGCCATTGTCAAGCATATCATGTTTGGTTCATTTAAATGATAAATAGTAAAATGACGTGCTCTAAACAAAAGGAATGTTGAGCATTACTCAGATGAGAATTTGGTAAGTACAAGAGCATCAAAGCAAGGACAAAGTTCAACAGGGGACAAAAGGGTGATATACAAGAAACCCAGATTACTCGTAAAGCTTGAGGACGGGTACAAAACCTGAAAGGAAAGTCAAGATTCGAAGCAATGAATGCAGGTCATCACGAAAATCATAACGAAAAGGGATATATGACAAACAAGCCCAACGCGCATGGCATAATCATGTAAGCATGAAAGCATTTAAGACAAACATGTGCATATCATGATAACATCATGCATGACATATACAGGTACTTCAGTAGAGCAAGAGGTTTTAATGATAGCTGTACTGAATCAAGGAAAAAGAAGACAGCTGAGTTCCACCAGATGATATGTTTTGAAATTCTGATTTTTTTAAAATTATTCCATTTTTGTTTTTCAAAAAAATCAACTCATATTGCGAGAGGTGAGTTGAGCCTCGGGTCACACGCTGAGGTATTTTTCAATTTCTGTTTTCCAAAAAAATCAACTCATATTGCGACAGGTGAGTTGAGCCTCGGGTCATACGCTGAGGTATTTTTCAATTTCTGTTTTCCAAAAAAATCAACTCATATTGCGAGAGGTGAGTTGAGCCTCGGGTCATACGCTGAGGTATTTTTCAATTTCAACTCATATTGCAAGAGGTGAGTTGAGCCTCAGGTCACACGCTGAGGTATTTTTCAATTTCTGTTTTTTAAAAAATCAACTCATATTGCGAGAGGTGAGTTGAGCCTCAGGCCACACGCTGAGGTATTTTCAATTTCTGTTTTTTTTTCAAAGATCAACTCATAATCCGAGAAGTGAGTTCAGCCTCGGGTCACACGCTGAGGTATTTTCAATTTCTGTTTTTCAAAAAAATCAACTCATATTGCGAGAGGTGAGTTGAGCCTCAGGTCACACGCTGAGGTATTTTCAATTTCTTCTTTTTCAAAGATCAACTCATAATCCGAGAGGTGAGTTGAGCTCCGGGTCGCATGCCAAGCCATTTTCGATTTCTGTTTTTCAATAAAGAATTGAAGATTGGACAATCGAACAAAATTTAATGTTTTTAAGTTTTTGCTCTATCCCTGTTTCACAGCAATGAGCAAAGAGGGGCAGCTGTAAGCACTAAATTTTGTCCTACTCGATTTCGTGTTTAATTAAAAAAATTGAAAAAATACAAAAAAACAAAATTACATTTTAACCCTTCAACTTTTTCAAAATTATATTTTGACCCCTCATCTTTTTCAAAATTACATTTCGACCCCTAAACTTTTCCAAAATTATATTTTAACCTCTCATCTTTCTTGAAATTACACTTCGACCCTGCTAGTTTTACTGCATTTGCAGTTTGATCCTTCTGTTAGAAAATCCCCAACAGTCCGGCCGATTTTGCGCACCTACCCCCCGATTTTCCGGCCACCAGCCTAAGGGATGGCCTCCCTTCCCCCTAGCCACCTAACACATGCAAAAACAACACCATAAAAGATGATTTTTCCTCAAAAAAAAAAGAACTCCCAACATTCAAGCAAGAAACCCACGAAAAAGAAAAAAATAGAAAGAAAAAGAAGAGAAAAATAGAGAAAAGAGAATAGAGAATAAGAAGAAGAAGAAGAGAAGAGGAAGAGGGGGTGTCGCACCACCAGTGGAGGAGACGGTAACTACGGCGATGGCGGTCTGGGAGAAGAAGGAAGAAGAATAAGAGGAAAGAAGAAGAAGAAAGAAGAAAGAAAATAAAAAGAAAGAAAAAAGAAAAGAAAGAAGAAAAAAGCAAAAAAAAAAAAAAGAAAAAGCAAAAAAAATCAAGTCCACGACCCGACTAGCGACCCGCTCCGGCCCGACCCGCGTCCAGCAAGCCTACCAGCAGCAAGCCCATCAAAATTAAAAAAAAGAAGAAGAAATAAGCCATAAAAAAAAAGCCCCCCCAAAAAAATAGCCCAAATAATAGAAGGCAGCCCAACATGCTACCAGCAGCAGGCCCACTTTGAACACCCAACAGCATGCCCATTTTCAGCAGCCCAACACGAGGCCCAACAGCAGGAAAATAAGAAAAAAGAAAAAAATCGAGATGCGTAAACTATTCGATCGGGCTTGTAATTTTGAGCTTTTCGATAATTTTCTTTTTACCCACTTTTAATTTAATTCGTATATTTTAATGACATATCGTTTTAATATTATTGGCATTTTTTGTTAGCATTTATTATCATTATTTTTTAATTGTATTTTATTTTATTTTTAATTTAATAATTTTAAAAATAAGGCAACGGATCGGTTTAACACTAAGTCGTTGATTTCATCGCTATGTTGGGTGAATATCATCGGTTCTTGTTAAATACAATACGCCCTTTTAAAAATAAAAAAAAAATCTAAAAAAATTCTCGGGTTTTAAAATAAAATGATTATTTTTGTCGTTATTTTTAAATTATCAAAATTTCATTTTTAGATTATACTACGTCAATATGTAATTTATCAAAATTTTCGTGTTTCAAAACTTTTCGTGTTTACAAAAATTCTCGTGTTTTCAAAAATTCTTGTTTTCAAAAATTTTCGTATTTTTAAAAATTCTCGGTTTTTAAAAATTTCTCGAGTTTCAAAATTTTTGTGTTTTCAAAAATTGTCGTGTTTTCAAAAATTCTCGTGTTTCAAAATTTTTGTGTTTTCAAAAATTTTCGTGTTTTCAAAAATTCTCAGGTTTTAAAAAATGCTCAAGTTTTCAAAAATTTCTTGTTTTCAAAATTTTCGTGTTTTCAAAAATTCTCGTGTTTCAATCAGATCACGATTAAGTATTAAATTGAACTTGTATTTTTTTTTAAAATTAAGACAACGCGCGTTTAACGAGATACCAATTTTGGGCGTCGCGAGGGTGCTAATACCTTCCTCGCGCGTAACCGACTCCCAAACCCTATTTTTCTCTGAATTTTGACGTAGACCTAAACTCGGTCTTATTTTTTAAAAGGAAATTCAAAAAAATAATTTCTCTTTTAAAAATAGGATTTATTAGATGTCCGATCACACCTAAGAAAAAGGATCAGTGGCGACTCCCTATTTTAAATAAAATCGAAACCCTGTTTCCAAATTTTCAATAATTTTTTCAATTAGCGCCCGTACTAAATTTTATGCAGCTACAAAAGTAATAATAAAAATGAATATAATAATAGCAATAATGATATTAAAAATAATAGTACTAGTAATAATAATAATAATAATAATAATAATAATAATAATAATAATAATAATAATAATAATAACAACACTAATGATAATAGTAATAATAATAATGATAATAGTAACAATAATAATAGTAATAATAATATTAATGACAATATTAATTTAATAATAAAATGGCAAAAATAGCAAAAGAAATTTAAAAAAGGGACTAAATTAAATCTTTAAAACAAAATTTTGGGGCAAATCGAAAATAAAAAGAAAGGGGAAGGATCGAATTGCAGTGTGCGAATGAAATGGAGGGACCAAAAAAGTAAATATCCCCGCCCTCCAAAACGCGTCACTTTGCGTGGGCCTGAATTGAAATAGAAGAAAAATTATAGGGTAAAATTGAAAATAAAAAAATAACTGTATTAAAAGATAGAAAAATGCGGAAGGACTTGCAGCGCAATTATCCCATCAAAGGGAAAACGCGCGGATCCTGTCTTCGGGTCGGGTCAATTGCGGGCAGATGGCCCTATACGGCGCCGTTTTGAGGCCACTAAAACAAGCCCTAAATGACGCCGTTTCATATCCTTTATAAAGGCCATTTTTTTTTAAAATAACATTCTATCATTTAAAAAAAACCCCAAATGCTTTATTCTTTTCTCTCAATTCCCTGTCTTCAAGCCCAAGTCTGGCCAAGGTCTGGTGAGGGTTCCGGCGCCGTTTCCGCCGCCGCCGTGCACAGCAACCGGAGTTAAAAAAAGGCAATTTTTTTCTTTCTTTATACTATATTTTAGGACTTATGTGTATAGTTTAGAAAAAATAAAAAAAAATCTTTATATATACATAAAGAGTTTCTAAAAGAAAGAGGAAAATAAAGAAAATAAAGAAAAAGAAGATTAAAAGAACAATGCAAAAGAAACCTACTGTTTTTCGATGAATCTAGATTAATCGATATTTTTCTCTCTTTTGTATTCAATCGTCTGTGTGTAAAGAAAAAAAGAAAAAAATACAAAGGATTTTCATTCGGTTTTATAGTCGAAAAATGTAAAAATACATTCATATTTTTGTTATTTCTCTGCTGTCGTTTGTTTGCTTGTCCTTCTTTTGTCTTTTCTTGCAGGAACGGAGGCCGTATGTGGTGCTGGCGCGCGGAGGTACGAAGGGAGCAAACGTGGAGGTGAAGGCGGCGGCTGAAAGCTTGCGGCTAGGGTTTTTTGTTTTTCTGATTTGTTTAAATTATGGGCTTGAATTTGGGTTTAGGATTTTTGTTATTGAGTATGGGTCTTTGGTTGTAAAAAGGATTTGTTAATTTTAGACTCTATTTGCTTTTTATTTGCTATTGGGGCCCGGGCATAAATTAGGCCCTACAAGCATGCCAATGAAAAGAAATTTATGTTTATATCCTTCTACTTTTCTTATCCTTCAAATATCTATCTATCCAATTTTTTTCTATTATACCGAACAAAGACTTGATCATGCTTTTGATTTTCTTTCCCCTGGTAAGATTAAATGATTGCGTTAATTTCTTCCACAGACTGCACTTCTTTATGACTTTGACATCTAGTGTTGGCCGCCCAACCAGGAAGAAAATTCCGCTCACTAAAAATTAAAACTAAGAATTATTAATAAACCTTACTACTAATAATAATATAATAATAATAATAATAATAATAATAATAATAATAAATAATAATAATAATAATAATAATAATACAAAGATGATTTAGTCAAGAGGCATTTATTCAGTCAAAAAATGTTATTCGCTTTACCTTGTTTTTTGTGTCTAAAAGTAATACATCTCACTTACATTAAATATTGATTAGATTTAAAGTTTTCGCTTAGTGATAAATTTAGCCACTAATACTTACATATTTTATTAAAATGACCTTAATTTTATTTTTGACTCTTTTTGGCCATCAACCTTTATTTTATTTTCAATTTGTTTTTTCTAACAGATTTGATGAAAGTACCATTAAAAAAATTAATGGGGATGATGTGAAATATTTTTAATTAGATGTCATTTATTACTTAGATAACACAATAAGATAATTACATGTGAAAAATAATAAAATAAATAAATCATACATGAAATTAAAAAAAAACTCTTAAATATCTAAAAAAAGGTTTCAAAATAAATGTATATGTTTGTTTACTAAGAGGTTTCAAAAAGATAATTAATAAATCAAACCGAAAAGTTATTTTTTTTAACTTTATGGATTTTTTATTTATTTTATCATTTTTCACATGTAATTATTTCATTGGGCTATCTAAGTAAAAAATTACATCTCATTAAAAATATTTCACATATGAAATTACACATCATCCGTTAACATTTTTAACGGTACTTTAATCAAAATTGTTAAAAAAAGTAATTTAGAAAAAAGAACAAAGGTTGATGGCAAAAAAAAATCTAATAATACAATTAGAACCATTTTGACAAACATGCAAATGTTAATGGTTAAATTTATCATCAAACCTGAAGTTTTTAGTGTAGAATCTATTAATCTAGTGGTCAAAATATTATACAGTGGATATAAAAGTTTGAATTTGGTTCTAAACAATTTTATTCTCTTCCTCAATTATCAATATATATATATATAATTTTTAGCATATAAAATGGGATCTTACTATGCATGAGTCCTTTTAAAGAAGTTTTTTAAAATTTTCTAAATAGATTAAAAATTTTAAAAATTGGCATTTGTTTGTATATTATATAATATGATAATGAAATTAAAACGTGATAATTGTCAAATAAAAATATTCAGAAACTACATTATTAAGAAATCCAATATTCATATTTATGAAATATCGTAGGTGGATTAACTAAAGATAGGGGTGGCAATTGAGGAGAAATGATAAAACCAAAAATGCGCTAATACAAAATTGATAATGCATACAAAAATTAGATTTTTCTTGGTGAAACAAATAATAAATACGTACTCAAATTTATATCATATTTGGGCGGTGAACAAACTATCAATGACCTTATTTATGGTGTGAAAATTATTGTACAATTAATTAAAGGATTACAATAACAATCAAACTGTTATACTCACATTCCTATTAGCATGCAGAACTCCTTATAATGAACTTGATAGATCCATGGATAACAAAAACTTTGACACTTCATTATTTACTTAGTCATTTGATCAACAATTATATTTTGCGACTTTTATTTATATTGATTTTATAGACTATTTGAATTTTCATTCATTTTTGTTATTTCTTTATCCTGTACAATTTGCTTCCAATTTTGACAAATGAATGTATTGCCTTTAAATGCAATTTTGGAAACAATTATAGCATTGATATTTTTTTCTATTTGTTTCAATATATCTCATTAAATATATGATGAGTCTAATACACATATCATTAAATAAATTAATTAGTCTTTTTCACCCATTGAAATTGTTATAAAAAAGAACCAGTAAAAATAATATACCTATCAATACATATTACAGTTTTTGAAGGTATAAATATTACATTCTTAATTATAGCTTTTTATAGAAATTTTGAGTATTATATTTTTTATGAAATGCTTTACCTTTCATTAATTTTAAATTTAATTTTATACGAAAATTAATCAACGCCAATCAAAATATAATATTCAAACTTTTCACAAAATTTAACTTGATCTATTGATTTAACTTGATGTATGCAATATAGGTAGTGCATGAACCAGTCAGCATTAGTCTTTGCATAGATCAAGGCAGTACTCAAAAACTGCTTTAACTATATTTAAAACTTAAAATTTCAATTAATAAGACCATTCTCGTTTGGATTTTTTTTTCAAATATTTATAGAATTATTTTATTATTAAATATATTTTTAATTAATTAAAAACACTAAATTTGACTTAATTAATAATATTATTTCCTTTAGAAGACATAATATTATTACATTTTATTTAAATCATATCATTTCGTTCCTATTTTTTGCCATGATTTACTTACTAATTGTTAGCAATTACCATTGATTTTAACTAATACGTAATTGGCTTTCTCCAATTTCTGGCCATATATATAACATTAGTAATTACCCTTAAAAGACTTCAATTGCTTAGATTTTAATGGTGTTGCTAGAAAGTAAATTTTTCAGGGTTAAATCATTATTTGAGATTAAATTTGGTAATTTTTCTTTTATTAAGGTTTGAATTTTTTTTTTTTACAAATTAAGTCTTGAATTTGATAATTATTTCCACATTGGAATTTGTATTTGGCAAGTTTTCTCGAGCATGAACCTTTTTTTTAGTCAGAGTCACGCCTTGAACTTAATAATTTTTTTCATTTTGGGACCTGAACTTCACAAATATTTTCACATTAGAGCTTGAACTTTAAGGTTTTGAACTAACTAGGACAAAAAAAAAAGTTCAAGTCTCAATGTTAGAACATTTGTCAAGTTCAGGGTTTAACTTAGACCCAAAAATATTCAAACCCTAATATGAGAAAAGTTACCAAGTTCATACCCCAAAATATGATTTAACCCTTTTTTGTGTGTTCAAAGATACTTGTGCTATGACATGTAAATAAATCTGACTTGGCTTATTTTTATTGGTTGGGCCCATGTCTTAGGTGGTAGGAAGAGCCTATGATATAATTTCTTCAATTAAGAACATGTAATCGAAATATTTTCTTGATATATTTACACATTATTGATGCAAAACGTTAAATTTAAAATTGGTCTAAAACTTAGGGTGTGCTTGGTTGAGTGTAAAAATAAAAAGATGGGAAGAGGGAATGAAAAACGGGAAAGAAAATAAATTTTAAGTGTGTTTGGAAAGTAAGAAAGTAAGAGAAAAGAAAATAGAAAATATAATTATTTTCCATCCTAACACATAAAAATCAATCATTCCAAATTAGAATGATGAGAGGAGAGAAAATGAGATATGTGTATGTTTCCTCAAAATTACGCATTTTACAAATGTTTTATGTCTTTTGTAACAACCCTATAGTCAACGGTGTCGGAAAGTGTATTTTGGGGACTTCGTTCCCGTAAATCAGACTTACAAATATTTTTAATAAATATTTACGAAGTTAGTTGTGTAGTTAATTAGATTTTGATTAAGTGAATTTTATAAAATTAAAAGTTATTAAGTATAAAGACTAAATAGCGTATAAGGTAGAAGTTGAATTATGATTTAAAATAATTAAAGGGACTAAAGAAACAATTATACCTTTGTTTCTTTAAGTGGACGGCTTTAATGATGATTTTATATATTTATATGTAAGCTTATTATATATATGTTATAATAATATGAAATAAGCATATATGTATGTTATTTTATAATAAAAAGAAAAAGAAATAATAAAAGATAGTGGAAAGGAATGAGAACATGCCAAAAGAAAAACAGGAAATAAAAGAAAGAAGAGAAGAGTGGGACGGCAACCTAAAGCTAAAAGTTTCAAACTTTCCAACTTTAATTGGTTAGTTAATTTAGTCTATTTTTTTTAACTTTTATATATTTTAGAATTTCCGTATTAAGTAATACTCGACTCATGTCAAAATTTTAACACTGATTAAGATTTTAAATGTTGTTAACGTTGAATAGGTTTAGTATTAGGGATAAAATTGATAGACTTTTAAGCTAGAAATGGAAAAGGATTAAATTGTAGAATAAATTGTAAATTTTGAGTAATAAGGACTAAATTGTGAAAATTTCAAAATTTAAGGGTGTAATTGAAAATAGGGAGTTAAATTTAGTTTAAAGTGAAATTTGTATGAAAATATAGAGTTAATTATGAAGAATAAAAATTAGTCTCGGTTTAGGGACTAAATTAGAATTTAAGCAAATATTGAGTAAAAATTGAAATATTCAATGTGAAATTGAATTGTGTTGTATTGATGTATTTTAATTATTTTAATTCTGTAGCTAACGTTGTACCGGAATCCTCGACTAAAAAGGAGAAGGATAAAATCGACGTCGAATAGCTCGGAATCCATGGTTTGCGTTTCTATAATCCGAACTAAGTTGTAAATTATTACATTTTGATTTCTTGCATATGGTAAGCATTGGAGGTGAGAACTATTGTGTTTTACAATTGAAATGAATTGATTTGGTATGTGATGAATTTATTGAATTTATATCGATTGAATTGAATAGGTGTATATGTGATAATGTGCTTATATGAAATTTGATATTGGATATGTAACACCCCAAACCCGGCCCAAACGCTACGACCGAATTCGGTATGTCACAGAGAAAACTATTTTGAAAATCCCTTTAGCCGGTTTGAGTTTTGATGAAAATATCTCGTTTTCATTTATCAAGTTAAATAAAACGTTTGTATGTATGAAGAAACAAAACTTAACTTAGTTATTTAAAGCTTTATTAAGTCGGATTGTTACAATTTTGTCGATGTACCCGATGGTACGAAAGAAAATCATTTACGTTTGAATTTAGGAAAACGTGTGTAACCATTTTAAAGTCATTAAGTAGTTTAAACAAATTATCCAAAACATGTAAAATATCAACATAAAATCTTAGGAGGCCTTATTACAACTTGAACAAATTAAACCACAATAAATAAAAATAGTTCGAAGTTCATCTAAATCCACATTTTCACTGCATGGCCACCTCGAGTCCATCCGGCTCCTCATCCGCAATCTACGAGTCACCTGAAAAATGTTAAAGGAGAAGGTGAGTCACCAAGACTCAATGTGTAACCCCTCCCCGATTTAGTGCAACATCATACACAATTCATAACCAATTTAACATGTACAGGTTTAATATGCACCCAACCTAACCATCCAGAACGCCTTTCTCTACCCCGTGTGGTACCAAACCACTGGTGGTGCCAAACCACTGGTGACCAAAGTCACGATGTTCATCATTAATGTGGTGCCAAACCACTGGTGACTCAAAGTCACAAATCATGTGTTGTGGGGCCAACCCACGTGTGATACCAAATCACTAGCGTCAATCCCATAATGTCATCTGTGGGGCCAACCCACTGTGGTGCTAAGCCACGGGGACGAGACGCTATGAGGTGCCAACCTCTGGTGACCGAAGTCACGAAATGTGGTACCAAACCACTGGTGTCCGTCGACACGAATATCACTTCCCCCTCCACTCGTTTAACCCACATCAATCAATGATATGCATTTAACAGAAATCATGCCAACATGTTTATATAACAACATATACAGAGTTATCATCAGCCATATACTTATATGCCACATATACCAAATATGTCATGCTTTCATAAGCATAAAGAAACTCATAACGATAAGGACTTACCTGAAGCCTTGCTTAAACCTTTATGGTATTAAATCCGAAGCTACATAAATTCGATTTAGCATACACAAAATACTTAGCACATTAATTAGTTATGAAGTGTGTATGTACACACCTGTTTCTACCGAAATTCCTAGATCCCGAAGAAACCAATCGGCTACCCACAATATCCTTGCTCCTATATTCGGCCAACACAAGATTAGTGACATGGCCTATTCAGTCAAATCAAATAAATCTAAAGGGGTCATCTCTTGAATCCGAATCCTTACCTACACGCTTTTGAGTACTAACCACGGTACACGATACACGAATCTACTTCGTCAAACTACAATCGGTCAATCAACAATATCATTAACCTTCGGCTTTGAATACTTAAAAGAGTGATCTATTAAAATAGATCCTTACCAAAACCGATTGACAGGAAATGGAGGCTTGGATCGAATACTTCAAAATCCCGGCACCTTCACTTAATCGATTGCCAAATGAAATCCCGAAAAGATCTATACCACTTTTAATATTCGGCCAAGGTGCTACCAAATAGGAGAAAGAAATTTCGGCACTAAGTAGGGAGTAGATTCGGCTACTAACCAAGAAGGAAGAAAGTATTTGAGTAAAGAAAATAAAGGCTTAGAATCTAAGAACATTCGGCTCATGCTTATGAAGGAAAAAGTTTTGGTTTCTTTGATATGTGCTAGCCAAAAATTCAAGTAAAGACTAAGATAATCCGGCACTCCCACCTTAAAGACTTCCAAAATTCGGCCAAAGCACAAGACCACTAATTCAAAATTATCAAGTAAAAGACTAAGATAATCCGGCACTCCCACCTTAAAGACTTCCAAAATTCGGCCAAAGCACAAGACCACTAATTCAAAGTAAAGACTAAGATAATCCGGCACTCCCACCTTAAAGACTTCCAAAATTCGGCCAAAGCACAAGACCACTAATTCAAACAATTTGAATTAGTCAAATTCCTTAATTTCATTTGAAAATAATAGAATAAACCAAGTGCCTATATTTCTTCTTGACACTTACTCAAAAAAAAAAAAAATAAAACACATCAATTATCCCCTCACCTTATCTTTTATCATCTCTTCAAAAAAAGAAATAAACTAATATTAATCCACCCTCCAGCCGAACCTAAACACCACCAAAAGCCACTATCCCAAATTCCTCTCCTATTTTATATCTTTATCCCCCATTCAAAACAATTAAAAAATATATATATAAAGGCCACCATTATCTAATAAACAAAAAAAAATAAAATCCAGCATTGATCCATTATCCCATTTGAATTTAAAAACAACTAGATTGATCCATTTGAAGATCCCATGTGCCGGCCACTTTCCACCTTATCCCTTGGCGCCACCATAAAAAAAATAAAACTCCAATTGCAGCTCCCTTGGTTCGAACCAGCGACATGAAGGAAAAACCCCCACGCTTCCTGCCATTTTGCTAAGGCGACTTTCGTGATATAATCCGCCATAACTTTCTTTTAAACTATACTTCGCTGGCCCCTAATGCTTTAGCGCTAAAAGCAAAATAAAACGCCTTAAACGCGACCCCCAGGACTCGAACACGAGTCCTTGTGCCGCAATCATCAGCGATAACGCGCACCACTTTACTACTTTGCCTTTCATGTCCAATATGCACACAAAAATACTTTTAAAGCCTTCTTAGCTAGTCTCTTCTTTTTAGGCGCCAAAATCCAAAATGATAAAACACTCCCATACGCCCCATGTGACTCGAACCTCTTCTCTCCTAGAGCACCCCAGCGCCCCAAACCGCTTTGCCAGACGATCCCTTATGCCATGCTTCGCACCATCAATTATTTAAAGGCTCCTCACCTGGATTTCTCCTCTCAAGCACAAAAAGGGATTTCAGCCTTAAACTCGACCCAATCCCGGGTTTATAACTAGGCCCTATAACAACCCAAACATAGGTACTTATTCAAGCAACACATGAAATAAAAATAAAAAAAAATAATTTCCAACAACCCCTGATTCGGGATGTTACAGTTCTACCCCCTTAAAATAATTTCGTCCTCGAAATTACCTGGATCAGAAGAGTTGAGGGTATTGCTATCGCATCACGTCCTCGGGTTCCCACGTAGCTTCTTCTACACCATGGTTCCGCCATAGTACTTTCACCAAAGGTATTGACTTCCTGCGTAGAACCTTGACATCTCGATCCAAGATCTGAACTGGCTCCTCCTCGAAAGATAAGTCCGAGTTTACCTCAATCTCTGCCACTGGCACAACGTGTGATGGATCTGACCGATATCGTCTAAGCATCGACACATGAAAGACGTCATGAATCTGACTTAACTCTGCCGGCAGCTCGAGCTAATAAGCTACCGGTCCCACTCGCTTTACTACTGTATATGGGCCGATGAACCTTGGGCTTAGCTTCCCTTTTCGCCCAAATCTTAATACCTTTTTCCAAGGCGACACTTTCAGAAAAACTTTACCTCCTACTACATACTCTATTTCCTTGCGCTTAAGATCAGCGTAGGACTTCTGCCTATCCGCCGCTTCCTTGAGACGAGCCCGAATCACCTTCACCTTCTCTTCGGTCTCTGTCACCAACTCTGGACCTAAAACTTGTCGTTCACCCAACTCCGTCCAACACGTAGGAGTACGGCATTTTCGTCCATACAGTGCTTCATATGGAGCCATCTGAATGCTCGCTTGATAATTATTGTTATAAGCGAATTACGCCAACGTTAGATACTCTTCCCAACTACCCCTGAAGTTCAAAACACACCCTCTCAGTATATCTTCTAAAATCTGTATGACCCTTTCCGACTGCCCGTCAGACTGTGGATGGAAAGCTGTACTGAAATCCAATCGTGTACTCAAAGTCTGATGCAATGCTTTCCAGAACCTTGACGTGAACCTAGGATCCCTATCTGAGATGATCGATACTGGTACACCATGCAACCTTACTATTTCCGACACATACAGCTTAGCTAGCTTCTGAAGTGAATAATCCATTCTCACCGGTATGAAATGAGCTGACTTAGTCAGACGGTCCACAATTACCCAAACTGCGTCCTTCTTGCTGGGCGTGAGGGGTAGCCCACTGACGAAATCCATAGTGATCCTCTCCCATTTCCACTGCGGAATCTTCACCGGTTGAAGTAACCCTGATGGCAGCTGATGTTCAGCCTTTACTTGCTGACACGTCAGACATTTTCCCACAAGCTCAGTTACCTCGCGCTTCAACCCTGGCCACCAAAACTGTCTCCGCAAATCTCCATACATCTTGCTTCCTCCAGGATGCATAGCGTATGGGCTGCTATGTGCATCTTGAAGAATTCTTTGCCTTAATTCCACATCCTTCGGCATACAAGGCCGCCCTTGAAAACATAATACACCATCACCAGTCAAACTATACCCTTCCAAACCACTATCATGAACTTGCAACCTCCGCGCATTTAAACTGTCATCCTCTAATTGCTTTTCCTTAATCTCCTCGATCCAAGTTGGCTTAACTTGCAGCTCTGCCAAAAGACTTCCATCGTCGTATAGACTGAGATGAGCAAACATCGCCCTTAAGTCTGTCACGACCTTCCGGCTCAACGCATCAACCACCACGTTAGCCTTGCCTGGATGGTACTCAATTGAACAGTCGTAGTCCTTCAACAGTTCAATCCATCGGTGTTGCCTCAAATTTAAGTCTTTCTGAGTCAAAAGATACCTCAAACTTTTGTGATTTGTGTAGACTATCGACTTTTCCCCATACAAGTAATGCCTCCATATTTTCAAAGCGAAGACTACTACCGCTAACTCCAAGTCATGAGTCGGATAGTTAACCTCATGCGGTCTTAACTGACGGGATGCATAGGCCACTACCTTCCCTTCTTGCATTAACACACATCCCAACCCAGTATGGGACGCATCACAATAAACCGTGAACAACTTCCCTGCCTCAGGCTGTACCAAAACCGGAGCTTCCGTCAAAATCTTCCTTAGCTTATCAAAACTTTCTTGCTGTTTCTCCGACCAAACAAATGGGACTCCTTTTCTTAATAACTTAGTCAACGGCGCTGCGATTAAAGAGAATCCTTCCACAAATCTTCGATAGTACCCTGCCAGACCCAGAAAACTTCGAATTTCTGCCACTGACCTAGGAGGTTTCCAATCCAACACCGCTTTAATCTTGCGAGGGTCTACTCTAATTCCTTCAGTGGATACTATGTGACCTAAAAAAGCCACCTCCCTTAGCCAAAATTCGCACTTACTGAATTTGGCATATAACTGCTTCTCCCTCAATACCTGTAGAACTATACGCAAATGCCTATCATGCTCCTCCTCCGTCTTTGAGTAAACCAATATGTCGTCTATAAACACCACGACAAATTGATCCAAATACTGCTGAAATACTCTATTCATTAAGTCCATGAATGCTGCCGGCGCGTTGGTCAACCCAAACGGCATCACTAGGAACTCGTAATGCCCATACCGAGTACGAAATGCCATTTTGTGCACATCAGCCTCCTTCACCTTAAGTTGATGATAACCCGACCTAAGATCTATCTTCGAGAACACCGATGCACCTTTCAGTTGGTCAAACAAGTCATCAATCCGGGGCAACGGATACTTGTTTTTGATCGTTAATTTGTTTAGCTGACGGTAGTCGATACACATCCGCATTGACTCGTCTTTCTTCTTGACAAAAAGCACAGGTGCTCCCCACGGAGATATACTTGGTCGAATAAACCCTCTATCCAAGAGCTCCTGAATTTGAGCCTTCAGCTCCACCAACTCCTTTGGTGCCATTCGGTAGGGTGCTATAGACACAGGTGCCGTTCCGGGCAACAAGTCTATACCGAACTCAATTTCCCGATCTGGAGGCAGACCCGGGAGTTCTTCTGGAAACACATCAGCGAATTCCTCTACAGTTCGAACCTTCTCAACTGCTGACTCCTTAGCCTCCAAGGCACAAATTTGAACTAAAAACGCCTCACAACCTTTCTTGACCATCTTCTCAGCCTTCAAAGCAGACACTACATTGGATAAATAATCTCTTCTATTACCTATCATGATCACTTCATCACCCTTAGCCGTCTTTAGAACCATGTGCTTAGCAGCGCAATCCAACCTTGCCTGATACTTAACCAGCCAGTCCATTCCAAGAATCAGATCGAACTCCCCAAACGGCAGTTCCATCAGATCAGCCACAAACACTACCCCTTGGAGTTCTAGGGGTACATCTCTATATAGCTTGTTCACTACTACAGAGTGTCCTAGAGGGCTAATTACAGTCATCTCCCTAGAAGCAGTCTCAAAGTCTAAGTTCATAGTCTCTACCACACTACTAGCAACGTATGAATGCGTCGAACCCACATCAATTAATGCAACATATGGAAGACCAAAAATTAGGAACGTACCGGTTATGACGTCCGGTGCATCACCCTCCTCGCGACGCCTCGCTGCGTAGACTAACCCAGGCTGCCTAGCTTCTGTGTTGCCTGCACCTCTGCCCTGAATTCCGCGACCTCAATTAGGACCATTGCCTTCTCTACCATTACCACGACCTCTCTGCGGTGGTCCCACATTTCTAGCTTGAGTACGGCTCTGACCCTCTGGCTGATTCTTAGCTAGCTTCCGAGGACAATCCCTTATACGGTGATCCAAAGATCCACATTCAAAGTAACCTCTCTCACCGGTCCAACAACTTCCCCAATGTGACTTTCCACAATGATTACACTGAGCCAGTCTCTGCTTAGTAGCCATGGGCCTTCCTGCCTGATTCGGCCCATTCTGCCTAGCCCTTTTTTGTGCATTATTACCCGATTCAGATGACCCAAAACCTCTTTTCGGCTTGTTCTTATCATAGTTCTGTCTCACAGACTCCTTGACCCCTTCGGCTACCTTAGCCTTCTCTACCAGAACAGCAAACTCACGCACCTGCTGTGGAGCAATTAACAACCTTAAATCATCCCTAAGTCCGTCTTCAAAGCGGACACAACGATCATGCTCATTTGACACAATTCCCCGAGCATAGCGGCTCAGCCTCAAGAATTCTGCCTCATACTCAGATACCGACTTATTTCATTGTACCAATCCCAGAAAAACTCTCCTCTGAGCATCAGTGTAGCTGGTGCCCACATACTTCTTCTGAAAAGCAGCTTTGAAGTAATCCCACGTAAGATCATCTGCCGTGGCACCATCTCGAACCGTGAGCCACCACTGATATGCTTCATCCTTCAAAAGTGACACTGCTCCTTTCAGCTTCTCCTCATTAGTCAGGTCAAGATCGTCCATGATCCTTTCCGTTGATTCCAACTAATATTCTGCTGTACTGGGAGCCACGCCCGACACACCCCGGAATACTTCAGCTCCGTTGGATCGGAGTCGCTCGGGTACAGACTTCCGAGCTCCCATACCTCCACTTGCCCCAGCCACCATCTCAAGGACTCGCAATACAGCTTGCGATACCGCCTCACCCCCTGTCTGATCCTGTTCCTCAGCTCCAAAAGTTGGGGGTGGTGGTGGCGGTACTTCATTCTCCGACCCTTGACCCGACCTAACGGGTTCTGACACGATTATCCTGCCCCTACCGCGTCCACGACGGCCACGTCCTCTAGAGCTCATTCTAACTATTGCGCTTTAACCTAATTAAGCAATTTTTTTTTATTAATCAGTACTTATTCCACTTGGTTATTCGCGAAAAAGTTTGTATGAAGAAAGTTTAATAGAGATTCTTTCGAGCAATCAAGTTTCGAGTTTTCTATCCTAATTCATAGAAAACACATCCATTCCATAGTATCTCCCATAGACATTCACTCTTCGGACATTTCTGTCCGTTCCTATCCCAGGGGTATTTTCGTCATTTTCCTACAGGGGTATTTTTGTAATAAACTGAGGAAATTTTGAAAAACTTTAGTAAATCAAGACATTTTGTAATTCCTAAAACTGAAGAGTATTTTTGAAAAATTGCCAACTTGAAGGTATGGCAGAATTTTAAAAATCAGGGGTATTTTGGAAATTTTATCAATCAAGGGTAATTTTGTAAATTTCCAAAGTTGGGGTATTATTTTGAAATACATGATTTTCGAGTACTTTTGCAAAGTAAAAAGTTTTAATTGAATCGGGGTAATACGGTAATTTTAGAAACCAAGGGCATTTTCGTAATTTTACCACTAGGGGCATTTTGGAAATTTTGGTAAGTTGGAAAATATTTTGAAAAATCTCTTTTTTTTTTGCTATTAAAAAGAGTATCGTAATGATTTTTAAAACTTAGAGCTTTCATAAAACAGGGTTAATCCCTTTCGAGTTTTATTTAGTGTATTCAGCCTATGACCGAGACCTCTTGGTTAGGGTGAACTGAAACTACGCACCAGGTAGGATTCCTGCGAAGAGGAGGTGAGTCACGAGGACTGCTTAAATACCAAGCTCTTCTGGATCCAATCCTAGACATGCGCACCAAGGTTTCCACACCCTAGCTCGGCGACTTGGTCCTAGGTTTGTTCAATTAGGCTCTTAAAGTCTTATGTCTTTGTTAGGGGTAACTAGTCCTAAAGTTTAAAGTACTTATTACTATCTACGTTCCATGCTTCCTACCCTTCTACAGAATATAATTCATACAAAGGTTAGGAGTACTTACCTGGGCGGATTGGTGCCGGAGACTCGGTGCCATGCTGTTCAAAACCAAAAAATATTTCTTAAAGGCCTACTAAACATTTTTGGGCCTTGGGCCCCCACAGTCGAGTTTTGAACCGGGCTCTGATACCATATTGTAACACCCCAAACCCGGCCCAAACGCTACGACCGAATTCGGTATGTCACAGAGAAAACTATTTTGAAAATCCCTTTAGCCGGTTTGAGTTTTGATGAAAATATCTCGTTTTCATTTATCAAGTTAAATAAAACGTTTGTATGTATGAAGAAACAAAACTTAACTTAGTTATTTAAAGCTTTATTAAGTCGGATTGTTACAATTTTGTCGATGTACCCGATGGTACGAAAGAAAATCATTTACGTTTGAATTTAGGAAAACGTGTGTAACCATTTTAAAGTCATTAAGTAGTTTAAACAAATTATCCAAAACATGTAAAATATCAACATAAAATCTTAGGAGGCCTTATTACAACTTGAACAAATTAAACCACAATAAATAAAAATAGTTCGAAGTTCATCTAAATCCACATTTTCACTGCATGGCCACCTCGAGTCCATCCGGCTCCTTATCCGCAATCTACGAGTCATCTGAAAAATGTTAAAGGAGAAGGTGAGTCACCAAGACTCAATGTGTAACCCCTCCCCGATTTAGTGCAACATCATACACAATTCATAACCAATTTAACATGCACAGGTTTAATATGCACCCAACCTAACCATCCAGAACGCCTTTCTCTACCCCGTGTGGTACCAAACCACTGGTGGTGCCAAACCACTGGTGACCAAAGTCACGATGTTCATCATTAATGTGGTGCCAAACCACTGGTGACTCAAAGTCACAAATCATGTGTTGTGGGGCCAACCCACGTGTGATACCAAATCACTGGCGTCAATCCCATAATGTCATCTGTGGGGCCAACCCACTGTGGTGCTAAGCCACGGGGACGAGACGCTATGAGGTGCCAACCTCTGGTGACCGAAGTCACGAAATGTGGTACCAAACCACTGGTGTCCGTCGACACGAATATCACTTCCCCCTCCACTCGTTTAACCCACATCAATCAATGATATGCATTTAACAGAAATCATGCCAACATGTTTATATAACAACATATACAGAGTTTATCATCAGCCATATACTTATATGCCACATATACCAAATATGTCATGCTTTCATAAGCATAAAGAAACTCATAACGACAAGGACTTACCTGAAGCCTTGCTTAAACCTTTATGGTATTAAATCCGAAGCTACACAAATTCGATTTAGCATACACAAAATACTTAGCACATTAATTAGTTATGAAGTGTGTATGTACACACCTGTTTCTACCGAAATTCCTAGATCCCGAAGAAACCAATCGGCTACCCACAATATCCTTGCTCCTATATTCGGCCAACACAAGATTAGTGACATGGCCTATTCGGTCAAATCAAATAAATCTAAAGGGGTCATCTCTTGAATCCGAATCCTTACCTACACGCTTTTGAGTACTAACCACGGCACACGATACACGAATCTACTTCGTCAAACTACAATCGGTCAATCAACAATATCATTAACCTTCGGCTTTGAATACTTAAAAGAGTGATCTATTAAAATAGATCCTTACCAAAACCGATTGACAGGAAATGGAGGCTTGGATCGAATACTTCAAAATCCCGGCACCTTCACTTAATCGATTGCCAAATGAAATCCCGAAGAGATCTATACCACTTTTAATATTCGGCCAAGGTGCTACCAAATAGGAGAAAGAAATTTCGGCACTAAGGTAGGGAGTAGATTCGGCTACTAACCAAGAAGGAAGAAAAGTATTTGAGTAAAGAAAATAAAGGCTTAGAATCTTAAGAACATTCGGCTCATGCTTAATGAAGGAAAAAGTTTTGGTTTCTTTGATATGTGCTAGCCAAAAATTATCAAAAAAAAGACTAAGATAATTCGGCACTCCCACCTTAAAGACTTCCAAAATTCGGCCAAAGCACAAGACCACTAATTCAAACTAATTTGAATTAGTCAAATTCCTTAATTTCCTCCCTGCCGACCATTTGAAAATAATAGAATAAACCAAGTGCCTATATTTCTTCTTGACACTTACTCAAAAAAAAAAATAATAAAACACATCAATTATCCCCTCACCTTATCTTTTATCATCTCTTCAAAATAAAAGAAATAAACTAATATTAATCCACCCCTCCAGCCGAACCTAAACACCACCAAAAGCCACTATCCCAAATTCCTCTCCTATTTTATATCTTTATCCCCCATTCAAAACAATTAAAAAATATATATATATAAAGGCCACCATTATCTTCTAATAAACAAAAATAAAATAAAATCCAGCATTGATCCATTATCCCATTTGAATTTAAAAACAACTAGATTGATCCATTTGAAGATCCCATGTGCCGGCCACTTTCCACCTTATCCCTTGGCGCCAGCATAAAAAAAATAAAACTCCAATTGCAGCTCCCTTGGTTCGAACCAGCGACCTGAAGGAGAAACCCCCACGCTTCCTGCCATTTTGCTAAGGCGACTTTCGTGATATAATCCGCCATAACTTTCTTTTAAACTATACTTCGCCGGCCCCTAATGCTTTAGCGCTAAAAGTAAAATAAAACGCCTTAAACGCGACCCCTAGGACTCGAACACGAGTCCTTGTGCCGCAATCATCAGCCACAACGCGCGCCACTTTACTACTTTGCCTTTCATGTCCATATGCACACAAAAATACTTTTAAAGCCTTCTTAGCTAGTCTCTTCTTTTTAGGCGCCAAAATCCAAAATGATAAAACACTCCCATACGCCCCATGTGACTCGAACCTCTTCTCTACTAGAGCACCCCAGCGCCCCAAACCGCTTTGCTAGACGATCCCTTATGCCATGCTTCGCACCATCAATTATTTAAAGGCTCCTCACCTGGATTTCTCCTCTCAAGCACAAAAAGGGATTTCAGCCTTAAACTCGACCCAATCCCGGGTTTATAACTAGGCCCTATAACAACCCAAACATAGGTACTTATTCAAGCAACACATGAAATAAAAATAAAAAAATAATTTCCAACAACCCCTGATTCGGGATGTTACAGGATATATATATTGAAAGTGAAATGGAACCCTATTAACTGTATCGGGTTGAGTCGGATATCGATGGCATGCCATAGGATAGGAAGAGTTCAAAGATTTCTTTGACTTCGAGTCGATGAGGAACTGGGTGCCAATTTGCTTCGGTTTAACCAATGAGACATTGGGTGTCAATTTATATAGCGCTGGGCACAGTTATTACGTCGGATTTATCTGATGAGGCACTGGGTGCCAAACTGGTGTGTTGGTAGGATCAGTGTATCCGTCCGAGTTCGAGTTGTGTTAATAGGGGTAAATAAATAATAAAGTTCTATAATTGATACTGAAATGACATGGTATGTGAAATGGAAATGGGATAGTGGTTGGAAAAAGAAATGTGAAATATGTTGTGAACAAACGGAATATATAAGTTATGTAACAGCCCGTTTTTGGTAAAATCAGAACAGTGGTTTCAGGACCACAAATCCGATTTCAAAAAAAAATATTATTTTTATATTATTTTATGGTCTATAGTATGATAGTAATGTCGTATAAAAATTTCGTAAGGAATTTTTTTATCGGTTACATGTTTAATTTGATAAAGGACCAAATTGCACAAAGTGCAAAAAGTTGAGTTCTAATAGCTAAAAGGATTAAATAACTATGGAATTCAAAATTTGATGTCCTTATATGGCAAATAGACCATTAAAAATGCTTAGTGGTTAAGGATGATGATTCATCCATGGAAAATAAAATAAAGAAACTGATGAAATTGGAAAGTGAAAAAAAAATAAAAGTTGATAATTAATTAAATAATGAAAATATCATCTTTTTCATCATCTTTCCCAAATGATTTCCATGGAAACCCTAGCTAAGAGAAAGTAGCTCAAGCAAGGTTACTTTGATCAATTAGTATGTTTTCTTGTCCTATTGTTAATGATTTTTATATTTTCGAGATCATAATAGCTTAATCTAGCTATCTCGGGAACTAATTTGTAAAGTTATCAAAGAACTAGGGTTTTGCCATGGATGAACATAATTGAATTATAAAGTTTTATGATAGAAAATGAAAGGTTGTTGATAGATAAACAACTTTTGTAAAGTGAATTTTGATGAAAATGTGATTTAGGGACTAAGTTGAAAAGATGTAAAATTCATGGAAAAATTTTGAATTTTATGAAATACATGGACTGTAAATTTGACATGTAAAAATCAGCTAGGCTTGGAATAATGATTAAATTGTATGAATTTCATTTTTCGAGCCTAGGGACGAATCGTCATTAATTAAAAGATTAGGGGCAAAATAGTAATTTTGCCTAAGATGTGAATTGAATTGAAATGAACATGAATTAATGTTAAATTCATTCATATGGATTTAGATATACCAAATTTGAAGTTAGAACGAGGAAAAGAGAAAATGTCGGATTAGTAGGTTTTACGTACACTAACATTTTTCGAGGTAAGTTCGTGTAACTAAATTATGTATATTAATATGTTTGAATTGAATGTTGTGTATGTGAATTGTATAAATGCCAAATTTATGAAATTGGTTACATATCCGACAAACCTCGATAAATATTAAATCCTGTTTGAATAATGGAATTCGATGGATACAGGATTTCTCGATTGGTTGTGCTCCTGCATGTGTTGCAGACACACCACAGCTCCTACGAGCATCCTGTGATAAGCTCTCTCAAGCTTCCCGTTATATGGTTGCTGCAAGCATCCTGATCGATAGTGATCTTGCGTGTGTTGCGGACTACTGCAGCTCTTTGTGAGCGTTCTGTTATATGATCGGTTGTGATCCTGCATATATTGTGAACACAAACGCAGCTCTTTGTGAGCGTCCTAATATGGCTCGCTTGAACTTCCCGATATATGGCTATCTGGAGCTCCTACTTAATGGCTCTTCGTGAGCTTCCTGTTTAAAGGCTCTTCGTGAGCTTCTTGATGAAAAGTTCTATGTGAACTTCCTGATTATGGCTCTACGTGAGTTTCCCATTATATATCCCGGATAAGTTTCTTGAAAGGCTCTTTGTGAGCTTCCTGTTATATGGCTCGAGAGAGGATTTCCCGATTACGTGCTTTAATGAGCACTCCCGAATATGAATTGACGGATTGTTAATTTGTACACTTCAAGTGTACTACCTGGGTATCCATCGATATTTCAAATAAAATTCAAAGAGAAAAATTCTGACATGAGAAGATATGAACACGAAATGAATTATTACACGTATCTTCCTGAAATACATGAAAATGATAATACATGATATATGGAAATATGAGATAATGTTATATGAATATGGAAGTTGTTTGATGAATATGTTCATCTATGATTATATATTTGTACACCTCGATCGTACTACCCGTGTAACCATCGATATTTCAATTGATTTAATGGGCAAAGTTCCGACATGAAATAGTCTAAACTCGAGACAAATTATTATGAAAATGTACTTGAAATACATGGATATGATTTGTATAAGTTATATGAATACATGATGTGGAAAACATATTTATATGGAAATCTATTACTGTTTAGCCCATACATATTTCTTGATATTTGAATGAAATATATGACTAACAAGGATGATGAAGATATGTGCTAGGGCTTGTGATCAAATTGCTTGAATGTGTCTTGTATGTTTATCTTGAACATGCATGAATGGTAAGTTAATTACCATGTTATACGAACTTACTAAGCATTTCCTGCTTATTCTGTTTTATTTTCCCTTGTTCAATAGTAATTCAGAGGCTCGTTGGATTAAAAGCTTGGCGGAGATCACTCACACTATCCATCAGCCCATTTCGGTATATATATGGTAAATCAATTATGGTTATAGTGGCATGTATAGGTTAATTGGCCAATATCAGCATATAAATGTTTTAATTGTAACTAGCCATTGGAATGGCTTGTGATGGATATGTTTGGTATGTGTTTGAAATGGTTGATTGATAGAAATTATATTGGCATATTGATGATTAAATGAAGTTAGCATATTTGATAAGATATGCATATATTTGAACTTGGTAATTTAAGTAAATATGTATACTTGATTATATGAGTTATTATATCATGTATAAGACTTGATTTTGAGTTGGGTTAAATGACCTATAATAGCTTGTGAATGTGTTAAAATGTTCGAGTAAGAGGATGACAAAATGGGGTGAGAAATATGGCTTGGAAAATAGCCTATCTTCGTCCACACGGGCAGATACACGGGTGTGTGTCTTAGCCGTGTGTGACACATGGCCTAGCACATGGGCGTGTGACCTAGCCATGTGTCCCCTGCATCTTTAAAATGTCAAAACAGAATGCCTAGAACTGATCACACGGCCTGACCACACAGGCGTGTGACCTTTGCACCTAGGAAATGTTTTTTGAGATTTCGCGAAAAATTCTCTGAGTATCGGGTTTAGTCTCGACTCGTTTCAAATGCATGTTTTGGACCTGAAGGGTTCATATAAGGGACTTTATCAATAATTTCTGATATGGATATTGTATGATGTGGAATATTTGTTATTTGATCTGTAAATTCTGGTAATGCTCTGTAACCCTGTTCTTGCGACGGATTCGGGTTAGGGATGTTACATGTATTGGTATAAGAGCTACAATTTAGTCTGTTCTCGGACTGAACATAGCATATGTGAAGTCTAGAAATACATGCCATTATATAACCTGTTATAATGTGATATCTCCCGACTTTGATGAGAATTGTTTTACTAATAGACAGAGATGCTTTCTAACCGAGCTAATTCCGATAATTTTGAAAGCGATACTCAAGTATCTGATTAAAAAGGTTGCTTATGATGAGTTAAGAATCATAAAGGTATAAATAAATGTTTGTAATGAATATGTTGACGATAAATGTCATGTTATACGTGTGTGTATATGAAAGTCAAATTTTGAGTCTTTACAACCTCTACCCCTCACCAGTACAGTCTTATACAATGAAATTCACAAGATTTATATTGATTAAGTTCACAAGTGTGAAACCAAAGAGTTTAGTGGTTAAATGATTAATAATGTGTTCAGAACTGAGAATGGCTTAGCAAGAAAAGATAGTTTAGAAGAGATATCAAATTATTTTGAAGATTATTCGGGATACGCAATGTCAATATTAAGGAAGAAGTTATTCATTAGTAATTGACTTATTCAGGTGTGGTATTTAAAGATTCTGAATTGATTTCTTTAGTGATTGGAATAATGTGGGATCATTGATGACTGTAGTAATCAGTGGCATAGTGTTGAAATTACCAAGATATCTGAAAGCAGCTGTTATAGTTAAGTATTTTACAACGATCTCTTCTGGGTATTCTATATGTTTTGTTATTCTTAGAGACATATGTAATTGTTCATGATCAGATGTGATACTTATCATATAAAAAGGCTGGCTAATTATAACAATAGACAACATTATTGTAAGTCTGGTTGATTCACGAGCGGTATTACTCTAATTTTCTTTTGGTTTCTAATCAATTATGTTTGAGAGAAGACTTGATGATAAGATTTATATGATACTATTTTCTACTTCTACTGGTTGAAGCTCTAAATTGCAAATGCAATTTATATTGTCTCTATCACAACTGTTTCTAGTGCGTATGTGCAATATCACTCTTCTGGATTTTCTCTGGGATACCATCGATCTTTTTTTATTATTCAATGTGGTTTTTATTCTCGGAAAATTTAGTATATCTTTACATTTTAGATTTCATTATCATGATTTTTTTGTCATTATTATAGTCTAATCTTATCTATTAAACACGGTTTATCTGTGAAAGATATTCATTGGCCGGAGGTAATTACATTTATTACTGTTACAAATCCTGACTCGATCATGGGAGTTCAGAAATATGGATCTTAGATTATAGAAATTATCTTAGATTATAGAAATTGTATTATGCAACTGGTTGTTATTAGGACTACTTTCAGTTTTCCTCTTCTATTTTGGAGAGTACTATTGATGTTGAGGTATTGTTCCATCTATACTATTGAAACGTCGGTCCTATTATGGCACTATGGTTTTTAATCTATCTGATGATTGTGGCTTTGAAGTAATTCAAAGCTTCTGTGTTAATAATTCAAATAGCTTTATTATATAATTTTTTTTTTCAATTTTCGTGAAAGGGTTTTCTATGATAGCCACGTCAATGATACAGTTATTACATAAAAATGTAAGATTTGAATGGTCTGATAAATGTCAGTAAAGTTTTGACCAGATGAAAGCTCTGTTGACTGTAGTACCAGTTCTGGTTCAGCCTGAATCGGGTAAGAAATTTGTGATTTACAGTGATGCATCATTGAATAGGTTAGACTGTATTTTGATGTAGTAAGGCAAAGTAATAGCCTATGTTTCTAGATAGTTAAAAATCGTATGAAAAGAATTATCCGATACATGATTTAGATTTGACAACTATTGTATTTGTATTGAAAATTTGCCGACATTATCTATTTGGTGAAAAATACCATACATTTATTGATAAAAAAAGTTTAAATTATTTGATGTCGCAAAAAGATTTGAATTTGAGACAGCGTAGATGACTTCAATTGTTGAAAGATTATGATTTGACAATTGAATATCACTCGGGAAAAGAGTAAGTGGTTGCAGATACTCTGAGTAGAAAGTCTCTATTTTCCTTGCGAGCCATGGATACCTGATTGTAATTTTCTGATAATGGCTCAATTTTAGCTGAGCTTAAAGCTAAATTGATGTTTCTACAATAGATCTGTGAAGCTCAGAAAAGTGATAATGAGTTGCAAGTTAAACGAGTACAGTTTGAATAACTTTTGATTTATAATTTCAAATAGGACCCGATGATTGTCTGTTATTCCGAGGTATAGCCTTTGTACCAAAGGATTCAGAGCTTGTACAGAAAAATTTACACGAATGCTCATAGTGGTACTATGCCTGTTCATCTGGGGAATAATAAAATGCATAAAGATTTAAAACAGATGTACTGGTAGTCTGGAATGAAATGTGGTATTTCTGAAATTGTATTTAAATGTTTAATATGTCAGTAAGTTAAAGCTGAACATCAGGTACTGATACCTTCGGGAATGTTACATTCAGTGACGATACCGAAATGGAAGTTGGATAAAGTTACTATGGATTTTGTATCGGGATTACCCCTGTCTCTGAAGAAGAAATATGCTATTGGGTAATCGTCGATCATTTGACGAAGTCTGCATATTTATTCCTAGTATGAATGAATTTCTCACTTAATAGATTATCTGAATTATATGTTTTTGATATTGTCAGAATACATTGTGTGCCAGTTTCTATTATTTCCGATAGAGATCCACGATTTATATTCAGATTTTGAAAAAAATTACAAGAAGCTCTGGGTACGCGGTTACATTTTACCATCGCATTTCATCCTCAGGCGGATGGTCAATCTGAACATGTGATTCAGATTTTTGAAGATATACTTTGGTCCTATGTTTTAGAATTCGAAGGCAATTGGAAAAGAAATAATTGCCGTTAGTCGAATTCGCATACAATAACATTATTCAGTCAAGTATAAAATGGCATCGTACAAGGATCTGTATGGTCGTAAATGTAGAACTCCATTGTATTAGACTAGGCTCAGTGATAAAAGATACATGAAGTTGATCTGATTCGTGAAACCGAAGAAAGGTGAAAGTGATTCGAGATAATTTAAAAGCAGTATCTGATCGTCAGCAATTCTATGTGGATTTAAAATGAAAAGAAATAGAATTTCAAATTAATGACAATGTATTCTTGAAAGTTTCACCTTGGAAGAAAAATTTATGGTTTGGTCGTAAAGGCAAATTGAGTCCTCAATATATTGGGTAGTATGAAATTATTGAAATGATCGGACGGTCCTGTTGCGTATTGATTAGCATTATCACCAAAATTTGACAGAATTCATAATGTTTTTCATATGTTATGTTACGACGGTATCGATCAAATTTGTCACATTTTATTTCTCCAATAGATATTAAAATTCAGTCTGACATGACTTATAATGAAGAACCGATCAAAATTCTGGCACTTAAAGTGAAAGATCTGAAAAATAAAAAGGTAGCTTTAGTAAAAGTTTTCTAGCAATGACACGATATAGAAGAAGCTACCTGGGAACTGGAGGAAACTATTAGAAAGAAATATCTGAACCTCTTTATTGATAATATTTTCGAGGACGAAAATTCTTAAGGGGGAGAGTTGTAATAGCCCGTTTTCGGTAAAATTGGAACACTGGTTTTGGGACCACAAATCTGATTTCAAAAAAAAATTATTTTTATATTATTTTATGGTCTATAGTATGATAGTAATGACGTATAAAAATTTCGTAAAGAAATTTTACCGATTACATGTTTAATTTGATAAAGGACCAAATTGCACAAAGTGAAAAACTAATAGCTAAAAGGATTAAATAGCTATGGAATTAAAAATTTGAGGTCCTTATATAAAAAATATACCATTAAAAATGCTTAGTGGTTAAGGATGATGATTCATCCATGGAAAATAAAATAAAGAAAATGATGAAATTGGAAAGTGAAAAAAAATAAAAGATGATAATTAATTAAATAATGAAAATATCATCTTTTTCATCATCTTTCCCAAATTATTTCCATGGAAACCCTAGCTAAGAGAAAGTAGCTCAAGCAAGCTTACTTTGATCAATTAGGTATGTTTTCTTGTCCCATTTTTAATAATTTTTATATTTCCGAGATCGTAATAGCTTAATCTAGCTATCTAGGGGACTAATTTGTAAAGTTATCAAAGAACTAGGGTTTTGCCATGGATGAACATAATTGAATTATAAAATTTTATGATAGAAAATGAAAGGTTGTTGATAGATAAACAACTTTTGTAAAGTAAATTTTGATGAAAATGTGATTTAGGGAATAAACTGAAAAGATGTAAAATTCATGGAAAATAAAGAAATTTATGAAATACATGGGATGTAAATTTTACTTGTAAAAATTGACTAGGCTTTGAATAAGGATTAAATTGTATGAATTTCATTTTTCAAGCATATGGACGAAATCATCATTAATTAAAAAATTAGGGGTAAAATGGTAATTTTGCCTAAGATGTGAATTGAATTGAAATGAACATAAATTAATGTTAAATTCATTCATATGGATTCGGATAGGCCAAATTCGAAGTTAGAACGAGGAAAAGTGAAAATGTCAGATTAGTAGGTTTTACGTACACTAACATTTGTCGAGGTAAGTTTGTGTAACTAAATTATGTATATTAATATGTTTGAATTGAATGTTGTGTATGTGAATTGTATAAATGCCAAATTTATGAAATTGGTTATATATCCGACAATCCCCGATAAATATTAAATCCTATTTGAATAATGAAATTCGATGGATACATGATTTCCCGATTGGTTGTGGTCTTGCATGTGTTGCGGACACACCACGGATCCTGCGAGCATCCCATTATAAACCCTCTCGATCTTCCCGTTATATGGTTCCTGCAAGCATCTTGACCGGTAGTGAGCTTGCATGTGTTGCAGACTATCGCAACTCCTTGCGAGCGTCCTGTTATATGATCGATTGTAATCTTGCATATATTGTAGACACAAATTCATCTCTTTGTGAGCGTTAAGATATGGCTCGCTTGAACTTCCCGATATATGGCTAATCGGAGCTCCTGATTAATGGCTCTTCGTGAGCTTCCTGATTAAAAGTTCTATGTGAACTTCTTGATTATGGCTCTGTGTGAGCTTCCCGTTATAGAGCCGGGGTAAGTTTCCTGAAAGGCTCTTTGTGAGCTTCCCGATTAATGGCTCTTTGAGAGCTTCCTGTTATATGGCTCGAGAGAGGATTTCCCGATTATGTGCTTTAATGAGCACTCCCGAATATGAATTGACGGATTGCTAATTTTTACACTTCGAGTGTACTACCTGGGTATCCATCGATATTTCAAATAAAATTCAACAGGCAAAATTCTGACATGATAAGATATGAACATGAAATGAATTATTACACGTATTTGCCTAAAATACATGATATATGGAAATATGAGATAATGTTATATGAATATGGAATTTTTTTGATGAATATTGTAACACCTCTCACCCATATTCAACGCCGGAATAGGGTTATGGAGCATTACCGAACTTACAACACATTTAAACATACTTTTCAAATACATTTGTAATAAGTGCAAAATGTGAGTTCTATAGGTTAAAGGTGTCTAATTGTTATGAAACTTTAAGCTGGAGGTCTTTAAATAGTAATTAGTCCATTGGTTAAGTTGGTGGACAAAAATGGACATGGTTAAGTACGTTTCTAAAGTTTTTCATTAAGGGCATTTTAGTAATTTGGTAATTAAATGAATTAAAAAGCCAAAATCTTGTCCATCTTCTTCTCCCATAGCCAAATATCACTGAGGAAGACATAGCTAGGGTTTGTTCATCTTCCAAGCTCGATTGTAAGTCCGTTCTTGCCCAGTTTTTAATGCTCTTTACATTTTGAAGTCATTGTAACCCGATCTATCTATTTCTACCACTAATTTAAGATATGATCAAGGTTTAGGGTTTGAACCAAGTTAGATATTTGTCTATTTTGATTTTTAATGGTAGAAAATGTATGTTTGATGTTAGATAAACAACATTTACCAAGTGATTTTTTATGAAAATGCCTAAAAGGACCTATTTGTAAAAATTGTAAAATATGTAGTAGAAGTGTGATTCAATGAAAAATGTGGGTTGTTATGAGTATGAAAAGGGTTAAGCTAGGCATGGGTATTGTAGAAATTGAGTACATTTCATTTTACGAGCCTAGGGACTAAAATGTAAAAATGTCAAGCTTTAGGGGAAAAAATGTAATTTTTGCCATAATATGATATTGGGCTGATTTGAATAGTATAATGATTATATAATTTAAATGTGATATTATAGATCAAGAAAAATGAGGTTTAGGATTAGAACGGGGAAAAATAAGTATTTAACGGTTAAGTCCTTTTTGCCATTTTTATGCCGAGGTAAGTCTGTATGTTAATAATGCAATGTTATATTTGTATCTTAATGTTTTGATATTGCATGAATTGTATGATTGATTCTATGAGCATATTCGACGAAGTTTCGACAAGTGAGAAAATCTCGGATGAACCTTAGGAATAGATTAGGATACAAGTGACATGTCACTAGGAACCGATGTAATTATGTGATTTATGTGTCCCGGGTGCTGGTCTTGGGCGTCCTACCGGTGGTTGGGTATACCGACATATGTTGCGGATACCTAACAGCTTGTGTGTGTAGGCCCGCGGATAGCTCGAGAGCGAGCCTATATGTGTTATGAGATATGAGGTAGCATTGGCTACATATGTGTCACTTATGTGTAAGATTTTCTGTGTATCCAATAGTATTTCAAGTGGTTCGATGGGAAAATCCAATCGGTATGCCAAAGAAGAGAAAGAGCATGTAAGTATTAAGAATTAGTACAAGTATGTACATAAATTTTATAACCATTAACTTCATGATATTGTGAGTTCATGGTTTCCATGGGAATGTTTTTTGTGAGAACCTTGTGATCTTTGGTCTATACTTGTGATGTATGAAATACAAGGTAAATTCGACTGAAAATTATATAATTGGTTTTTGATCCAAACTGAGTTATGATATAGCATGATTTACTCACACAAATTGTGATTTATCGGATGTGAGAAAAAGGGAAGATTGGCATAATTGCCTATTAAAATGGTTATGGAAGTATGGGAAGATAAGAGTTTAGGTAATTGAAAGATGTTAAAGTATATGCTTGAAACGTAAATACTCATAATTAATGTGTATGTTTTCTATGAGGTTTGAAATGGTTTGTTGGTTGTGGTAATATGTTATAATGGAGAGACTGTGGTGGTTAGGCTAATGCCAAGACATGTTAACTTATACTTACAAATTGATAGAACAAACAATGTGACTGAATAAATTGTAACTGTGAGATTTATAGCAATTTATATTATCTTATGTTTATATCGTTGGACTTGGTAAATGATTGTTAAAAGTTTCTTATTATATTCATACGGACTTACTAAGCTATATAGCTTACCCCCTTCCTTTCCCATATTTTATAGTGTCATTAAGCTAGCTCGGATTGGAGATCACCGGAGATCCTATCACACTATCATGCTATCACCTTGGGTATTGATGAATTCAAGTATTTTGAGTTTATGACATGTATAGGGATTTGGTCTTTTGGTTATATGTATCATTATTAATTTGGCCATATGTGTTGGCTTATAACGGTTTATGGTTTATCTTCGTCTATAGCCATGGAAGTTGGCTAATATTGGTTATGAGTATATTTATATATAAATGTCATTTGTGAATATGGAATCTTGCATGATTTGTATGGAAATGTTGATGTTCTAAGCATAATAAATAATGGCATGAGGATGACATGTTATTGTCTTGGTTGTGGTTGTTTGGTTGTTCTTATATGCTTGAATTTGTGTCAAGTGATGTTGTGTTGATGTGTGCAAGTGAGGGTGGCAAAATGGCTTGGTAAATAGCTTTGTTTTTGTCCACACGGCTAGGTACACTGGCATGTGTCTAAACCGTGTATGACACACGGTCTGCCTTACGGGCATGTGTTCCAGCCATGTGTCCTCAGCACCTTAATTTTGAGAAACAGAATGTCCAGAATTGAGCACACGGGCAGAGACACGGGCGTGTGACACAAGTCAGAGATCACCCTTAAATTGAACACGGTCTGAAGCACGAGCGTGTCCTTTGGACCACACGGGCGTGTGAGCCCTGCAGTTAGTAAAAATTTTCTAAGTTTTGTAACAATTTCCTGAGTTCTCAGTTTAGTCTTGAACCACATCCAAAGAATGTTTTAGGCCTCGTAGGCTCGTATAAGGGACTTTATGATTGAATATGAATGGTTTTAATTTGGACGCAAATTTATGCCTCGGGCCCTGTTCCGGCGTTAAATACGGGTAAGGGGTGTTACAATCAAAATGAGCATTAACAAATATGCATTATTTGGCCTAATTTCACAATCATACCAATAACCACAAACCATCAATTTAACACTCATAATACCTATTATCATCAATCATCACACAACCATCAACCAACTCAATTCACAAGACATATACATACATGTACATGATTCAAACATAGCAAATAAACCAAAATAAACCATCACACATGGCTATATATACATACCAAAACATAAACATTTACAATGACAATTCATATGGACAAAACCATTATCAAGTCATAACCAAAATTACCAAAGTCCCTATATATGCCATATACTCAAAACATAAGCTTAAAAGTACCAAATCAATAGTAGGATAGTGTGACAAAATCTTCGACGATTCCCGAATCCGAGCTAGCTTTGAATTCACTATAAAACATGAAAAAAAAAACAACGTAAGCTTTATAGCTTAGTAAGCACATATGAAATAAGCTCAATATATTCATAAACACATAATTCAACAATTGATTAAAATTACATGAATTCACATAAATTACCAAACCTTTCAATTACTCATTCACAAAACAACATATTTTCTTCACCATTTTCTCGATTCAAAGCTAATATGGTTTATACACATACCTGTATCATCTCGTACCAATCTCATTCTCAAACTCATCATTCATTTACCCGTTGAACCCTTTTGGAATAGAAGTCGGATACTCAAGAGTCTCGCACAATAAGTACCTATACCATGGCTCGAAGCCAAATCAAGGTAACTTATATCTGAAGTAATAATATCATGGCCCGAAGCCAAATTAGTCGATATTCATGGCCCGAAGCTAAATCAATATAACTCGCACCCGAAGTGCTAATATCATGGCCTGAAGCCAACTCAATGTATCCTCTAATGACATGTCACTAGTATCCTAAACTATTCCTAAGGTTCAACGGGGATTTAGAATGCCGAAGTACCATCGAGTCCTTGTCGGACTTATTCGAAGTCTCATATTTACAACTCAAACAATATCAAAGCATTTAAAATTCATTTATAATAAAATTTATCACATACGAACTTACCTCGGGTTCAAAAACGATGAGATTGGTCGATTAATCGAGTACTTTAGTTTTCACCCGATCTAGATCAGAATTCCGCTTTTCTTGATCTAAATATATTCAAAATTAACTTATTTAATCATCTCTCTATTCAATTTAATCCAAAACACATATTTAAGCACATTTACACATTTTCCCCTAAAGTTTCACCACTTTTACAATTTAGTCCTTATTTCATAAAATCACAAATTAATGCAATTCAATATTAACCCATGCTAGCTGATTACCAATTTATCCCTAACACCCCATATTTTTCAATTTTTCACACATTTAACCACAAATTTTCACATTTTCATAAATAAATCCCTATTCTGCATGTTTTACTCAAAATCACTTTACCAAACTTGCATAACTATCATCCAATATTCACAATTCATCATAAATCATCACAGAACACATATATACATCAATGGAAACTCTCACAAATTTTACCAATTTTGAAATCCAAGGTACAAGCTAAATAGATTGAGTTACAATGAACTCAAAAACATAGAAATCACTAAAAACCGGGTCAAAAATCACTTACAATTGAAGCATGCATTAGCCAAACCTTCAAATCTCATCAATGGCTTCCTTTTTTTCTTATTTTTGGTTGGAAGAAAGATGAATGAAACAATTTGTCTTTTGTTTTAAATTAATTTACCTATATTATATAAATTACTATATTAACACTATTATAAAACCATTTAAAACACCATAATATATGTCCATATATGTCCACTCATGCTATTAATGGTCTAATTACAATAAGAACATTTACTTTAAGGTTCTATAGCTGTTAGATACTTTTAGCTAATAGAACTCCACTTTTACACTTTACTCGATTTAGTCCTTTTTACCGAATTAAGCATTCAAACGATAAAATTACTTCACGAAACTTTCACACATACATGCTATCATGATGTAAAAACTTAAAATAATATTAAAATAATTTTTTGACCTCAGATTTGTGGTTTCAAAACTACTGTTCTTATTTGACCAAAAATGGACTGTTACAAATATGTTCATCTATGATTATATATTGTACACCTCGATCGTACTACCCGTGTAACCATCGATATTTCGATTAATTTAATGGGCAAAGTTTCAACATGAAATAGTTTGAACTCAAGATAAATTATTATGAAAATGTACTTGAAATACATGGATATGTTTTGTATATGTTAAATGAATACATGATGTGTAAATCATATTTATATGGAAATTTGATTCCTGTTGAGCCCATACATATTTCTTGATATTTGAATGAGATATATGACTAACAAGGATGATGAAGATATGTGCTAGGGCTTATGATCAAATTGGTTGAATGTGTCTTGCATGTTTATCTTGAACATGAATGAATGGTAAGTTAATTACCGTGTTATACGAACTTACTAAGCATTTCATGCTTTTTCTGTTTTATTTTCCCTTGTTTTATAGTAATTCAGAGGCTCGTCGGATTGGAAGCTTGACAAAGATCACTCACACTATCCATCAGCCCATTTCTCTCTCTCTATATATATATATATATATATATATATATATGGTAAACCAATTATGGTTATAATGGCATGTATAGATTAATTGGCCAATATCAGCATATAAATGCTTTAATTGTAACTAGCCATTGGAATGGCTTGTGATGGATATATTTGGTATGGGTTTGAAATGGTTGATTGATAGAAATTATATTGGCATATTGATGATTGAATTAAGTAAGCATATTTTATAAGATATGCATATATGTGAAAACTTGGTAATTTAAGTAAGTGTGTATACTTGATTATATAAGGTATTATTTCTTGTATAGGACTTGATTTCGAGTTGGGTTAAATGACCTATAATAGCTTGTGAATGTGTTAAAGTGTTGGTGTAGGAGGATAACAAAATGGGGTGAGAAATATGGCCTGGAAAATAGCCTATTTTCATCCACACGAGCAGACACACGGGTGTGTGTCTTAGCCGTGTGTGACACATGGCCTAACACATGGGCGTGTGACCTAGCCGTGCATCCCTTACATATTTAAAATGTCAAAATAGAATGCCCAAAATTGATCACACGGCTTGACCACGCGGGCATGTGACCCTTGCACCTAGGAAATTTTTTTTGAAATTTCACAAAAAATTCTCTGAGTATCGGGTTTAGTCTCGACTCATTTCAAATGCATGTTTTGGACCTCGAGGGTTCATATAAGGGACTTTATGATTGATTTCTAATATGAATACTATATGATGTGGAATATCTGTTATTTGATCTGTAAATTCTGGTAATGCTCCGTAACCTTGTTCCGGTGACGGATTCGGGTTAGGGGTGTTACAAGTTATGTACTTATGAATTGAATATGGAATGAATAATGCCATTGTTTAAATGAAATGTGGATTGATATGTGCGAAGCTATTTATATAGCAAGTGATGTGAATTGAGATATTTGTTAAACAAATCAAATATGATAGCATTTGAAAATTGAGTATGGTATGAATGATATGGTAATATGCTTGAATTTGAAATGATGGTATATGGTAATTGTAAGCTTAGACAATAGTATGTTTGTATAATTCAAATTATGCATTCTTGTATCATTATGTCTTTAATTGTTCAGATTATAGAATATCACTGAGTTTTACTCAGCGTATGGTTTTGTTTTCCGTGCACAAGTTAGGTACTTCTCTTTTGATCGCCAATTTAGCATCCAACAATGATTCCGATATCAAATAAGGTGAAGTTTACCTTTTGTGATGGCATGTTCCTAGGAGATCTTAGTTAATAGTTATTTTCTGAATGGATTGTAATGGAGTTATAATTATAATGTTGGTTTGAGTATATATAGTATATGTTGTGTTTGGAGCCAAAATTTGGCATGTTGATTTGAACCAAGACTTGTTAGGTGTACGTAAATTTAAGTTGACATTTTAGGTAGTTATAATCTAGGCCAAATTGATTGATTTTGGCATGTTTAAAACTTTGATTTGAATGATTCATAGATGATATGTTTTGATGATATAATTTGTGGTACCAATGAGGGTACATTGGTTAGGCACTTAGGATGATTGTTTTAGCATGTTTTGAATATGTTTGATTATGTTTTGAATAGCTTAAACAAATGAATTTCGAGTTGATTAATGCCCAAGCAAGTTGGAAATGGTAAACTTGAGTTTTAAGGTACTTTTGGGTGCACACGGTCTTGCCACACGGACGTGTCACACACGGGCGTGTCACACA
The DNA here is from genome assembly GCA_005393395.2 of Gossypium australe. Lineage (NCBI taxonomy): Eukaryota > Viridiplantae > Streptophyta > Magnoliopsida > Malvales > Malvaceae > Gossypium > Gossypium australe. Next base: position 56,938,295 of record CM016618.1, read on the forward strand.
CGGGCAACACACATGGGCGTGTGAACCATGTCAGAGAGTTACACGGCCTGGCCACACGAGTGTGTGACCCTTGCAGTTGAATTTTTCTAACTTTTTCCTAAATTGTTCAAATGTTCCCGATTTAGTCTCGAATCGTTTCTAAAGTGATTATAAGGCCTCGAGGGCTTGAATAAGTGACAATATGCATTCTTATTAATGGATTATGTTGTGATTATTGAAATGTTCTTAAATGGATAATTTTGGTAATGTTTATTCAGTAATGCTCTGAAACCCTATTCCAGTGACGAATACGGGTTAGGGATGTTACATCTTTCCTTTCAATTTTCAACTCCACCAAGTACATTTTCTTTCTAGTTTCAACTTTCTACCAATCATATCTATGGTTAGAAAGTTTATATTTTTCATATTCCTATTTTTCTACTCAATTTTTCATCTTTCCAATTTTCTTTCCATCTAACCAAGTAAAGGCTAAATGTTATAGGCGTGTTCCTTACTTTATAATATATATGATTAGATACCAGATAATCAAAAAATAATATTAAGGAAATAAAATTATATTGTTTAAGTGTTGAAAGAAAAAGAAAGGACTTGTTTTAATATATATATTTCAATCATAACATTTTATAAAAGTAGTGTAACACACCCGGAGTGAATTGATATATCACGAGCAATGGATGTGACATTTGGACACTAGGCTAATCAAGTTGAAAATTAATTTTGAAAATTTTCTTATCATAAATAGAATTTTGAAGTTATTCAAGTCATTTCTAGGTTTTTTTTTTTTTTTAAAGTTCGGTTACAAATGGGGACTAATTGGGGCTTAATCGAGTCAAAACATGGTAAATAAGGTCAATGTCATGACACTAGGAAGTGTGTGTCTCGACATTGACTGATATCGTGACATCGAAAAAAGATTACTAAATAAGGTCAATGTTGTGACACTCGAAAGTGGGTGTCGCGACAGTTGTTGATGTCGCGAGACCGAAAATAGATTACTAAATAAGGTCAATGTTGCAACATTGGGAAGTAGGTGTTGCGACACTGACTGATGTCGCGACACTAAAGGCAGATTACCCAAAACATGTCTAAAACCTTTAAATCCAAGTCTCAACTATCAGTAACCATTCCATATCACTACAGAACATTATAAAACATAAATCTCCATCAAAATTTAACGTAATAAAAACATCATATAAAACCTAAATCTTCACTTTAGAGCTTCAACTTAGGTATTTACCTACATGTTGAAAAATAACACATTAAGCTTATAAAAGCTTAGTAAGTACATCAAGAATTAAACTTACCATTTAAAATAACCAATGTTAACACTTAAATACCTAAATAATATTAATATACAAAAAAATTAAATAGAAAGTAACTATAGTAAATTCTTAGACCAACATTCCATAATACGCTTACCAATTCATTAACATTGTAACGCCCCAATATTTCTATTTTTGTTTTTGGATAAATTTGACACAAGTATGTATCTGCTTCAGTGGTTAAGTATCCTAGGTATGTGTGAGAGGTCCTTAGTTCAAGCCCTAGCTTTGGCAAATTTCGGTTCTTTTTGGATTTAAGCCTTATCTTGGTTCAGTGGGCTTATATTGAATTAATTGTAAAACCACATCAGAATGAACCTGCTGGTTCAAGTGGTAAGGGGCGTGTTGTGTTAGAGGTCATGTGTTCGAATCTTATCGAAGCTTAGGCATGTATTTATTTTTGACCCTTTTGTTCAGTTATTGATAGAATTTCAGTTGAACAAGAAGTCTGAGGAGTTTTAGTAGTGGAAGTAGTGGGATTTGGGTAAGTTTGTTTCCCAAAAATCTCACCTGGAAAAAGAAAGCCAACTTTCCCCCTTTTCCACTTCTGTTTTTCCCTTTTCTTTTCTGTAAAATTTTTTATTTCCTTTTCCTTCCTCGATTTATTGAAATTGGGCCTTCTTATTGCGATTTTTTAAATCGTCGTGTTATCACTTGGTAAGTAGAGATAGTTTGTTTAGCCGAGTAGGGAGTTTCTTTTCGGTTAATCTTTTTGGGAATTGTCAAATTTTCGTTGATGTTGAACTTGCAATTTGACAGCAGCAAATCAAGAAGATCGTGACTCGCCTATTGCGGAATCGTAGTCAGAAGTATCCGATGTGTTGGGGTAAGTGTTGTATGCTCGAATGGCATTGTTGTCAGTTTCGGATTAATTGTGATTGAAGTCTGATCCTGAGTTTTGGAATGTCAATTATAGGTTCTGGTTGTCTCGGGAGTGTTCTTCCGTCAAAATGATACCAGGAGTGTACCCAAAACGCAGAAAAATGAGATTCAGTGAAAGCTGAAAAACACCACGGTTTACGTCACATGATCGTTTGGTAGGCCGTGTACTACGACACGGCTATGTGATCGACGAGGGCCTACCCGGAGTGTGGCCAAGTGGGCCACACGGGTTAAACTAGACTGGGCATGTGGGCCCACACAGGTGTGACACATGGGCGTGAGAACTTTGGGCCAAGCCGTGTGATCACACGGGCAAGGCCAATCTGGGCGTGTGGGCCCACAAGGGCATGTGGGCCTATTATATTAAAACTTTCCGTAGGATCGTATGGGTAGTCGTAAACGATTTTGGGCCTACCGTAGGGTTGGTAAACGCTATCTAACCCTAAAACCAAGTGATTTGTTAGATTGAAATAAGGTTATGAGCGTGCCTGTGTTTGTACATCTGTTATCTGTAATAAATGCATGTCAAGTATGGTATATTTGTTAATTTTGTATGCATGTTATATTATCTGAGTTTGGGGATGGTTGATGTATATTGGAGGAAGTGTTCTGAAAGGCATTTGTGAGCCTATTATCTGGTAGTATGGCTGCATTATATATGTTATGTACCGCATCGGTACAACTTATGTGTAGGGCTGGGTGGGTGTTTTAAACCCCACATGGTGTGTAGGGATGGTCGGAGATGGTGTGCAGAGGATTGGGGTAAGATATCTGATTTCTGATTCTGATCTGCATATCTATATCTGTATCTGAGATGGGCTTAGGCCTGAACGTGCATCTGTATCTGTAATGGGCTTAGGCCCGAATCTGTATTTGACTGATTCTGTGTTCTGTGTGCGTGCTTAATTCTGTGGGGTTACATACTAAGTTTACGTAAACTCACTCCTTTCTGTTTAATCTGTACAGGTAATCCAAAGAGTTACGCGGATCGGTGCAGCGGAGGACTCAACGGTGACCACTCGCCATAAATTGTTTATTTTGCTTTATGGTTTAAAATAAGTTTTGGCATTTAATTTGAGAGTTTGTATTTTTTGGGACTGCGTGGACTTTTAACTGTTGGTTTGGTTTTGCTGCTCGAATTAAGCATGCTTTATTAAATGTTTTCTTTTAAAATGATTGTTTACTAAAAAAAAGTTTTCTAAATTAAGAACTGTTTTGCTAAAACATCACAATTTTTTGTAAGCTTCCGCTCTAAATGATTTTTAAGCAAATAGAGTAATGTTTTGATATTAAACACAGAAACTTGAGAGTTGAATATATGTTTTGAGTTGTTAAAAGCAAATAAGTGCTAATAAACTAAAATGGTTTCATGGTGACAACTTAGTTTACAAACCCTTTCCATGTGACATCGTCAGATTCAGCCATAACATCTAGGTCGGGTTTGGGGTGTTACATTTAGTGGTATTATAGTCAGGTTGCAAAACTCAGTTGTGGATTTTGGGTTTCAAGATTTGTTTTTAAAGAATTGGTTTTCGAAAGATCCTAAACATTCTCAAGTAAGTATGTGGTACCCTGAGTCTCCGGTGCCGATCCTTTAAGTATTTCTAATTTCTGATAGAAAATTCTGAAAACATTATTGATAGTTTACTTGAAAACACTATAGTTAGACATTCTGAAATGATAGTGAAACTGATTGAGACTAAAACTTTCGAAAACAACTTTGAATTTCTGATACTTTATGCATAAAACATCTGTTGATAAATATCGAAACTGATGCATAAAAATTTTAATGTAGATAAAACTTATAAGTCATAATGAGCGCACGAAGTGTCCGTGGACGTGGTATTCGAGGCCGAGGTAGAGGCTGTAGGAGGCTCGAGCTGAGTCCTTATCTCTGGGCAGCATGCCGAATCTGGACACAAGTGAGACACCTGTGTCACATACTATTAAGACTGGGTCTCAGAGTCGTTCGGTTGGGAACGACGCACTGTCCCAAGCCATGCTGAGGATATTGGAGAGGGTCGCTGGACCCAATTCTGGATCTGAAGGTCAAGGGTCGGTAACTGAGCGACTCTGGTCTAATGGAGCTGAGTTGTTTAGGGGTGTCACAGTAGTCACCCCTATTGTGGCTAAGTACTGGTTGGAGGTCACTGAGAGAATCATGGATGACTTAGATTGTACCCCCAAGAAGAAATTGAAAGGTGCAGTCTCCTTGCTTCGCGACAAAGCATATCAGTGGTGGTTAATAGTTAAGGAGGGCTCTGACTTGGGAGTTCTTTAAGACTACATTTCAGAGCAAATATGTGAGAGCCAGCTACGTTGATGCTCGTAGGCGTGAGTTTCTGAATCTCATGCAAGGTGATCGATCTGCGACCGAGTATGAGGCCAAATTTCTAAGGCTGAGCCACTATGCTCGAGGTATGGTAGCATCGGAATATGAGAGGTGTGTTCAGTTTGAGGACAGGCTGAGAGATAATCTGAGGGTTCTGATAGCTCTGCATAGGGAGCGTGAGTTTGCGGTTCTGGTAAAGAAGGAAAAGATTGTTGATGATGTTAAGCGTGCAGAGCGCCAGAACAGGGACCGTGAGAGAGGTAAGAACAAGAGGGATATAGAGCTCTCGAGTTCTATGCAGAAGCCTAAGAAAAAGGCCAAATCTGATGGGCCAATTAGAGTGGGGCCCCATGTTTCTTCTGTTGCTCATACTGGGTTGCAACCGTGCAGTGATTGTGGTAGACACCATCTGGGCGAGTGCTGGAGGAGGATTGGGGCCTGTTTGAGATGTGGGTCTTTGGAGCACCACATTCGGGAGTGTCCATTGAGGGCTGATCAGGTGCAAGCTCCGACATCAGGTCCCGCGCAGCCGCTAAGAGTAGTTCAGCAGCCACCTAGAGGCCATGGTCAGACTAGGGGTGGTAATGGTATGGGCCAAGGACAGTAAGCACCGGGTAGAGATACTGGTCAGACTGAAGCGAGACAACCTACTTTGGTTTATGCTACAATTCACCGAGAGGACAAAGATGCTCCTGACATCATCACCAGTACGTTCTTTATATTTGATGTACCTTACATTGCTCTGATAGACATAGGATCTACTTATTCTTATATAGTTGTTCTGTTTCCGAAAATCTGGGGTTATCGGTTGATAGTACTTCTAGTGAGGTTACTATGATAAGTCCGTTGGGGCAACCTGTTTAAGTTAGTAAACTGTATAAGGATGTTCCATTAGAGGTGCAAGGGAGATATTTCTTGCTAATTTGATGGAGCTTCCGTTTGGGGAGTTCGACCTGATTTTGGGTATGGACTGGTTGGTGGAGCACCGAGTTAGTTTGGACTGCGCATCTAATAGGGTCGTTTTGAGGACTAAGGATGATGTGGAGATGGTTATGACTGGTGAGTGCAGAGACTATCTGTCACATGTGATCTCCGCTTTAGTAGTAGAGAAACTGGTCCGGAAAGGATGTGAGGCGTACTTGGCCTATGTAAGTGTTTTAGAATCTGGAGACTCTTCTGTTGGGAATATCAGAACAGTAAGGGATTTTTTGGACGTCATTCTTAAGGAGTTACCAGGTCTTCCTCCTAATCGAGAAGTGGAGTTTGGGATTAAGCTTCTTCCAGGTACCGCTCCGGTGTCCACCGCTCCCTATCGTACGGCACCGAAAGAGCTTACTGAGCTTAAGGCTCAACTGCAAGAACTTCTGGACAGTGGCTTCATCCATCCTAGTGTGTCTCCGTGGGGGGCACCAGTACTATTTGTTAAGAAGAAGGATGGACCATGAGGATGTGCATAGATTATCAGCAGTTGAACAAGCTGACCATTAAGAATAAGTATCCACTTTCGAGGATCGACAACTTATTTGATCAGTTCCGAGGGGTTTCAATGTTCCCTAAGATAGATCTTCGTTTTGGGTACCATCAGTTGAGGGTAGGAGGTGGATGTGCATAAGACGGCATTTAGGACTCGTTATGGACTTTACAAGTTCTTAGTTATGCCTTTTGGGTTGACAAATGCACCTGCTACATTCATGGATTTGATGAATCAGGTATTTCAGCCCTATCTGGATCAGTTTGTTATGGTTTTCATCGACGACATTCTGGTATACTCTAAGACTGAGGATGAGCATGATGAGCATCTTAGAGTAGTACTTTAGATTCTGCGTGGGAAGTAGTTGTACACTAAATTTAGCAAGTATGAGTTCTGGCTACGTGAAGTGACTTTATTGGGGCACGTAGTTTCTGCTGAAGGGATTCAAGTCGATCCTAAGAAGATTGAGGCTGTGCTGGATTGGAAACAACCTAAGAACGTATCTGAGATTAGTAGCTTTCAAGGTTTGGTGGGATATTATCGACGTTTTGTCGAGAGGTTCTCATTGATTGTAGCTCCTCTGACTAAGCTTCTACGTAAGGGTATCCCTTTTGTCTGGACTGATGCATAGCAAGAGATCTTTGAGAAGCTCAAGTCTGTTCTGACTTAGACTCTTGTCTTGATACAGCATGAATCTGGAAAGGAGTTTGTAGTATACAGTGATGCGTCGCACGTTGGTTTGGGTTGCGTTATGATGCAGGATGGTAAGGTTGTGGCTTATGTGTCCCGCCAGCTTAAGAAACATGAGGGGAACTATCCGAGGCATGATCTCGAGTTAGCTGAAGTGGTCTTTGGGTTAAAAATATAGAGACATTATCTGTATGGTGAGAGGTGTATCATCTACACTGATCAAAAGAGTATTAAGTACCTCCTTACTCAGAAGGAGTTGAGCCTCAAACAGCGTTGATGGATTAAGCTACTCAAGGGTTATGATTGCATAATAGAGTATCATCTTGGTAAGGCCAAGTAGTGGCCGACATTTTAAGCTGAAAAATGATGTCTAATTTGAGGGCAATGTTTGCTAGCCTTAGCCTGTTCAATGATAGGAGTCTGTTGGCCGAGTTGCAAGTTAAGCTGACTTGGATTGAGCATATTTGAGATAAGTAGTTGGGGGATGAGTCTCTGAGTTTACTGTTCCGTCAAGTTGAGAGTGGCAGCACTTCGAATTTTGGACTGAATAATGATAGGGTACTCTGTTTCCGTGGTCGAATTTGTATACCGAATGATGTGGATCTGAGGAAGGCGCATAGTAGCTCTTATGCTATACATCCCGACGGTAATAAGATGTATCGCGACCTTCGTGAGTTATACTGGTGGCCGAGTTTGAAGCGTGAGGTTACTGACTTTATGGCTCGATGCCTGACGTGCTAGCAAGTTAAGGCTAAGCATCAGTTGCCTTAGGGTTTATTGCATCTAGTCAAGATTCCCTTATGGAAATGGGAATGAGTGACTATAGATTTCGTTAGTGGCTTGCCCTTGACACCCACTAAGAAGGATTTTGTTTAGGTCATCGTGGATTGATTGACTAAATCTACTCACTTCATTCCGGTTCGAACTGATAATTATCTGCAGAAGCTAGCGAAGTTGTATATTTTCGAGATAGTTAGACTGCATGGGGTTCCGGTATCGATTACTTTTGACAGAGATCCTCGTTTCATGTCTCGATTCTGGAAGAAATTACATGAGGCTCTGGGTTCAAGGTTGGACTTCAGTACTGCATTCCATCCTCAGACTGATGGTCAATTTGAGAGGGTGATTCATATACTGGAGAATATGCTTCAGAGTTGTGTGATTGACTTCCGAGGTAGTTGGGAGGATTATCTACCTCTAGCAAAGTTTGCCTATAACAAAAGTTTATAAGCTAGTATTCAGATGGCACCTTACGAGGCTTTGTATGGTCGTAAGTGTCGTACTTCTTTGTGTTGGACTGAGTTGGGCGAACATCGAGTCTTGGGTTCTGAGTTGGTTTCGAAGACTGAGGATAAGGTTTGACTGATTCGGGATCATTTGAAGGCGGCTTCTAATAGACAGAAATCTTATGCAGATCTAAAGAGACGTGAGATTGAGTACTCTGTGGGGAATTTTGTGTTTCTTAAGTTCTCTCCATGGAAAAAGGTTCTGAGGTTCGGTCGTAAGGGCAAGCTAAGCCCTAGATTTATTGGGCTGTACTGGATTCTGAAACGTATGGGACTAGTTGCTTATCAGTTGGAGCTACCCCTTGAGTTGGATCGTATACATGATGTGTTTCACGTTTCGATGTTGAGGTGGTACCGTTCTGATCCATCCCATGTCATCTCGGTTGAAGAGATTGAGGTTAGGCCGGACTTGACTTTTGAAGAGGAGTAGGTTCAGATTCTGGATCGCGATGTTAAGGTTCTTTAGAAATAGTCCATTCCTTTAGTGAAGGTGCTATGGCAGAATCATAGCACTAAGGAGGCCACGTCTGTAACGCCCCAATTTTTTTTTTTTTTGCAAATGTATGACACAAATCTGTATCTGCTTTAGTGGTTAAGTGTTCTGGGAGTGTGTTAAAGGTCCCAAGTTCAAGCCATGACTTGGGAAAATTTTGGTATTTTTATGAATGAAGCCCAATCTTTGGTCAATAGGCTTCTATTTAATTGTTGATAAGTATATAATAGAATGGGCCTGCTGGTCTGGTGATTAAGTGGAGTGTGGGTTAATAAGGAGTGATTTTAGGAGATAATTAGGGAGAGGTTATTAGAAAATAATATGATTATCTTTTTGTTGCAAAAAAAAAAAAAAAGAAAAAAGTAGAGTTTCGGTTTTCTCTCTAATTCCCCAAACTTTTTCTAACGTTTCCTTCTCCTTCTTTTTTTCCCTCCTCTGCCGATTCTTTCCCCTAGTTGCTACCAAAATTTCTATTATTTTTCCCCTTCCGTTTCTTTCTTTTTTTTCCCAATTGATTCGGCTGTTCATCGTTGGTTGCGCGTGTTTGGTAAGTAACGATTTTGTCTATTGTTAATCGTTCTTGGTTAATCTCTAAAAGGGATATTCCTTTTTGGTGTTTAGGAGTTAATCAAGGGGCTGGTGGTTTTGAATCGATGCTATGATTGTGCGAAGTCATGGTTACTCAAGCGAGGTAAGGGTTTTGCTATGTTTTTAGTCGATTTCCTTCCGAAATTAGTTGATTAAAAACAAATTAAGTAATTAATCTGGAGATATGTTGGTCGATTTTTAGGTTTTGGAGGCCTAGGAGTGCTTACACATTAGAAACGATACTAGGTGTGTACTCGAAACACAGAAAATGGGATTCGGCGAAAAGCTAAAATTATTTGCTATCGAGAAATAAGAGAAATAAGAGAAAATGATGCGAAAAATTGTAGAGAAAGGAAATAAGGATTTTATAAACTTGGAAATCAACATTTTGCACTAAAATAGTTTTAGATAATAGCAGTAGTCTAACCTTGAAAAATCATCAAAAATAGTGGAAATTGATTTAGAGAGTGAATAAAATATGAAATTAAATTTTATTGAGTCTAGTTTTTCATGAAGGAAACAGTGTAAGCAATGGAATTGTAAATCATGAGATATAATAAATTTTGTGAGACAAGGTCAGGATGATTTCGGGTTCCCCTATTCTAACTTAGGAAAATCATAAAAAATTTTAAAAAAATAATTAGAGGCTTAAATTTATATGTTTAAATCTTTAATGAGTTTATTTTCAAGAGAAGCAAACAGAAACATCATCTAAATTCTGTACTAAGAGATAAATAATTTTTAGTCAGGAAAGGATGAAGCTGTCAAAAAGCAGGATAGGGATAACTTTAAATATTTTACTGTACTTATTTGGTAAACTATAAATTTTGAAAAATTTTATGGTGGAAAGGTATTTGAGCCTAGTTTCAAAAACATCAAGCAGATCTTAATTTGGAATTCTGTAGCTCAAGATATAAATAATTTAGTGATAATGACTCAAGTAGACAGCTTTGAATGGACATATAAGTAAATAGTGAAAACATATATGAGTATTGAGCTAGCATGGGTTACTTTAAAAATGGATCACATGGCCAAGGCCAATTTGGGCCGAGTGGGCCATAGGGGCCTGTGGGCCCACAAGGGCAGATCATAGGGGCATGTGGGCCCATTTTTACCAAAATAATTTTAAGGTTACGGGTCGCCCAACTCGATGTGAACCTACTGTAGGGTCGGTAAGCGCTACTTAGACCACTAAATGTGTGAAATTGATTGAATGATATATGTACCGGACATGTTAATATATGAATTGAATATGAAATTGACTGAATGATATCTGTACTAGGCATGTTAATATCTGAACTGAATATATGTACTGAAATTGCATAATAGCATGTCATCCATTGTATGTTGCAGTGCATTGGGTTGGGGGTTGTCATTTGGAGGAAGTGTACTGAAAGGCTTTAAGCGTAATTTACTGGCAGCTCAGCTGCAAACTACTGTATTGTGCTGCATTCGGTACTACTTGGAGTGTAGGGATGGGTGGGTTGATTATATCCCCACATGGAGTGTAGAGTTGGACAAAGATGGTGTGTAGAGGCCAGTTCGGTAGGATTTTGCTACTGCATAACTGATACTATGATGGGCTAAGGCCCTACTGCATTTTGGTACTGTACTGAGATGGGCTAAGGCCCAAACTGTCGCTGATACTGAAAAGGGCTTAGGCCCAAGACTGTTCAACTGTGCACTGTAAATACTGGTTGTTTGTTTGTTTCTGCAGGATTACACACTGAGTTTACGTAAACTCACCCTTTTTGTTTAATGTGCACAGGTAATCCCCAGACTTAGACAGACCGGTGCGACGGAGGATTCAGCGGTGACCACAGTAATTTTTGGACTTCATGGTTTTCAATTTACAATTTATGATTTGATTATTATTGATTATTTGGGTTGTAATTTAAGGACCCTCTCGGAATTTGGTTCTAAATTTGGGTTTTTATTTAATTATTTTTCTTTATGGATTTATACCTGCTGGTCGTAGGAAATTCAGTTTTCTAAAAGTTAAAGTAATTTCTAAATGCATGATCACTTAGACTGTTTTATTAAAACTTCCGCAATGAGGGATGTTTCAAAAAAAATGTTTTAAATGAATAAAGACGACTTCCTAAGTTCTAACAAAGGTTTACTAAAGATAATAACATGGAATGTTTTCATCAAAACTATGAGGTTTCAAAAACACTATCGTGTAACATTGCTAGATACGGCCATAACGTCTATGCCGGGTTTGGGGTGTTGCAACGTAAGAGCTTGAGGAATCGATGCGTCAACAATATCCTCATCTATTCTGATCAGGTAAATTTCGAGGTCGAAATTTCTTTTAGAAGGTAGAGTTGTAACGCCCCAATATTTCTAATTTTGTTTCCAGATAAATTTGACACAAGTATGTATCTGCTTCAGTGGTTAAGTATTCTGGATATGTGTGAGAGGTCCTTAGTTCAAGCTCTAGCTTTGGTAAATTTTGGTTCGTTTTGGATTCAAGCCTTATCTTGGTTCCGTGGGTTTATATTGAATTAATTGTAAAACCACATCAGAAAGAGCCTACTGGTTCAAGTGGTAAGGGGTGTGTTGTGTTGGAGGTCATGTGTTCGAATCTTATAGCAAGCTTAGGTTTGACCTTTTGCTCAGTTATTGATAGAATTTCAGTTGAACAAGAAGTCTAAGGAGTTTGAGTAGTGGAAGTAGTGGGATTTGGGTAAGTTTGTTTCCCAAAAATCTCTCCTGAAAAAAATTGACATTCCCTCTCTTCCACTTCTGTTTTCCCTTTTTTCTGCAAAAAAAAATTATTTCCTTTTCTTTCCTCGATTTATTAAAATTGGGCCTTCTTGTTGCGATTTTTCGAATCGTGGTGTTATTGCTTGGTAAGTAGAGATAGTTTGTTTAGCTGAGTAGGGAGTTTCTTTTCGGTTAATCTTTTTGGGTATTGTCAAATTTTCGTTGAAGTTGAACTTGCAATTTGACAGCAGCAAATCAAGAAGATCGTGACTCGCCTGTTGCGGAATCGTAGTTAGAAGCATCTGAAGTGTTGGGGTAAGTGTTGGATGCTCGAATGGCATTGTTGTCAATTTTGTAGTTTCGAATTAATCGTGATTGAAGTCTGATCCTGAGTTTTCGAATGTCAATTATAGGTTCTGGTTGTCTCGAGAGTGTTCTCGCGTCAAAACGATACCAGGAGTGTACCCAAAACGGAGGAAAACGAGATTCAGCAAAAGCCGAAAAACACCACTGTTGACGCCACACGGCCTTGTGGTAGGCCGTGTGCGACGACACGGCTGTGTGATTGACGACAGCCAGGTCGTGCACAAGACACGGCCGTGTGATGGTCGAAGTGTGGCCGTGTGGGCCACACGGGTTAAACCAGATTGGGCATGTGGGCCACATGAGCGTGTGGGCCCACATAGGTGTTACACACGGGTGTGAGAACTTTGGGCCAAGCTATGTGATCCACACGGGCAAGGCCAATCTGGGCATGTGGGCCACATGGGCTTGTGGGCCCATTATACTGAAATTTTCCTTAGGGTCGAATGGGTTGTCCTAATCGACTGTGGGTCTATCGTAGGGTCTATAAACGCTATCTAACTCCAAAACCAAGTGATATGTTAGATTGAAATAACATTATGAGCGTGCCTATGTTTGTACATCTGTTATCAGTTATAAATGCATGTTATATTATCTGATTTTGGGGATGGGTTGATGTATACTGGAGGAAGTGTTCTGAAAGGCATTTGTGCGCCTATTATCTGGCAGCATGGCTGCATTATATCTATTATGTATCGAATCGATACAACATGGTGTGTAAGGCTGTGTAGGTTTTTTAAACCCCACATGGTGTGTAGGGAAGGTCAGAGATGGTGTGTAGAGGATGGGGGTAGGATATCTGATTTTTGATTCTGATCTGCATATCTGTATCTGTATCTGAGATGGGCTTAGGCCCGAACGTGCATCTGTATCTGTAATGAGCTTAGGCCCGAATCTGTATTTGACTGGTTCTGTGTGCGTGATTAATTCTGTAGGGTTACACATTGAGTTTACGTAAATCACTCCTTTCTGTTTAATCGTATAGGTAATACACAGCGTTAGGCCGATCGGTGCAGCGGAGGACTCAACAGTGACCACTCGCCATAAACTATTTATTTTGCTTTATGGTTTAAAATAAGTTTTGGCATTTAATTTGAGAGTTTATATTTTCTGGGACTGCATGGACTTTTAACTATTGGTTTGGTTTTGCTGCTCGACTTAAGCATGCTCTATTAAAAGTTTTCTTTTAAAACGACAGTTTACTAAAACAAAGTTTTCTAAATCAAGAACTGTTTTGCTAAAACATCACAATTTTTTTGTAAGCTTCCGCTCTAAATGATTTTTAAGCAAATAGAGTAATGTTTTGATATTAAACACAGAAACTTGAGAGTTGAATAAACATTTTGAGTTGTTAAAAGCAAATAAGTGCTAATAAACTGAAATGGTTTTATGATGACGACTTAGTTTACAAACCCTTTCCATGTCACATCGCCAGATTCGGCCATAACTTTTAGGCCGAGCTTGGGGTGTTATAAACATGACCACTTACTATTTAAATTATTAGCCCAATTGTCGGCTCAATAGAAAATATATGATATATGAAATAATCATTGATTCATTTGCACAAATATGCATACATTACCTTACACTGAAGTGTAAAGTTAACATACTGCACCAAAGTGCCACTATCACTAGCATCGAAGTGCGAAATCACTGAATTTCACCAAAGTGCTACTTTCACTAACATGCTTGAAAATTTTCCTAATGGCATGTAATCTATATCCTACTAGTTCACACCTTGTCTAATTGGACATTTATATGTTAAATTCACTACATTTACTTAAGAATTAAAAAAATAATTTAAACTTTACTTCTTTTACAATATAATCCTTATTAACATGAAAATTCACTATACTCTCTAATTTCACTATAATTTTACTTTTCATCTATTCACTAATAGATCACACTTCATTCACACCCTATTAATAAATATTTTAATTCACATGTCTAATTTTATACACTTTATAATTTAGCCTATTCTTACTACAATTTAGTCCATTTATTCAAATCTATTCATTTTTGTAATTAAAATCCAATTCATATTTTCACTACTCATTCATAAATACATATATTCTTTGACATATTCACATACAAATTAATCATCTAATCATTTTAGTACGACTTACACTTAGGTTAAGTTAGGTAAAGTAAAATTCTTATGAGTACTTACAATCATGTGCTTGAATGAGCTCTTTTTTCTTCCTTCACTCTTTTGTTACTTCTTTCCCCTTGTCAAGACCTTGTTGATCATCTCCCTTCTCTTTCTCTTCATTAACATATCACACACATACAAGATTTAATATGAAAACAATAATCACATATCATTTCCATGTACTTTTAATGAAATAAACATGAAATACTTAAAGAAACCTCATTATACTTACCTTGAACTTTTACTCAAATCCTTAACATCACTTTTCTTTTTCCTCCAATGTGAACACTAGTTAAATTTACAAGAAATTAAGCTTGTTATGGGGTTTCTTTTTTAATTTCACTAAGAATCCATGAAAGATTTTGAAGATTTTGAACTTGAGGCGGTTGGAAATGATGGAAAGGATTAAATGAAAAATAAAATAAAATTTGGTTAAAAGGAAGATGGAGGGTGACATGAAAGAGATGAAAATTAAAAGGTTTCTCCATTTTTCTACAACAAAAATCTAGTTGAATTAATATTTTAAATTATTATATTATTTAATAAAAAATCTATACGTCATCATATACTTCTAGTGGTCCACATTTAATTTCAATTTGGTCCACAATTTATAACACTCTCTTAGTTAAATTGCCCTTCTAATCCTTCCTCTTTTTCCTATCAATCTAATTCAATTAATCTTATTTTCTTTACACTTTTGGCCCAACACTTCTCACACTATTGTGATTTAGTCAATACCTTAAATTAATTTCTTTCAATTAAAAAATCTTCTAAATTCCTTATTGTATCCAACTACCTTCTCTACTAATAATCAGGATTCCGATTTTATTTACTTCAAAAATTCTAATATGTGAAAATCTTAAAATAACACTATTCTCATATCAGCAGGTATTATGTATGTTACAAATAACATACACTAAAATTGCATTTATAAATATAATAAAAAATCTAATAAACACCAAAAATATTGGTAAAAGAATAATAAAATATTAATAATTCTTCATAATTGGTCGCTCAAAAATTTGAGAATATACGCATAGCAAGTTAATTTAGAGATATTTAGTTTGCTCTCTTATTTTTACTTGTACTACATATATAAGCATTGTTTTTTAAATTAGATAGGTGGTCAAATTGGTAAGTGTAACACCTGGTTATTACTACTAACCCAAAATTCAAGGAAGTTACGATTAAATTGGGAAGATTAGCAAAATTTTGAACTCCATTGGAAGCTTTAGAAAAGTCGTGGGTTGAATTGTGAATAGTTGGATCTTAATTTTGGTTCGGTTAGAATGGAACTGGCTGGTTTCATAGTGGGAGCAAAATGATTAAAGATGAATTGATGTGGCGGACGGTGAAGATCGTGCCAAAGGAGTTTATATACATATGTGTGTAAGAGTGTGAAGAAAGAATTTCTCTAGTTTCTCTGAGGAAGGGAAGGATTTAGCTAAAAGCAGCTCTGCATATCACAACAGTCGTGTGAATTGAAGTATGGTAGTAGAGAAATTGGGGAACTGGTAAGTTTCCTTACCTCTTTGTACTTATATATTAAAGAAAGAGATAGGGTAAGAACTCCTAGTCACTTCTTACAACGATAAATTTTGGATTTTTAAGGTTTGAATGCCTTCAAGATAACCAATAAGTGGTTGTTATGTTTAGCTTCCAAGACAAAGGAGGCTTTGGCGTTTGGAAAAAAAAAACTAAGCTATTAAAAATAAAGAAGCAAAGTGAGTTTCTCCACTCTATTATTGGAATGCTTAGTACCTATTTTAACTCTGTGATAAGTTTTGTGATAATAAATTATAACCTTGTATGAAATTTGCTTAATGAATGGGTATTCGCCAAAATAGTTTGATATATGTATTATGTTTTAAGTGATAACATATTCGGTGCTGGTATGTAAGTAAAATGTGTGTATTGTATGATTAAAATAGTGGGGAATAATGAGAGGATATATAAAGTTAGGAATAGGAAAGGGTGATTCTATTAGGTTTTGGCATACGGCGCTGTTGAGTGCACCTATGATGTGTAAAGTTTCGGGCCTTGTGAAAGGGACACTGCAATGTTCAAGCATCAAGGTCAGGAATGGTGAAACGGATGAACGAGTGGAGGAATAGGGAAATTGGAATTTTGTTAAGATTTCACCGTATGGGATTATTAGGAGCAAACCGCGATGTACGAAGCTCCAAGCCTTGTCGGGAGGGGTACACTTTAGTGTTCAAGCATCAAGGTATATCTGAGATGGATCAATATTGATAGTATAAGGTTCTAGAGCATCACTGTTCCGGCAGTCAGCATGCTCTATGGGGCAACACCGCCAACAATGTTAGGTCCTTCGAGGCGACACCTCAAAGAGGTATAAGGTGTAAGACTATGGCTCGATTATAGCAACCAATATAGTCCACCATGACAATAAATACGGGGTAGTCTGTCTGGACAATAAACATGGGGTAGTTTGACAGGATAATAAACATGGGATAGTCCATTAGGATAGTATACATAGAATAGTCTGTCGGGATAGTAAACACAAGGTAGTCCGTCGGGGCAATAAACACAGGATTATACTGGGAAAGATCGCAAATTAACACACCAGTAAAGAATCCGCCAAAGGTAATGATAAGAGCGGATTAGAGAATTTCTCAAACTAACCAGGGTAAAAAGAGGAAGTGACTTATCAGATAAGGAGGTATATGTATCGTGTTCAATTTGAGATTGTCGAAAGAGGTACGGATCCCACACTATTGAGGGAAATGCAGAATTGGGCTAAACAATAGGTCAACCACTAAGTAGACGTGAGTTTAGGAAAAACCTACCAGGGTCTTTAGGGAAAAAAGTGCCAGCCCAAGGTTGAATGACTAGCTGAGTCTGCCAAGGATAGTGATAGGCAGGAGCCCGTCAAGACCATGGAAAATGATAATGATCCTGATGGTCTACCCCAGGCGAAAGTTGCAAGTCAAAAGAAACCTCATTGAGAAAGGGACCGAAAAAAGCGAGTACTGTAAAGGTTACACTGCAAGCTTCAGTGTCTCGAGCAGAAGGGAATGTTATATATACATATTGTGTTCTGGAAAAGACCCACATTTTAGTAGTTATTGAAAAAGAAATTTAAGCATCGCTAGCCTGGAATATTAAAAATGAGTATCAAGGACCCTATCCATTAATGAATGGCTCAAGGTAGCGAAAGCACTAATTTTGCCAATTGAGTTGGCAAATTGTCCTACGAAAATAGGGAGGTTGATTTTAAGCCAAATGCCTTATTTTCACAAGATCTATGTAAGTATATATACAAGCTATGTGCAGATCTCACTGAGTTCATTCGAACTTATGAAAGTGTTGCTTGAATGCAGGATTAGGTAAAGATATGGGTATCACGAGGGACCAAGCCAATTTCTAACGGAACAAGTGGCACGCTGTAGCTATTCACGTATATAGAGGGGCACCCATAGAGCCCTTGCCCCATGATTTAAGTCGAGTAAGTCCATATTTGAGTATAATTCCAATGGTTGTAATTAGATGTTGGAATTAGGGTCGTAAGGATTACTAATCAGTTGTGAACAAGATTCATATTATTTAGACTTAAAAAAATTTTGAGTTATTAAAGTATGAAATTAAATCCGAAACGAAAGTATTGTTTAAGTTATTCAGTTTGGCGTAGCATCTGGTACCCAGATCTGGCGATCATGTCAGGTATAGGGTGTAACGCCCCAAAGATCTTTAATATTTATTTTTGTATGTTTGTGACACAAATGTGTATCTGCTTCAGTGGTTATGTGTTCTGGGAGTTTCTGAGAAGTCTTGGGTTCAAGCCTTAGCTTGGCAAAATTTTGTTTTTATTTGAATAAACCCCTATCTTTAGACAGTAGGCTTATAAATAAATATTGTTAATTTATGTCAGAATAGGCCTGCTAGTCTAGTAGTTAAGAGGAGTGTAAATGAGCTAGAGATCTAGAGTTCGAGTCCTTGCGCTAGCAAATGAGTTGTTTTTGCTGCTTGTGACGTGTGAGTGTTTTGGTGCAGTCGAAATACTCAGTGGTTGAGCAGTTGTGGGATTGGTTAAGAAATTTGAAGTGTGTGGGGAAAGTGGACGGTTGTTGTTGAGGATTTTGAGGAAAGGATTAGGGAATGGGATGAGATTGAATTGAACTTGAACTCTGTTTTCCCAAAATTTCGGCACCCTCTTCCCAAACTCTCCAGGTTTTGACGGCAAAACCCTTTCCCCTTAGCTGAAATCTCTTTTTGGCAATTCGGCTTTAGCTTGTTATTTTTTTCTCTGAAATTTTCGGTAACTGCGTTCTTCTCTGCCGAATTGCATTTCGTTCTCCCCTCTTCACTTTGTTTTTTTTTTTCCTCTTCTTCTTCTTTCTTGAACCCTTCTCTTATGCCGAATTTGTGTGTTGGTTATGATTTTGTTCTCTAGCCGAACCTTTTCTCAATTTCAGCTTTGGGCTACCAATTTTCTCAAACCTCAGTCGACTATCCGACGTTCATTGGTGTTGGTATTGCTATTCGATTCCTTGATCTCCTTTGCAATTCAATTTTGACCCTTCTTAAGGCAAATCTTCCATCCCATTATTATCAGGTTTTCTCTCCTTCTTTTACCATTGCTGTGTCAACTCTTTCCTCTTTTGCTCTGTCGAATTTGGGTGCTAATTTTATTCTGCGATTTTACGTTTTGGTAAGTGGTGTTTCGTTTTGATTGAAACTAGTCCTACGAATATTGGTTAGTAAGTGTTTCGATTGGATTGCAGAAATTAGTGGCTATTTGATTTCGACAGTTTAAGTGGGCAAGCCTTGGTTGTTCAAACGTGGTAAGTGAATGACGGTGAATTGATTAAGTAATTTGCATAGGGTCATGATAAATTTGTTACACATGCGACTAATCGATTATTTATGATTGAATTTAGATTGGAGTGCTCAAGGACTGGGTACGCTTTTTCGCAAACAAGGTGTGTAAACACAATCACGATTATGGAAATCGGCAAAAACAAGAATAAATGAACGTTGACGCTACACGGGCGTGCGCTCGTCCGTGTGGTAGGCCGTGTGACTAAACATTGGTGTGTTATTGACGAGGCTGGCCATGTAAGATTTCATGGGCCGAGCTGAACTGGGCCGTATGGGCCCTACACGGGCGTGTGGAAATTTTGGGCCATGCCGTGTAATCCACGCGGCCAAGGCCATGTGGACCACACGGGCATGTGGGCCCACATGGGCCAGCAACATGGGCTCGAGGGCCCATTTCCACTGTTTGTCTGCTAAGGTTGCACGGGTCGCCAGACGCGACTGTGGACCTACTGGTGGGTCGGTAAGCTTACTTAGACCGCTAATTAACTGAATGACTATTATGCCCCTGTATGATATATTTATATATGTACATGTAAGCCTATATTTTAGCATGCTATATAGACTGTACTGAATACACACACGATATTATGATATGACAAGACATGATTGCATGATGCATTGCATGGGGATGGGTTGTTATTAATCGGAGGAATTGTATTGAAAGGCTTCAAGCCTAAATTACTTGCAAACCAGCTGCATATCACTGTGTAGTGCCGCATTCGGTGCTTTCTGGAGTGTAGGGATGGGTGGGTTGATTATATCCCCACATGGAGTGTAGGGTTGGACGGAGATGGAGTGTAGAGGCTGGATGGGTAGGACTTGTTTACTGTTTCATATGTTACTGCATTGGTTAATGTTACTGTAATGGGCCAAGGCTCAAACACATGATTGTTCTGTACTGAGATGGGCCAAAGCCCAAACTGAAGTTGTCATTGATACTGTAAAAGGGCTTAGGCCCTGACTGTGTTTGTTTTCTATCTATTTGCTAATATGGGATTACACACTGAGTTTTCATAAACTCACCCATCTGTTTTAACTGTATAGGTAATTCCCAGTCATAGGCGGATCGGTGCAACGGAGGACACAGATTCGATTTAGTATTTTATGATTTCAACTAAATTTTGCGGTATTTTATTGTAATAAGGGCCTTTGGATTTATATTTTTAAATTTGGGATTTTATTATTGTTTTGGTTTATAACTGCTAGCAGTAGGAAAAGCCGCGAGTTTTCAGAAAGATAAATGTTTTAACAAAATTTCCTCAAATATGCAACTGATTTAAAAGCATCCGCAATAAATGACGCTTTGAAAATTAATAACATTTTTAAAAGTGAATAAATTTTCAATGATTCATGTTTTGAAAATGAACGACCCGTTTTTAGAATCATCATTGAATAACCCAAAGTGATTAAATAAAAATGAGGATTTCAACGACAACATATTTTACAAAAATCACTTCAATGTGACATCGTCAGATTCGACCATAACGTCCAGGCCAGGTTTGGGATGTTACATTTTGTGGTATCAGAGCCAGGTTACAAAATTCTATTGTGGATTGGGTTTTAAAACTTGAAATTCTAAAGAACTGCTTTCAAATGATTTGAAGTGTTTTGAAATGTTTTACTGAATGTGTGGCACATCGAGTCTCCGACGCCGATCCTGTAAGTTCTTTCTAAAAATTGGATTATAATTGTGACTGAAACTGTTATATGTTCTAAGTTGAAACTACTATAGGTAGTATATCTTACGACTACCATAGATGTACTATATTAAAAACACTTAAGATAGTGTATACTAAGACTGTAGCAGGCACTACGATTTACGAAAATAGACACTAAATTACTATACTGTCTCGCATAAAACTTTGATTAACAAGTAATGAAATTGTAAACTGATCTACATTAAAATGTTAATACAGATAATACAAGATTAGACAATGAGCACTAGAGGTACTTGCAAACGGGACACAAGAGGCCGTGGTAGAGGCCGTAGAGGCACTCTAGTTGGGTCCTCGTCATCTGGCCATATACCTAATTTAGAAACCAGTGAGACACCGGCTTAACTTGTGATTGAGACTGGGTCTCATGATCGAATGGCTAGGGACGACGCACTGTCCTAAGCCATGTTAAGAATTCTGGAGAGGGTCGTTGGGACCAATACTGGTACTGGGGACCGAGGGTCGGTTACAGAACGACTTCGGTCCAATGGAGCTGAGATTTTTAGAGGTATTGCTGGAGTTGCCCTAACGTGGTTGAGTACTGGATAGAGGCCACGGAGAGAATTATGGACGATCTGGATTGCACCCCGAGCAAAAAATTAAAGGGTACTGTATCACTGTTAAGAGATGAAGCATGTCAGTGGTGGCTCACTGTAAAGGAGGGCACTCAGCCCGAACGACTGACCTGGGAATTCTTCAAATCTGCCTTCCAAGGAAATACGTGGGTGCCAGTTATGTGGATGCCTGGAGGAGAGAGTTTTTAAATCTGACTCAG
Organism: Gossypium australe; assembly: GCA_005393395.2. Taxonomy (NCBI): domain Eukaryota; kingdom Viridiplantae; phylum Streptophyta; class Magnoliopsida; order Malvales; family Malvaceae; genus Gossypium; species Gossypium australe. The sequence continues at coordinate 56,959,915 of CM016618.1, forward strand.
GGGGACAATTCAGTGGCCAAATATGAGGCCGACTTCTTAAGGCTGAGCCGCTATGCGAGAAGTATAGTAACGACTGAGTACAAGCGATGTGTTCACTTCAATGTGACATCGCTAGATTCGGCCATAACGTCCAAGCCGGGTTTGAGGTGTTACATAGGGTGTTAGAGTAAGGCTATCGATTTGTCAATTTGATTGGTCCAATCAGTTCGATTAAAAAATTGTTAAAAATTCAAAATAAATTAAGCCCCTAAACTTTGAGGAAAAAATCAATTAAGTCCCTCCTAGAAAAACGCACTCAATTAAGCCCTCGAACTTTCGAATTGCATGAAGTAAGCCCTTTGACCAATGTTTTCCATTTTTGACCATTACAATGTTGACGTGGCTATTAATGATGCTGATGTGGCGCTCCATGTTAGCGACAGCTGTTGATGTGGCAATGTCACATCAACTGCCATCTCAGCAAAACAATTAATTTTAAAAAAAATTAAAAGAAATATTTTCTTGCTAGTTCATTCATTTCAAACTTATTTTTTTAATTATAAAAAGTATTTTATAAAAAAATTAAATATTTTATAAAATGACTAAATATAAATTTTAATTTTATTAATAGTAGTATTTAATTCTGTTAATATTACCTATCCCTTCCAACACCTAATCATCAACATACGGCTGTTCTTCCCTGCATTGAGACATGTTGAATTGCATTTCCACTAGCCTTTGCTTCTTTGGCTCATGGTGCATTGCCTCTACAACAGAACACGAAATGGGGTTACTGTAATTGTAATACAATGAGCTCTCGAAGCTGTGTATGGACATCTCTAACACGCTGTTCTAGTTCGCAAACAACATCCTTATGTCCCATCTTGCCTCGGTCAAGAAACAGGATATGTTAAGGCCAGACATGGTGATTGAATGGATTTTGAGAATCAGTGGTTGCTGTTGTGGTTTGGAGCATATCTTGAATGAATTTGGACATACTCTTGTCCAGATGCATTTTAAATCTGGACTATAACATATCTAGATTCATTTTAGACTTCACTTTTAAATAGTTTTTAATTTTAATTTTTTTACAAATTTATAAATTTTTTTAAAAAATATTTTTTTATAATTTAAAAAAATTAAATTTGAAATGAATGAACCTAGACAATAATTGTCCAAGCATTACAGCAAAAAAATATTGCTAGCATGGCAGCTGACATGGCATTGTCACATCAATAACTGTCGCTAACATGGAGTGCCATATCAGCGCTATAACGGTCAAAGATAAAAAATGTTGGTCTAAGGGCTTAATTGATGCAATGTGAGAGTTTGAGGACTTAACTGACTGTATTTTTTGTGGAGGGGCTTAATTGATTTTTCGCCAAAGTTCAGGGGCTTATATACCCCTTTAGCTTTTATTTTTATATTGAACTAATATAATTGTTTGTGTATGTAATATATCAACATAAAATGGTGTTAAGTCGATAATGTTGTTAATGATTTATGAAAATTGAATCAAATCAAGATTTTATATATAAAATTTCACAAAGACAAAGTTTATATGTGACTTTACACATTGGATCAAATTTCATGTATAATTTTAATATTTATCCCTATTTTAAAAATTATTTAGGTTTAATGTTTTGTTGAGAGAACAATGGTAAAAACTATTTATATCTGAACAATTATCTATCTTATATTTTGAAAATCACATAAATGTTTTTTTTTAAAAAGCATACGACATATTTAGTCTAACATCTTTAAAATTTTGAATAAACTATATTAACTGTCTTTAAATTCTGTTTAAAATTATATTCAGTTATCTAACTATCACAAGTTACATAATAGGCATTAATGTTATGAATTTGTTATATCTAATCACTTGTCAAATAACTTCTGTTAAAGGGATGACGCCACACGTTAAGTCAAAGGGTTATTAACTAATCGAACTCCTGAATTATAGCTAAAATATCATTCTATACTTTTAATAATTTTCTTATCAATAATTCTTTAAAATTTTTAAAATATATAATAAACAAATGATATTTAAAATATATAAATTTATAAAAGTAATTAAAAATTTTTAAAATTCTAAAAATATTAAAAAATTATAAACAATTTCTAAAATAATAAAAAATTAAGAAGTTGTAAAACCATTATTAAACAATCTATTCACAGAAATAAAAACACATTGTTATTTGATTTATAAACCTTTTTTTTTTCTAAATCTACATAGTTGGATTTAGGTTTGAGGTCTTTTCTCCCTAGTAAAGGGTCAATGTGATTTTTAATTTTGAGGTATGTTCGAAAAATAAAAAAATTTAAATAAAAATGTTCAAAAATGAATTTGGACAAAAATTAATATCCGTTTTCTAATAATTTAACTTACTTTGATAATGGTTTAACTTACTTTTTTTATTTTATACATATGCAATTTAACTACTGTTGCTTATAACTTGAGTTCTGATGTATAATTGTTGAAGTGGAATTTTTTAGGTTGCCATGAAATTGAAATGGATTGTGAATTTTACTAGTATTTTTCTTTTCTTTTTTTTAGTATAAACGCACATGGTTTTATCTATTTTACTGTTTGAGTATAGTTTTGTTTGGATTGGGGTAGTATTTAAATAAAGTTCTCTCAATATTGTGGATTTTAGGATTTGAACTTAGTCCAATGCTTGGGGAAGAAGTTCACCTTCACTTCTTCCAACTACTACTTAATAATTTTTTTATGATTTTTATTAATTTTAAAAAAATAATTTTAGAACTATTGTAAAGAAAAATGTTAAAACCATCGAAAGGATATTTTTAACTATAGTTCAGGGGTCAAATTAATTATTAATCTTTTGATTTAACGTGTCACATCATCTCTTAACATAAGTTAACAAATGAGTAACTAAAATATAACAACTCGAAAATGTTAATAACTATTACATAATATTTGAAAGTTCATTAGCTGCTCGGAGAATATTGGTGTAACTTACCTAAAAAAAAAAAATAGAGTGGAGGTTAACATGGGACAAGTCAGTTGTCAAAATTTTACAAACCAGTCCACTACACTCTATCCTGAAGTCAAAAAATATCTACTCTTCTTTCTCTGAAAGTATTTGGGGAGTATTATTTATAATTTTAAATTTAATCATTCTGAACTAAGAAGGATCTTGTACAACTATATAATAATAAATTTCAAGTCATTAAATTATTATAGGAGAAATTAAATTCTAAAATATGGAGTAATAACGACACAGGAACCCTAGCTAGATAAAGGAAATAATATATAATATTTTTTAATATACGATATGATACAAAATTTTAATATAAAATATTTATTAATTTTTTACAAAACAACAAATATTATTTTGCGTATGTTAGGTTTAGCATTAAGAGTTTGGCAATTAACTATTTACCGAGTCTCAACTCACTTGTGAAATGACCAAAAACATATTATTTTATAAAGCAACAAGTGTTATTTTGAGAGTATTTTTATTTTTATTTATACTTTTATGTAAAATCTAGAAAAGTAAAAGTATATAAGGGGTTCAAGCATGCATATTTAAACCTAAAACATTATAAGATTCACTCTCTTAATTTTATTATTTCAACCAAAGCCATATTTTATTTTTATGTATTTTTTGTAATTTTATTATATAATTGTTTTCATTCACATTCAGAGTATATTTTAAAGATATAAATCTAAAACAATACATGTATAGAATGATATTTAAATTTGAAGCACTATCACATTCATTCCCTCAATTTTATCATTACAACCAAAATCATATTTAATTTTTATGTCAACTTTTAAAAAATTTGTTATATAATTATTTTAATCTGCATAGTAAGTGTACCTTAATTTAATATATACAATTTTAAAACTCGTGGTCAGTATTTACTTTTTTTAATTGATCTGCAGAATACAAAAGATTAATTACTGAATTTATTTTAATAAATAGATTGAGAAATAAACAAATGTGTAAATGAGACAGCTAACAATCTCTTTACATTGTTTACGAAGATAAAACAATTTAATAACTAAAAATGAATTATTTAGTCAACCTAACCGGATCCTTAGAGCTTTGATAACATGGGACAAGTGGGTAGTCAAAATATTACAACTGGTGTAGCGACACCAGTCCACCACACTTGTCTTCGAGTCTAACTTCAACCCCCTCACGCGATAACATAAATTTTATATTCATTGAATTCTAAAAGATGGTGTAGTCGTTGAATTCTTAGTCATTTGTGCATGTCAAGCCATGGTCAGCGATTAAGTGCTAAATAAAGCTATCTGTTTTCTTACCATGGTAAGAGCTATTTAATTAATGCATTACCTATGTCTTTGACAATTCTCATATAAAAACCAACTATTTATAGCTTCAATTATTTGATATCCTAATTATTTTTTAATATATTTAAAAATAAATCATGTAGATGAAGAAAATTTTTGACCCATTACAAAATACCACGCGATAATCCAAAATTATTATTATAGGTCAAAGTCAAAGGATAAAAATAATAATATCATATTTATGTCATAATTATTTTTCTTTAATTAGTTTAAATTAATTAAAATAAAAAATAAAAAATTATATTATCACTACTTAAAAATAAAATAATTATGTAATAATATTAAATGATTATTTTATCTTTAATTAAATAAATAAATAATAAATAAAAGAGTTTAACTTCTTGCAGGATAATCAAATGAAGAAGTTAAATTCTACTAGAACTACTTTTTATTCAAGTAATTGACACTATAAAAAGGGGTCACCTCAAGGCATTCTACATATACACAAGTTTAAGAAGCACGGAAGGTCTCTGCAGAAACCTTTGAAGAAGTCAATGAACTTGAAGAAAATTTGAAGAACGCCGCACTAATTCTAGAAAAAAGTGACCTTCCAATCCAGTTCAATCGTCGAGAGGACGACAAAAGTCGTTTTTGAAGAAAGTCCAACCCCGTTTCAATACCAAGTCGGCACAACACTTGAAGCAGTCCATACCCATCTAAGATCAAGTCAAACGACCCTTGGATCAAAAATCTAACCAGATGGAAGAATTAGATGAGATTTTTTTTTGTATTCCAGAAATTTCTAAAGATTGCAACTTTTCATTTGAATTTATCAATAATTTTGACTCTAAATTTTCAAATCGACTTTCAACTCAAATTTTGTGTGTATAAATTTCTGTCATGCCCCGAAATATATAGGGTTTGACGAAATGACTAAACAAGAAATATGCTTTAGACCAAATGGTTAAGTGTTAGCTTCCTTCCCCATAGAACCTAGGTTTGAGCCCTCTCCTTCCCATTTCATTTTCTTTTAATTTCGGCAAGGTAGGGTAAGTTACCTTTGTCACCCCTACAGTTTACAAGCCCTAGCTATTTAGTCATTTTTTCCCATTTTAGTTAGGTTTCCTCTTTCAAATTTTAGTCAAATTCCTCGTCTACTTCTTTTCTTTCTATTTTATTTTCCTCTTCTTTTCTCTCATACTTGCATTATATTTTAACCCTTGAACTATTGATTATTTTTCTTTTCCATATCAAATAAATCCTTGTTTCTTTGTTTTCTTAAACAGTTTTAGAGTGATTATCAAATACAATCTATTACCTTTGCCAAGAACCGATTAATGTGTTTCGTATCAAGGATTAAATATTGTATTTTCGTAATATTAATGTACAACATTAATCTTTAGGTTCGATTAATCAATTTTCTTGGAATCTTGCCAAATCTTTTATTAATCTTGTGAAATATTCATACCAGCCATTAATCCATGAGTAAATGTCATTTGAAGGACCAAATCTAAGTGAATCGGATCAGAATCAAGTGTGAAGAACGTCAATCGGACCCGCGGTGAAAAGTATGTTCTTTACCAAGTGAATTGATAGAAAATCGTGTGAAGTTTAGGGCTATATGGTCGCCCATATGGGTGTGTGGAGCACACAGACATGTGCCTCTGTAAATCTTAAGCTAGTTCGTGTACGACATGGCCACATCCCTTCTACACAGACTACAACACGGCCGTGTCCCTCCTGTAAGGTAACTTTACTGTTTCTCACATGGCCTCAGTTTGTTACACAACCTTATGACCCTTATTTTACAGTTTTCCCCAGGAATTTGTGAATTGTTCTATTTAGTTCCTATATAGTCCCTAACTATTTTTAGAGTTTCATTTCACTCAATTGAATCCTTGATAATATGTATAATTGAAATCTATGATTTGATTGCCTGAATTATTACTGTTATATGCATTATATGTGAATGATACATGCATACTGTTATTGTATTTTTGATAAATTGTATTGTTCTTTCTGTCAGTATAATACTGATCGTATGCACAACATGCCTACTGCTACTATTGAACCGAATACATGTTAAGTATGTCTATTGTTTCTGCACTGATCTGTTATAAGCATGTCATATTGCATTGCATGTGTAACAGTCCAATTTAGACCCTAGTTGGAACAGTGGTTTCAGAACCATGAATCCGAGTTGGAATAATATTTTTAATATTATTTTCTGTGCCTATGATATGTGACTAAGCATGTGTTAAAGTTCAGTAAGTTTGTAACATCCTTAAATCGGGGTTCTGCATTTTGCTTGTGTTGCATGTGATGAATTGTCTATAATGTTCATTTATCATGTTCTGGGGTCTAGTTATAACCCTGGATTAGGCCTGAGTTAGGGCTAAAAATTTCATTTTAGTACTTAAAAGGAAGGAGCTAGATAAAGTAGGGGTTAAAAGAATTTATTGGAGGTTTGTGACTCAAAGAATCAAGTGGAAAAGTGGCAAGGAGGCGCCACTTAAGCACCAGGGAGATGACGCCACATGCAGGGAGGGAGTGCCTGTGTTCGAGCAGCAGGAATTGCACTCCTGCTTATTCTTTATCACGCCACAAGCAAGGAGAGGAGTGCTCAGGTGGGACTCTCTTGAATGGATGGAGAGGAGAAATTTGTGGAGTTTGACCCGTTCAAACGAATTTAAACTGATGGAAGGGAGGAAATCTAGGAGTTTGAATTATTTCAAACTCATTTGAAGTGTTGGCTGAATTGTGGACTTTGGGATGAGTGCTCAGCTGAAATTGGTAAGGTGAGGGGCAAGGGGAACAATCGGTTTAGGGGGATTCATTTTGGGGGGTGGCCGAATGTCCATGGTAGCCGAAATTTCTTTCTTCCTTTTTCGGCAGCTCTTGTGTTTGGCCGAATGACTTGTGCATTATTTGTTGAATAGCCGAAACTTCAATAGCCATTTTCTTCTTTTCTTTTCGGTTCACTTGGGTTAGCCTATTACCGAATTCATCTCTTGTGCTTTTCTTCTTTCTATTTTGTTCAAAGCTGAAACCTATCCTCACATCTTCTCCTCCGTTTTTCTTTCTATTCCGTTCTTTCTCTTCTCTCAAACCCATTGCCGAATCTACCTCCTTCCACTTCTCTTCTCTTCACCATCCTTCCCGAATCAAACCACTACTCAAGCCGAATCTTGATTCCATCTTTCCCATCTTTTCTATTTTATTTCAAAAGCTGAAAGCTTGTTGTTTCTCTTTCGGTTTCATCAAGTACCTTGGCTGAATACTTGGCTCATAAATCTTCTCTTCTTGCGATTTCTCTTCATCATCTTAAGTGCCGAAATCAAGTTTGCTTTTGGGGACATAGCCGAATCTTCTGGTAAGGGATCTCTTCTTTTCTTCTTGACCAATTTGAGTAATTCCGAACCTCTTCTGTCTTTCTGTTGATATTTCTTCAATCGTGGTAATCAAGATCTTAACTTATTCTTGTCCCATGTGGTAGCCGAAACCCTTAACACCAATTGGAGATGCCGATCTGTGGTGTTTAAAGGCCAAAGCAGTCATCAAGGTAAGGGGCGACAAACTTATTTGGTTTCGGGATTCATGTTATGGCCGAATGGCCTTTGGATTCTTAGTGTTGTATTAAAACCGATTGTAGGGAGGAGCAACGTTCGGGATCACATTAGTTGCGTAGTTTCGGGATTCGCTTAGATTTACAAATAGCCAGGTGTGTAACGCTTACACACTTTATTAGTATGATAATGCTTATTATGTTACTGTTATAACCATTGGCTTCAGCGACTTTGCCTTGTTGGCCTGAACTTGGAAACCGGTAAGTCCCCTGTTATGTGATTTTTGATATACATCATCATGTTTTGTTAAATGCTATGCTATGCGTTATTGCATGATTTCATGATATTATGACACGTATGATATGGACAAGATGATGGGGATTGATGAGAGGAGGGGGACGATTTATTTGGACTGTCACCAGTGGTTTTGACCACAAGACGGGTTGGCCCCATCATTTGATTTGTGACTAAGGTCACCAGTGGTTTTGACCACACTATTATTATTTGTGACTAGTCCTAGTGGTTTTGACCACCAGTGGTTTTGACCACACTTATGATATTTGTGACTACGATCACTAGTGGTTTTGACCACATATTGATATTGTGACTCGTCCCAGTGGTTTGGTACCACAGTGGGTTGGCTCCACATGATTATTACGGGATTGTCATCAGTGGTTTTAACCACACGATGGGTTGGCCCCATCACTTGATTTGTGACTACGGTCACCAGTGGTTTTGACCACACCGATATATTTGTGACTTCGGTCACCAGTGGTTTTGGCCACCAGTGGTTTTGACCACACGGGGTAGATAAAGGAGATCGGATGGTTAGGTTATGGGTTGCATGATTTGCATGTTTTACTGATGATCTGTGTAAGTGCTTGAACCATCGGGTTGGGGATTTATACACTAAGTCTCAGTGACTCACCCCTTCCCTTATATTTTGCAGATGAAGCATAGATCGCGGATATGGAGCCGAGGAGGACTCGAGGTGGCCATGCATCTACATTTTGGGTTTCAACTTTAAACTACACTTTCGGTTTATTTACTTTTTTTTTAAATTTGGTTTTGGGTTTTTGTAATAAGGCCACTAAATCTTATTATTTTGGGTTTTATAATTTGCTTTTATTTTGATTATATTATACACATGTTGAATATAGTGACTTGTTAAATTAACCGGTAAAAAGCAATGTTTTCAAAACTATATCTCTTCGGGTTTTCAAACGTTACCATCGGGTAACAAAGTTCACAAAATAATAAGGTTACTTGGATGTTTTATAACTCTAAATTTCAAACCACTTTAAAGACAAATGGTTTTAAACCTGATTGTACTCATCGCATGCAGTTTTTAATAAGTATCCAATGTTTTTAAAATCGGTAATTACAAATGGGTTTTCAATCACGAGTTTTCCAAGTATTACAACAACTACCAAACAACCTCAACATCATGTATTACTGAGTTTTCTAAACCCTAAAGCAATAAAAGAGTCTTCTTTAAAAAAATTATTCGACCAACTTATGTTTTCAAAATGTTTTCAGCCCGTAACATACCAGATTCGGTCGTGGTGTGTTGACCGGGTTTGGGGTGTTACAATTGTGGTATCAGAGCTAGGTTCAACAGCTCAGCTGTGGGCCCGAGGCCCAAAAATGTTTTAAAAGGATTATGAAAGGCTTTTATGGGGAAAGTGTAGTGATGAAAGCATGGCACCGAGTCTCCGGCACCAATCCGCCCAGGTAAGTACCCCAAACTATTGTTTGTTGATTATATGATTATAATGATGGCATGATTGAATAGTACTAGGAACTACTATAGAGACTGGAACCATAGGATGATGTGAACTCGCGAAACAAACTCTTATTAAACCCCTCATAAGACTGTGCTTTAATAGACAGTGGAATAAAGGTCTAACGCATAAAACTTTTAATCAGCTTGAATATATCGGTAGATATGAGTGCTCGTGGACGTGGGCGTAACACTCGTGGATGAGGTAGGGGTAGGATGACGGTCTCGGAACCCGTAGGGTCCAGACATGGGTCGGAAAACGAGGTACCACCGCCGCCAGCTGTGGGTGCGGAATATCAGGATCAGACGGGTGGTAATGACGCAGTGTCGCAGGCTGAGCTGTGGGTACTGAAAAGGGTTGCGAGTGCAGGCGTTGGAACAGGACAGAAATCTGTGACCGAGCGACTCAAGGCTAATGGTGCAGAGGTATTCAGAGGTATGTCTGGTGTGGCACCTAGTACGGCGGAGTATTGGTTGGAGGCGACAGAACGTATCATGGACGACCTGGATTTTTCAGCTGAGGAAAAGCTGAAGGGCATAGTATCTTTGCTACGAGATGAGTCATATCAGTGGTGGCTCACAGTTAGGGATGGAGCGATGGCAGATGACCTCACTTGGGAATTCTTTAGGACAGCCTATCAGAGGAAATACATAGGGGCTAGCTATGTTGATGCGCAGCGTAGGGCGTTCTTAAACTTGGTCCAGGGTAATAAGACTGTAGCGGAATATAAGACGGAATTCCTCCGGTTGAGTCGGTATGCACGACGTATTGTGGGCACAGAGCATGAGCTCTGTGTCAGATTTGAGGATGGGCTGAGAGACGAGCTGCGGATGATAATTGCCCCACAGCAGGAACGAGAGTTTGCCGTTTTAGTGGAGAAAGCTAAGGTTGCTGAAGGGGTAAAATAGTCTATAAGGCAGAATCAGGATAGGGGTTGGAATAAAAGGAGTTCTGGGTCATCTGGGTTTTCTGGGAATTAGCAGAAAAGGGCAAGATGTAGTGGGCCAAATCAAGCTGCTAGGCCTGCTGCTGCTAATACTCAGTGGCCGCCACGGTGTGCTTGGTGTGGGAAGTCTCACACGGGAGAGTGTTGGACTGGTAACAGGGGATGCTTTGAGTGTGGATCGCTGGGGCATCGAGTTAGGGATTGGCCACAGAGATCAGCTAGGCTGCAGTCTGAGGATCAAAATCGTGCATAGTTTAGGAGGGATCATCAGCAGCCACAGAGGAGCCGTGGTTCAGGCAGGGGAGGTAATGGCTCTGGTAGAGGCCGTGGAGCACCGGGCAGAGGTGCAGGTGGTACAGAGTGAGACAGCCTGGATTGGTCTACGATGCGAGGCGTCGAGAGGAGGGCGACGCACCGGACATCCTAACCGGTACGTTCTTAATTTTTGGAGTACCTTATAATGCTTTAATTGATGTTGGTTCGACGCACTCGTATGTTGCTAGTAGCATAGTGGGAACCATGAACTTAGACACTGAGATTACTTCTAGGAAGATGGCAGTGATAAGCCCTCTAGGTCACTCTGTAGAAGTAAGTAAACTATATAGGGATGTACCCCTAGAACTTCAAGGGGTCGTGTTTTTGGCTGACTTGATGGAACTGCCGTTTGGGGAGTTCGATCTGATTCTCGGGATGGATTGGCTAGTAAAGTACCAAGCTAGTTTGGATTACGCAGCTAAGCGCATGCGTTGAAGACCATGGAAGGTGAGGAGATGGTGATGATATGTAATAGGAGAGATTACTTATCTAATGTTGTCTCTGCACTGAAGGCTGAGAAAATGGTTAGGAAGGGTTGTGAATCATTTTTGATGCATGTCTGTGCTTTGGAAGCGAAGGATGCAGCTGTGGAGAATGTTTGAACTGTAAAGGAATTTGCTGATGTATTCCCAGAGGAACTACCGGGTGTGCTTCCGGACCGTGAGGTTGAGTTCAGAATAGACTTGTTACCTGGAACCGCGCCAATATCTATTGCCCCGTATAGGATGACGCCAAAAGAATTGGTGAAGTTAAAGGCTCAGATTCAAGAATTGTTAGACAGAGGTTTCATCCGACCGAGTGTATCGCCTTGGGGGGCACCTGTGCTCTTTGTTAAGAAGAAAGACGGGACGATGCGGATGTGTATAGACTACCGCCAGCTTAATAAGTTGACGATCAAAAACAAGTATCCGTTGCCCAGGATTGATGACTTGTTTGATCAACTCAAGGGTGCGTCGGTTTTCTCTAAGATCGACCTTAGGTCAGGGTATCATCAGCTCAAGGTGAAGGAGGCTGATATTCATAAGATGGCATTTTGTACTCGGTATGGGCACTACGAGTTTCTGGTAATGCCTTTCGGTTTGATCAATGCGCCGACAGCATTCATGGACATGATAAATCGGGTGTTTCAGCCGTATTTGGATCATTTCGTCGTAGTATTTATAAACGACATCCTGGTGTACTCGAAATCTGAGGAGGAACATGACGCACATCTTTGAGTGGTTCTACAAGTTCTGAGGGAGAAGCAGTTATTCGCCAAGTTTAGTAAGTGCGAGTTCTGGCTTAAGGAGGTAACTTTCTTGGGTCATGTTGTATCAGCTGAGGGAATTAGGGTGGATCCTCGTAAGATTGAGGCAGTATTGGATTGGAAACTACCCAAGTTGGTTGCAGAGATTCGGAGTTTTCTGGGTTTAGCAGGATACTACAGAAGGTTTGTAGAAGGGTTTTCTTTGATTGCAGTGCCGTTGACTAAGCTGTTGAGAAAAGGGGTTCCGTTTGTGTGGACTGAGAAACAGCAAGAGAGTTTTGACAAGTTGAAGAAGATTCTGACTGAAGCTCCGGTCTTGATTCAGCCTGAGGCAAGAAAGGAATTCACTGTTTATTGTGATACATCACATACTAGCTTAGGGTGTGTGCTGATGAAAGATGGAAAGGTGGTCGCTTATGCATCTCGACAGTTGAGGCCTCATGAAGGTAACTATCCAATACATGATTTGGAGTTGGCTCAGTGGTTTTCGCCTTGAAGATTTGGAGGCATTACTTGTATGGGGAGAAGTCGATAGTGTATACGGATCATAAGAGTCTGAAGTACCTCTTGACTCAGAAAGATTTAAATTTGAGGCAGCGAAGGTGGATCGAATTGTTGAAAGATTACGACTGTTCGATTGAGTACCATCCGGGTAAGGCTAACGTAGTAGCTGACGCGTTGAGTCGTAAGGTGGTAGCGGACTTGCGAGCGATGTTTGCTCACCTTAGTCTTTATGATGATGGGAGTCTTTTGGCAGAGTTGCAAGTAAAGCTGTCTTGGATTGATCAGGTTAAGGAGAGTCAGCTGACAGATGAGGTTTTGAGTGCTCGAAGGTTACAAGTGCAGAATGGTGAGTCTAAGGTTTCAACTTGGTCAGTGATGGAGTATTGTGTTTTCAAGGGAAAGTATGCATGCCTAAGGATGTTGAATTGAAATAGCGGATTCTTCAGGAAGCTCATAGCAGCCCATATGCTATGCATCCTGGGGGCAGTAAGATGTACCGTGATTTGATGGAGCAGTTTTGGTGGCCAGGTCTTAAGCGTGAAGTAACTGAGTTTGTGGGCAAGTGTTTGACATGCCAGCAGGTTAAGGCTGAGCATCAGTTGCCATCAGGATGTTGCAGCCGGTAAAGATTCTGCAGTGGAAGTGGGAAAGGATTACGATAGACTTCGTTAGTGGGCTTCCCCTTACGCTTAGTAAGAAGGACTCGGTCTGGGTAATGGTGGATCGTTTGACTAAGTCAGCTCGCTTCATACCGGTAAGGGTTGATTATTCGCTTCACAAGTTAGCCAAGTTGTATGTGGCAGAGATAGTACGGTTGCATGGAGTGTCTGTGTCAATCATTTCGGATAGGGATCCCAGGTTCACGTCGCAGTTCTGGAAAGCTTTGCATCAGGCTTTGGGTACAAGGTTGGATTTTAGCGCGGCTTTCCATCCGCAGTCTGATGGACAATCGGAGAGGGTAATCCAGATTCTGGAAGATATGTTAAGGGGCTGTATTCTGGATTTCAGTGGTAGTTGGGAGGAGTATCTACCTTTAGCAGAGTTCGCTTATAACAATAGTTATCAAACGAGTATTCAGATGGCACCATATGAGGCACTGTATGGACAAAAATATCATACTCCTACATGTTGGACAGAACTGGGTGAACGGCAGATGTTGGGTCCAAAGTTGGTGGCAGAAATAGAGGATAAGGTTAAGGTGATTCGGACTCGTCTTAAGGAAGTGTTGGACAGGCAGAAGTCTTAAGCCGATCTTAAGCGCAAGATATAGAGTATGCAGTAGGTGACAAGGTCTTTCTAAAGGTATCGCCATGGAAGAAAGTGTTGAGATTTGGGCGAAAAGGCAAGCTAAGTCCTAGGTTTATCGGGCCGTATACGGTGTTGAAGCGAGTGGGACTGGTAGCTTATCAGCTCGAGTTGCCAGTAGAGCTAAGTTAGATTCACGATGTCTTTCATGTTTCCATGCTTAGGCGCTATCGATCAGATCCGTCGCATGTTGTGCCAGTTGCGGATATAAAGGTAAACTCAGATTTGTCATTCGAGGAGGAACCAGTACAGATCCTGGATCGGGATATCAAAGTCCTGCGTAGGAAGTCAGTTCCCTTGGTGAAAGTATTATGGCGGAACCATGGTACGGAGGAGGCCACATGGGAACCAGAGGATGTGATGCGGCGGCAATACCCTCAACTTTTCTGACCAGGTAATTTCGGGACCGAAATTATTTTTAAGGGGGGTAGAACTGTAACATCCTTAAATCGGGGTCTGCATTTTGCTTGTGTTGCATGTGATGAATTGTCTATAATGTTCATTTATCCCTGGATTAGGCCTGAGTTAGGGCTAAAAATTTCATTTTAGTACTTAAAAGGAAGGAGCTAGATAAAGTAGGGGTTAAAAGAATTTATTGGAGGTTTGTGACTCAAAGAATCAAGTGGAAAAGTGGCAAGGAGGCGCCACTTAAGCACCAGGGAGATGACGCCACATGCAGGGAGGGAGTGCCTGTGTTCGAGCAGCAGGAATTGCACTCCTGCTTATTCTTTTTCACGCCACAAGCAAGGACAGGAGTGCTCAGGTGGGACTCTCTTGAATGGATGGAGAGGAGAAATTTGTGGAGTTTGATCAGTTCAAACGAATTTAAACTGATGGAAGGGATGAAATCTAGGAGTTTGAATTATTTCAAACTCATTTGAAGTGTTGGCCGAATTGTGGACTTTGGGAGGAGTGTTCAGCCAAAATTGGTAAGGTGAGGGGCAAGGGGAACAATCGGTTTAGGAGGATTCATTTTGGGGGGTGGCCGAATGTCCATGGTAGCCGAAATTTCTTTCTTCCTTTTTCGGCAGTTCTTGTGTTTGGCTGAATGGCTTGTGTATTATTTGTTGAATAGCCGAAACTTCAATAGCCATTTTCTTCTTTTCTTTTCGGTTCACTTGGGTTAGCCTATTGTCGAATTCATCTCTTGTGCTTTTCTTCTTTCTATTTTGTTCAAAGCCGAAACCTATCCTCACATCTTCTCCTCCGTTTTTCTTTCTATTCCGTTCTTTTTCTTCTCTCAAACCCATTGCCGAATCTACCTCCTTCCACTTCTCTTCTCTTCACCATCCTTCCCGAATCAAACCACTACTCAAGCCGAATCTTGATTCCATCTTTCCCATCTTTTCTATTTTATTTCAAAAGCTGAAAGCTTGTTGTTTCTCTTTCGGTTTCATCAAGTACCTTGGCTGAATACTTGGCTCATAAATCTCTCTCTTCTTGCGATTTCTCTTCATCATCTTAAGTGCCGAAATCAAGTTTGCTTTTGGGGACATAGCCGAATCTTCTGGTAAGGGATCTCTTCTTTTCTTCTTAACCAATTTGAGTAATGCCGAACCTCTTCTATCTTTCTGTTGATATTTCTTCAATCGTGGTAATTAAGATCTTAACTTATTCTTATCCCATGTGGTAGCCCAAACCCTTAACACCAATTGGAGATGCCGATCTGTGGTGTTAAAAGGCCAAAGCAGTCATCAAGGTAAGGGGCGACAAACTTATTTGGTTTCGGGATTCATGTTATGGCCGAATGGCCTTTGGATTCTTAGTGTTGTATTAAAACCAATTGTAGGGAGGAGCAACGTTCGGGATCACATTAGTTGCGTAGTTTCGGGATTCGCTTAGATTTACAAATAGCCAGGTGTGTAACGCTTACACACTTTATTAGTATGATAATGCTTATTATGTTACTGTTATAACCATTGGCTTTAGTGACTTTGCCTTGGGGGCCTGGACTTGGAAACCGGGTAAGTCCCCTGTTATGTGATTTTTGATATACATCATCATGTTTTGTTAAATGCTATGCTATGCGTTATTGCATGATTTCATGATATTATGACACGTATGATATGGACAAGATGATGGGGATTGATGAGAGGAGGGGGACGATTTATTTGGACTGTCACCAGTGGTTTTGACCACAAGATGGGTTGGCCCCATCATTTGATTTGTGACTACGGTCACCAGTGGTTTTGACCACACTATTATTATTTGTGACTAGTCCTAGTGGTTTTGACCACCAGTGGTTTTGACCACACTTATGATATTTGTGACTACGATCACCAGTGGTTTTGACCACATATTGATATTGTGACTCGTCCAAGTGGTTTGGTACCACAATGGGTTGGCCCTACATGATTATTACGGGATTGTCATCAGTGGTTTTGACCACACGATGGGTTGGCCCAATCACTTGATTTGTGACTACGATCACCAGTGGTTTTGACCACACCGATATATTTGTGACTTCGGTCACCAGTGGTTTTGACCACCAGTGGTTTTGACCACACGAGGTAGATAAAGGAGATCGGATGGTTAGGTTATGGGTTGCATGATTTGCATGTTTTACTGATGATCTGTGTAAGTGCTTGAACCATAGGGTTGGGGATTTATACACCGAGTCTCGGTGACTCACCCCTTCCCTTATATTTTGCAGATGAGGTATAGATCGCGGATATGGAGCCAGGGAGGACTCGAGGTGGCCATGCACCTACATTTTGGGTTTCAACTTTAAACTACACTTTCAGTTTATTTAATTTTCTTTAAATTTGGTTTTGGGTTTTTGTAATAAGGCCACTAAATTTTATTATTTTGGGTTTTATAATTTGCTTTTATTTTGATTATATTATACACATGTTGAATATAGTGACTTGTTAAATTAACCGGTAATGTAATATCCGGGATTTAGGGCTTGTGCATTTTTGCTTAACTGTATGAAGTAGCATGCCTATGTGTGTTTTGAATGTGTTTTATGAATTTTGAGAACTTTAGAGTGTAGGTGAATGCCTTAGAAATTACCAGATTTTAAGTTTTAAAGGGGGAGCTAAGCAAGGAGGCCTTAAGGAAATTAGTAGGGGAAATAGGACATAAAAATCAGCTTGTTAGAGTGGCAAGGAGGCGCCACTTAAAGCCTTAGTAAGTACCGCCATAAGCAGGGTGAAAGGACCTAGGTTCGAACAGCAAGGGAAGCAAAATGGGAGTTTTATTTTGCAGCAAGGAGAAGCAGATGTGGATGGCAATGGGACACTTGATGGATGAGCTATGGATTTGGTCAATCTCTTTTTAAAATTTCGGCTAAGGGCAAGGATAATTGTTGATTTATTTAATTTATCTTAAATGGGTAAAGAAGAGAGAAAGTAGGAGAAAAACGAGGAAGCTGATAAGGGAAGAAGAGTGGCCGGCCAAGGGACTCTCTTGAGGTGATTTCCGGCCAAGATAGTAGAGAGGAGTAGCCGAATTTCATAACATCATTTAGCCTCTCTTTCGTTACTCTTTTCTCTCCAAAACCTGTCACTTTCTCTTCTTTTTCTTTTAACCTGTTCTAGCCGAAATCTCTCCCCAAAGATCAACATTGCCGCAACCTCTTCAATCAAAATACCACCATTGCCGAATTCTTCTGAGCATCTCTTCTTTTTCTTCTTTTATTTTGTCAAAGCTGAAAGTTTCTTCTTCTCTTCATAAATCCATCAAAAGCCGAATACTCAAAGCAACCCCTAGCCGATTGTTCACTTCTTGCCAAAGTCGAATCCTTTATTTTTGTGGCCATAGCCGAATGCTCCTCTACCCTCTTGGAGCCGATTAGATCTTTTAAGCAAGAGCCGAATCTCTCCGTCCCAAACAAGGGCATTCGACTGAGTTGGTAAGGGAATCGTAGCATTTAATTTACCATTCTTTTTCTTTTAGACTGGTCGAAATCTAAGAACTAATCCCTATTACTGTTCTTTGGCCAAAACTATGAAGGAGGTTTCGGGATTTGCCTATAGTCGACTACAAGAGAAGATCTTCGGGATTTTAAGAATCTAAGGTAAGCCATGTGTGGTATTCGGCCAAGGGCCATTTTCATAGATTTTGTACAAAAGGTTGACCCTAGTATGTACCATGTAGGATTTCGACATCTTCATAGTCAAGAGACAATTTTCGGGATTTGAAATCGCAAGGTAAGGAGGTGTTAATATTTAGCCATATTGGTTATTATGTTAGCCGAATCTGACTATGGTTATTTAGGGGCAGTCGACAGTGGTGTACAAGGATTTTTGGGATTCAGTGAAAGCATTAGTAACCAGGTATGTAACCCTTCACTAATTCCTAATAGATTTATGGTATTACTATTGTGAATGTGTTAATTGAAAGTATGAAAGATGTGGCCAAAAGTACCATTCAATGGTACAGAATATCCAGGTACGTAAACCTATTATCACTATGTTAATAGTGCATGAACAATGAATATGACATATATGAGAAATGGTTACGAATATGAACTAAGGTATATGGCATGGTATTTGCATGATTTGTATGACATGGGGCATATGAGTGATATTGAAAAGGGGAAGTGATCTGGTGGTTTTTACCACAATATCTGGTGACTCATGTCACATAATCTGAATGTGGTGACTTATGTCACAAATTGTTATCTGGTGACTAAGGTCACATATTATTATTATATGGTGGCTATGCCACAATATATAAGGGCGATGTGCAAGTCGTCTGCAACGACTGCCTTCGATGGTGTGTAGCGGATGGAGGGTCGATTTAGTAATCCCCACGGTGTGATGGCAGGTACGGGTGATGTGTAGAGGATGGTTATTAGGTTTGGGTTCGGGATTGCATAATTGTTTCTATGTGTTTTATATATGATTTGTATGCCTAAATAGTTGAGAGTTTGTGTTGATGATTACACATTGAGTCTGTTGACTCATCCCGTGGTGGGATATCTTTTCAGGTGACACTCAGTAGATGGACCGGGTCGGCAGGAACTTAGGGGGTGGCCATGCTCAGCTCAGCACTTATTTTATTTTAAATCTTTATATTTAAGTATTTTGGATTTATTTCGGGTTTTGTTTTGATGTAATAAGGCCATTACTATTAACTGTTTTATGCATGCATATTAATTGTTTTATTATGATACGACTATTCTCAAATCGAAGGTTAAATGAAATTTTCTTTAAAATAAATTCTAAATGTTTTGTCACCTAAACACTAACGATTTTCAACTGAATGTTAAACTCTAAAACTTCGGCAAATCTTTTAACTTACAGTTTCAAAATATAAAAATGAGGTTTCATAAATTCCAGACTTCAAGTAATAACACCGTTTTCAAATTGAACTCAAAACGAATCAGTTTTTCTTCAAAGCTACCCAAATTTTCCAAAGTAACGAATAAGTTTTTGAAATGTCTTACCCAAGGAACATACCAGATCCGGTCGAGGCTCGTGGGCTGGGTTTGGGGTGTTTCAATTTGGTATCAGAGCCCAGTTTTAAACTCTCAGCCTTGGGTTTAAAGCCCACAACGTTTTCAAAATAGAGCCCAATTAAGATTTTGTGAAAATTTTTGAGAATGAGCAGGTTTCTGGCATGGCACCTAAGTCTCCGACCCGAAGTCCACCAGGCAAGTACCCCTAACTGGTTGTGTGATTTATTATATGAGTTGTATATGGGTATAAAGGGAACGTAGATTAGTACACTAGGAGCTATTGAACCCTAGGATTAGCTTGCTCCAACACAGAATTACATAAAACTTAAAGCCTAATCAAACAAACCTGTGAGTAAGTCGCCGAGTTAGGGTGTGGCAACCATTGTGCGCATGTCTAGGATTGGTTTCGGTGGGAGCTTGGTATTTATGCAGTCCTAGTGACTCACCTCCTCTCCATTCGAATTCTACCTGGTGCGTAGTGACGGTTCACCCTAACCAAGAGGACTTATTCACGGGCTAAATCCTATAACTAAAACCCGAAAGGGACTAGCTACACTGTTTTATAAAAACCTTAGATTTTATAATCACCAAATTACCCCTTTGATTTGTAAAAAAAAAAAAAAATTTTGAAAATTTTTCCAAAATATTCCCGATTTACAAAATTACCCAAATACCCTGGTTTGTACAAAATTACTAAAATACCCTTGGATTATAAAATTACCATATTACCCTCAACTTTTATTAAACAAAAACCCTATTTTACAAAATACCAAGATACCCTGATTTGGAAATTTACCAAAATACCCCTATAGGACAAATTACGAAAATACCCCTGCGATTGGAATGAACGAAAATGGAGTGGTGAATGTGTGCAGTTGATACTATCGAATGAATATGTTTTCTCTGAATTAGGATAGAAGACTTGGAACTAAAACTTTGATTGAATGAAAGAACTCCTATTAAACTTCTTTGCATAAAACTTGTTCGTGGGTAATCAGTGGAACAAAGACTAATGCATAAAACTTTTTAATCAGATTAGATCACGATCATAGACATGAGTTCTAGGGGACGTGGTCGTAATGTGTGAGGACGTGGTAGAGGCAGAATGACCGTATCGGAACCCGTTAGGTCTGGTCAAGGGTCCGAAAATGAAGTGCCACCACCACCCCCACCACTAGCTGTTGGTGTTGAGCAGCAGGATCAGACAGGGGATGATGTAGTATCGCAAGCGGTGCTGCGTGTTCTTGAGATGGTGGCCGGAGCAGGCGGAGGTATGGGAGCTCGGAAACCTGTACCCGAGTGACTCCGAGCCAATGGAGCTGAGGTATTTCGTGGTGTATCCGGTGTGGCGCCCAATACGGCTGAGTATTGGTTGGAGGTGACGGAGCGAATTATGGACGAGTTGGACCTGACTGCTGAGGAGAAACTGAAAGGAATAGTGTTGCTTCTCCGCGATGAGTCATATCAATGCTGGCTCACAGTTCGGGATGGTGCTATAGCTGAGGAACTCACTTGGGAGTATTTTAAGGCGGCGTATCAAAAGAAGTATGTGGGGACTAGCTATATTGATGCGCAGAGGAAGGCATTTCTGGGGCTAGTTTAAGGGAGTAAGTCCGTAGCGGAGTACAAGGCTGAATTCTTAAGATTGAGCCGGTATGCTCGAGGAATCGTGGCTACGGAGCATAAGCGATGTGTTCGGTTTGAGGACGGACTGAGGGATGACCTGAGGTTGTTGATAGCTCCACAGCAGGAGCGGGAGTTTGCCGTGTTGGTAGAAAAGGCTAAGGTTACCAAAGGGATTAAGGACTCTGTAAGGCAGAACACGAATCAGAATAGGCAGAAGAGAGGTTTTGGAACATCGGGGTCATCCGGGAATGTTCAAAAGAGGCCTAGAGTTGATGGGCCGCGAGGTTAGTAGGTTGCTGCAGGAGGGCAGTACCGTACTTGTACCCAGTGTGGAAAGATGCATCTAGGAGAGTGTTGGAAGAAGACAGGGGGCTGTTTTAAGTGTGGATCCAAGGATCACATGATTAAGGACTGTCCTATGAAACCAGATGGGAATCGACCAGCAGCTCAGGGTTTTAATCAGGCTGGAAGAGGTGGACAGCAGCCTCAGCGGGGTCGAGGTTCGAATGGCAGAGGTAATGGTGCTGGAAGAGGACGGGGAACACCGGGCTGAGGTGTTGGTAATACAGAGGCAAGACAGCCAGGTCTGGTGTATGCTGTTCACCAGAGGGAAGATGGAGACGCACCTGACGTCATAACCGGTACGTTCCTTATAGCTGGCAAGCCTTACTTTGCTTTAATTGATGTTGGCTCGACCCATTCTTATGTTGCATGTAGAGTAGTTGAAACACTAGGCATAGCCTCTGAACTGTCTAATAGGGAGATGCCTGTAGTAAGCCCGTTAGGTCAAACTGTAATGGTGAATAAGATATTTCGGAAAGTACCTCTAGAGATTCAGGGAGTGGTATTTCCTGCCGACTTAATGGAACTACCTTTTGGAGAATTCGATCTCATTCTTGGCATGGACTGGCTAGTAGAATATCGGGCTATACTGGATTGTGCAGCTAAGCGAATAGAGTTAAGGACCCCGGAGGATGAGGGAATTATTATGATAGGAAAAAGGAGAAATTATTTGTCTAACGTAGTCTCCGCGTTAAAGGCTGATAAGATGGTTCGAAAAGGGTGCAAGGCATTTTTGGCTTTTGTTAGTGCGTTGGATGCAAAGGAAGAAGGAGTTAGTGGAGTTAGAACGGTAAGGGAATTTGTGGACGTTTTTCCGGAAGAGTTACCTGGAATACCCCCGGATAGGGAGGTGGAGTTCGGAATCGATTTGCTGCCTGGTACAGCTCCTATGTCAATTGCCCCGTATAGAATGGCGCCAAAGGAGTTGGTTGAGCTCAAGGCTCAAATCCAAGAGTTGTTGGATCGTGGGTTTATCCGACCCAGTATATCTCCATGGGGAGCACCGGTCTTATTCGTGAAGAAGAAGGACGGAACTATGCGTATGTGCATAGATTATCGTCAGTTGAATAAGCTGACCATCAAGAACAAATATCCTTTGCCGAGGATAGACGACTTGTTCGATCAGCTTAAGGGGGCTGCGGTATTCTCGAAGATAGATCTACGGTCTGGATATCATCAGCTTAAGGTGAAGGAAGCAGATATCCATAAGACAGCTTTCCGGACAAGGTACGGGTATTTTGAGTTCTTGGTAATGCCGTTCGGATTGACGAACGCCCTAGCCACGTTCATGGATATGATGAACCGGGTTTTTCAACCTTACTTGGATAGGTTCGTCATTGTGTTCATAGACGACATTCTGGTGTATTCCAAGTCTGAGGAGGAGCATGACGGCATCTCCGGATAGTGTTGCAAGTATTAAGGGAGAAGAAGCTCTATGCCAAATTCAGTAAGTGTGAATTTTGGCTGAAGGAGATGACGTTTTTAGGGCATGTGGTGTCTGCAGAAGGGATAAGGGTGGATCCTCGGAAGATTGAGGCAGTGCTAGATTGGAAGCCACCTAAGTCTGTGGCTGAGATTCGTAGTTTCTTGGGATTGGCAGGCTACTACAGAAGGTTCGTAGAAGGGTTTTCATCAATAGCCGCACCTCTGACGAAGTTGCTGAGGAAGGAAGTACCTTTTGTATGGACAGATAAGCAACAGGAGAGCTTTGAGAAGCTTAAGACGGTTTTGACTGAAGCTCCGGTTTTGATTCAACCTGAGGTAGGAAAGGATTTTGTGGTGTACTGTGATGCGTCTAACACAGGATTAGGATGTGTTTTGATGCAAGACGGGAAAGTAGTCACTTATGCATCTCGACAATTGAGACCACATGAGGTTAATTACCCGACGCATGATTTGGAACTGGCGGCGGTGGTTTTTGCTATTAAGGTATGAAGGCATTATCTATATGGAGAAAAGTCAATGATCTACACAGACCACAAGAGCCTTAAGTATCTGTTAACTCAGAAGGAGTTGAACCTGAGACAGCGAATGTGGGTGGAGTTACTGAAGGACTATGATTGTTTGATAGAGTATCACCCGGGTAAGGCGAATGTAGTGGCGGATGCCCTAAGTCGAAAGGTTGTGTCGGATCTGAGGGTGATGTTCGCACATCTTAGCTTGTATGACGGTGGAAGTTTATTAGCGGAGTTGCAAGTCAAGCCAACATGGTTGAATGAGGTGAAAGAAGGACAGTTGGCAGACGATGATTTAAGTGTTAAGTTGCGGCAAGTGCAGAATAGGGAGTTGGAGGATTATGGTGTTAGCAGCAATGGAGTTTTGTGTTTCAAAGGTAAGGTCTGTATGCCTAAGGATAAGGAGTTAAGGCAGGGAATTCTTCAGGAATCGCATAGTAGCCCTTATGCTATGCATCCTGGAGGTAGTAAGTTGTATAGAGGTCTAAGGGAACAGTTTTGGTGGCCTGGTCTTAAGCGGGAAGTTACAGAATTTGTAGGGAAGTGCTTAACGTGTCAGCAAGTCAAGGCTGAACACCAAGTTCCGTCAGGATTGCTTCAGCCGATAAAGATTCCGCAGTGGAAGTGGGAGAGAGTCACTATGGACTTCGTTAGTGGGCTTCCCCTCACGCCTACTAAGAAGGACTCGGTATGGGTGATAGTGGATCGATTGACAAAGTCCGCGCATTTCATACCAGTGCGGGTTGACTATTCTTTGCAAAGGTTAGCGAAGTTGTATGTGGCAGAAATTGTGAGGCTGCATGGAGTGCCGGTGTCGATTATCTCAGATAGGGATCCGAGGTTTATGTCTCGGTTTTAAAAAGCACTACATCGAACGCTGGGTACCAGATTAGACTTCAGTACGGCTTTTCATCCACAGTCAGACGGTCAGTCTGAACGAGTAATCCAAGTGTTAAAAGATATGTTGAGGGGCTGTGTGATAGACTTCAGAGGAAGTTGGGAAGAATATTTGCCTCTAGTAGAATTTGCTTATAATAACAGCTACCAAGCCAGTATTCGGATGGCACCATATGAAGCACTGTATGGACGGAAGTGTCGCACTTCTACGTGCTGGACGGAATTGGGGGAAAGACAAGTTTTGGGTCCAAAGATAGTGGCAAAATCCGAGGAAAAGGTGGAGGTAATTCGGGCACGGTTGAAGGAGGCATCTGATAGGCAAAAGTCGTATGCAGATCTCAAGCGGAAGGAAATAGAATTTGCCGTGGGAGATCAGGTGTTTCTAAAAGTTTCGCCTTGGAAGAAGGTGATGATATTTGGTCGCAAAGGGAAGTTAAGTCCAAGGTTTATAGGACCTTATCGAGTATTGAAGCGAGTTGGACCAGTGGCATACCAGTTAGAGTTGCCTTCGGAGTTAAAGCAGATGCACGATGTATTCCACGTTTCTATGCTACGTCGTTATCGATCGGATCCATCTCATGTAGTGCTGGTTGAAGAGGTGGAACTAAGGCTAGATTTGTCCTACGAGGAAGAGCCGATTCAGATCTTGGAACGAGACGTAAAGGTGTTGCGAAGGAAATCAGTTCCTTTAGTCAAAGTGTTATGGCGTAATCATGGATCGAAAGAAGCTTCGTGGGAGCCAGAAGAAGCAATACGACAGCAATACCCTCAATTATTTTAGCCAGGTAATTTCGAGGTCGAAATTATTTTAAGGGGGTAGAACTGTAATATCCGGGATTTAGGGCTTGTGCATTTTTGCTTAACTGTATGAAGTAGCATGCCTATGTGTGTTTTGAATGTGTTTTATGAATTTTGAGAACTTTAGAGTGCAGGTGAATGCCTTAGAAATTATCAGATTTTAAGTTTTAAAGGGGGAGCTAAGCAAGAAGGCCTTAAGGAAATTAGTAGGGAAATAGGACATAAAAATCAGCTTGTTAAAGTGGCAAGGAGGCGCCACTTAAAGCCTTAGTAAGTGACGCCATAAGCAGGGTGAAAGGGCCTAGGTTCGAACAGCAGGGGAAGCAAAATGGGAGTTTTATTTTGCAGCAAGGAGAAGCAGAGGTGGACGACAATGGGACACTTGATGGATGAGCTATGGATATGGTCAATCTCTTTTTAAAATTTCGGCTAAGGGCAAGGATAATTGTTGATTTATTTAATTTATCTTAAATGGGTAAAGAAGAGAGAAAGTAGGAGAAAAACGAGGAAGCTGATAACGGGAGAAGAGTGGCCGGCCAAGGGACTCTCTTGAGGTTATTTTCGGCCAAGATAGTAGGGAGGAGTAGCCGAATTTCATAACATCATTTAGCCTCTCTTTCGTTACTCTTTTCTCTCCAAAACCTGTCATTTTCTCTTCCTTTTCTTTTAACCTGTTCTAGCCGAAATCTCTCCCCAAAGATCAACATTGCCGCAACCTCTTCAATCAAAATACCACCATTGCCGAATTCTTCTGAGCATCTCTTCTTTTTCTTCTTTTATTTTGTCAAAGCCGAAAGTTTCTTCTTCTCTTCATAAATCCATCAAAAGCCGAATACTCAAAGCAACCCCTAGCCGATTGTTCACTTCTTGCCAAAGCCGAATCCTTTATTTTTGTGGCCATAGCCGAATGCTCCTCTACCCTCTTGGAGCCGATTAGATCTTTTAAGCAAGAGTCGAATCTCTCTGTCCCAAACAAAGGCATTCGACTGAGTTGGTAAGGGAATCGTAGCATTTAATTTTCCATTCTTTTTCTTTTAGACTGGTCGAAATCTAGGAACTAATCTCTATTACTGTTCTTTGGCCGAAACTATGAAGGAGGTTTCGGGATTTGCCTATAGTCGACTACAAGAGAAGATCTTCGAGATTTTAAGAATCTAAGGTAAGCCATGTGTGGTATTCGACCAAGGGCCATTTTCATAGATTTTGTACAAAAGGTTGACCCTAGTATGTACCATGTAGGATTTTGACATCTTCATAGTCAAGTGACAATTTTTGGGATTTGAAATCGCAAGGTAAGGAGGTGTTAATATTCGGCCATATTGGTTATTATGTTAGCCGAATCTGACTATGGTTATTTAGGGGCAGTCGACAGTGGTGTACAAGGATTTTCGGGATTCAGTGAAAGCATTAGTAACCAGGTGTGTAACCCTTCACTAATTCCTAATAGATCTATAGTATTACTATTGTGAATGTGTTAATTGAAAGTATGAAAGATGTGGCCAAAAGTACCATTCAATGGTACAGAATATCCAGGTACGTAAACCTACTATCATTATGTTAATAGTGCATGAACAATGAATATGACATATATGAGAAATGGTTACGAATATGAACTAAGGTATATGGCATGGTATTTGCATGATTTGTATGACATGGGGCATATGAGTGATATTGAAAAGGGGAAGTGATCTGGTGGTTTTTACCACAATATCTGGTGACTCATGTCACATAATCTGAATGTGGTGACTTATGTCACAAATTGTTATTTGGTGACTAAGGTCACATATTATTATTATCTGGTGGCTATGCCACAATATATAAGGGCAATGTGCAAGTCGTCTGCAGTGACTGCCTTCGATGGTGTGTAGTGGATGGAGGGTCGATTTAGTAATCCCCACGGTGTGATGGCAGGTACGGGTGATGTGTAGAGGATGGTTATTAGGTTTGGGTTCGGGATTGCATCATTGTTTCTATGTGTTTTATATATGATTTGTATGCCTAAATCGTTGGGAGTTTGTGTTGATGATTACACATTAAGTCTGTTGACTCACCCCGTTGTGGGATATCTTTTCAGGTGACACTCAGTAGAGGGACCGGGTTGGCAGGAACTTAGGGGGTGGCCATGCTCAGCTCAACACTTATTTTATTTTAAATCTTTATATTTAAGTATTTTGGATTTATTTCGGGTTTTGTTTTGATGTAATAAGGCCATTACTATTAACTGTTTTATGCATGCATATTAATTGTTTTATTATGAAACGACTATTCTCAAATTGAAGGTTAAATGCAAATTTCTTTAAAATAAATTCTAAATGTTTTGTCACCTAAACACTAACGATTTTCAACTGAATGTTAAACTCTAAAACTTTGGCAAATCTTTTAACTTACAGTTTCGAAATATAAAAATGAGGTTTCATAAATTCCAGACTTCAAGTAATAACACCGTTTTCAAATTGAACTCAAAACGAATCAGTTTTTCTTCAAAGCTACCCAAATTTTCCAAAGTAACGAGTAAGTTTTTGAAATGTCTTACCCAAGGAACATACCAAATCTGGTCGAGGCTCGTGGGCCGGGTTTGGGGTGTTTCAGGTAAAAAGCAATGTTTTCAAAACTATATCTCTTCGGGTTTTCAAACGTTACCATCGGGTAACAAAGTTCACAAAATAATAAGGTAACTTGGATGTTTTATAACTCTAAATTTCAAACCACTTTAAAGACAAATGGTTTTAAACCTGATTGTACTCATCGTATGCAGTTTTTAATAAGTATCCAATGTTTTTAAAATCGGCAATTACAAATGGGTTTTCAATCACGAGTTTTCCAAGTATTACAACAACTACCAAACAACCTCAACATCATGTATTACTGAGTTTTCTAAACCCTAAAGCAATAAAAGAGTCTTCTTTAGAAAAATTATCCGACCAACTTATGTTTTCAAAATGTTTTCACCCTGTAACATACCAGATTCGATCGTGGTGTGTTGACTGGGTTTGGGGTGTTACAAAGTTAATTTGTTTTTCTGTGTACTTAATTTGAGAAAATGGCTTAATCGCATAAAATGAAAGTTTGATGGTTAAATGTGAAAGCATCAAATTGTTGATGTCTTTATAATGTGAAGCCCTTAAAAGGCAATTAGCCTATTATTTGAGTAAGTGGACGTCAATGGTCATAAATGACCTTGTGTGCATATGTTTTATACATTAATATTAAAGGTTAGTTTTGTAAATAGATAATTATGTTTAAAATGATAAAACAAAAGCATGAAAATGGCCATTGTTATCATCTTGTTTCCACCGAAATTAGAAAGAAAAGAAGGGGTTAAGTTTTGTTTCATTCGACCAAGGTTCAAGCATAAATCGGGTATGTGTTTTTGATCGGTTTTTGATAATTTCTACGTTTTTGTAATCGTTGCTTCGAATACTTTGAAACCAGTGCTTAAATTTTGAGAATTGATGATGTTTTTGAAATATGACATTGATGAACACATGAGTTTTGTGATGTTTGATAGTGAAATATGAAAGATATGTGTTTGTTTATCATAATTTATCTTTGGAGTTTTGTTGATTTTGAGTAATTTGGAGTAAATTGAAAGAATAATATCTTGATGGACTAAATTGTGAAATAAATGAAATGTATGGACTCATATTAGTATGAGTAAAATTCGGCTAGGCATGGGTAATATGAAATTTGGTATATTTTTGTGATTTTGTGTAAAAAGGAATAAAATGTCAAAATGTGAAAATGTGAGGACTAATTTGTAAATTTCCTTAAATATGTGTTTTTGGATTGAATTGAATGTTTTTGTGAATAAAAGGGTTAAATTTGAATATGTATAGATCAAGAACCGAAGAAAACAGACTTAGATCGCGAGAAATCAAAAGTTATTGAATAGCTGTTTATCTCCGTTCCTCCTATACGAGGTAAGTCGATATGCAAATAAATGTATTTGATTTGAGCTATTTATGCATTTATGAAAATTAGATGGCTATGAATAATGATTGAGATGGATGTATGTGAAAGACTTAGATCGCGAGAAATCAAAAGTTATTGAATAGCTGTTTATCTCCGTTCCTCCTATACGAGGTAAGTCGATATGCAAATAAATGTATTTGATTTGAGCTATTTATGCATTTATGAAAATTAGATGGCTATGAATAATGATTGAGATGGAATGTATGTGAAATCTGAAGATTTATCGACAAGTTATAAATGTCCGAGAAGTCCCGTACGAACCTAGAAATAGATAGGATAACGTATGTCCGGACATAGGTGTCCGTGATGTGATGTAAACATCCTGAAATATGGGCTATTAGGTTTGAATTGTTTTGCATGTGTATGGCTTGATTGTGCATTAATTAAGGTGTTTTAAGATATAGATATAAGCCAAGGGTAGGCCCGAGCTGTAGGAAAAATTTTTGTTTTAAGTGTTAGTTAAAGAGAGCTAAGGGAGCTAGGCCTTAAGGGAATTAATGTGGAGGTTAAGACACAAGTAACCAGTTGGTAAAATGGCAAGGGAGGCGCCACTTAGGGCCTTGGAAAGTGACGCCACAAGCAGTGTGAGGGGGGCTTAGGTTCGAATCCCATGGATAGTCTTAAGGTGATTTTATTTTGGACTTGTATGGCATGTGATGGGCAAACTTTAATTAAGGTAAGGTTGGACTATTTTTTTTTATGGATAGTAGATTAAGGAAAAAGGTAAGTGTTAATTTAAGGAATGAAATCCTAAGTTTTGGTATGATAAGGGGACATAAGGCTTGTAATAAGGGATAGAATTTCTTAAACTTTGGGAAAGTAGAGGATTATAAGGCATGAATCAAGGGCTTTGTTTTGGAAATTATTTCATGGCCATTTTGACCATGAACCTGGTCGGTTTTTGGGGCTAGGGGGTTGGCCGAATATTGAAAGGGATTAGGGGATAGTTGGTCAAATTCTTTAGCAAATTGGGCACCATTTTCTTTTCTCTCCAAAACCTCTCTTCCTAGCCGAATGTGTCTTGGGCTATTGGTAAAATTTTGCTTTGGTTTTGGCTATTATTCTTGACCAAATTGGTATTATTTTCTTTTCCCTCTCAAGCTCTTTTCTCTATGTGTCGAAATTACTACCATTGAAAGGAGCATTGTTTTTCTTTCATTTTATTCTTTTTCTTCCTTGGCCGAAACTTAAAGTCATCATTCTCTCTTTCCCTCATCTTCTTCTTTTCTCTTCTTTTCTTTTCTTTTTACTTTGCTTAGGCCGAATCTCCCTTTGGATACCAAAGCTAAATTGCATCAAGTCTCAACCTTCTCTTTTCTTTTCACAATCCATCAAAAATCGAAAACGCAAGTAAGCCTTGCCGATTTCTCCATATCTTTCTTCTTCCAAAGTCAATCACTCTTCTTTAGTAGCTGAATATCTCTGTGGTTCCAAGTAAGGGCGCAATCGATCTCAGTGTTGGGGTAAGAATCAACTGTCATTCGTTTTTCATTCTTTTTCTTTTGGATTAGTCGAAAATTAGGAATCTAATCTCTATATTCTCTTTGGCTGAAAACTTGAAGGAGGATTTCGAGATCCTTTTGTAGCCGTCGATTAAGGGGAGATTACTCGGGATTTGAGTATCCGAGGTAAGTGAAGTGTGATATTCAGCCAAAGGCCATTTTTGTAAGCCTTATGGGTTGAAGCCGATTCTAACATAGTTACGTAAGATTTCCTGTTTTTTGTGTTGCTATGAATATATATAAGTATAAGATGTGTATGATAGCCGAAAATAATGGCTGAGATGGTGGCTACCCATGGTGGGTATTCGGTTAACCAGGTCAGTTTTATGATATTATTTTACCATGGTATATATGTGGAATTGTGGTAATCATGTGATGTATGCTCATTGGAATTTTACTATTATTTGGCCATGATACTGACATATGCATAGGGGTTGGGATATGATTATTGAAGGACAGGGTGTACATTTATGTAGGGTTTAGTGATGGCTACGAGCCTCACGTGGATTGATGATCGGCTCTGTGCCTCATCGTGGTTGGTATCGGCTTTGTGCCATATCGTGGTTGGTGATGGCTATGTGCCTCATCGTGATTTGATGTTAGCTACGAGCTACATCGTGGATTGACGTTGACTGAGGTCGCGTTGCGGAATATACTGTGATTTATTTCACGTGGACCAGTGGCTTGACCACTTGGTGGATGGCATTGCTTGCCAAATTGGTGTGCAGAGGTTGGAGGGTTGATTTAGTAATCCCCTGGTGTGTGGTGGCTGGATACGGGGGTGTGTAGAGGATGGACCCTAGGCTGGGTTGGGTGCATTTTGCATTATTATTTGATATGTGGATTGGTGTGGTTTGGGCTAAGCCCATGTGTCGAAATCTGTGGACTAATTACACACTGAGTCAGTTTGACTCACCCAATTTTTTTTCCAAACAACGCAGGTGATACGTGATGCTTGGACCGGGCTGGAGCTGATATGAGGTGGCCATGCAGAAGATGTTTTTTAATTATTTCATGCACTTTATATTTTTAGTACTTTGGAATAAATATTTATTGTAATAAGGCCACTTAAAGTATTAGGGAATTTTTATTGTGTTTGGGTTGAATTGACGATCGAGATAATATCGCGGAATGTTTTATTTTAGAAAGCGATTTACATCATCAAAACTTATATTAAAGTTTTAATTCGGAAATTTGTAACAACGTAATTTTACTTAAAATTTTAAATATACAATGTTTTTATAAATGACAGAAAATTTTTATGTTTTCACCCTTATGACAAATTCTTTTCAAACTTTTTCCTCAGTAGCATTCTAGATTCGGCCGTAGTGTTTGGGCCGGGTTTGGGGTGTTACATGTGATATCATGTAAGACCACGTCTGGGACGTTGGCATTAACTCGAGATTTCATGTAAGTCCACGTTTGGGACATTGGCATCGATATGAGATTCACATGTAAGACCACGTCTGGGACATTGGCATCGTATTTGATTCGTGTAAGACCCTATCTGGGACAGTGGCATCGACATCTAAGTACAAGTAAGACCTCGTCTGGGACGTTGACATTGTACGACTATTCCAAGCATTCTGAGTATCCTATTAGATTTCGAACGGTTCAACGGGCAAATCCGATATGTGAATGGCTACGTGAAATTGTTTAATGATTCAGGTATGTTTGAAGAGTACACCATGTATGTGTACAAAAAGGTAAGTTATATATATGAATTCACTAAGGTGAATATGTGTATTGAAATGATAAGATGATATGTATTATACATGCTTGAATGAGTTATGAGCACATGTGAGACATGAGTTGTGGAATATGAGTAAGTAATGGCTAAATAATGAGCCAATGATGATATTATGAATTTGCAAATGAGAAACATAAATGCCATTGCATCTATGTGGCTATATGTATTTCACACTAAGTTTATTTGTATATGGCTTACTAAGCTTTTGGAAAGCTTACACTATGTGTGTGTTTACTCTGTTTTATAGGTTGTCAAAGCTACAAAAGGCTCGGGAATCGTCAAGGATCATCACCACACTATCAAACTCAACTTTGGTACTTTTGAATGTGTATATAACTAAATATGGCATGTATAGGCTAGTCATTTGGTATATGTTTGAGATGTAAATAGCCATGTGATTTGGCTAGATAAATGTTGGTAATATGCATGAGTGAATATGGTATATGATGCATGTTTTGGTATGGCTTGATGGCAATGAAATGGCTTTATGAATGGTAAGCTTATTGATGGATTGATGCCATAGTGATTTAGTGAAGATGTGGATGAATTATTCTTGCCTTTACATGTGAATTGATTGTGCAAATTAGCATGTTTAGAAATGAGATTGAATGGGATAATATGATGGCCATTTGGTGTGTTTTTGGTTGCCAATTGTATTGAGAAATATGCTTGTTTATGATTGTAGGGATGAACCAAGTGTGGGTGGCAATTTGGCCTTGAAAATGGCCTATATTTGCCTACACGGTTGAGCACACGGGCTTGTGGCTCGATCGTGTCCCTCATGGTTGAAATTCAAAACAAGACAGGATCGACCATGGGCTGGACACACGGGCGTGTAACTGGCCGTGTGGTGCAAGTCAGGACCGACCACGGGTAAGACACACGGGCCTGTCCACGACCGTGTGGACAAGTTAGTATGTATGCCCTGTTTTGACATGGCTTAGACACACGGGCGTGTCTGAGGCCGTGGGAGGCACACGGCTTGCCCACACAGGCGTGTGACCTCTGTAACTTAGAAAAAAATTTAAATTTCTGAAAATTTCCGTATGCGTTCAGTTTAGTCCCGACCCTTTTCTAAAGTATGATTAAGGTCTCGTTGACCTATTAAAGAGACACTTTGATTGCATTTGATGAATTGTATTATGAAATTTCCGTAAAAGTTTCTGATTGTTCGGTAATGCATTTTAACCTTATTCCGGCGACGGATACTGTAACACCCCAACCCGGCCCAAACACTATGACCGGATCTGGCATGTCACTCAGAAGGAATTTGAATGAACTTCTGAAAACCTTCTTTTTTAAGGACATTTTCAAAACTCCAAGTTTAGCGATTCATTTGGAAAACCTATGATTCATTAAAGAAAGTTTTTAATTGACCCAAACCTTGTGTTAAGGTGACATTTGGAAACACATGTTGATAAGTTAGATTTAACTGAAAGTCTGTCGTAAGAATTTCATTTATGGAATCGTTAAACAAATTGTGAGAAAACTTTTATTTGCGTTTTGTAAAAACATTTTATCGATTATTAAATATTCAAAATGTCTAAAGTTTTAAAATGAAATTAAACCAATTTAATAGTGGCCTTATGACAAAACAGAATCCCGAAAATTTAAGAAAAGTAAAGTCCTCTCCAGCCCAAGTCCACTGCATTATGTATTACCTGCAAAGATGTCAAGCAGAAAGGGTGAGTCAAATGAATCAGTGTGCAATTACTCCACATGAACCATAACTGGGCCTAAGCCCATTCTTTTATCCACTGGGCTTTAGTCTGGGCCGTAGCCCTTTTAACAGAGTATAGAAGATATTCAAGTATCAATGTAATGCGATGCAAATCCCATCCCAACCTAGATATCCATCCGTTACACACCACCCGTACCTACCAAACACACCAATGGGGATTTCTACAATCGACCCTCCTTCCGCTACACACCATCGATGGCAGTCATGCTGCAGTTAGCTGCTCATCGTCAGATTGTGACAGAGTCACTAGACTGAAATGGTATAGCCACCAGAACAGAGTGTGGCAGAGCCACTAGATCAAATTGTGGCAAAAGCCACTGGATAAATGTGATGTAGTCACCAGATACACTTCCCCTTTCATTCATAGCATACACCCATCCCTTATGCAACATAAAATCATGGTGTATGCATGAAACAGATATATACATATATCAGATGTTTAGAGTGTTCAAGTAATCATGACAGTATAATCACATATTTAGCACAGATAAGAGTTACTAACCTGATGTCCTGCTTTTACCCTCCATGGGTAAAGCAACAGCCAATGCCTAAGTTTCGACATTTAATAGAGCATATACAAACTTAAAAGTAACAGTAAAAGGTGTGAGTATTACACACCTGTAAACGCAGAGAACTAAACTCTCAATCTTGTTAACACCCTCACTCGCAGGGATCACAGCGATCTGCCTATCCCACTCCGAAGCCGGCCCACAACCCGGTAGAAAGTCTTGAACGACGGACACCGCACATTTTTTGAACTTAGGGGTAGGGACTGCGAGTCCAACCCCTTCCCTTACTTGGCTAGATCGACAGAAATCGGAGGCTAATAGACTTGGATTAAGGAATCGCTGAAGTCCCAACGTCCTCTCGAGAATAGGCCACACAAAGAGAAGATGATGGATACACGTCCCTCTACCACTGACCAACGCCCACAGAAACGAATCAGAACCCTCGATTAGCCATAACAAGGAGAATAAGAAGAGAAAAAAATAAGAAAAGCGAAGAAGATCCCTTACCAAAATAAGAGTGTACCGATTAGAAGTTCTATGTCTGGCTATCAGCAAGGTCGACAGAAAGGGTGCTAGCTCCTGACACAAAAAGAGGTTCGGCCTTTAAAAGAAATAGAGAAGGGATATGAAACAAATAGATGCTTTGGCTTTGAAGAAGAAACTTGTGACCAATGGTGGCAAGAAGATGAGCACTAGGTTCGATTGAAGTGCAAGAAAGATGAGGGATAGGTTTCGGCAATGAAGAAACAAGAAGAAATGGCTAGAAAGATTCGACTAGAGTAAAAAGGAGTGAAAGAAATGAATGGATATAGGAGGTGATTCGATCAGGAGAACGATGAAATGGAAGAGACAGAATGTTGAGAAGATGATTCAGTTAAAAGAGAAGGAAAGAGACTAGGTGAAGATTCGACTAACACTCACACAAAAGAGAAAAAGGAGAGGAAAAAAAAAAGAAAAGACCAGAAGAGAAAAGAGTGTCCACAAGGTTTCAGCTTTAATCCAATAAGAGATGAACAATAATAGTCTTAGGAGTTTCGGCCAACAGAGAAAAGAACAAAAGTTGACAAAATGAGAACACTAAATACCGAAAAAAAAGAAAGCTCTCAACACCAATTTGCTAAACACCTCTCAAAATTTCAGTACCTAAACCCTCACCAAAACCGAATGCCTACCCCCTTCAAAAGACTCCATATGGCTGAATTTCCTCCCCCAACACATCCCAAAATTCGGCCAACACTCTCCCCCACCTCCATCTCCTTGATTGCCTCCTACTTTCACTCTTGATCACCTATTTGAATCAGTTTGAATGATTCAAACTCCACCTTTCACTCATGGCCACTCCTTCAAAATGTTTGACCCGTTCAACACTCCATCTTGAAGCGCCCATGCCGAAATCCACCACCTCCCATCCTGACGCCAAAAAGAATTCTAAAAGCAAGCTATGCGACTCGAACCTGCTCCTTTACTGCTCCCCTGTGGCGTCACTTACCTGCATCCCAAGTGGCATCTCCTTGACACTTTACCACTCCTTTTCTTGTGTCAACAAACACAAGCAATAATACTTAAAACCTGCCCCAGCCAGCTCTCCCCTAAAGTACCCAAAATTTAAATTTTTACTAAGGCTTCAGCTTAACCCCGAGCCTTCCCGGGGCCCCTAAACACACCCAAACAACAGGCAAAGCATACCAAACACACAGAGACATTACAAATGCAAAACCCCTAATTCCCGGATGTTACAGATACGGGTTAGGGGTGTTACAGCATGGGGTGGGACGATATGAATGGAAGAAGGATTGGCAGTTTAATAATTTGCAAACACTGGTGGTTCATCCACAACTCACTGGCAGCTCGCCTACAAATTTTTTATCTGGAAATTCTGGTGGTTCATCCACAATTTTATTATTGGCAATTTATCTACAATTACTAATGGTTCATCCACAATGCGGTGTGTAGGGATGGATGAGTTTTAGGGAAGTCTTACTATGCTGTATTGTGGAGTTAGGTAGGATCTTCTCTAATAAATTGAAATTGCATCGCCATTCATAAGCATGTACATGCATAACTGTAAATTCTGAAGTATTTTATTGATGTGTTGATCTAAAGAATTGATACTTTGAAAAGCTATATGAGTGTGATTTTTCTGAGAATTGTTATTTTGTATATTTCATCTACTGTTTGTACTGATTTTCTTGTGATTGGACTCACATTGAGCTTCTTTAGCTCACACCCTTTTTTTCTATTTTTACAGATAAACTACCAAGTTAGGACGCGAACTTGGCATCTAGAGGGCTCAGCTTGGATTGTTTTTTTATATGTAAAAATATTCTAGATTTATTGTTTGAAATTTCTGTTATTCAAAGATTGTATTATTTTATTTGAACTATGGCATGAGACTTAGGTTTTGAGTTTGTTTGGCATGCATGACATGTACTTTGATTATACGATTGTTTGCATGAAATCTGATTTTCATTAAAATTATGTTAAATATCACTTTTCCGCTGCATTACTAAGTGAATAGTTCTTTTAAAATATATATATATATATATATATATATATATATATATATACATAAAATTGGAAATCAAAACCTTGCTCAGAAAACCTTAACATCTATTGTTTTGGAAATAAATTATATCTTTTAGTGAAAAGAATATAACACGTTAAGTTTCTTAAAAAATAAACAGAAGTTTTAAAATGACTATTTCGTAAGCTTCGATAGATTTACTAGGACAGTTCGGTGGCTAATGTAATCTTCCGAATTCGGCCATAACATCTAGGCCGGATTGGGGAGGCTACATTTGGTGGTATTAGAGCTAGGTTTATAAAACTCGAACTGTGGAATATTAATGAGTCTGCATACATGCATTATAAATAGGGTATTTTGGGGAAAAAAACCATGCTACAAACTTTTGAAAAATGATTTTATTCAGAGAAATTAAAATATGAGACTCCGATGTCGGTCCTAATTTATTTACTGTTACTTTTGAAACTCTAGATAAACTGTAAACTCTAGACTGTAGACACTCAAGATGTAACAGTTTGTTTTCAGTAGTGTCAGAAACAGTGATTTTGGGAGCATAATTTCAATGTGTGAGTCCATAAATATTAATTATTTAATATTTACAAGGGCATTAGAGTGTTATATTGAAATTTGGTTCGGTAATTTTGGTGTTTAGTTAGTTAATTAAAGAAAAAATGACTAAATAGTAAAAGTTAATCGGTATTGATTTTTATTAACTAAATGGCTTAAATGGTTAAAGTGGGAGGATTTATGTGGTAATTAGATCATGATGAATGTTAATGGACGGTTTAAGGGTAAGGTTAAATGAAATTTAAAATATTTACTGAAGGTTAATTTGGTAATTAAGTAAATGTTTAATATTAGCAAAAGAAAAAATTGCCATCTTCTTCATTTGGTTCTTTCCCATCGAAAAATACTATGTGGTTGTCAGCTAAAGAAGCTTGGCCAACTTGTGTCCTTGCATGAAGTCCTCCGGCTATCAGTTTTTCGTAAATTTTATGTTTTTGTAGACGTTGTATATTAATCTAGCTAGCCCAGGGACTATTTTGAAATATTTTTAAAGTATTGGAAACTTACCATTTATGTTCTTGAAGCTTTTTACTTTTTAAGGGTTGAGCTTGAAGTTTGATGATGAAATATGACTATTTTGTAAAGTGATTTTGATTAGTTTTGTGTTTAGGGACTAAAATGATAAAATATTGAAATTAGATTGAAATTCTTGTAAATTCCAATGCTTTAGGATTGTATAGGGATGATATTGAATTCGTCACTATGGTTTAGAGCTTAAATGTAAAAAATGAGCTTGGTTCGATGTTAGAGACTAAATTAAACAAAGTGCACAACTTTAGAGAAATTGTGAAAATTGTTAATAGGAATTCATATGCATCAAATTAGATGTTTGAATGTTATTGGGACTGATAAATTGAAATAAAATTACTGTGTAGATCAAGAACCGATAGATAATCATGGAAAAGAGAAAATTGTTGACTAGTCCCTGATACTGATGTATTTACTGTTTGGCCCTGGTAAGTTCATACGGTATAATTTTTTTATAATTTGTAATGTTTAAGTTGATTTGTGAATTATGGATATGTTTGAATATATATATTTGTAAGTAAGTTATTACAATTTGATACAAGGGGAGAAAATGGATTAAATTGAAAAGTGCTATACTGTTATATGTATCGAGCCCGAATGAACATTGGATATGATATAGATTGACATGCCAATAGGTTATTTCACACGTTTTACAAGATTTATATGTGATGAGATGATGTTATATGACATGATATTATAAACTGAATATACCAGAATCCAACATTTGTTGCGGATTACCAAGTTCTTTTTACAGTGATTTTGGCGTGTTTCTGAGGGAGGATGTTAGCCTACGAGCTTGGCACTTGGTGCCCATGCATGTTTTTGAAGGGACGTTAGCCTATGGGTTAGGCACTTAGTGCCTAGGCGTGTTCTTGGTTGGATTAGCTCGTATTCTAGCGTGTTTTAGATGGATAACTGCATATCTGTATCTGTTTATATAGTTCATAGAACTGAATCTTGATGGTTAAGTGACATGAGAAGTTTATAATGCTTTGGTGATTGACATGTAAATGTTTTCATGTCTTCCAACTTTATATTGTGACTTGGTATTGAATAATCGTGTACATTTTGAATAGTTATATAACTTATATATTTAAGGTTCTCACCATTGACATGGTTGTGATGATAGGATTTTGTGTTAAGTTAATTGTTCTATTAATTTATAAATGTGATAGTAAGGTATGTTATATTGTATTTCTACCTATGAACTTACTAAGCTCAACCGAAGCTTACTCGGTTTTGTTTTCTTATTTCGTTGTAGATTTGTATTGAAAAACCGAACGATCAGATCAGCCTAAAGATCACACTATCCAACTATCTTTTGGTAGACTTTGAAAATGTTATATTTTTGGTTTGGTGGCATATAATAAGAGTAGCTTGTATATGTATACAAATGTTCATTACAAGTGGTGTGTTTGTGTTTGTATAAAAGTTGTATGCTTGTTAGCTAATAATATGGTTCATAATGGCTTGGTATGGAGATTTGAATGTGGTAGTGAGCTTGATATGTGATGGGCTATATGTGTTGGAATGAAATACATGTAGAGGAGTTATAATATGATAGGGAATGCTTGAATAGGTAAAACTTTTGGTTGGAGTTTGTTTTGGATGGCATGAAATGATATGTGCATTGGTCATTTGATGGAAAATATGTTAGTGAACATGCCTTGTAAGAAGCGTTTTCCTTTCAACGGAAAATATTCCAACAGCTAAAATGAGCGCAACAACCATAATTTTTCCTATACAAACCACTCCAAACTTCATTCTTTTCAACTCAATACTCAATCCTCAATTTTCATTTATCAATTCTCAATCCTCAATCCTCAATCCTCAATTCTCAATTATATTTTTTAGTTCTTTTTTTGAATTTTATTCTCTTTGATCCACATCAGTGAAAACGTCCCTATAGGAAGCTTTCCTTTCAATGGTAACTATTCCAACAGCTAAAAGGAGTACAATAGCCATATTTTTTTTCCTATATAAACCCTCAAAACTTCATTTATTTCAACTCAATACTCAATCCTTAATCCTCAATTTTCAGTCCTCAATCCTCAATTTTCAATTTTCAATTATTTTTTTAATTCCTTTTTTGAATTTTATTCTCTTTAATTTTATTTTATTCCTTATAATTGTTAAATCGAAAATCATCATATTCGTTTGGATGAGAAGTACAACTCTGGCATTCAATTACAAATGGTAAGCAAATATTATTAAATTATTTATTTTTAAATAGTTAATTATTATGCTTTTTAGATTTTTTTATATATTTACATTCTCATCCCGAAGATCGAATTTTGGAGACTTACATAAAAAATTTAAGCGAAGGTGCATCAGGTGTCATTTGTGGACACTTGCGAGATGCAAGATTTTTATAGTGGCTTGCATGCTCAAAAGAACTAAATTGGATCCCCCATTTATCAATGCTTTGGTTAAAAAGATGGAGACCGAAAATACACACTGTAACACCCCTAACTCGTCTCTATCGTCGGATTAGGGTTACAGAGTATTACTAAACAATTAGAAACATTTGAACATTTTATCAATCAATACAATAATTACATCACAAGCCATTCATAATCATGTAAAACATCCCTAAATCAAGCCCTCGAGGCTCTAAAAATATCCTATAAACAATTTGGGACCAATTTGAAATAGTTTGAAAAGTTTAGGAAAAAGATGAAAAATTTTCCAAAATAGGGGTCACGGCCGTGTGCCACACATGGCCGTTTGGCCAGGCAATGTAACTATCAAACTAGGGACACAAGGCCGTGTTCTAGCCCGTGTCCTCACCTGTGTAACTCTCTAAGTAGGATCACACAGCCGTGTCATACACCCATGTGCCAGGCCATGTAACTCACTGACTTGCACCCTAAAGAACTCATTTGATGACACACGACCGTGTCGCCAGGCCATGTGTCTCACACGGCTGAGTCACACGCCCATGTCTCAGACCCTGTGGACCCAAAATGAATGTTAAACAACAAGTTTACCAATTCAAGCTTACCTGGACTCCAAGTAATACATTCACCAGCCAAAGGACCTATTCAAATTGACATTAAACAAGCTAAAAATACGCTAAATCAACCATTAAAAGTGACTAACCAATGTACCCTCATTGGTACCACAAGTATACACAATTACGCATCAATATGGATCATCAATCACAACTTATCAATTCAAAAAGTCTAACACCCAACCAATATGTCTATCATAAGCACATCAAATCGCAACATTTTAATCACACTTACCATGAACTTGCACTTAAGCATCTTACCTCATTCACATATATCATATAAGTTGACTATTTGCACTTAAGATCATGCTTTAACATTTTACATGTCAAAACAATAGTAATAACATACAAGCCTATTACATGCCATATAATCTAAAATGAACGTTCGAAAAATGAGTGGATAGTGTGACTTGAGTGCTGATCTGATAGTACAACCTTCAAAGTATCTACAAGAACCGAAAATAACACAAGTAAGCTCATTGAAGCTTATTAAGTTCAATGTACTAAAAAGATAAGTCTTACTGAAGTAAGTATAACAAATCATTTAATAATAATACAAGCAAATGTGTTCCTTGTCATCCACAACCTCAACCAGTGAATTGCAAAATTCAATTCAAAACTCAAATTCATGACATAACCATCAAAATCACTAAACAAGTTACATTATAGAGTTTTATAATCTGATGAACGACTTAAAGATATGGGTACATCAATATTCCAACCGAAACACACCAAATGCTCGTAAGAGCCAGTCCACCCGATAACACACCAATGGCTCCGAAGAGCTAATCCAACCAAAAACACACAAAAACAAGGAGTATAACACGAGAGTTTGCAACAAATGTTGAACCTCAGTCTACTCAGAAAACATATATATAATATATACATATATATATGTATATATGTATATCACTCCACAACAATCTCTACTTCAATCCTCCATAACACACCATATCTCGAATGTACTCTATCCTACAGTCAATCCGATCCAAATATTGAAATTCAATAACATTTCTCAAATAACCTTACATCATCTATAATCAGTTATATCTACTATACCATTTTATATCATCCAAAATTTCATATAGATGCTAAATTTTTAAACTGTATGAACGTACCTAGACTGAATTGTAGTAGTTGCAGAAGTTTAGGGACTAATCCGTGATTTTTCCTTTTCTACGTATGTCAACAGGATCTTGATCTAAAATGTAAATTTTCTCAATTATCAACTTACAGGGTCTTGATCTAAAATATAAATTTTCTCAATTATCAACTTACAATACACCTTCCAATTCACTATACATTTTATACCTTTTTTTCAAATTTACACAATCACCCCTAACGTTTACCCTAACGTTTACAACTTTTGAAATTTAGCCCCTTTACTCGAAAATCATCAAATTAACCATTTTTTTCTCAAGACAAAATTACAGTCAAATATTCTATGCCCTTAAACAATCCCTATTAAACATCAAAATTCACTATCAAATCTTGAAATTTTGACATTTTCACAGTTTAATCCATAAATCAATATCAAACAAAAATCACTTCACAAAATCACCAAATACCACAATCAAAGCTTCAAATACATAGTTATCATCAATAACATTCAAGATTCATCAATAGAAACTTCTAAATTTTTAACAAATTCAAAAACGAAGGTACGGGCTAGCTGGACCTAGTTGCAATGATATTAAAAACATAAAAAATTACATGAAATAGGTACAAAAATCACTTATATGCAATGAGTTTAACCTAGACGATTCTTCAAGCTAAACATCCATGGTATTTTTAGCTATGGAAGAAGCAAATGAAGAAGAAAGACTTATTTCTTTGCATAATTTTGTTTTGATTTTATTTTAAGTACAAAATTGCCATTATTAACAAAATTGCCATTATACTTAATTTACTTTCAATTTTTCTTTAAAAATTCACTCCAAAACCGTCAATTATCAAGCAATAAGGTTTAATTGCCTTATTGGTCTTTCCAAATTTATTAGTTAAGCTATTAAATCATCTAAATGCAATAGTTACTAAGTTTTGCACCTTTTACAATTTTGTCTTTTTTCTTTAATTAGATATCTAAACGTTAAAATTTCTTAACAAAATTTGAATAAGACTCTAATGACTCCATAAATACTCTATAAATAATATTTACGAGTTGACACGACTGAAATTTGTGGTCTCGAAACCACTGTTCCGTCACCACTGGAAATCGGGCTATTACATACACATTTCATCTTCCCTACAATAAGTATACAATTACACTCAAAGACATTAGTTTACAACTTGGTCTACAGGTCGATGGGGAAGTCATTACGAGGCCAGTGACTTGTGTCGATTGGAGTGCAACATGCGAGCAACTACTAGGGAAGGTGTCAAACAAGTTTAGTGGTAGTCGTATTGATATGAGATGGTTGGAGGACAAATTCAAAACTATAGAGGCTTCTACGAGTGACATTGAAAAAGAACAATTAGCGCAATCATTCATCTTGAAGTTGATCAGAGATTTGCTAATGTCACATAAATCTCGCAATCTGGTACATTTAAGATGGCTACTACTAGTAGTCAACTTGAACGAAATAGGATGACTTAGTTGGGGATCAACGGTGCTGGCAACATTGTACCAAGAAATGTTTCGAGTGATATTATTAAAAAAAGTTAAAATCAGTGATTGTATGTTCCTTCTTCAATCATGGTGTAATACCCATTACCTGATCCGATCGCCAAACTCAAGTAATAGAATGCTACAAACAATTACGAAACATTTACATCTAAATTATAATTCAAAATCTCAGTTAAATATCATAATCAAGTATAACAAGCATTGCAACTAAATTTGGGTTTAAATCGAGCTTACGAAAGCTTAAAACCA
This sequence comes from Gossypium australe, assembly GCA_005393395.2. NCBI lineage: Eukaryota > Viridiplantae > Streptophyta > Magnoliopsida > Malvales > Malvaceae > Gossypium > Gossypium australe. The sequence goes on from CM016618.1 coordinate 57,003,854, forward strand.
ACCCGATATCAAACAAGGATCAATTTGAAATAGGAACAAAAAAAGGGTAAATTCTGCAAACATACAGCCGTGTCCCCTGATCATGTAGAAGGCTGAGGTCGTGTGGGGTGAGATACACAGCTGTGTGGGCAAGTCGTATAACAGCTTGATGGCATGTGTTGCTGGAGTCACACAGTCGTATGAACAACCGTGTAACTTAGAGATGCCACATGGGTCAAAAATGCAAATATTCAAAAGATGTCACATGACCATGCCGCTGGGCCGTGTAACAAACTGTGGTCGTATGCATAAAAATCATTGTTATCGTCCATTATTATTAAACCAATGTTTTAATTGCCTTATAAGTCCTTTAGTAATGTTCTATATTATGATTTACTAACAATTGAACTTTTAACATTTTTATGATTTTGTCTCTTTACCCTGATTAAGCATTAATTCGACAAATTTACTTGACCAAAATTAAATTCAATCCTAATATAACTCCATAAATTTTTAATAAAAATATTTATGAGCCCGATTTATAGAAACATGGTTTCAAAACCACAAGATTTTACAATTCTCCCTCTAAAGAAATTTTTCTCTCGAAATTTTCCTGAAAATAGGTGGGGATATTGGGATCCCATCGTCTCTTCCTGTTCCCAAGTCACTTCTTCCATACTATTGCTACACAACAAGAATTTCATGAGCGGAATGTCTTTATTTCTTAATTCTTTTTGCCTTATAAGCTAGAATCTCAATCGGTTCTTCTTTGTATGACAAGTCGGGCTGAATTTCAATTTCTTCCGTCGAAGTAACATAAGACGAATCCAATTGATATGTTCCAAGTATCGACATATGAAAAACATCATCATGTATCATTTGTAACTCTGTCGATAATGCTAATCAACATGTAACTGGTCCAACCCTTTCGATGATTTCATATGGTCTGATAAATTGAGGACTCAACTTTTCTTTCTGGTCAAATCGTAGAACTTTCTTCCACGAAGAAACCTTTAAAAACACTTTATCGCCTATAGAAAACTCAATATCACGACGCTTCAGATCCGCGTACGATTTCTATCTATCAAAATTTAATTTTTTCTCTGATCACTGTAACTATATCTTCCGTTTCCTAAATCAATTACAGCCTAACAACTTTTCTTTAACATAAATCTGACCAACAAACAAGTGTTCGACACCTTCAACCATATAATAATCCATACGGAGCCATTTGAATGCTTAGTCGAAAACTATTGTTATACACAAATTCAGCTAATGGTAAATAATATTCCCAACCTGCTTCAAAATCAATTATGCAGGCTCGAAGCATATCCTCCAAAATTTGAATATCTCGTTCCGGTTTTCCATCCATCTACGGGTGAAAGGTAGTGCTGAAATTTAATCTCATACCTAAATATTCATGCGATTGTTTCCAAAATCTCAAAGTGAACTAGGTATCTCGATAAAAAACTAATCGACATAATACGCTATGCAATCTAACTATTTCTCGAATGTAAATCTCAGCTAACTTCGAAAGTGACCATTCGGTTCTAATTGCAATAAAATGGGTTGACTTCGTAAATCAATCAACTACCACCCAAATGGCATTTATTTTTTTTGGAGATAACACTAACCCAATCACAAAATCTATCGTTATGCGCTCTCATTTCCATTTAGGACTCAAGATAGGCTGGAGAAGTCCAGTGGGAACCTGATGTTCCGCTTTAACTCGCTGATAAGTCAAACATTTGGCAATGAACTCAACTATCTCTCTTTCATACTGAGCCACAAATACAATTCTCGTAAGCCACAATACATTTTCGTTCCTCCAAGATGCATAACAAAAAGGCTATCGTAAGCTTTGCAAAGTATTAACTCTTTTAATTCGACAACATCTGGAACAAAGATTCAATTACAGAACCTCAGACAACCACGATCACCTATGCTGAAGTTTTTTACTGAGCCATGTTGAACCATTTCCTTTTTTCTGACAACTGGGTATCAACAAACTGTGCCTCTCTAATGTGTTCAAACAACATTGGCTTGATTTTCAACTCGACTAACATACTTTTATCACTACTAATACTGAGTTGAGCATACATCGCTCGCAACTAAACTGTTTTTTTCTTCTCAACGCGTCAGCTACAACTGTAACACCCCAAACCCGGCCTAGACGTTATGGTCGAATCTGCTGATGTCACATGATAGTGTGTTTGAAAACTAAATAATTACAATGATACCATTTCCATGTTATTACCTATCTTTATCTCTTATTAGTTTTAAAGGAAATTGTTTTACTTATTTAAAACATTTGCTTTAAAATGTTTATCATTGTGGAAGCTTTTAAAATAAAGCAGTTTAAGAAATCGCGAGTTTAGAAGATACGTTAGCTTCTTGAAAACTGAACTTCCTACGACTAGCAATTATAATTCCACAAAAAATTAAATAAAAACCAAATTTAAGCAAAAGTCCCAAGAGTCCTCAAATTACATCCCAATAATAATAAAACCATAAAACATAAATTTAAAAAAAATTAAAGTCCAAGAACTATGGTAACCATCGAGTCCTCCGCCGTACCGATCTGTCTAGGTCTGTGGGTTACCTGTGCACATTAACAGAGAGGGGTGAGTTTACGTAAACTCAGTGTGTAATCCCACAGAAAAAAACAATAGTAGACATAGTGCATAGTCAAGTACAGTTTTGGGCCTAAGCCCATTTCAATATCAATAACGGTTTAGGCCTTAACCCATCTCAGTACTGTATCAAATATGCAGTAGATCCTTAGCCCATTACAGTATCAATAGCAGCCATGTAGTAGTCAATAACAAAGTCCTACCCAACCAGCCTCTACACACCATCTCTGTCCAACCATACACTCCATGTAGGGATTAAATCAACCCACCCATCCTTACAGTCCAAGTTGTACCGAATGCGGCACAAAACAGTCATTTGCAGCTGAGCTGCCAGTATATTAGGCTTAAGAGCCTTTCAGTACACTTCCTCCAAATATAATCAACCCAACCCTATGCAATGCAACATATAAATCATGACATGCTATCTCATGATATGAGTACATATAACCAGTTCAGTATACATGTATACTATCATCATGCTCAATATATATAAATCAAACAGCCAGTTCACACAATTAGGGGTCTAAGTGATGCTTACCGACCCTACAGCAGGTTCACTGTCGACTTGGGTGACCCGTGCAACCTTAACAATCAATTCGGTGAAAATGGGCTCACATGCCCATGCGGCTTGCCCGTGTGGACCACATGGCCCAATTTTGCCTTGGCCGTGTGGATCACATGGCCTGGCCCAAAATCCCACACACGCGTGTGGCCCACACGACCCAAATTAGTCCATTGCATGTGTCACACATAGCCTACCTGGCCATCACACGACCATGTCTTGAGCGCACGACCTGACCTCGTAGATCACACGCCTGTGTTAGGGTACACGGCCTACCACACGGGCAACCACACGCCCTTGTAGTGTCGACAGTGAGGTTTTCAGCTTTCACTGAGACCTCTTTTTTTGTGCAATCAAGTTCACACCTGCATCATTTTCACTCCTAAATGCAATCCCGTATTTCGAGAATCTATGATTGACATTACGAAAGCCAATTTTAGCAGCACATTTGCAAACCAACTCGGAAATATTCACAACATCATCTTATAATCATCAAAAAGTAGACACAGTCACTTACCGAATAACGAACCAATATCCTTATCGTTTAAAACTCCACCGAGGCACTAATCACTGCCTAATCCTCGCCTAAATCGACAGAACCAAAATAGCCCTTTTTTAGAAACTAATTTCAGAACAACAGAATAGTGATAAATGAGTACTTACCGAATGAGCGACAAGAAACATTGTACATGAAGAAAGCAAAACGAAGATCAAAAAGGGGAAAAGAAGTGGAACTTCGGTAGATTCTTGGGTTACACCTAAACTGAAAGTAAAAGAAATCCTCTTGTTAATCACCCAATTAGAAAATTGCTAGGATTTATGATAAAACACAACTTATCGAATGATCAGGATTACGCGCAGCACCAAACAAACGAGGGGAACTTGAGTAAAACAACAAAAAAGATGGGAGGGAGGGAGAGGTGGAATTTCAGTAGAGAGAAGGGGATAAGAGAACAGAATTTTGCAAAAAGAAAATTGAACAGAAATATTCTGATAACCCCTATCCCAATTCCCCCTTACTTTTCTCTAGCCAACACCCCACTACTCAAAGTCCAATCATAGTACAACTCTAGCAAAAAATTAGTCAAAAACAAGAATATTATCCCTTACCAAAGCAGAGGATTGAACACAGGACCTCCATCTCACCAACACTCCACTTATCCACCAGACCAGCACGTCCACTCTGTTAATTAGTTACCATCCTTTATTTAAAAGCCTATCAACCAAAGGTTGGGCTTTATTAAAAAAAACCAAAATTTGCCTAAGTCATGGCTTGAACTTGGGACCTCCCATACACACCCAGAACACTTAACCACTCAAGTAGACAGATATTTGTGTCACACATTCGCAAAAACAAAAATTTAAATTTTGGGGTGTTACAACAACATTAGCATTCTCAGGATGATAATTGATGACACAGCCATAATCTTTTAAGAGTTCAATCCAGCAATGCTGTCTCAAATTCAACTCCTTTTGGGTTATGAGGTATTTAAGACATTTTTGATTGATATAAATATGACACTTCTCACTATATAAATAGTGTTTCCAGATCTTTAGAGCAAAAACAACAATGGCTAGCTTTAAATCGAGCGTCAGATAATTGTGCTCATTCGTTTTTAGCTGGCGGGACCACTCAGGAAAACTACGCTATAAACTACAAATTTTTTTTCGATTCGAGTAAAGTTAGAATCGACGTGTAACACCCCTTACCCGTATTCTACGCCTGAACCGGGTATAAGGCGTTACCATACTTAACTCACTTGGTCATACAACTTTAAGCTATGAAACTTCATCCCAACTTAACATTTCTCATTAAGGTCCTACGAGGCCTCAATTAAGCTGATAGGGGGTCTCAAAACCCAACCGAAACTTTTTGTGCATTTAATTTTTTTGTCTAAACAGGGGCCACATGCCCGTGTGAAATTGGACATGCCCGTGTGGGCAGGCCATGTAGTCACACACGCCCATGACCCTAACCCGTGTGGGATTTATTTTCCTTTTGAACCTATAGGGGTTTTCACATGGCCGGGCACACGCCCGTGTTCTTGGCCCGTGTGCTCCACACGGCCTAGATACGCCGGTATGTAAAAACCTAAGTATTCTATTTGTGATGTCAGCAACCTCATAAGGGGCACACGGCCTAGGCATACGCCCGTGTGGCTAGCCCGTGGTCAGCGTTGACTTGAAACACTAACATGCAAGGGACACACAACATCGTCACACTCCCATAGGACTTGTAACAGCCCAGTTTAGACCCTAGTCGGTATAGTGGTTTCGAAACAATAAATTTGAGATCAGAAAAGTATTTTAATATTATTTTTGGTGTTTACAGTATGTGATTGAGTATGTGTGAAAATTTTATCGTTTGTGTGCCGAATTATGAAAAAGGACTAAATCGCATAAAATGTAAAAGCTATGTACTAGCTGTTAAAGTGCTTATTTGGCATGGCTTTTTAAATGAGCAGTCCTTATGGGGTAATTAGACCTTTGATAGTGGAATTTGATATATATGGCCATTATATGAATGAATTTATAAAGTTTTAATTAAGAGTAAAATGGTAAATGGCATATAAATATTATTATAATTAAAACAAAACAAAAAGATGGCCATTTATTCATCTTCCATGGCTGAATGAAGAAAAGGAGATAACTAAAATAGTGCTTGAAATTTTGGCACTTGCATAGCTCAATCAAGGTATGTTTTAAGCTCGATTTTTAGTGATTTTTACATTTTTGTGATCGTTGCTTTGTGTTCTAGCTAGCCCATGCTTTAATTTTGGAATTTGATGAAGATTTTGAGAAATGCAATTGATGAATGCTTGAGCTTTGTGAAATTTGGTGATGAAATATGAAAGATATGTGATAGATTAACATATTTTGTCTTTGAATTTTTGGTAAATTTGAGTAATTTGGGCAAAATTGAGAAAAGTGTAAATTGACGGACTAAAATGTGAAATAAATGAAATATGTGGGTTCGTATGGGCATAAGGAGAATTCGGCTAGGCATGGGTGAAATGAAATTATATGTATTTGATGATTTTATGAAATAGGGACTAAAGTGTCAAAATGTGAAAATGTGAGGGATATTTTGTAAAATGCCCTAAATATGTGTGTTTGGACTAAATTGAATGAATTGGTGATTGAATGAGCTAAATTTGAATATGTATAGACCAAGAAAGGAGAGATTCGGATCGATATCGAGGCAAAGACAAAGTACTCGATTGATCGACTAGTCTCGGTATTTCTATGTCCGAGGTAAGTTAAGATAGAATACGTGTTCTTAAATTACGTTTAAATGCTATGAAATGAAAAGTTATGTGATTATTGGATTAGAAATGCTATGTGTGGAATCGAGATAAGTGGCACTAAGTGTGCGTAATTAAAAAATGAGATAGGGATGATTAGCACTGTGTGTGCGAAATAATAGAAGCTTCGGCTTATTGATTTGGTACTGTGTGTGATACCGTGATAAGTTCGGTTTAAAGTACAAGCACTAAGTGTGCGATGATATTCATGCTTCTACTACAAAATTGGCACTAAGTGTGCGAATAAATCAAATGATTAACAAAGGTTGATCGAAGTGTAATATCGAACTTTGAGTAGCATGAATGGTGAATAACTATGTGTCAGCTAAGGTATGTATTGAACCTTTATGGTTGATGAAATTGTAAATGGATTTATGAATAATTGATTAAGGTTATTAGCTATGGATGATATGGTGTGTATATTTGTGAGTTGATCTATATGATGGATTAACTTTGTATATTGTATTTGATTTATTGAATTGAATGTATTATATTACGAACTTACTAAGCTTTAAAAGCTTACTGTGTGATGTGTTTATCTATTTTACAATGTCAGCAAGGCTAGTTCGGATCCGAGGATCGCCAGTGACTCAATCACACTATCGGCTATCCATTTTAGTATTTTTTGAAAGATGTATATATTTGGTGTATGGCATGTATAGGCTAGAAGTTATGGTATGTTTTGAAATGTTTTGGACCTTGCCATGTGATATGGCTTGGAAGATGATTAATGTTGGTGTATATGTGTGGAACTATGTGAGTGATGAATATAATATGATTCATGCTCAAATGGTTGGTGACAATGATGATTTAAATGTGAACTTGTGATAAAGGTTATATGATGTATGACCTATACTATTTGGGATGTGAAATTTGGTATTGTGGATGAAATGGAGTATGAAAATAGATGTATAGATGATGATTAAATGGTGCATATATTGGTATGTTTTGGTTGCCATTTGAGGTGTAAATGCATGTGATTTGAGGCTTGTAGGTGATCCTAAGTGTGGGAGGCAAGTTTGGCTTTGTAAATGGCCTATAATTGTCCACACGGTTGAACACACGAGCGTGTGGCTCGACCGTGTTGTTTAAGTTTACCAATTGAAACAAGTTAGGCTCGACCACGAGCTGGACACATGGGCGTGTGACTGGCCATGTGGTGCAAGTCAGTGTCGACCACGGGTAGGCACACGGGCGTGTCTCAGGCCGTGTGGACTAGTCAATATGTATGCCCTATTTTGCCACGGTTTGGACGCGCGGGCATGTCCAAGGCCATGTGAGGCACACAGCCTACCCACACAGGCGTGTGATCTCTATAATTTTGAAAAATCTTTAAATTTATGAAAATTTTTATATGTGTTCGGTTTAGTCCCGACCCCTTTCTAACATATGTTGGAGGTCTTGTAGACCTCGTTAAGGGACTATATGTTTATGTTGTGATATGTTTCAATGATTATTTACTTTGTGTTGTAAAATGATATGAAGTGTTTGGAAATGATTAGTAATGCCTCTCAACCTTAGTCCGGCGACGGTTACGGGTTAGGGGTGTTACATTTTATTGGTATCAGAGCTATGGTTTAGTCGATTCTAGGACCAACGTAACGTGTGTAAGTCTAGCTATACATACCATATATATAATTGCGATAGTGTGATGAATCCTGACAGTTAAAAATATGTTTTCGTGTAGAGAGTAATGCGCCTGCTCCCGCTCAAGGGACAGCGCCGACTGAATCAAGGCCGAATGCTAGTAACCAAGAGGGAGAGGCTAAGCAAGCCTTCTTCCAGATGATGAGTGAGTGGTTTTCGGAGTTCGTTCGAGCGAATCCGGCTGCTCCACAACTCCACCCCCACAAGTGCTTGTAGTGCCACAAGCGATAGATCCGATCCGATTGAATAAGCCCCCCGTGGATAAGATTCGAAAGTATGGGGCTGAAGAGTTTAGAGCCACATTTGATGATAATGCTGAACGAGCTGAGTTTTGGCTCAAGCATACAGTCCGAGTATTTGATGAGATGTCGTTGACTCTTGATGAATGTATTAAATGTGTTGTTTCCTTGTTAAAAGATATGACATATAACTGGTGGAAGACATTGATATCTGTGGTTTCGAGAGAGAGAATCACCCAGGATTTCTTTCAAGTTGAATTTCGAAAGAAGTATATCAGTCAACGATTCATAGATCAGAAACGTAAAGAGTTTCTAGAACTAAAGCAGGGCCATGTCAGTTACGGAGTGTGAACGGGAGTTTGTGAGATTGAGCCAATATGCACGAGAATGTGTTTCAACTGAAGCTACTATGTGTAAACATTTTATTGAAGGGCTGAATGAAGACATTAAATTATTGGTTGGAATACTTGACTTGAATGAATTTGTTGTGTTAGTTGAAAGAGCCTGCAAAGCCGAAGAGCTTAGCAAAGAAAAGAAGAAAGCAGATTCTGATGCTAGAGATGAAAGAAAAAGATTGATGAGTAAGTCATCTCAACCTTCGACGAAGAGATTTAGAGATGCAAGTAATCGTTCAAATGCTTCGTTTGGACATTCGGATAGAGAACGTATGAGACAAAGTGTTGGTCCAAGAGCTCAAATTCTGACTGAATCAAGTGTTGGAAGTGCCAAAAGCAACAAGCCTGAGTGTAGATAGTGTGGAAGATGACACGTCGGAGAATGTTGGGGCAAGTATAATAATAGAACTTGTTATAAGTGTGGATCACGAGATCATTTCATTCGAGATTGCCCAGAGTTAGCTGAGAAAGACAATGTTCAAAGTGTGAGACTGAGTAATACGACGGTTAGGGGTAGACAACCCAGAAACACCGAAAATGTGAGTGGAAGTCAGAGAGGGACTACGGATACAGTTCTGAGATTAGAGGCGAGAGCACCTACTCGGGCCTATGCTATACACGCACGAGAAGAAGCGTCATCTCCAAACGTCATTATTGGTACTTTTACACTATTTGATACTAATGTGATTGCATTGATAGGTCCAGGTTCTACTCATTCCTATGTGTGTGAATTTAGTATCAAGTAAGACTCTGCCTGTTGAGTCTACTGAATTCATGATTAGAGTATCGAACCCCTTAGGCAAGTGTGTCTTGGTTGATAAAGTGTGCAAGAACTGCCCGTTGATGTTTCGGGATATTTGCTTTTCGGCTAATTTGATGGTGCTACCTTTTGATGAATTTGATATTATTCTGGGTATGGATTGGCTCACTTTGGATAATGCTACTGTGAATTGTAAAAGAAAGAGTATTAATTTGAGAAGTCAGAATGGTGAGATAGTTCGAATTGAATCCAGTGATTTGAATGGGTTACTGGCTGTTATATCTTCGATGAAAGCTCTAAATTATATGAAAAAGGGTTGTGAAGCTTATATCGCGTATGTGATAGATACAAAAGTGACTGAAAAGAAAGTTGAATCTGTACCTATAGTATGTGAATTCCCAGATGTGTTTCCTGAAGAACTACCGGGATTACCTCTAACACGAGAAGTTGAATTTGTTATTGAATTAGTGTCGGGAACTACTCCTATCTCAATAGCTCCGTATAGAATGGCACCGTCAAAATTGAAAGAGTTGAAGTCTCAGTTGCAAGAATTAACTGATAGAGGATTTGCACAATCGAGTTTCTCGCCCTGGGGTGCTCCTGTGTTGTTTGTGAGAAAGAAGATGGTACTATAAGGATGTGTATTGATTACCGACAGTTGAACAAAGTGACGATAAAGAATAAGTATCCTCTGCCACGCATTGATGATTTGTTTGATCAGTTGAGAGGAGCTACAGTGTTTTCTAAGATAGATTTGAGATCGGGCTACTATCAGTTAAGAGTTAAAGAATCGGATGTACCGAAAACTGCTTTCAGAACGAGGTACGGACACTATGAATTCTTAGTTATGCCTTTTAGACTAACGAATGCTCCTACAGTGTTTATGGATTTGATGAATAGGACATTCACACCATATTTGGATCGATTTGTGGTGGTGCCCATTAATGATATTCTGATTTATTCATGTGATGAGAAGCAATATGCCGAGCATTTGAGAATTGTGTTTACAGACTCTGCATGATAAGCAATTATATGCAAATTTTAGTAAATGTGATTTTTGGTTGTGTGAGGTTAGTTTTCTGGGACATATTGTATCAGCTGCGGGAATATGAGTTGATCCAAGTAAGATTTCAGCAATTTTAGAATGGAAACCTCCAAGAAATGTGGCTGAAGTCCATAGTTTTCTAGGACTAGCAGGATATTACAGACGGTTTCTGAAAGGCTTCTCGATGATTGCGACTCCGTTAACGAAGTTGCTACAAAAAGATGTTAAATTTGAGTGGTCAGAAAAGTGCTAGCAGAGTTTTGAGCAGTTGAAAGCATTGTTGACAGAAACGCCACTGTTAGTTCAACCTGAATCAGGTAAAGAATTTATAATATACAGTGATGCATCGTTGAATGGTTTGGGCTATGTGTTGATGCAAGAAGGCAAAGTCATCGCTTATGCTTCAAGGCAGTTAAAGCCGCATCAAAAGAACTACCTGACACAGGATCTTGAATTAGCCGCGATTGTGTTTGCATTGAAGATTTGGCGTCACTACCTATTTGGTGAGAAATGTCATATTTATACTGATTACAAGAGCTTGAAATACTTGATGACTCAGAAAGAATTGAATTTGAGACAGTGGAGATGGTTAGAATTACTAAAAGACTATGAAGTAGTAATTGATTATCATTTGAGCAAAGCTAATGTTGTTGTTGATGCTTTGAGTCGAAAGTCTTTATGTGCTCTGTGAGCTATAAGGACTCAGATGGATCTATGTGATGATGGTTCAATTTTGGCTGAGCTGAAAGTGAGGCCGATGTTTGTACGTCAGATTTGTGATGCACAAAAAAGTGATGATGAGATGATGGTTAAACAAGATCAGCGTGGATTGAATGTCGATTCAGAATTTCGAGTTGATAAGAATGATTGTTTGAGATTCAGAAATAGGATTTGTGTTCCGTGGAATTCAGAGTTGATTCAGATGATTTTGAGCGAAGCACACAATAGTCGTTTGGCTGTTCATTTGGGGAGTACAAAAATGTATAACGATCTGAAACAGTTTTATTGGTGGCATGGTATGAAACGGGATATCTCAGAGTCTATTTCGAGATGTATAGTTTGTCAACAAGTTAAAGCTGAACATCAGGTTCCATCCGATTTATTACAACCGATTATGATTTCTGAGTGGAAATAGGAGAGAATCACGATGGACTTTGTATCGGGATTGCCTTTTTCTCTGGGAAAGAAAGATGCAATCTGGGTGATAGTTGATAGATTGATGAAATCAACTCATTTCATTCCAGTAAGAACAGATTATTCACTTGATAAGTTAGCTGAATTGTATATTGCTGAGATTGTGAGATTGCACGGGGTGCCACTATCTATTGTATCTGACAGAGATTTGAGATTTACCTCGCGGTTTTGGAAGAAATTACAAGAGGCTTTAGGCACAAAGTTGCATTTGAGTACTGCATTTCATCCACATACGGATGAACGATCTGAGCGGATCATTAAAATTCTTAAGGATATGTTAAGATGTTGCATTCTTGAGTTTGAAAGTACGTAGGAAAAGCATTTGCCATTGATCAAATTCGCATATAATAATAGTTTTCAATCTAGCATTAAAATGGCACCATATGAGGCTCTTTACGGTTGAAAATGTTGAACTCTATTGTATTGGACTAAGCTGAGTGAGAATAAAATTCACGGGGTTGATTTGATAAAAGAGACCTAACAGAAAGTAAAAGTGATTCGTGACAGTTTGAAAGCGGCTTCAGATCGTCAGAAGTCTTATGCATACTTGAAACGAAAAGATATCGAATTTGAGGTTGGAGACAAAGTGTTTTTGAAAGTATCTCCGTGGAAGAAAATACTTCAATTTGGCCAAAAAGGCAAGCTGAGTCCGAGGTTCATCGAGCCATATGAAATCATTGAAAGAAATGGGCTAGATGCTTATAAATTGTTGTTGCAACCTGAATTAAAGAAGATTCATAATGTCTTCCACGTATCGATGCTTCGACGATATAGATCTGATCCATCGCATGTAATTGCTCCTATTGAGGTTGAGATTCAGTCAGATTTTTCGTATAGTGAAGAACCGATTCGAATTCTGGCACGTGAGATCAAAGAGTTGAGAAACAAAAGAATTTCCTTAGTGAAAGTGTTGTGGCACAAACACGGAGTTGAAGAGGCTACGTGGGAGCCTAAGAATGTTATGAGAGAGCAATATCCAAACATATTCACTGGTAAGATTTTCGGGGACGAAAATCCCTAAAAGGGGGAGAGTTGTAACAGCCCGATTTAGACCCTAGTCAGAATAGTGGTTTCGAGACCACAAATCTGATGTCAAAAAAATATTTTAATATTATTTTTGGTGTTTACAGTATGTGATTGAGTATGTGTGAAAATTTTATCGTTTGTGTTCCAAATTATGAAAAAGGACTAAATCGCATAAAATGTAAAAGCTGTGTGCTAGTTGTTAAAGTGCTTATTTGGCATGGGTTTTTAAATGAGGAGCCCTTATGGGGTAATTAGACCTTTGATAGTAGAATTTGACATATATGGCCATTATATGAATGAATTTATAAAGTTTTAATTAAGGGTAAAATGGTAAATGGCATATAAATGTTATTATAAAACAAAACAAAAACATGGCTATTTATTCATCTCTCATGGCTGAATGAAGCAAAGGAGATAGCTAAAATAGGGCTTGAAATTTTGGCACTTGCATAGCTCAATCCAGGTATGTTTTGAGCTCGATTTTTAGTGATTTTTACGTTTTTGTGATCGTTGCTTTGTGTTCTAGTTAGCCCATGCTTTAATTTTAGAATTTGATGAAGATTTTGAGAAATGCCATTGATGAATGCTTGAGCTTTGTGAAAGTTGGTGATGAAATATGAAAGATATGTGATAGATTAACATATTTTGTCTTTGAATTTTTGGTGAATTTGAGTAATTCGGGCCAAATTGAGAAAAGTGTAAATTGAAGGACTAAAATGTGAAATAAATAAATATGTGGGTTCGTATGGCATAAGGAGAATTCGGCTAGGCATGGGTGAAATGAAATTATGTGTATTTGATGATTTTATGAAATAGGGACTAAAGTGTCGAAATGTGAAAATGTGAAGGCTATTTTGTAAAATGCCCTAAATATGTGTGTTTGGACTAAATTGAATGCATTGGTGATTGAATGAGCTAAATTTGAATATGTATAGACCAAGAAAGGAGAGATTCGGATCGAGATCGAGGCAAAGACAAAGTACTCGATTGATTGACTAGTCTCGGTATTTCTACGTCCGAGGTAAGTTCGAATAGAATACGTGTTCTTAAATTATGCTTAAATGCTATGAAATGAAAAGTATGTTATTATTAGATTAGAAATGCTATGTGCGGAATCGAGATAAGTGGCACTAAGTGTGCGTAATTAACAAAACGAGACAGGGATGATTAGCACTGTGTGTGCGAAATAATAGAAGCTTCGGCTTATTGATTTGGCACTGTGTGTGTGATATCGTGATAAGTTTGGTTTAAAGTACAGGCACTAAGTGTGCGATGATATTCATGCTTCTACTATAAAATTGGCACTAAGCGTGCGAATAAATCAAATGATTAACAAAGGTTGATCGAAATGTAATATCGAGCTTTAAGCAGCATGAATTGATCTGTCAGCTAAGGTATGTATTGAACCTTTATGGTTGATGAAATTGTAAATGGATTTATGAATGATTGAGTGAGTTTATTAGCTATGGATGATATGGTGTGTATATTTGTGAGTTGATCTATGTGATGGATTAACTTTGTATATTGTATTTGATTTATTGAATTGAATGTATTATATTATTAACTTACTAAGCTTTAAAAGCTTACTGTGTGATGTGTTTATCTATTTTACAGTGTCAGTAAAGCTAGCTCGGATCCGGGGATCGCCAGTGACTCAATCACACTATCGGCTATCCATTTTGGTATTTTTGTAAAGATGTATATATTTGGTATATGGCATGTATAGGCTAGAAGTTATGGTATGTTTTGAAATGTTTTGGACCTTGCCATGTGATATGGCTTGGAAGATGATTAATGTTGGTGTATATGTGTGGAACTATGTGAGTGATGAATATAGTATGTTTCATGCTCAAATGGTTGGTGACAATGATGATTTAAATGTGAACTTGTGATAAAGGTTATATGATGTATGACCTATACTATTTGGGATGTGAAATTTGGTATTGTGGATGAATTTAATTGAGATGAAATGGAGTATGAAAATAGATGTATAGATGATGATTAAATGGTGCATATATTGAATGTTTTGGTTGCCATTTGAGGTGTAAATGCATTTGATTTGAGGCTTGTAGGTGATCCTAAGTGTGGGAGGCAAGTTTGGCTTTGTAAATGGCCTATAATTGCCCACAAGGTTGAGCACACGGGCGTGTGGCTCGACCGTGTTGTTTAAGTTTGTCAATTGAAACAAGTCAGGCTCGACCACGGGCTGGACACACGAGCGTGTGACTGGCCGTGTGGTGCAAGTTAGTGTCGACCACGGGTGAGGCACACAGGCGTGTCTCAGGCCGTGTGGACAAGTCAGTATGTATTCCCTATTTTTCCACGGTTTGGATGCACGGGCGTGTCCAAGGCCGTGTGCCTACCCACACGGGCGTGTGATCTCTGAAGTTTTGAAAAATCTTTAAATTTATGAAAATTTTCATATGTGTTTTGGTTTTGTCCCGACCCCTTTCTAAAACATGTTAGAGATATTGTAGACCTCGTTAAGGGACTATATGTTTATGTTGTGATATGTTTCAATGATGATTGACTTTGTGTTGTAAAATGATATGAAATGTTCGGAAATGATTAGTAATGCCTCTTAACCCTAGTTCGGCGACAGTTATGGGTTAGGTGTGTTACAAGACTACCCGTGTGTCTCACATGGCCTAGACACATGCCCGCGTGCCTACTCGTGTGGACAAGAACAAGGCTATACACCAAGTTCTTTTCATCACCCTAACTCACACAACATAATCCCATTCAACAAATCATTAAGCAACCCAAATTTGCCATATACACTTCCATGAATAACTTCATCTTTTCATAAATTAGTAATAATGAGCCATCAGCTATGGCAATATACAAAAGAGTTCATCTTTAAAGGAGCCAATACATACTTGGCCAAAATAACAAAACAATTTACCTAGATAGCCCCTATACATGCTATACTCAAAATAATAAGTCTAGATATACCGAGATGAGCTGATAGTGTGGGTGATCTTCCAAATATCTTCATATCCCAACCCGGCTCTTTGACACTATGTAACAAGGGAAAAGAAAGGGAGTAAGCTTTAAGGTTAGTAAGTTTACATGTAAACAATAAACATCATAATATGTGCTAATCAATAAATAGCATTTTATAATAAGTAAGAACATTCCACATTCCAAGATCATGCTTACTCATTTCATCTCTTATCGCATTCCAACCATAGCACAAGCCAAATGCTCGTATTATTTAACATACATCCCTGCACTTATCACCACATGATCTCATGAAACAACACATCACAATTTCATAATAAGCCATTCACAGTAATACCAAACACTCGGTGGTTTTGCACTTAGCCCACCATTAATCTTTAACAGGATGGTATCGCACATAGCCCACCAAATGTTAATATAAACGATGGTATCGTACACAGCCCACCGTGAATAAGTAGTAAGGTGGTATCGCACATAGCCCACAAACAAGAATAATTAAGGTGGTATCGCACACAGCCCACCATTAATTACTACGAATAATATTCCACATTTACATATCTATTTCAACGTTCATACGAGAATTATTCATTCTCTACCGAATTCAATCCATTTAAATTGTAAATGTTCTCAATCATACAGTGCACCAATATGTAACAACATGTGTATTTAAGATGCATCGTTTACACATAAACTTACCTCGGTGCAAAATGTGTTAATTTGCGGTTTAATCCGAAACCTTACCTTTTCCCTGGTCAAGGTTAATTCCGCGCTCTTTTTGATCTATAACAATAAAATTCACTCATTCAATCATTTTATAATCATAATACATCATAATCTCTACTTAGGCAAAAATGACCATTTTGCCCTTGTACTATGGCAAAGTTACGATTTTGCCCCTAGGCTCGTAAATCATTTTTCATCACATATTCTCATTAAACAAGCCTAGCTGAACATTTATTTCTCTTACAACTACTCATAATTCCAACTATTTCATGAATCTATTACACAATTTCAACTTTTACAACTTAGTCCCATTTAGGTGTTTTCATGGTAACACCTTTCACAAAAGTTGTTCTTTAACTCACTAACATCCATTTTCTTCTATAAAAACTCAGAAAACAACATAAACTCTCTCAAGGAAAGTCCCTATATTTTCAACCATATTGCAAATTAGTCCCCTCATTAGCTAGCTTAAGCTTTGGGGGTTCCAAAAGTACAAAAATTATCAACTAAAACCATCAAAATTACTTACTTGTGTGAGGATAAGTAGTTGAAATTTCAAAGCTTTCAAAACCCCCCTCTATGCTGGTATTTTTTATGGTGAAGGTGATGAAGAAAAATGGATGATATCATCTTTTCTTATTTTATTTATTTCCTTTAAATTAGTCCACCTAACCCACCCAATTTTGACCTATTTTGAGTCTATTGTCCCCTATGGCCGGCTGTAACACCCTGAATTTGGGCCTAGTAGAATTGGGCCTATTGGGCCTTGGGCATGCGAGCGTTTAAAATTTTTGAGAATAAGAAAACAGCATTAATGCAAGTTGGACCTATTAGGTGAGTGATTTTGGAAGGTTAGGGGGCTTCCATGAAGTCTCGGAATCAAACCAGGGCTTTAGGAAAATTTTGGTTTTAGGTGAATAAAACCCTGGGAGTTAGTAAGTAGGCTTTAAGAATAAAATGTGGAGAAAAATGACACAAAAGGACCTGTGGTCTAGTGGCAAATGACGCCACATGGGAGACAAGGAAGTGACGCCATAGAGGAAGCAAGGGGTCCAAGGTTCAAGTCTTGTCGCTTGCAATTTATTTTGATTTCCTTTTAAATGAACTTAGACTTTGGCCCATAGGCTTATATTTAGTTGTGCATGATTTTAGACACAAAAGGAGCTTGTGTTGTGGTGACATGTAGCGTTTGGAGCATAGGAGAGGGCAAGGGTTCGAATCCCATTGCAAACGAAAAGGGATATTTATTTTGCTAAGTTAGGACGGCAAGTGGTTGTGATGGATTTAAACTCTGCTGAAGGAGGGATCCCACATCGAGAAGCTGGTATGAGGAAAGGTGAGAAGCTGGCTTTAAATAGAGCAATCTATGAGGAGAGTAAGCATACCTTGGTTGGAGTTTGGGCATAGGAGTGTTCGGAGCACGGATCAACTCCAGATTCCTATAAGGTGTGTCGCACTACTCTAGTTGTAGAGCAGCAAATGCCGAAATGCCGGTCACACGACGATGGTAGCCACACGAGCGTGCGATCGCACGTGTGGGAGCTTCGACGCGATAGTTGAGGCCCTCATGAGTGTTCTCATGAGTCTAGGCTGCCTTGGGCCAAGTGGGCCCAATGGGCCCATGGGCTCATATGAATAAATTGCATGATTGTGTAGTAGATATTGTATTGGACTATGTGAATCTCATATCTAAGGCTAGATTTGGGCTAAATGGGCCACACGGGCGTGTGGGTCCATTTGGGCCTATAATGGGCCCTAGGCCCATTCGCATCGTTATCTCTGTTTCTAATGCTCTTGGTTTAAAATTACTGGAATACCCTTAGTTTACAAATTACTGAAATACCCTTGGTTTGCAAATTACTGAAATACCCTTGGTTTACAAAATTACCGAAATACCCTCGAATTGCAAAATTACCGAAATACCCCTGATTTGTGAAATTACCGAAATACTCTCAGATTGCAAAATCACCAAAATACCCCTAATTTGTGAAATTACCAAAATACCCCTAGTTTACAGAATTATCGAAATACCCCGGTTTGCAAAATTACCAAAATACCCATGGTTTGCCGAATTACTAAAATACCCTCTATGGGTAAAGTTACCGAAATACCCTTTATGGGTAAAGTTACCAAAATACCCTCGACAGGTAAAATTATCGAGATGCCCTTACGAGGAAAAATAACCGTTGTACCCTCTTGGTAGTACTAGTGTTGAATGTGTTAATTGTATGATTGATTATGTTGAGGTGCACTGCATACATGGATTAGTTATGAGTAGAATTACCAAATTACCCCTGTAGGGTAGGATTACCGAAATACCCTTATAGGGTAAAATGACTATTTTGCACCTGAGGGTAAAAGACTGATTTTGTGCCATGACTTGACTGTGATCGTATGACTGTGTTTTAACTAACTTGACTTTGGTTTTATGACTGATATGTTTTTATTACATGTTTAAATGACTGTTACTGAGTATGGTCATTCTGCATACACCTGTGATGATTGAGCATGACATACACGACATATTGCATGGGGTTGGGACAAAGTTACGGAGGAAGTGTACGGTCCATTGCCGTTCTGTACAAGGCTTTCAGCCTTTCTGCGATAAATATGGCTCTGTGCCATCTTGATTATAGCTTTGTGCCAACCGTATTTACCCGTGGCTATATGCCTAACATATATATTGATGACTCTGTGTCAATCATAATTACCCGTGGCTATGTGCCGATTATATTACCTTCGCTGATGGCTATGTGCCAAACTTCTTACAGTCATTGATAGCTTTGTGCCATCCTGATTATGGCTCTGTGCCATCCTGATTATGGTTTATAACCATTCTGTTTACAGCTTTTAGCCGTTCTATTAACTGGCAACGTTGCTGCGATATTTATGGCTTTTAGCCGTTTTGTCTATGTCGACGAGCCGTTCTGTTGACTTAGTGCCCCAACCGGTGCTAAGCTTGGTGTGTTGGCTGGGTGGGTCGATTTTATCCCCAGATGGTGTGTTGGTTAGTACGGGTGGTATGTTGGCTGGATCGGGGTGGGATGCATCTCACACTGTTGCATATCTGTTTATGAGATCTGTCACTGTACTGGGCTTAGGCCCACTTGTTCTGTTATTGGTTTGGGCTAGGCCCAATTGATTCTGTATGGGCTGTGACTCAACTGATATGGTAGTGGGCTATGGCCCACGTATGCTTTGAACTGGACTGTACTGTTACTGTTAAAGGGCTTTGGGCCAGATTGTTTTAGTTTTTGTTTCTATATACTGACTGTTACTCTAATAAGGGGATTACACACTGAGTTTTCGTAAACTCACCCCGTTTTTAACTTTGCAGGTAATCCCTAGTCTTAGAAGGTTCGGAGCTATGAGGGACTCGGAGGTGGCCACACGTCAGATATGCTTTAAAGTTAAACTTAGCAACTTTATTTCATTTTCTTTTAATTTTTGGGGTTAATAATTTTGTAATAAGGCCTCTGTATTTTTAACTTATTATTTCTGATATTTATGATGTTTCCTAATTGCTAAAGGTGGAATACGATTTCCAAAACGGTAACTATTTTGAAAACACTACGTTTCCGCAACGTTTTCAAAATGCTTCTGCAACTCTATTTCTAAACATCACATTTTCGTAAATTGTTTATTTTAAATAGATAAGGTTTTAAAAGTAATTCGGTTTTCAAGTGGATAGCATTTGCTTAAGCGTTTTAAGTTTTAACGAAGAGGCTTTAACCCTCAAACAAGTTTTACCGACAAGAAATAGGGTTTTCAAAAACACTTCCATGTGACACGCCAGATTCGGGCTTAACTTCTAGGCCAGGTTTGGGGTGTTACACCGGCTATCAACATTAGGAAGGTCTAATTTCACATTCAAGACCTTCAATTTAAAGTTCCTTATCTATTTAATACTTCTAGCTTGTAAAATGAAACTTTTGCACTTTATGCAATTTAGTCTTTTTTCGCAATTAAGCCTTAAATCACTAAAATTAATGCACCAAAATTTTCATGCATCCTTATAATCATACTATAACACATAAAATAATGTCAAAAATAATTTTCTTCATCCTCAAATTAGCGGTCTCGAAACCACTGTTCTGACTAGCCCCAAAATTGGGCTGTTACACGACGCTTCGATTAGAATTACTTTTAGCTTCTCGAAACTCTTGTGGCACTGTTGACTCAAAACAAATTGGACATTCTTTTTACAAAAACTTTGCCATCATCATAGCTATCTTCGAAAACCCATTTACAAATCTTCGGTAGTAACCGGCCAAACTAAGGAAATTACGGACCTTTGACACATTCCTTGGTGTTTTCTCTTATGAGATAGCCTCGATCTTTTTTTGGATCAACACGAATCCCATCTACTGAAATAACTTGTCCTAGAAACATAACTTTTGGTAACCAGAATTCGCATTTACTAAGCTTTTCATGCAATTGATTTTTTCTCGCAAAACTTGCAAAATGATTCTAAGATGTTGTCCGTGCTCAATTTTAGATTTCGAATAGATCAGGATGTCATCGATAAAAACCACCACAAACTAATCTAGATAGGGTTGAAAGTTGTGGTTCATGAGATCCAAGAATGTCGTGAGAGCATTTGCCAGTCCAAATGGCATCACCAAAAATTTGAAGTGGTCATAACACATAGGGAACGTTATTTTTGGTACGTAACTATCTTTCACTTTCAACTGATAGTAACCCGATCTCAAATCAATCTTGGAAAAGGCTGAAGCTTCTTTCAACTAATCAAATAGGTCATTGATACGAGGTAGGGGTTCTGATTCTTAATCGTCAGCTTATTCAATTTTTTGTAGTCTATATAAAGCTGCATCGGACCATCTTTCTTTTTAACAAACAATACTAGGGCTCCACATGGCAATATACTAGGGTGTATAAAGCACAGTCTAGTAAATCTTGCAACTGAACTTTCAATTATTTCAGCTTTGTCAGTGTCATACGATAAGGGGAATTCAACACCGGAGTCATACCAGGGAAAACTTTAATTGCGAACTCAACTTCCCGATTTGGTGGTAAACCCAGTAATTCCTCGAGAAATACATCGAGAAATTCATAAACAGATCGAATCTTGTTGGTCTTATTATCATCAGCATTTGAGTTAATAAATAGGCCAAAAAAGCTTCACAGCCTTGATTTAGAAGTTTATTAGCTTGAATTGCTGAAATGATACGAGTTGAATCACTCGTTCTAACACCATTCACTTTTATCGTATTTTCATCAGCACTCTGGACCAGAAACTTCTTTTTACGACAATCCAATATCACTCCATGCTTGTTTAATCAATCCATACCCAAAACTAGATTGAAATCACCAAATGGTATAATTAATAGGTCGATGGGAAAAGATATGTTCTTAATCTCTAATGGACACTGCCTACACACATGATCGACTAACACTATCTACCTAAAGGGCTCAATACACCATAGCCACTTTTGACATATCAAATTTTAAACTCCCAGATTTAACCAAATTAGCATTAATATAGGAATGTGAGGATCCAAGGTCTATCAAAGTGTAAATAGGCATAAAGAATGGAAGAAAGATACCTGCTATAACATCGGTAGCATCACTTTCCCCACGAGTTCATACAACATATGCTCAAGCCCGCACTCTAGCCTTTGACTAATGAACAACAACTTCGCTCCCCTTTCTTGAACCACCTCTCGATCAAAACTACCATGATTAGTACCTAGACCGCAAGCTACATGTGTATACCTCTGGGTAGGGACAGGAGCAGCATTATCATTTCTCGAGCACTTACGAGCAGAATGTTTCAACGATCCACAACAGAAGCAGACTTGCGACAACTTCCAGCATTCACCTCGATGCTTTTTCTCGCAGTGCTCACAGTTCGGTACACCAAAATCCTGAGCAGGACTTTGCACACTACCCACTAACACAGATGGTTAACAATATCAATTTCTTTCAAATTTATCAGGCTTTAAAGCTGATCTCCAATTTCCACGAGAATCCCTAGTCCATTTAGGTAACGAATGTGAACTAGTAGTTCCTATGAGCTTCCCAGCAACTTGAGTAGGCTTTATTTTCTTGTCAAGACCCAAAGTTGGCTCCACCATTTTTGCTCACTTGATTGGATCAATAAACTTTGGAACTCATTGTGATACTAGCTGAACTTTTATTTTGTTTCACAAGCCACATCGAAAATGTTTACAACTTTCAACTTCGAAAGGCACAAATTCAAAGGAGTATTTACTGAGTCGTAGAAACTCACGTTCATAATAGGCTACAGACTTCTCATTCTATTTCAATAACAAAAAATATTGCTTCTAATCTTCTAGGTATAATTCTTCGACGTACTTTTTCTAAACTCAGCTTGAAAGAACTCTCAGTCAGCTCGCTCAGCAGGTACGTGGCATGTAACTGTCTGCCACCACGTATATGTTTCTCCTTGTAGCAGAGAAATAAAACAAATTACACATTCTCACGGAGTGCATTCAAGTACCCAGAAATTCAATAGCACCATAACTTCGCAATTCCTTAATCGGGGCCTGTCGAACAACAGGTACATGTACTACACAGGAGCAACTCCCACCACTCTCTAAAGAGCATCAGCTATAGCTCGAAGTATATTTTGTATCACCTTGTCCCTCGTTTCCATCTCTATCAACCTTGTGTTTTTGAGCTCCAGCTGAATATATGTTCGATGCTACTGATTCGACCCTAATTTCATTCTCAACAGAGTGACAACTACTATGAATACTCTGATTAACTTTATTTCCAAATTCTATTGACGTCTTTTAACTATAAAAACAGAAACATAATAATTAGCATCTAAATCCCGACTCAAACTCGACTCAACTATGGCATGTACCTCTAGACTTGATTCTAAGCTCGATTTAGTCAGAGAATAAGCTAAATCTATAGCTCTGAAAGTGTAACACTATTACTTGACCTAATCATCAAACCCGAGTAATAGAATGCTACAAAAAATTATGAAACATTTACATCTAAATTATAGTTCAAAATCTTAGTTAAATATCAATGTATCGCATATAATCAAGTATAACAAACATTACAACCAAAATTTGAGTTTATATCGAGCTTACAGAAGCTTAAAATCAACTTGGTATCAAACATAGATCAATTTGAAACAAAAACAAAAAGATAGGAAAATTTTGCAAATAGGGGTCACACAATTGTGTCCTCTAACCATATAGAAGGTTGAGGCCGTGTGCGATGAGACACATGGCCATATCGACAAGTCATGTAACGGCGTAATAGCGTGTGTAGCTCGAGTCACATGGTTGTGTGAATAACTGTGTGACTCATTGATGCCGTGTGGGTAAAAAGTGCAAATATTCAAAATGTGTCATAGGACAATGTAACTGGGCCGTGTGTATAAAAAATCATTCAAAACCTACAAACCACAAGGCCGTGCCATATGCATGAGTATAGTACATGGTCGTGTATCAGGTCGTGATGGTCGTGTATCAGGCCATGTGTACCTAAAGAAACCTTTCCAAACAAGGTTTCTATCCCTAGCTCACTTATGCCGCAAGAAAACATTACACCATATCTCAACAAATTCAAAAGCATTAAAATCATACCAAAAACATCATTTATAACACCCATCCTAAGTGCCTAACTAATATGCGACAATTGGCACCTCAATAAACAATTCAAAATCAAACAAAATACAATATTCAAACCATTCCAATATGCCTTCAAAGGCACCTCAACATATTCAACTAAGCATACATCATTTAACCTTTAAAACATATTGAAATAACTCAATTTCAACCATAACAACATGAACCAAAACTTAGCAAATATTACAAGTTCAACACAAGTATACCATCCATATCTTTCACAACCATGGGCTAACCAAACACATCTTTTAGCATAATATCTACTTACCAATTAGACCATTAAGTATATATGCCAAATTACTTCAACAAGATAACATTAACATGACCATTCCCAACACTTCCATACATATTTATATACATTACTCTCAAAATTCCAACAAGAATCCAAAACAAGACATTGTAGAAATGACACCCTAGGTACATGTCATGGCCCAAAATAAAACATCACCAACACTTGAGTCTGGGATTTTCGCTGGATGCTGAGATTAATGATCGAATTGAAAAGTACCTAGCATGCGCACAGAAAAAAATCGTATGCTAAGTATAATTTAGTGGTATTTTTATAATCCCAACATTAAAGCATAACATAAATTAATTTAAATGCATAAGTTAAAATGAATAATAATAGGTAAATAACATATTATCTATACCATTTTTCACATTCTTTAATCAAATCTAACACATTTTACTAATATTAAGACATGGCAATTACATTTCATTTTGTCATTTGATCACTCAATTCATATAATGGCATATTCCATCTCAATTTCCAAATTTATGAGTTCAATGAACATAATTTATCAATGTTCTCAACTAATTCCAAAATTTCATATTTCATTTCACATTTCATTTCCATTTCATATCCATTTCTCATTTCAATATCAAATTTTTTTTTACCATTTATTTCCCTATTAACGTGACTAGGACTCGAACGGATACATGGGTCTAACCAACACACCAGTTTGGCACCCAGTAACTCATCGGATAAATCTAAAGCAAATAGTTGCATCCAACACTTATCAATAAGTTTGACTCTAGTGTCTTATCAGTATAATCAAAGCAAACTGGCACCCAGTGCCTTATCGACTTGTAGTCAAAGTAACCTTGAACTCTTCCTCTCCTATGGCATGCCAACTAAATCCGACTCTTCCCTAACAGTTAGTAGAGTATTCATTACATATTCCATTATCAACCAATACCTCAATTCACATGAATACATTTATCCAACATATGGAAGCAATAAATCATCTCAATATATATTTAATTTCACATTTGCATAAACATATACATTTTTTACATATATTCAATTTAGTCCTCATAATCATTAATCAATTCAAATCAATCCAATACATCTCATTTTAACAAATGATCTCACCTTACATTCTTACCATGCACAAACAAGTCAATATGCAGTAATTATAAGATAGTTCAGATTATAGAAACACAAACCATAAACTTTGAGCTATTCGTTGATGACTTTGTCTTTTCCTTTCTTTTTCGAGGAATCCGAGTTGATGTTAGCTACGGATTAAGAAAAACATAAAAAATTATCAATATACAACTATTTCACATTCAGTTGTTAATTTATGTAACTTTTTCATTTTATTCAATTTAGTCCCTAAAATTGGGACTAACATAACTTTCAAATCTTGCCTCCATTTTTCATGTTGTTTCAGTATAGTCCTTATTGGGCTTCCTATTTTTCACTTCTACCTTAAATTTTAAAATTTGTGCACTTTATCCCCTATTGCACAAAGTCATCAATTGACTTTATAATTTAGTCCTTGTTCAATTTTAAACTTAAAATCTATCAAATTGGCATCTAAAACTTTAACTATTCAACAATGGTATTGTAACAACCAGTTTTCAGTTAAATCAGAATAACGGTTTCGGGACCACAAATCCGAGTTTGGAAGAAAAATTATTTTCATATTATTGAATGGTCTGCATTATGATAGAAATACTGTATGAAAATTTCGTTAGGAAATTTTTACCGATTACATGTTTAATTTGATGAAAAGGACCAAATTGCATAAAGGTAAAACTTGAATTCTAGTAGCTAAAGGGATCAAATAGCTACAGAATATAAAATTTGAAGTCCTTATATGGCAAATAGACCAATTAGTGGAGCTAGTAGATAAGCATAATTAGTCATCATTGGAAATTTAAGAAAAGAAAAGGATTAAATTGGAAATATGATAAATTAATTAAGTAACAAAATATCATCATTTTATATCATCTTTCCCAAAAAAAAGACATGGAAACCCTAGTTTTGAGAGCTTGAAGTTAGCAAGCTTACTTGGCTTAATTGGGTGAGTATTCTTGTCCCATTTTTAGTAATTTTATATTTTCGAAATCGTATTAACTTAATCTAGCTATCTCGAGGATTAATTTGTAAAGTTATCAACATATTAGGGTTTTGCCATGGATGAGTATATATGAATTATGAAGTTTTATGGTAGAAAATGAAAGGTTGTTGATAGATAAATAACTTTTGTAAAGAGAAATTTGATGAAATTATGATTTAGGAACTAAATTGAAAAGATATGGAATTCATGGAAAAATTCTGAATTTTGTGACATACATGGGCTGCTAATGTTATATGTAAAAATTGGCTAGGCTTGGAATAAGAATTAAATTGCATGAATTTCATTTTTCGATCCAAGGGATGAAATTAGAATTAATTAAAAGTATAGGGGCAAAATGGTAATTTTGCCTAAGATGTGAATTGGATTGAAATGAGTACGAATCGTATTAAATTAATGTTAAATTCATTCATATAGATCCGGATAGACCAAATAGGAAGTTAGATCGAGGAAAAGAAAAAGTGTCGGATTAGTAGATTTTGCGTACACGAACACTTATCGAGGTAAGTTTGTGTAACTAAATTGTATATGTATATGTTTGAATTGAATGTTGTGTATGTGAATTGTGTAATTGACATGTATGAAATTAGTTACATATCCGACGATGATCGACAAGTATTAAGTCTCGTTTAAATAAATGAAATTCAATGGATATAGGGTTCCCGAATTGGTTGTGGTCCTATATGTGTTGCGGATAGAGGTGTTCAGTCATTTAACCGACCCGAAATACCATTAGCCAAACATTCAAAACTTTTAACCATTAACCAAAACGAAATTTTTTCGGTTAATTTAGTCAGTTAACAGAATTAATCGAAAATTATATGTTTTTTATTTTTGGTTAAAATAAGTATAAAATTCACCGAAGTAACCAAATTAACTGAATTAACCGAATTAACCGAATCAATTGAATTAACCGAATCAACCGAATTAAAGTATTGAATCACTACATAATTAAAAACATTACATAAGTCTTGAAATTAACACATAATTGAAATGTAAGTCTTTAATATTTTCCATTTGTATCCATTTCTTCTCTCCAAAAGATCTTCATTTGCATTATACCTACAAAAAAATACATGTGCAATAAATTAGCACATAATAGAAATATATGCATTTAAAAAAATCAAATAATATAAACAAATGAATAGATTGTAAGTTAACAAGAATAAGATAGTAAGCATACCCTTCAACTCACGAAAGCTCATGAATTTAAGGTAGGCTCTAATGCATTCCAAGAAAAGTCTATACATTGAATCAATTAAATAAGTAAGAGTGATATGGTAAAAAAATTGAAACTATTAAAATAAAACAATAAATATATTATTTTCAATCTTGTCAAGCTCTTGGATTTGTTCTTCAATCTTTTTGATGTCTTCTTGTGATAATGATTTTCGAATCCAATCTTGAGTACACATAAGAGCTTGTACAATTTTAGGAGTTAAAGAACTCCTATATTGATTAAGCACACGTCCCCTGGTGCTAAATGCAGACTCTGAAGCAACCATAGAAACTGGTATAGCTAACACATCTTTGGCCATTTTTGAAAGAGTGGGAAATCTAGGGCTGTTCACTTTCCACCACAATAAAATATCAAAATCTTCAACAAATCCTCATTAGCCTCAGCTAGATATTTATCCAACTTAGATGTTTTATCCTCACCACCATTTTCCAACTCACACTTTTTGTACAAAGCTTGCATTCGCCTTTTCATTTTTTGTTGTGGTTCACCGAGAGAAACATGTGTTGGCACACTCGATTGGCTACAAGTACTGTGAAGTGGAGGCTTATACTCATCAAACAATTCATACAAAGATTCCTTCAGTTTTTACATCATTTCACAAGCTTTTCAGAATAGACATTTCACTAAGTGCAAATTCAAGATATTTTAGTTTTTGTCTAGGATCTAAAACACAAACAACAAATATAAGCAAATTCATCTTATCAATATCACCCCAATACTTATCATACTTCGCTCTCATCTTGATGGCCATAACATTGAAATCAGCATTACTATTTAACTGAGCATCTCGTAAAAGAATATCAATTTCAGAAAGCTTGTCAAAAAAATTATTGGACGTGACATATGAAGTGCTAGATATACGCAAAGTGACTTTATAAAAGTGTTCCAAGAAATCCCTCAAGTTTCTAACATTAGCCCAATCATCCACACTAGGCCAACCCTGGAAAGTTCAGCCCTAAAGTTTGTATCTTGCTCCTTAAATCTCTCAAAAGCTCTCATAAAGTTCTGAGCAGTGTCTAACATTAGGTCGAGTTCCACCTAGTACAAACATCAAGACACAACATCTTCTTGCACTCTATCTTTTCCACCACAACATACTCCTTAAACTTTTGTAATCTAGCTGGAGATCGTCTCATATATCTAACAACCCCCTAACACGTTGAACAAATTTATTCATTTCGTTTAAGCCTTCAACAACAATCAAATTCATAATGTGTGCCATGCATCTCATTGAAGATATTTACCATTTTGAACTAAACCCCCTCGAGGGTTAAATTTCTTTCTCAAATAACCAATAGCAACATCATTTGAACTTGCATTATCAACAGTAACAGTAAACAACTTATCAATCCCTAAATTCAACAAGCATTTTTCAATCAACATCCCAATGGACTCACCCTTATGACTAGAAATTGGATAAAAGTTTAAAATCATTTTATTCAATTTCCAATCATTATCAATAAAGTGAGCAGTGATACACAAATAATTAACTCTTTGCAAAGAAGCCCATGTGTTAGTGGTTAAGCAAACTCTAGAACAAGAACTTCTCAAAAGTTGTTTTATCTTGACCATTTCATCTAAATACAATTAATAAACATCCCTAGTCATAGTAGTTCATGAAGGAATATGAAACCTAGGACATGCCACAAACATAAATTTCTTAAAGCCTTCACTTTTAACAAACTTGAAAGGTAATTCATCAATCACAATCATTTGTGCTAATCCTTTCCTACATGCTTCTTAATCAAATCTACAAGTTGAAATATACCCTTCCCCCCCTCCAACTCCCTTTCTAGGTAAAACTAGTTGTCCTTGACTAGTGTCAACAACATTACTAGGATTTTTCTTACATGAACCAATATGATATTTCAATGACCTTGTACCATTTTTTTTCATATCACAACAAAATTCCTTTTGACAATAATTACATTTAGCCTTACTTGCACCCTCATTCTTAATAATCTTATTGAAGTGAGACCAAACTTCTGACCTTTGAGGACTGGCTTGAAGCTCCAACTCCCGAATTTTCAGAATCTATCGAAGTAGGAGGTGTAAAATACTACCCTCAATAAATGTTGGTTCGGTGGACATTCTGCAAGAAAAAAAACTATATAATAAACTAAAATACATTTATAATATTAAACATATTTTGATGTTGAGTTTTAAAGAAATAAATTCTACTTTTATCCATGTCTAATAATTGATTATGGGTGCTTGATCATAGGTATTCAAATGTGGATGTATTTTAGAAGTACCATCCTGTAATTTCATAATAAAAACCTAAAAACAAGTGTGAAGATATAATTCCTTTCTAGAAATGATTAAATACAGAACCATTAAGTCGACTTACCTGGAGTCAAGTTTTTACTGTATCAATTGGGTACAGAGTTTCTTCAATGACAACAGCAGTCATAGCTCCAGCTATGATACTTTCTGCAAAATACACAAAAGATCTTTAGTAAGATCTTCTTCCAACCATGCTGAAGTTCAAGAAAGAGTAGTATCCAACCACTACACTCCATCTAACCTTTAAAACTTTCTCAAATTTTTCTGTACTCTAATTTAGGACATCTTTGTTGCCATATATATTACTCTTCTTCTAATAATTCATTTTCCCCATTTTTATTATTACTTAACTAAGTTTAAAACACCTTTATAGGCCTTGTATGTAAGTTATAACAGTGACATTCAAAATGGTGCAGAAAAAATTAAAAGACGCAAGAAAAAGCTGTAAACTTTTTTGTTAGAATTTTGACTAGCTTCGAATATTCAAAACTTGGAATTAATTATCATTAATGTAGATTAATTGAATGAAAATGTGGCTTATGATTTTCCTGTGTTCTGAATGCAATTTTTCTTTCTTTTAAAAAAAGAAGGTAGATATGTAAAATGATTTGTTTGAGATAAGTTACTATCATGAATTGATATATAGCTATCCATCCACGGGTTGATTAGTTTACCAATATAAGCAATGTTTCAAAGCCTTCCCATTTGAATATGAAGAAGAAACAATGTTTAAATTCCATGTGAATGTATTAAATTTTAGCTAACAAAGTCACAAGCATTACTATCATGCACTAACATACTACTGAGCCAAAACTGTTCACACCAATAGCAATCCAGTCATCATTGTTGATCTATTTCGTTTATATAATAAAATAAAATGACCAAAAGAATACAATAGAGAACTCAATTAATGCACATTTTTGGTCCTCTTAATCTTCATCCATATTGTTACATAGGTGAATGAGAGTTTATGAGAATGGTTAGATTAGATGTATATAATCATGCTTCATGCAAATGGACAAAATAAATTTGGAACACCCTAACAAAATTTCTCATAGCATCATAAAGAATCACATCCATTCTCTGTTAAGTTCAGAGTTGTAAGTTTGGAACTACATCTTATGCAAATTCCCCTAATATCCAACATGTAATAACACCAGATGATTAGTTAGCGTCAAAGCAGCTAAGTCAAAGAACTATAGTCATTTAAAAATTATGATGGACAATCTATATTGTTCAAAGCTTCACTGCTTCATTTTAAAAGAGGTGGATAGGATAAGAAGGGTTGAAAGAAGCCATATAACTTACAACTTCAAACTTGCACTTGCATGAGTAAACAAGCATTTTACAAACACCAACACACCGCAATCGCAACAAATAAGGGCAATTTCACAAAACTAAATTCTATACTAGACTACTACTACTATATATACACTTGCCACTTCTGGATGAAAGATACATTTCTCAAAAAAAAAATAAGGCCATTCCCACAAATGACTGGTAACATAGGGAAAATCTGGCGATGTGAACCAGATTAAATGATGTAACAACCCGTTTTTGGTCAAATCAGAATAGTGGTTTTGGGACCACAAATCTGAATTCAAAATATTTATTTTATTATTTTATTAAATTTTAAAGCATGATAGAATTAGTATGTGAAAGTTTCTTAAAGAAATTTTACTGTTTGAATGGTTAATTCGAGAAAAAGGACTAAATCGCGTAAAACGTAAAACTTGTGTTCTATTAGCTAAAAGTGTCAAATAGCTATAGAACATTAAAGTAAAGCTCCTTAAGTGGTAAATAGGCCATTTATGGGTTTGTGGGTGATGATAGCATGGCAATTGGTGTAATTTTTAATATTATTAAAGGGTAATTTAGTAATTTGGTTAGTATAGGTTAATTAAATAAAAACAAAATGAATTTTGTGTCCATCTTTCTCTCTTTTAGCCAAATTTTACAAGAAGAAAGCCAAATAATTAGGTTTCATTTGCCCATTGATTTATAAGCTCAATTAGGTATGATTTTTGTTCCGTTTTTAATGATTTCTATGTTTTTGAGATCGTCGCTTCGTATTCTAGCTAGCTCATACCTTAGATTTTGAAATTTTTAAAGATTTTTTATGTTTCCATTTTTGAATTCTTTGAGTAATTTGATGAATTATGATAGATTATGAAGGTTTATTGATAGATTTACTAGTTTTGTAAAGTAATTTTTAACAAAAAATGTCAAAAAGGGATTTATTTGTGAAAATGTAAAATTATGTGGGTAAAAGTGTAAGTAAATTAAAAATATGGGTTGCTAGTAATATGTATTAAATTCGGTTAAGCATGGGTTTGTACTAAAATGCATGAATCTACAATTTTATGTGATAAGGACTAAATTGTAAAAATACGAAAGTTTAGGAGCAATGTGTAAAATAGCCCTAATGTGTGTTTTGGACTAATTGAATAAATAGTTGATTAAATAAGCTGATTTTAATAATATATAGATCAAGATAAGCCGAGATCGGGATTAGATCGGGGAAAAGGAAAGGTTGACGATTAGCCGATATTTCTATCCAAGCAACTCGAGGTAAGTTTGTATAATTAGAATCAAACTTTTAAAAACATGTAATTATTTGAAATGGATGTATGTAATTGAGTAATTTATCTACTTGAAATAAGAATGCCTTATTGATGAAGTCTAATTGTTATCGAGCCCCATTTGAACCGTAGGAATTTGTAGGATACGAGTGACATGTCACTAGGGTTACCGTTTAGGCTGAGATCCTGCATGTGTTGCGGACTCACTGCAACTCATATGAGCTTACCGATGTATCAGCTCATAAGAGCTTACTGTTCTCAGCTCGTAAGAGCTTACTATTTTCAGCTCGTTAGAGCTTACCGTTTCAGCTCAATAGAGCTTACTGTCCATCAGCTCAGGAGGAGCTTACTGATCATAGCTCGAAAGAGCGAAAATGATAATGAATTAATGGATTACTAATTTATATGTTAGGTATATCACCCGAGTATCCTTGAAATTCTAATAGGTTCAATAGACATAAATTTTGTTATTGGTTATGTCAATAAGCTATGTGTTATACGGATGAATTACTGTTATATAGATGAAATACTGTTTAAACAGATGAGTTACTGTTATCGAATGATTTACTGTTTATATGATTAAGAGTGAAATGTTACAAATGATGTACATCATATATGAATTTGATATGATACAATGTATTGGGTATTAAATTGAGATAATGGATAATTACATGTACTTATGTGACTAACTTGTTGATGAATGCTTATGTATACGCATTTGGCAAGTGAATTTGATATACTTTGTTTAATTGTTTGCTTATGTATAAATGCTAAGTTAAATTCTAAATTATACGGGGCTTACTTAGCTTTAAAGCTTACTCTGTTTCTTTTTCGGTGTTTTATAGAGGTTCCATAGCTCGCTCGGTCCGGATAAAGTCAGAGTTACGCATCACACTATCAAGTTGTTGTTTGGTACTTTTGAACTCATGGTTATATGTAAATATGGCATGTATAGGCTAGTTATAAAGATGATAGTTATGATTACTTGATATAGTGATTTTGGTACATGTTGTGGTGTAAGTTAAAGTCATGTGATTTGGCTTAACTTGGTGTAATGTTTTGGTTGTGTATAAGTGTTCAAATATGGTATGTTTTGGCAAGTAGTAGATAGAATGGAAATATGCAAATGTTGTCTTGATATGTATTAGGCATATGAATGGAAAATTCATGATATTAATTAGGTATTTGAATACTATGTCGAATTGGAATAAAATGTGTATGAAATGTTATGGATTGGCTGCCTATTGGGTTATAAAATGTTACAATTTATGCTTGTGTATGCATGTATAAATAGGGTGGCAAAATGGCTTTGCAAATAGCCTCTTTTTGTCCACACGGGCAGAGACACGAGTGTGTTTAACGGCCGTGTGTGACACACGGTCATGTTACATGGCCATGTGTCCCCTTGTGTTGATATTAAAATGAAGTCAGTATGCTCCACACAGTCTCACACACGGGCGTGTGACCGGCTGTGTGGTACAGGTTAGTATACCCCTAATTTGCACATGGCCTAACACACGGGCGTGTGACTTGGCCGTATTGCATAAGTCAGTATACCCTACAGTATTGGCATGGCCTAGCATACAGCCTGGCACATGGGTGTGTGACGCCACTTCGAAGGGAACACGGGCTAGACACATGGGCTTGAGGTTGGCCGTGTGACTCAAGTCAGTATGTACCCCCATGTTTTCACACGACAGGGACACGGGCGTGTCTAGTGGCCGTGTGAGACACATGACCTGGCCACACAGGTGTGTGTCCCCTGTTTTGAGAAAATTTTCAAAGTTTTGTGAAAGTTTTATAAATTATCGGTTTAGTCCTGAACCGCTCTTAAAGCATGTTTAAGGCCTTGTAGGCTATTATAAGGGACATATTGATTGATATGGAATGATGATTGTATGAATTGATCGAATGTATGAGAAAAGTACGATTATATGTGTTATAAGTCTGGTAATACTCTGTAACCCTATTCCGTCGTTGAATACGGATGAGAGGTGTTACATTTATTGGTATCAGAGCTATGGTTTAGTCAATTTTAGGACTAACGTAGCGTATGTTAGTCTAGCTATACATGCCATATATATAAACTGCGATTGTGTGATGAGTCCTGACATTTTCAAATGTGTTTTTTATATATTAAATGGATCCTTATCGAGCTGTAGTTGATGAGGTTGAGAGTAATGCGCCTGCTCCCGCTCAAGGGGCAGCGTTGTCTAACTCTAGACCTATAACGGGCAGCCGGGAAGAAGAGACTAAAGAAGCCTTCTTCCAAATGATGATGGAATGGTTCATACAATACATTCGTACGAACCTAGCTACTCAACAACCTCCACCCACACCTATTCCCCAACCGATCCCTATAGTTCCTCAAGGTATGAATCCTTTGTGATTAAATAAACCACCTGCTGATAAGATACGAAAACACGGGGTGAGGAATTCAGTGCCACTGTTAACGATGACCTTGAGAGAGCCGAGTTTTGGCTTGAGAACATGATTCGGGTATTTGATGAACTATTTTGCACACCTGAAGAATGTTTAAAATGTGTTGTATTATTGTTGAGAGACACTGCGTATCAGTGGTGGAGTACCTTGATATCTGTAGTTCCGCAAGAAAGAGTTACTTGAGAGTTCTTTCTAGTTGAATTCAGAAAGAAATACATCAGCCAAAGGTTCATTGATCAAAAACGAAAAGAATTTCTTGAATTGAAACAGGGTCGTATGTCGGTAACAGAATATGAAAGAGAGTTTGTACGACTCAGCAAATATGCTCATGAATGTGTTTCTTCCGAGGCTATAATGTGTAAAAGATTCAAAAATGGATTAAATGAAGAAATCAGACTGTTAGTTGGGATTCTTGAGCTAAAAGAGTTTGTCGTTCTACTTGAAAGAGCTTGCAAAGCTAAAGAGCTTAGCAAAGAGAAAAGAAAAGCTGATTTTGAGGCTAGAGAATTTAGAAAGAGATTTGCGGGCAAATCACATTAGTCAGCATCAAAGAAATCTAAAGAATATCATCCTTGTTCTACTACTTCTGCGGGGATTACGATCAGAGATAGAGATGTGAGACATTTTAGCTCTAAACCTCAGACGACATCTGTTCCAGTGTGGGCAATGTTAGAAATGTGGGACCTAAATGTAAGCACTGCAATAAGTGACATTACGGTGAATGTAGAATATTGAGTGGAGCTTGTTTTAAATGTAGATTTCTTGATCATTATGTTCGAGGCTGTCCAGAAAAGTCTATAACTGAAAGAAATCAACCGGCGAAAACAAGTAATACGACTACTAGAGGGAAAATACCCTGAAACACTAGGAATGCTAGTGGTAATCGAGGTGCTACGAGAGATTCTGCTATAAGATCTGAGGCACGAGCACCTGCTCGAGCTTATGCTATCCGTGCACAGGAGGAGGCATCATCTCCATACGTTATTATCGGTACTTTTTCTCTTTTCGATACTGATATAATTGCATTGATAGATCCTCGATCAATCCATTCATATATCTGTATGAATCTAGTATTTAAAAAGAGTTTACATGTCGAGTCTACAGAGTTTATAATTAAAGTATCGAACCCCTTAGGCAAGTCTGTTTTAGTTTATAAGATTTGTAAGAATTGTCTTTTAATGACTCGGGGTTACTATTTTTTGGCTGACTTGATGCTTTTACCGTTTGATGAGTTTAATGTGATTTTGGGTATGAACTGGCTAACTATGCATGATGCAGTTGTGAATTGTAGACGAAAGACTATCGAATTGAAATGTCAGAATGTGAAATTCTTCGGGTTGAGTCTGATGATTTAAGTGAATTACCTACTGTGATATCGTCTATGTTAGCTCAAAAATGTATGAAAAGGGCTATGATGCATATCTTACATATGTACTGGATACAAAGGTGTCTGAATCAAAGATTGAATATGTACCTATTGTTTATGAGTTTTCGGATGTATTTCCAGAAGAATTGCCAAGTTTACCACCGATCACAGAGGTTGAATTTGGTATTGAATTAGTACCGGGAACAAGACCAATATCGATAGCTCCGTACAAAATGGCTCCAATAGAATTAAAAGAGTTGAAAGCTCAGTTGCAAGAATTGACAGACAGAGGTTTTGCACAATCGAGTTATTTGCCCTGGGGTGTACCGGTATTGTTCGTAAAGAAGAAAGACGGCATGATGAGAATGTGTATCGATTAGAGACAGCTGAATAAAGTGACCATAAAGAACAAATACCCTCTACCACGGATTGATGATTTATTTGATCAGTTGAAAGGGGCTACAGTATTTTCAAATATTGATTTGAGATCAGGTTATTATCAATTGCGAGTTAAAGAGTCAGATGTGCCGAAAACTGCGTTTAGAACTAGTTACGGACATTATGAATTCCTAGTTATGCCTTCCGAGTTAACTAATGCTCTTGCAGTTTTTATGGACTTGATAAACCGGATATTCAGACCGTATTTAGACATATTTGTTGTTGTTTCATTGATGACATTCTGATCTATTAGTGAAATGAATCTGAACATACCGAGCACTTGAGAGTTGTGTTACAAACTCTACGTGATAAGAAATTATTTGCAAAGTTCAGCAAATGTGAGTTTTGGCTCTGAGAGGTTGGATTTGTGGAGCATATTGTTTCAGCTGAAGGTATTAGAGTTGACCCGAGTAAGATTTTTGCTATTATTGATTCGAAACCTCCGAAAAATGTGTTTGAAGTTCGTAGTTTTCTGGGATTAGCTGGCTATTATAGAAGATTCGTGAAAGCATTTTTGATGATTGCGACACCGATAACTCAACTACTTCAAAAAAATGTGAAATTTGAATAGTCAGAAAAATGTCAGCAGAGTTTCAAACAGTTGAAAATACTGTTAATTAAAGCACCAGTTCTGGTTCAACCTGAATCGGGGAAAGAGTTTGTAATTTATAGTGATGCATCATTAAATGGTCTGGGATGTGTTTTACTGCAAGAAGAAAAAGTTATAACTTATGCTTCCCGACAACTGAAAATGCATGAAAAGAACTATCCGACAAACGACTTAGAGTTGGCTGCAATTATGTTCGCATTGAAAATTTGGCGACACTATTTATACGGTAAAAAATGCAACATTTATACGAATCACAAAAGCTTAAAATATTTGATGTCAAAGAAAGATTTGAATCTGCGACAACGAAGATGGCTCGAGTTATTAAAAGATTATGAATTTGTGATTGATTATCACCCGGGAAAAGCTAATGTTGTTGCTGATGCCCTGAGCCGAAAATCTTTGTTTGCATTATGAGCAATGAATACCCAGTTGATGATTTGTGATGATAGGTCTATTTTAGCTGAATTAAAAGCTAAACCGGTATTTCTTCAACAAATTTGTAAAGCTCAAAAAGATGACCATGAATTGCAAATTAAACGAATTCAATGTGAGACTATCTCTAATTCAGAGTTTTAGATTGGAGCCGATGACTGTTTAATGTTACGGAACAGAATTTGCATACCAAGAAATTCAGAACTCATTCAGAAGATTTTGCACGAAGCGCACAATAGCTGTTTATCTATTCATCCAGGGAGTACCAAAATGTACAACGATTTGAAACAGTTTTATTGGTAGCAAGGCATGAAATGAGCTATCTCAGAGTTTGTTTCTAAATGTTTGAGCAAGTCAAAGCTGAACATCAAGTACCATCGGGTTTACTGCAGCCTGTGATGATTCCCAAGTAGAAATAGGATAGAATTACAATGGATTTTGTGTCGAGATTGCCCCTAACTCCAAAAAAGAAAGATGATATCTGGGTTGTCATTGATCGACTAACGAAATCTGCTCATTTCATATCGATACGTATAGAATTATCACTTGATAGACTAGCTGAATTGTATATTTCTGATATTGTTCGATTGCACGGGATGCCACTATCTATTATTTCTGATAGAGATCCGAGATTTACGTCGCGATTTAGGAAGAAACTGCAAGAAGCTTTGGGTATGAAGTTGAATTTTAGTACAACTTTTCATCCTCAGACTGACGGTCAGACTGATAGATTTATTCAGATTCTCGAAAACATGTTGAGATGTTGTATTTTAGATTTTGAGGGCAGTTGGGAAAAATACTTACCGTTGATTGAGTTCGCGTATAACAACAGTTTTCAGACGAGTATAAAGATGGCACCGTACGAAGCTTTATACCTTCGTAAATGTCGAACTCCGCTATACTGGACTGAACTAAGTGAGAAAAAGATTCATGGGGTTGAATAGATTAGAAAAACTAAAGAAAAAGTGAAAACGATTCGCGACAGTTTAAAAGCAGCTTCAAATCGACAAAAATCATACGCGGATTTGAAATGTAAAGAAATCGAGTTTCAAGTTAGGGACCGAGTGTTTCTAAAGGTGTCACCATGGAAAAAGGTTCTTTGATTTAGCCGTAAAGGAAAGCTAAGTCCGTGATTTATCAGACCGTATGAGATTGTCGAAAGAATAATGCCTGTAGCGTATCGACTAGCTTTACCATCAGAATTTGAAAAGATTCATAATGTCTTTCATGTTTCTATGCTACGCCAATACAGATCCAATCCTTCACATGTGATTTCTCCGGTAAATGTTGAGATACAGACTGATTTGACGTATAATGAAGAACCGATCAAGATTTTAGCTTGTGAAATCAAAGAATTGAGAAATAAACGCATAGCCCTAATAAAATTTATTTTGCATAAAAATGAGATTGAGGAAGCTACGTA
Source organism: Gossypium australe (assembly GCA_005393395.2). NCBI lineage: Eukaryota > Viridiplantae > Streptophyta > Magnoliopsida > Malvales > Malvaceae > Gossypium > Gossypium australe. The sequence continues at coordinate 57,043,142 of CM016618.1, forward strand.
GGAACTCGAGGAAGCAATGAGAAAATAGTACCCTAACCTATTCACCGGTAAGATTTCTGGGGACAAAAATCCCTAAGGGGGAGAGTTGTAACAACCCTTTTTGGTCAAATCGGAACAGTAGTTTCGGGACCACAAATCAAAATTCAAAATATTTATTTTATTATTTTATTAAAGTTTAAAGCATGATAAAATTATTGTGTGAAAGTTTCGTAAAGAAATTTTACTGTTTGAATGATTAATTCGAGAAAAAAGACTAAATCGCGTAAAGCATAAAACTTGTGTTCTATTAGCTAAAAGTGTCAAATAGCTATAGAACATTAAAGTAAAGCTCCTTAAGTGGTAAATAGGCCATTTATGGGTTTGTGGGCGATGATAGCATGGCAATTGGTGTAATTTTTAATATTTTAAAGGGAAATTTAGTAATTTGGTTAATATAGGTTAATTAAAGAAAATAAAATGAATTTTGTGTCCATCTTTCTCTCTTTTAGCCGAATTTTGCAAGAAGAAAGACAAAGAATTAGGTTTCATTTGGCCATTGATTTATAAGCTCAATTAGGTATGATATTTGTTCCATTTTTAATGATTTCTATGTTTTTGAGATTGTTGCTTCGTATTCTAGCTAACCCGTACCTTAGATTTTGAAAATTTTAAACATTTATTATGTTGTCATTGTTGAATGCTTGAGTAATTTGATGAATTATGATAGATTATGAAGGTTTATTGATAGATTTACTAGTTTTGTAAAGTGATTTTTGACAAAAATGTCAAAAAGGGATTTATTTGTGAAAAAGTAAAATTATGTGGGTAAAAGTGCGAATAAATTGAAAATATGGGCTACTAGTAATATGTATTAAATTCGGCTAAGCATGGGTTTTACTAAATTGCATAAATTTTCAATTTTGTGTGATAAGGACTAAATTATAAAAATGTAAAAGTTTAAAGGCAAATGTGTAAAATAGCCCTAACGTGTGTTTTGGATTAAATTGAATAAATAGTTGATTAAATAAGCTGATTTTAATAATATACAGATCAAGATAAGCCGAGATCAAGATTAGATCGGGAAAACAGAAAGGTTGACGATTAGCCGATATTTCTAGCCGAGCAACTCGAGGTAAGTTCATATAATTAGAATCAAACTTTTAAATACTTGTAATTATTTGAAATAGATGTATGTAATTGAGTAATTGATCTACTTGAAATAAGAATGCCTTTTTGATAAAAGTCTAATGGTTACCGAGCCCATTTGAACCGTGAAAGTTCGTAGGATACGAGTGACATGTCACTAGGGTTACCGTTTAGGTTGAGATCCTGCATGTGTTGCGGACTCACCGCAGCTCGTATGATCTTACTGATGTATTAGCTCGTAAGAGCTTACTGTTTTCAGCTCGTCAGAGCTTACCGTTTCAGCTCAATAGAGCTTACTGTCCATCAGCTCAGGAAGAGCTTACTGATCATAGCTCAAAAGAGTGAAAATGATAATGAATTGACGGATTACTGATTTATATGTTACGTATATCACCTGAGTATCCTTGAAATTCTAATAGGTTCAACGGACATAAATTATGTTATTGGTTATGTGAATAAGCTATGTGTTATACGGATAAATTATTGTTATATGGATGAAATAATGTTCAAACATTATCGAATGATTTACTGTTTATTTGGTTGAGAGTGAAATGTTACAAATGATGTACATGATATATGAATTTGATATGATACAATATATAGGGTATTTAATTGAGATAATGGATAATTACATGTACTTATGTGACTAACTTGTTGATGAATGCTTGTGTATAGGCATTTGGCAAGTGAATTTGATATACTTTCTTTAATTGTTTGATTATGCATAAATGGTAGCTTAAATTCTAAATTATACGAGCTTACTAAGCTTTATAGCTTACTCTGTTTCTTTTTCAGTGTTTTATAGAGGTTCGATAGCTCGCTCGATCCGGATAAAGTCAGAGTTACACATCACACTGTCCAGTTGTTGTTTGGTACTTTTGAACTCATGGTTATATGTAAATATGGCATGTATAGGCTAGTTATAAAGATGATAGTTATGATTACTTGAAATAGTGATTTTGAAACATGTTGTGGTGTAAGTTAAAGCCATGTGATTTTGCTTAACTTGGTGTAATGTTTTGGTTGTGTATAAGTGTTCAAATATAGTATGTTTTGGCAAGTAGTAGATGGAATGGAAATATGCAAATGTTGTCTTGATATGTATTAGGCATATGAATGGAAAATGAATGATATTAATTAGGTATTTGAATACTATGTCGAATTGGTATAAAATGTGTATGAAATGTTGTGGATTGGCTGCCTATTGGGTAATAAAATGTTGCAATTTATGATTGTGTATACATGTATAAATAGGGTGGAAAAATGGATTTGCAAATAGCCTCTTTTTGTCCAGACGGGCAGAGACATGAGCGTGTGTCTCGGCCGTGTGCGACACACTGTCATGTTACACGGCCATGTGTCCCCTGGTGTTGATATTAAAATGAAGTCAGTATGCTCCACACGGTCTCACGCATGGGCGTGTGACCGGCCGTGTGGTACAAGTTAGTATACCCCTAATTGGAAAACGGCCTAGCACACGTTCGTATGACTTGGATGTGTTGCATAAGTCAGTATACCCTACAGTATTGGCACGGCCTAGCACACAGCCTGGCACACGGGTGTATGAGGCCACTTCGAAGGCACACGGGCGTGTGGTTGGCCGTGTGACCCAAGTCAGTATGTACCTCACGTTTTCACACGACCAGTGACACGGGCGTGTCTAGTGGCCGTGTGAGACACACTGCCTGGCCACATAGGCATGTTCCCCTATTTTGAGTAATTTTTCAAAGTTTTATGAAAGTTTTAGAAATTATCAGTTTAGTCTCGAACCGCTTTTAAAGCATTTTTAAGGCCTTATAGGCTATTATAATGGACATATTGATTGAGATGGAATGATGATTGTATGAATTGATCGAATGTATGAAAAAAGTACGGTTATATGTGATATAAGTCTGGTAATGCTCTGTAACCCTATTCTGGTATTGAATACGGATGGGGGTGTTACATTTATTGGTATCAGAGCTACGGCTTAGTCGATCTAAGACTAACGTTGCATATGTTAGTCTAGCTTTACATGCCATATATATAAACTGTGATAGTGTGATGACTCTTAACATTTTCACATGTGTTTTTTATACATTAAATGGATCCTCATCGAGCTGTAGTTGATGAGGTTGAGAGTAATACGCCTGCTCTCGCTCAAGGGGCAGTGCCGTCTGACTCTAGACTCGTAACGGGCAGCCAGGGAGGAAAGGCTAAAGAAGCCTTCTTCCAAATGATGAACGAGTGGTTCACACAATACACTCGTACGAACCCAGCTGCTCAACAACCTCCACCCCCACCTGTTCCCCAACCAATCCCTGTAGTTTCTTAAGGTATGAATCCTTTGCGATTGAATAAACCACCTGTTGATAAGATATGGAAACACGAGGCTGAGGAATCCAGAGCCACTGTTAATGATGATCCTGAGATGAATTACTGCTATATGGATAAAATATTGTTTAAACGGATGAGTTACTGTTATCGAATGATTTACTGTTTATTTGATTGAGAGTGAAATGTTATAAATGATGTACATGATATATGAATTTGATATGATACAATGTATTGGGTATTAAATTGAGATAATGGATAATTACATGTACTTATGTGACTAACTCGCTGATGAATGCTTGTGTATAAGCATTTGGCAAGTGAATTTGATATACTTTGTTTAATTGTTTGATTATGTATAACTGGTAAGTTAAATTCTGAATTATACGGGCTTACTAAGCTTTAAAGCTTACTCTGTTTCTTTTTAGTATTTTATAGAAGTTCGATAAATCGCTCGATCCGGATATAGTCGGAGTTACGCATCACACTATCCAGTTGGTGTTTGGTACTTTTGAACTCATGGTTATATGTAAATATGGCATGTATAGGCTAGTTATAAAGATGATAGTTATGATTACTTGAAATAGTGATTTTGAAACATGTTGTGGTGTAAGTTAAAGCCATGTGATTTTGCTTAACTTGGTGTAATGTTTTGGTTGTGTATAAGTGTTCAAATATGGTATGTTTTGGCAAGTAGTAGATAGAATGGAAATATGTAAATGTTGTTTTGATATGTATTAGGCATATAAATGGAAAATGCATGATATTAATTAGGTATTTCAATACTATGTCGAATTGGTATAAAATGTGTATGAAATGTTGTGGATTGGCTGCCTATTGGGTTATAAAATGTTACAATTTATGCTTGTGTATGCATGTATAAATAGGGTGGAAAAATGACTTTGCAAATAGCCTCTTTTTGTCCACACAGGAGAGACACGAGCATGTGGCTCGGCCGTGTGCAAACACAGTCATGTGACACAGCCATGTGTCCCCTGGTGTTGATATTAAAATGAGGTCAGTATGCTCCACACGGTCTCACACACGGGCGTGTGACCGGTCGTGTGGTACAAGTCAATATACCCCCTAATTGGCACACAGCCTAGCACATGGGCGAGTGATTTGGCCGTGTTGCATAAGTCAATATACCCTATAGGATTGGCGCGGCCTAGCACACAGCCTGGCACACAGGTGTGTGAGGCCACTTTGAAGGGCACACGGACTAAACAGTCGGACGTATGGTTGGCCATGTGACCCAAGTCAGTATGTACCCCCTATTTTCACACAGGCGTGTCTAGTGGCCGTGTGAGACACACGGCCTGGCCACACGGGCGTTTGTCCCCTGTTTTGAGAAATTTTCCAAAGTTTCGTGAAAGTCTTATAAATTATCAGTTTAGTCCCGAACCGCTCCTAAAGCATGTTTAAAGCCTTGTAGGCTATTATAAGAGACATATTGATTGAGATGGAATGATGATTGTATGAATTGATTAAATGTATGAGAAAAGTACGGTTATATGTGTTATAAGTCTGGTAATGCTCCGTAACCTTATTCCGATGTTGAATATGGGTGAGGGATGTTACAAATGCAATGGAAAGAATTCAGGACACTTGGTCAAGATATAGAATAAGCAAGCAGTAAAATAGTGCCCAAATTTTCAAGAGTAAAAGCCTACCTTAACTCGCCAGTGATGGTGACCTGGTAGATGTTGGACGGTTCACAAAGGTGGTTGGCCTGGCAATGACAATAGAAATATTTTGGGAGATTTCAATTAGGGATTTTGAAGGTTAGGGTCTTAGTTAAGGATTTTGTTTATTTCTATCATCTGTTACTATGTTTTAGTTTTAGACTTTTACTTTTAGTTTTAGATTTTTATTTTTATTTATTAAATTATTTTTAATTTTTATGATTGGGTTGGGTTGGGTACTTGGGTTTATATATATTAAATTGGGTTTATGTTGGATTGGGTTTGGGTGTGTAACAGTCTGAATTTGACCCTAATCAGAACGGTGGTTTTAGGACCACGAATCCGAGTCTGAAATATATTTAAATGATATATTCTGTGCTTATTATATGTGAATTAATGTGTGTGAAAGTTTCGTAGAAAAATTTAATCGTTTGGGTGCTTAATTAAATAAAAGGACTTAATCGCGTAAAGTGTAAAAGTTACAAACTATAGTAAAAAGTGCTTAATTGTTAGTGGTTTCATAATATGAAGTCCTTAAAGTAGAACTATGCCATAAATGTGATAGTGGATGGTTGATGGACGGTTTTAGACATAGTTTATATGTTATATTTATTTTATTATAAAGGTTAAATAAGTAAAATAATTAATAAGTAATATTAAACAAAACCAAAGGCCATTATCATCTTATTTTCTTATGACCGAATGTAAAAGGAGGAAGCACTTAAAGTTTCTTCAACATTTTGGCATTTTGAAGCTTGATTAAGGTATGGTTAGTTTTCGATTTTTGATAATTTTTACGTTTTTGAGATCGTTGCTTCGAACAGTAGCTGACCCATGTTAGAATTTTTATATTTAAGCATGTTTGATGTTCGGCCATTGATATGTTCTTGAAGTTTTTGGTGTTTGATGATTTTAAATTAATGATATGTTAAAGATTAGCTTGTTTTGTATTGGAAATTTTAGTGATTTTGAGTATTTAGGACTTTATTGCAAAGAATAATTCTTTGAGGGGTTAAAATGCAAAATAAATGAAATGAAGGGACTTGTAGGAGCATAAGGAAGATTCAGCCCTTAAGGATTTCATTTGAATTATGTGTATTTTGAGTTTTATGCAATAGGGACTAAATTGTAAAAGTTGTGAATGTCAGGGGTAAAATGGTAATTTGCCCATTTAAGTGGTTTTGGATTAAATTGAAATGAAATGTGTTTGAATGAGCTCAAATTGAATGTGTTTAGATCAAGATCTAAGAAAAACGGACTTGGATCAGGGAAAGGCAAAAGTTATTAAATAGTTGGTTTTAGCTGTTCGACGATTTCCGAGGTAAGTCTATAAGCAATTTAATATCATTAATAGTATTTATAACATTGACTATATACTTAACTATGAAATTATGCTTGTAAAAATTTTATAACCGAATGTGGATAGTGAGATTGAATTGGAATGTTGTTATAATTTAAATTGGGTTGATATGTTAAAGTGATGAATAATGTGACTTATGTTAATTTGAGCTGCATTATTGTAATGTTTATGAGATGATAATGAAATGTATCGGGCTTCGATCCTAGCAAGCCTTGTGTCGGTGGATTGTATCGGGCTTTGAGCCTAGCAGGCCTTGTGCCGGTGAAATGTATCGGGCTTATTGCCTAGCAGGCTAAATGCCAGTGATCAAATTTTAGACCTCGAGTCTAGCAGGCTTAAATGCCGGTGTGTATTTCAGGCTTTGATGCCTAGCAGGCTTAATGCCGGTGATATATTATAGATAGAGAATTCATGAAACATTTACAAGATGGAAGTAATTACTGCAATAAGTTGAATGCTCAGGTAAGTATAAGCTGTTCATAGATGCAAGGAACAAGGTAAGTTATTGTAATCCTTTCGAATTAAGTAAGTTGTGGTGTAGTCAAAGTTTTCCGTGAGATGTTTGTATGTGCATTTGATCTTATCAGTAATGAGTATGATATGTATAGTGAAATATAAGCTTGGTTATGCCTTGAAATTCGGTCATATGTATAATTGTTAGATGTGAGAATGATTGCATATGCTTACCTATGTGAATGACTAATTACATGTGACTAAGATGTATATTATGTTTATTAGTTTTGGAATTTACGAATAGCTAAGGAATTTAAGTATTTTGAAGAGTTTGTATGCTTATGATAAGAAAATGATAAATGCTAAGTAAAAGTAATGGCATTCGGCCATAATGAAACTTATAAGTTAATTCATTTGTATTCAATTTCATAGACAAGTTGATATATATGTATATATATTGCTTGAATGTTTGATAGATGTATTGTAATTGCTTAAGACTTACTAAGCTAGTAAGCTTACTTTGTGAGTGTTCATTGTTCTGTTTTATAGATTTTGGTCAAGCTACGGACTCGACGGATCGTCAGAGAAGTCAACCACACTATCATCTTCTTTGATATTTATAAGTTTAAATTTGAATCAAAGGCATGTATAGATTAGACTAAGTTTTGGAACCTATGATATTTTGGTCTTATATATAAATATAGCCTTGCGAAAATGGCTATTTCTTTTGGTAAGTTGCATTTCTATGTTTGATTTAATGGTTTGTTCATAATGCTAATGGATGTTTATAATCGGTTGTAATTCAAATTAGGTATGAAATGTGAATATATGATATAGGTGTTATGTGTTCGATTTTGAACAATTTGACCATGGGTTGTCATATGCTAAACAGGGTTGTTGCGGTTATGTTGTGCGTTTGGTCTTGATCGAGGTGAACTTATGAGCTACTTGTACAGCAAGCTTTATGAATACTAGTTGAGTTGACATGTGTTTCGGCAATATGGTCAATAATGTATGCTTGATGTGTTTAGTAATAATAAATGAAGTTATGTTTAAGTGAACTTGGTTATGTGATATTTATGATCTTATAATGAGACATGTATATGAAAGTTGGCTTTATAGATCCAATTGTTAATGGTAAGAAAAGTATAAGTGTTTCTTGGTTGGGTTAGTTATGTATTAAATTGAAAGGTGAAATTGAATGTTCAGTCAAGATGTGACTTTAGTATGCTTGCATATGTAATTGCTGTTAAAATAGTAATAATGGTTCGGTTGGGTTAATATACATATGTATATGTATCATAGTAGCTTGAATGAAAATCTGATTATGTTACATGAGTTTTGAATTATGTTTGGTATATGTTATAAAATGACATTGGTTGGGATATGGTATAAATGTGTATATATATATTTATATATATATATGTCATGAAAGTTTAAGTCATATTATGCAGACATTTGTATGTATTAAGTTCCAGAAATAAAATTCGTTGTACCTTATTTAATTTAATAGATCATGATGTTATACGAATTAGTAGAGTTCCCATTTGCCTGTGTTGAATTCAATTGAATGTCTATTCGGAATTGAGTTTAGTTTGGTAATGCCTCATAACCCTAATCTGGCGACGGGTACGGGTTAGGGGTGTTACAGGGTGAATAGTGGGCTATTTATATATTATAATTTTATTTATTAATTTTTTTGGTTAAACTGAAAAAATCCGGTTAATCGAACGGTTTCGAACCAAATTAACCGTTAACCAAAAATTCAAAAAATTATTAACTGACCCCCAACCGAATTAATTCGGTTAACTGATCGATTAATGGAATTTGGTCGGTTAACCGAATTTTTTCGGTTTTACCCGAATTTTACACACCCCTAGTTGCGAACACACCACATCTCGAAAGAGTGTCCCGTTATTAGCTCTCATGAGCTTCCCCTTATATGGTTATTGCGAGCTTCTTGTTAATAGCTCTTCGGAGCATCCCGATTGTTTGTGATCCCGCATGTGTTGTGGACACACCACAACTCTTATAAGCATCCCGATATATGGCTCCCTAAAGCTTCCCGATTAAAGGCTCTTTCATGAGCTTCCTGATAAATGGCTCTCCGGAGCTTCCCAATATTAGCTCGCTTGAACTTTCTAATTACAGCTCTTATGAGCTTCTCGTTACATGGCTCAGATGAGCTTCCCGTTTATGCGCTCGTATGAGCATTCCCGAATATGAATTGACGAATTACAAATTTGTCACTTCATGTGTACTACCCGTGTATCCATCGATATTTTAAATGGTTCAATAGGCAAAGTTCTTACATGAGACAATGTGAATTTGAAATAAACTATACCGATAAATACCTTAAATACATGGAAATGATATTACTTGATTTATTGAATCATGAACTAGTTGTTTTATGAATAAGGAATTTACTTGATGACTTTGTTCATCCATGATTATGGTTTATTCATATGATTACTTGGCTAATGTGATATGGATATGTGTTTATGCTATGGTCAAATTGATTGGATATTTCTTGTATACTTACCTTATTATGAACTAATGGTAAGTTAATTTCCTGTTATACGAACTTACTATGCTTTAAAAGCTTACTCTGTTTTATTTTCCCTATTTTATAGTAATTCGGAAGCTCGATTTGGTTGGAAGCTAGTTGGAGCAACATCACACTATCTTTCGGCTCATTTCGATATAAATAGTAAATTACTTTTGGTTATAATGGCAAGTATAGGTTAACTTTGCTAATATTGGCATGTAAATGTTTTTGTTATGATTTGCCATTGGAATAACTTGTGTTGGTATAATTTGGTATATGTTTGTATATGAATGTGGCCTCATCAATTTGATATAGGTGTGGATGAATGAGTGAAAATGAAATGTAAATTGAATATGCATATGATAATTTGGTCAATAGGGTAAGTTTATATACTTGGTTTTGTGTGATATAATGTTTTGCTTAAAACTTGATATTGGCTTGACATGAATATTTGGTATTGGTTGTGAATGTGTTAAAATGATAATGTAGGTGGAAGACAAAATGGGGTGAGAAATAAGGCTTTAAAATGGCCTATTTCGTCCACACGGGCAAAGACACGGGCGTGTGTCTCAGCCGTGGTTGACACATAGCCAAGCACATGGGCATGTGATTTGGCAGTGTGTCTCCTGCATCTTTAAAATTTTAAAACAGAATGCTCAGATGTTTTCACACGGCCAAGCACACGGTCGTGTGGCTTGGCCGTGTGACCCCTGCACCTATTTAATGCAAGTCAGTATGCTCACACGGCCTAGCACACGGGCATGTGACTTGGCCGTGTGACCCAAGTGAGTGAGCACCCTAATTTGAACACGGGCTGGGACACAACCATGTGTCCTTATTTTGAATGCCCACACGGCCAGAGACACGGGCGTGTCTCTTGACCGTGTGAGACACACGGCTTGGCCACATGGGCGTGTCCCCTGTACCTTGGAAAACTTTTGATATTTTGCAAAAAATTCTTTGAGTACCCGGTTTCGTCCTGACTTGTTTCTAATGCATAATTAGGGCCTCGAGGGCTCATATAAAGGACAACATGATTGTATACGATTGATGTTTGATATGAATGATAAATTATATGAAATGTCTAAATTTGATTTGTAAATTTCGATAATACTCCGTAACCCTGTTCCAGTGACGGATATGGGTTAGGGGTTTTATAGGTAAAATCTCCAATCTTTAACAGTATCAAAAAATAGGACATGGGCCAACTAGCTTAAGCTTCCAGGATTCCAAAAACATAAAAAGTATAAGAAAAGGTTTAAATTGGACTGACTAACCAAATTGAAACTTGAAACATAAAACTCCATGGTCGAACCTTCTTATTCTCCTTTCCTTGCTTTTGGTTGCATGAAGAAAGATGAAAATGTTTTGTTCTTTTTTTCCACTATCTATATTTTATTACTTTTTCTTTTAGTAATTTTTATTTATTTTTAAATTCAAAATTTTATAACATTTTTAACCATCAAACTCCTTGTTACCGTCCACTATTATTAAACTAATGGTTTAATTGTCCTATGAGTCCCTTAGTCATGTTCTACATTATGATTTACTAACAATTGAACTTTTGATGCTTTTATGATTTAATCCATGTACCCTGATTAAGCACTAATTCGACAAAATTACTTGACCAAAATTTAATTCACTCCTAATATAAATCCGTAAATATCTCAGTTTATGGAAATGGGATTCTGAAACCACACTTTTCGACACCACTGACTATCGGGTCACTACACGTGGGCATGGTATCGACTACCATTTTTACGCCCCCAAGTGGAACTCCTTTACGAATTCTCACTCGTAATATGGTAAAATTATTTTGATAATATTATTATCATTTTTATTTTTCATTGTTGTAATTTTGAAATAACATATTATTTGAATAGGTGGAATAACCTCACGAGACACAATGGTATACTGACCGAGCTCGAGGATATCCAACTAGCTTTAGATCAACAAACCGAAGAGGAGGTTAGTTTCTGAATTTCAAAATTATCGATTTTTTATTTCTGCATTTGAAATTAAATATTAGGCATGTGCTAAAATTTATAAATTCGTATTGCAATTTGTTTAGATGCCATATACGGGTCCAAGGATTCAAGAATCTTTAAGTTTGGAGCCATCACCTGATAAACCGGGATCACTTTGCAACTCGAGGTCCAAGTTGACAGTGATTATACAATCTCAAGTTGAAGTGTAACTAGAGCTTCAAGTTTACAAAGGTTATGTTGTCAAAGGATGGAGCATAATCGGGGTCATAGTTGACGATGGTTATGCAGGCACGACAACGAGATTTTCATCGTTAGAGGAGCATGCTTTATAAAACCCATACACAAGTTCGAGGAAGAAAATCACAGGGGTCTTCTAGTATAATCAAGTAATTCGTTTTATCCATCTCTACCAAAGGTAGTGTCCCTATTACTAAAACTTGTTACACCCCAATTTTGTCATAAGTTATAGTAACGAGGTCACCGCCTTTGGTGGAGATGGGTAAAACAAATTAATTGATTATACTAAAACGCCATTGCGTTTTTTCTTCCTCATACTTGTGTATGAGTTTTAAAAAGCATCCTCTTTTGATGAGAAAAACCCGTTGTCGTGGTTGCATAACCACTATCAACTTCGACCCCAATTATACTCCATCCTTTGACAATATAACCTTTGTAAACTTGAAGCCCTAGTTACACTTCAACCCCAGGCCGTATAATCACCATGAACTGGGACCTTAAGTTGCAATGCGATCCGGCCTCCTGGGTGATAGCTCCGTACCCATATGGTAGATGAAATTTGTAGGTCACCTAGCTCTACGTCACCACAGTAAATTCAAGCATTCCTTAAAACTATAATCATGTCTATCTCAAACACAAACAAAAATAAATCTAAAAACTTCTAATTTTCAACCGCAAGAAAAAATGAAAAAATAATTTTTAGCAAAGTTAAAGCACATCCTACAAGTCGCGTTTTCCTGCTACATCAGTGAAAACACAAACGCACCATGTAGGACGCCTTTTTCTTTCTCTCTCCAAAAACAACATAAATCGATAAATTTAAAAAAAAAACATATTTTTCAATTTTTTTCAACATATTTGTAAAATTTAGCCTAATAATAAAACTGATGTTTCAGTAAAATAATAATAGCAATAATAATAATAATATTTCAATAAACAATAGGCAAGAATGGAACAAAGATTTGGCAGATGAGTAGCAATAGTTTAAAGCTAAACCTAGGTGCCTGCAAGAATATTCAAAAGAAAAGGCTTTTGTGGAAGTTAGGCTTTGAATGTTTAGTGTTTGAAAAAACAAGGTCTTTTTGGAAATTATTATAAAAAAAGGATAAAAAGACAGAATGAGACAAGGAGTAATTTCTTCACCTGCTACAGCACAAAAAGGCAGATCAAAAGTTGGGTGGGAGAGAGAGGGATTCAACTTTTATGTTTCAAATGATCTCAATATTCATCAACCAACTCATATTATTTTTCATTATCACACATTTAATATTTTTTTTATGTACATTACATTCTAAAATTTTAGAATTTTAGATATAAGTTGTCATTAGACCAGTAGTTTGTTAGCCTTTTATATAATTTTATAATGTATTGGCCTCTATGCGGTCAATGTTAATATGGATTTCAATTTGTGGATCAGATTTGTGTTTTTTAGGCCGGGTTATTAATCAATTTAAATCATTTATGATTTTATTTTAAATTTTAATTTTAACTTTATATTGAGATGAATTCAATATTGTTTCAACTAAAATGAGAGGCAAAAGATAAATTTACTTGTTAAAAAATAGGTTGAATCAAATTTTGTTAATTTTCAATAATTTATTGGATTTAAATCGAAAAAATTAAAAATTGATGATTTGACCAGTTCGACCACCTATCTAAATCTAAAATCATTGGTTGAATTCGAATTAACCTTAATTCACAATTTCGCCCCTAAAGTATACTCAATTTTTTACTTTGGTACTTGATTTTTTTTTTGCTCAATTTGGTACCTAAAGTATATCTCCCTTAATTTTTTTAGTCTTTTTTTTAATAGATGTAAAAAAAAAAAAAACTGGTGGCAAATCACGTAGTGTGTCTTTTTTTAAAAAAATTAAGTATTTTCTTTTATCAAATATATATAAACATAAAAAAATATAATAAATGAAATAAATATATATAAACTTTAAAATATATAAAATATAGAAAAAATATATATATACATGAAAAGAAATTTGTTGAAATTAATAATATTATTATAAAAAGTAAAATAACTTTTAAAATATTAATAAGTTGTAAAAATTATCAAAAATTTTAACAAATTAAAAGATTGTGAAAATCATTAAAAAAATATAAAATTGATTAAAAATTGTAAAATATATATTTAAATTTTGTGAAAATTATAAGAGTTTTTTTCGTGGTTCCATGTTTGTTTCTATTTAAATGTACAAAAATCTTCCGGACTGAACATTTTGATTCTACTAATAATGCATTTTATTAGAGCTCAAATACAATGATTTTATGAATGGAAAACTTTATTTAATAATTTTCACAATTTTTAAATATATTCTTATAATTTATGAATGGAAAAATTCTTATAACTTTTACAGTTTTTATAACTTTTTAATAAATTTTAAATAACTTCTTTACATTTTTATAATAATATTAATAATTTCAACTAATTTCTTTTCATTTACCATACTTTTTAATTTTTTTATTTTTCTAATGTAATACTTTTATTTCAATTTTTTAATGTTTATATATTTGATAAAAAAACGTACTTATTTAAAAAGAAAACACCACGTATTGCCAAATATAGTTAAACTACAGTCATTATTTTTTCTAGTATTGGCTGTCAACTCTTGTCTACTAAAAATGGTGTAAGAAAATATAATTCAGAAAGAGTATCAATTATGTAGTAAAACTGAGAGAAGGTGAATTGAGCCTTAAAAATGAAAATATTTCATAATCCCCTTGTAAAGATGACCAGACGTAGCCCACCGCAGACTAGGATTTTTTTTTTCTTTCCTTTTTCTCCGAAGTTGAAAATTCTTTATCTGGATGGCGGAGCAGCAATACTTAGCCAAGAATGAAAGAGAATGGGTCGAAGTTTTCACCTTTATAAATACAACCAAGTTTTTCCAATGAACCCAACTTGCCTTCGATTGTTGAACCCTTCATTTTCAATATTGACGTTTCTAGAATTTTGATTTTCACTTTCAATTCTCTGATTGTATAGTGAAAAAAGCACAAGAACCCAACTGTGCCAAAACCAGAACCGGGCAACATGAAGTTCGGGAAGGAATTTAAATCTCAAATGGTGCCGGAATGGCAAGAAGCGTACATGGACTATGGTTTTCTGAAGACCCTTTTAAAAGAAATCCATGGTTTCAAGCAGCGGGCCAGACCACCAGCCACCCCAGGTGGTCTGAAACGAAAGCTCACACTGTATCGAGCTTTCAGTGGTTTGGTCCAAAGGCACAACCACCCCACCAGTCCGTCTTCACCGGATATCGAAGAGCAACCGATTTTAGTTAACTCCGTCGACCATAACGGCTCCCGGAGCTACGAAACGACTTTCCTTATGCAAGCCGACGTTGGGGCAGAGTACGAGTTGGTGTTTTTTAGAAGATTGGATGATGAGTTCAATAAGGTGAACAAGTTCTACAAGTCCAAGGTGGAAGAAGTGACCAAAGAGGCAGAGATCTTGAACAAGCAAATGGATGCTTTGATTGCTTTCAGAATCAAAGTGGAGAACCCTCAAGGATGGTCGTGGGAAGACAGGTCCGGCGAGATGACCCGTCTTGCTTCTGAGGTGGCCGCCTCAACCGCCGCCTTGGCTGCTTCGACTCCAGCTGGTGCCAGGGCAAGCAGTAAGCACAAGACATATATGTTTAGTACTTAGGGGAGAGACCAATTTTATGAACGTGTTTTATGGCTCATATGCAGGGAGAGCTGAACACATGGAAGTCATAGAAGAAGGACCAAGCAGACATGAAGAATCAGATGAGGATAAAGAAGAAATTGTTCAAGTTCAAAAGCCAGTGAACACTGACCTTAAGGGTCGTAAACCAGCTCCGTTGCAAATTCTAAACCGTGTTAAAATCAACCACACTCTCGAGACACCTCGATCAACCATTAAAGGTTTTCTAAACATACCTAAGCAGACTGAGCTGAAGTTTAATAGGGAAAATCTTAAGAAAGTTGAGGACCAACTTAAGCGAGCTTTTGTTGCATTCTATCAAAAACTGCGCCTTCTCAAGAGTTTTAGGTACGAAAAGCGATGCTTACATTGATTATTTCATCATTTTCTCTGTTTCAAATTCGTATGGCTAATTCTTTCTGATGTTGAAACAGCTTCTTAAACGCATTAGCCTTCTCAAAAATCATGAAAAAATATGACAAGGTATGTATGTACGTATATGTGTATGTTTGTATATATATACCCCTTTTTATTAATCAACTTTGTTATTCATGCTTTCAGATCACTTCAAGGAACGCTACGAAATCTTACATGAATATGGTGGATAATTCTTACCTAGGGAGCTCCGACGAGGTGAGAGCTTAGTTTATTCACTAAAAATGAAGCTTTCCTCAAGTTGCTAATGCCTTGGATTTACTCATCATTTGCATGTTTAATCAAACAGGTTACCAAACTTATGGAGAGAGTAGAAGCTACATTCATCAAGCATTTCGCAAACTCAAACCGCAGTAAAGGAATGAGCGTTTTAAGACCAAAAGCTAGGAAACAAAGACATAGAACAACATTTTATACTGGTACTCCTTCAACTTCATACATATGTATTAAGGAATTGATGTAAGCAATTGTTTTTCAGTAGATACATGTATTATTCTCAGGTTTCTTTGCTGGATGCACATTTGCTCTCCTAATAGCACTTATTTTGATTGCTCGTGCCCGAGATATCATGGGAGAGGAAGGAAGGATCCAGTACATGGAAACCATGTTCCCTCTTTACAGGTAGGGTTTGGAGCTGCCCCCATGCAATTCGAGTTAATTTGGTATTTAAATCCATTTGTTTGACAAGCTTTTACAAAATTCGTGCAGTTTATTTGGATTCATTGTTCTACACATGCTTATGTATGCTGCCAATGTATACTTATGGAGGCGGTATCGGGTTAATTATGCCTTCATATTCGGTTTCAAGCAGGGATCTGAGCTAGGCTATAGAGAAGTGCTGCTTGTAAGCTTTGGTATTGCAGTGCTGGCACTAACTAGTGTGCTTTCAAATCTTGATATGGAGATGGATCCTAGAACAAAGGATTACGAAGCATTCACCGAAATCATCCCTTTGATCTTGGTGGTGGTAAGATGATTGAACTGTCCCTAATGTGAGGAACTATTCTTGTTCTAATATACATGTAAGATTAACAACTGATTTCTTGGTTTCTTCTTTGCTCTGCAGATTATGTTTATCATACTCTTTTTCCCATTCAACATCTTATATCGATCGAGCCGATTCTTCTTCCTAACATGTTTGTTCCATTGTATTTGTGCCCCTCTCTACAAGGTAATAGAATCAACAAACTCGTGAACTTAAATGATGATTGGAGCGGTGAAATTAATCTGTTACCGACTTTTTACTGCAGGTCACTCTACCAGATTTCTTCCTTGCAGACCAGTTAACTAGCCAGGTTTGTGACTTGAAACTTGCTGTTTGGACATATTCAAGACTACATTCAAAAATGGTCATTGATAATAAAATGTTTACGATCCTTTTGTTTTCCGTTTCAGGTGCAAGCACTTCGGAGCCTCGAGTCCTACATTTGCTACTACGGTTGGGGAGACTTCAGACACCGACGAAACACCTGCAACACCAGCGATGTATTCAACACGTTCAGCTTCATTGTGGCGGTGATCCCGTACTGGTCTCGCCTCCTTCAATGCCTGCGTCGCTTGTTCGAAGAGAAAGCCCCCGAGCAAGGACACAACGGTTTGAAATATTTCATCACCATCGTCGCCCTTTGCTTAAGAACTGCTTACAGTCTTAACAAGGGGTTAAGCTGGAAAGTATTAGCCGTTATTTTCTCGGTTGCTGCTGCAATTTTCAGTACTTATTGGGACCTTGTCCACGACTGGGGACTCCTGCACCGGAAGTCGAAGAACCGATGGCTGAGAGACAAACTCCTTATCCCTAACAAAAGCGTATACTTTGGTGCCATGGTGAGCATAAAGTCATAATATTTTGGTAAGAAATTCTGATTCTGTTACCTGCTCTAACAATGTTGGTTCATTACAAAACAGGTTCTGAATGTTGTGCTGAGATTTGCGTGGCTGCAATCAGTGTTCAACTTCAACTTGTTTGATTTGCATAAACAAACGTTGGTGACCATAGTGGCTTGCATGGAGATCATCCGACGTGGCATGTGGAATTTCTTCAGGCTAGAAAACGAGCATTTGAACAACGTGGGGAAGTACCGTGCATTCAAATCAGTGCCGTTACCTTTCAACTATGATGAAGATGAAGACAAAGAGGAATAAGATATTCAAATTCAACCAAAGCTATTATTATTTTATTCTTTTCTTAATGTGTAGAAGCTGTTTATCCTACAACTTCTGGGACTCAAATCTTTGGTTTTGTACGTGCATTTATCAAATATATTTTGATTCAATCACGATTAACCCATAATGAGTTATTTCTTTTTTCTAATTTTTTGTTTAATTTTTCTCTCTATTTTAACTTTTGAAATGTCAAATCATCAAAAAATAAATGGAATTGTTAATTTTTAACTTTGTTGACATGACAATTTATGTGTATGTCTCATTAATAATTAATTAATTTTTTAAAGATTAAAAATATTAAAAATATTTTGATAATTTTATATAATTTTATATTTTTGAATTTTTTAAATTTAAAAAAATTAATTAATTACTAACATGACATTTACATGACAATTTATGTGTATGCCGTGTCCCCAAAATTAAAAAATATTAATTGTTCCATCCATTTTAAGAATTTAGTCAAATAAATCATTATACTTTAAAATAATTTATTTTTAAATTTTTTTCAGGAAATGAGACCATAGTCTTTTATACTTTTGATAATTTGGGTCAAAGTTAACTTCAATTATTTTCTTTTGTAAATATTCAAAAGGTAGAGTCCGAAATGTCAACATCTTTCGTACCAATAATAAAGAGTTGGGCTAAATTCGGTATCATTAATCACAACTCTTAATCTAATAAGTTATTGTTGGCGATATTTAAAGCATGAGTAAACTATTGAATTAGTAACTCAATTATTAGTATATTTTTATTTTGGTCATTAAATTATGAAAATATTTAATTTAGTCATTAATATTTTAAATCATTTTTATTTTGGTCATTCACGTTTTAGATCATTTTTATTTTGGCCACTTTTTATTAAATTGTTAACAGAAGTGATGAGGTGATTTTTTTCTAACTGATATAATAACACATTTAGTCATCAATACTTACACATTCTATTAATTTGATCTTAATTCTAAATAATTCAATAAATTTAATCCTCCACATTTATAATTTCTACCACTTTTGTCCTCAAACACATATAATTAAATACAATTATATTTAAACACATATAATTAAATCTCAATTATATGTAACTATGTGATTTTGATAAACCTCAAAACTCAATAAATATGTTATTTTTATAAACTTCATTCATAATCGCGCTAATAACATTCTCAATAGAGGAATCCAATTATTCATATGAAACTTAACAAATAATTAAAAAATAAAATGAAAAACAAAAAAGCTTCTTATAAGCCTTTTTCAAATCATCATCTTTTGCATTCTTGTCAACTATAAGAATAGTGTTGTAACACCCCTTACCCGATTTCATTCCTAAACCCGAGTAAGGAATTCTACATTTTTTTTAGTTAATCATCTTTTGCATTCATGTTCCACTCATCTCTTCGGCCTATTGCATTAACTTTCACTTAAATTTATATAACTTTCAATACTATTCTTTCATAACAAAGCAGTCCACCGCACAATAGTCACATATTTATTCATACCTCATTCTTCAGAATTGATAATCAAATTTCATTTGAAATTCACGAAATTAGATATCTCATTACTAATATTCGTATAATGTTTCCGTTTGTTTCTCTTGAAATTAGACTTATTAATATTTTATACATAAAAAATTAACCTTCTAAATATTTTTTTTACATTTTTTAATGATTTTTCAAAATTAGAATAGGAGAACCTAAAATCAATTTGACCTTGTCTCAGTTAAATTTATTTATCTCATAATATATAATTCCATTGCTTAAATAATTTCTTCTATACAAAATTGGAGTCATTAAGCTTTAATTTCATACTTGGTTCAACTTTTAACTCAATTTCTACAATTTTTAGTGAATTTTCAAAGTTGAACTACCACTGCTGTCCAGAAACTATTTTAGTGAAATATTTTGCTTTTCCATAGTTTGAGTATATAAGTTCTTATCATTTCATTATACACAATTCAAATACATTCTTATATTTCATACACTTTTGAGATTAATTGATCATTAGATTTTCATTTCTCAAGCAATTCATGAATTTAACTCATTTTACTTAAATTAAACACTTTCACTTATTATTACTATTACTCTTGACACCAATTTCATCACTTTAATACTTATATCACATAACATATATTGGTATGTATCAAAAAATAATTTGATTATGCAAAACATTACACTTTTTTATTATTTAAATCATGATTTACTGATGCGATCCTGGTCGTATCATGGTTCGACTCCATCCGACGCCATCGAGAGTGGCCTAAACTTGAGGGGCCCAAGTTTAAGATGAAACATCTCATAGGCCTGATTGATTGTTGGGCCAATAATTTTAAGGACTTTAATTTAATTAAGTTTTATTTAAATTAATAAGTTTGTATATTTTAATTTTAACTTGCACTTTGTGTGTTCTGCATTTAATAAAGTAATGCATTATGTAACTTTCATGTTAGTTTAGTATGCATCCTAAATAATGGCTGGCATTATGAAACTCCCATGTTAGTTTAAGTCTGCATTATTAAATTAAGTCTTGCATTAAATAATTCATATATTTATTTAATTTGCATTTTAAATATTTGCATTTAAGCATCTTAGTTTAATAAAGGAGTTGCTGGTCATCATTTCAACTCATCTTAGTTTAATTAATTGAATTTCTTTTAATGAATTTAATTTAATAGTTGCTTCATTAATTAATCTAGTTACTAGGTTAATTTATTGATGCATGAGTTAAGTTCATTTAATAATGCTTTACTTAATTAAACTAGTTGCTGGAATAAATAATGCTTAAGTGTTAGTTCATTTATTTAAGTTGGTTGTTAATTTGTTTTAAGTTTAATAATTGCATTAATGTGACGGTTACATGTGTTAATTGTAGGTGACTTTTCAACTCACATCCATTACTTCTAAAGGCTATTATGCATTCAATAAGATGGCTTTTCAAGTGAATTCGGTTACACAAGAAGGGGTTGATACAAAGAGGCTTAATACATCATTAAGAAGTTGTTTTATCAATTAAAGAAGAACATTATTCTTCTTTAATTTCGGCAGCCTCTTTGTTTTCAACTTCCATAATTGTTGCTTCATGAGTAATCACTACATGCAATCAATTTTCCATCAAGGAGGCTGGTGTCTTTTCGGTTGATCATGGAGACTTCAAAGGACTATGATAGCAACTTAATTGAAGAAATTAATCACATTGAAGGTGGGAGTTACTTGGGCTAGAATTTCAAAAGTTGAGACTTTTCATTTGAGCTCATTATTAGCTTCATTAAAAATGACCATTCAGCTAGCTTCTTTTGATACTATAAATACATGTAATCAACCTATTGATGTCAACTTTTTGATAATTGGTTAATGATATGCTGCTCAATTTGTGAGGCAAACTTTTCTCTATTTTCGTTCAAAGATTCGTTGGCTACCTAGTGTTCTAGTTGTGTCATCCGTTTTTCTTTGTCGAAAACTGAAATTATCACTACTCGTAGTGTGGCGTTCAAACATACCGAGGTTCCTATCTTGCTAAATAGTGGGTCGAGGTCACCTTAACCACTCCTAAATCGAACTAAAGAGCTTATAAGCAAGGGGTCGATACCAAATCGGTATTGGTTCTTATTTGCACTTTCGTTCAATCCATTGTCCTTTCTTAACCATTTCGTTCCAAAACCAAATTCCATCTTTTTCACATCTTACCATTTCGAACTAAAACCAATTCTTTCTTTCACATCTTACCTTTTCATACCATATTCTTAAACCAACTACTATTTTGCCAAAACTACTTTTTTCTATACCAATTTTACTAAGCTAAATAATCATTGCTTCTCGAAGACGATTAAGCAACTCTCATACGACTCGACTCACCCTGAGGTGGATCGTATCATTTGGTATCAGAGTAAGAAAACGAGGAGCTCTGACGAAGAACGTGAAGCCGGAAGTAGGTTCGTAAGTTGAAAAAAATAAAAAAATTAAAAAAAATTCAAGTTGTATTTTATTTCTTTTTGAAATCAGCATATTACATTTGAAGTGAAAAAAAAACGAAAAAAAATTCGAATTATAAAAAAAAAAGTGAAGTTTTGTGTTCTTCTTAGTTTCTCAATTTTTCCTCTTCAAATTCTAAATTCCCGAAGCCTTTATTTTTCATTTTTCTACTCTGATCTTCAAAATCCCTTTACCATCATTTGGTACTTCCAAAACCACCTCAACGCCACACACACCCCGTTTGCCTTTTTCTTTGTTTTTAGCCTACCCACAACCATACAATTCAACCCTTGTTACCCATTTGAAACTGATCACCTAGACTAAGGTTAAGCCTTGGCGAATCTGCTTACGAAATCACTAGAAAGGTAAAGAGAGGTAAAAGGCACAAGATTTGTAAGTGTAATAGAGTGGAGGTAAAAGCCTATTCTCGAGCGTAAACACGAGTGTGAGTGAAATTTATCTTTCTTTCCGAGTGATCGTGAGGTTTTGTGGTGAGGTTTGTAAATTTTCCTCTTTTCCTGATTTAATTACTTATCTTTTTCATTACTAACATCATGAATCAAGAAGTGTTGTCAGAATCTGATTATCAATATTTGAAGAACGAGATGCGAAGAATTATGAATTCCAAGTTTGACAAGTTGCATAAGCGATTGGATCGAATCGAGAAACGAGACCAACAAGAACGACTTTCTTCCAGTCGAAAGATGGAGTCAAGGTCATCAAGGAGACACACATTCGAAGATCATTCGAAAAGAGATTTCGAATGAGATTCTTATTCATCAAGAAAGCCGAGACGGTACGAGTCAAACCACGAATTTGAAACCTTTCGAGGTTACCACTAAGAAGGTATAAATTCTTCTTTAAACACTTCAACGCATCTATCTACGGAGAAATCCTTACGAAAAAGTGAACGTGGTTCATATGCGTCAAAGTATTCGCCCACGAAAGATCATTTTCGAAGTGGTTCATATCATGATTCCTATTCGTCGAGGAATTCAAGGCGAAGCAAAACAAATTTTGAGTTTGAATCCTATGTTGGTGACGAACGAGAAAGCACAAGTCGTTCTTCGTATACTTCAAGATATACATCTATGAAGAATTATTCTCGAAGAGATGACCATATTTCACTTGTGGATTCTTCATATTTTTTTCAACAAGAGGATTCTCATTCTACTTCTTTTATGTTATCTCCTTCTTGTAATAAAATCATAGAAGAGTGTGAAAGAATAGAAAAAGAAGAAAAAGAAAAAGAAATAAAAGAAGAAAAAGAAAAAGAAAAAGAAAAAGAATTTGAAAAAGAAAATGAGAGTGAAAAAGAGCACATTGAAGAAGAAAGAAAAGCAATCGAGATAGAAAAAGAAACAAAAGAACAAGAAGAGAGAGAAAAAGTGAGTGTTGATTTAACTAACACAATTGAAGTTTGTTCTTGTTCTACTTCTTCTTTTCAGGGTTCCGAGAAGCTGAGCGACGATAATTTTCAACTACAATACCTTCCAGAAGAACGACGTTTCCGAATGATCAGCCAAGGTAAAGTTGAAAATGAACCACACGAGCCCAAAGGTAAGCGAGGTAAGGAATTTCTAAACAAGTCACGGCAATTTGGTTTGAAATTTGTCAATGAAATTTCCAGTGACTTAGTTCTTAAAAGCTATCCTTTTTCTCCTCCGATTAACTTTTACTCTTTGAATGTGGTTGATATTTTTTGTTCTATTCGACAAAACCCAATGATTTTGCAAAATGACAAGTTTTCACGAAAAGCAAATAAATTGTTCAAATATGGTGATTTCTTGAATCAATTTCTGTCTTTTGAAAAATCTTTGAGTTTGTGTAATTCAGCTTCAAAGATCGTTAAGAGTTTTGATTGTATGAGTTTGAGTATGCAAAATTATTTTTGGTTTAACATGTTTGATTTAATGAAACCGTTGTTACATTTTGACTTAAATAATCAAACACATGTTTTTAAATCGGGAATATACATTGGTACATTTTGTGAGAAAATCGAGCAACATCAATTGTGCGCGAAAAAGTTCTATCTTTTTTATACGAGGTATTTGAACAAGGTAGCGAAATTTTTCAACTTTGTTTTCAATTTAAATTCGCTCCTTAAACAAGTTCTACGGTTGTACTTGAAGTTCGCATTTCATTTGGAAAAGGTTGATTCGAATGTGAAGCCTCGACTACACTATGTTCCCAAGGAGAGAAGGTTCGTATTAGTTGAAAAAGGTAAAATCGATCCATATCCTTCTACCCATAAAGGTAAGATACTTGAAATTCATGAAACAATTTTATTCTCCTCGGATGGTGTAGATAAAAATCATGTTTCTGATTTCACTTTTGAAAATCATTTAAATCTTGACGTACTTGAATGTCCTATTTTGTTTATTGATGATCTATCTATTTTGGTCATTGATAAAAAGATAGTTGTTTTCGATAACTGTCATGAAGCATTTGTTCGTGAGTCCATATATCGTACAATGCAAGGTGTTATTGTGCAAATTCGTGAGCCATGTAAGCCATTTCAAATAATTGCTTGTGACAATCATGTGGACCATTCGAAGCATTACTCGCGTGATAATCATGACTTGTGGAAACAAATTGAGACGTTTGAATGCTTTAAAACATGTCCGATTTTGTTTCAAACTTTTGACAAGGCATTATTTCGTTTGTATGACAAATTGGTTCTGCCCCTTAGCATGCGTTATACTTGTGTTGATATGTTTATGCTTGAATTGCAAGTTTGTTTGAAGCATTACTTGTTAATTCACGGTAATCGAGTCACTTGGGTGGTTATCCACATGCGTCCTATTTGTTTTGCTACGATTATGCCTGAGTGGCAATTCTGTTTGCAATGCTTATTACTAATTCACAAATATTCTTTTCAGATGAAACGATTACCATCTGCTCCATTCGATCGAGAAAAGCCGAGCAAAAGGAATATTGTTTGAGAGAACCAACGGCTCGATTCGAGGACGAATTGCTTTCAAGAGGGGGTATGATGCGATCCTGGTCTCATCATGGTTCGACTCCATCCGATGCCATCGAGAGTGGCCTAAACTTGAGGGGCCCAAGTTTAAGATGAAACATCTCATAGGCCTGATTGATTGTTGGGCCAGTGATTTTAAGGACTTTTAATTTAATTAAGTTTTATTTAAATTAATAAGTTTGCATATTTTAATTTTAACTTGCACTTTGTGTGTTCTGCATTTAATAAAGTAATGCATTATATAACTTTCATGTTAGTTTAGTATGCATCCTAAATAATGGTTGGCATTATGAAACTCCCATGTTAGTTTAAGTCTGCATTATTAAATTAAGTCTTGCATTAAATAATTCATCTGTTTATTTAATTTGCATTTTAAATATTTGCATTTAAGCATCTTAGTTTAATAAAGGAGTTGCTGGTCATCATTTCAACTCATCTTAGTTTAATTAATTGAGTTTCTTTTAATGAATTTAATTTAATAGTTGCTTCATTAATTAATCTAGTTACTAGGTTAATTTATTGATGCATGAGTTAAGTTCATTTAATAATGCTTTACTTAATTAAACTAGTTGCTGGAATAAATGATGCTTAAGTGTTAGTTCATTTATTTAAGTTCGTTGTTAATTTGTTTTAAGTTCAATAATTGCATTAATGTGACGATTACATATGTTAATTGCAGGTGACTTTTCAACTCACATCCATTACTTCTAAAGGTTGTTATGCATTCAATAAGATGGCTTTTTAAGTGAATTCGGTTACACAAGAGGGGACTAATATAAAGAGGCTTAATACATCATTAAGAAGTTGTTTTATCAATTACAGAAGAACATTATTCTTCTTTAATTTCGGCAGCCTCTTTGTTTTCAACTTCCATAATCGTTGCTTCATGAGTAATCACTACATGTAATCAATTTTCCATCAAGGAGGCTGATGTCTTTTCGGTTGGTCATGGAGACTTCAAAGGACTATGATATCAACTTAATTGAAGAAATTAATCACATTGAAGGTGGGAGTTACTTAGGCTAGAATTTCAAAAGTTGAGACTTTTCATTTGAGCTCATTATTAGCTTCATTAAAAGTGACCATTCAGCTAGCTTCTTTTGACACTATAAATACATGTAATCAACCTATTGATGTCAACTTTTTGATAATTGGTTAATGATATGCTGCTCAATTTGTGAGGCAAACTTTTCTCTATTTTTGTTCAAAGATTCGTTGGCAACCTAGTGTTCTAATTGTGTCATCCGTTTTTCTTTGTCGAAAACTAAAATTATCACTACTCGTAGTGTGGCGTTCAAACATACCGAGGTTCCTATCTTGCTAGATAGTGGGTCAAGGTCACCTTAACCACTCCTAAACTAAACTAAAGAGCTTATAAGCAACGGGTCGATACCAAATTGGTTTTGGTTCTTGTTTGCACTTTCGTTCAATCCATTTTCCTTTCTTAACCATTTCGTTCCAAAACCAAATTCCATCTTTTTCACATCTTACCATTTCGAACTAAAACCAATTCTTTCTTTCACATCTTACCTTTTCATACCATATTCTTAAACCAACTACTATTTAGCCAAAACTACTTTTTTCTATACCAATTTTACTAAGCTAAATAATCATTGCTTCTCGAAGACGATTGGGCAACTCTCATACGACTCGACTCACCCTGAGGCGGATCGTATCATTTACTACTTATCATTAATACTTTAATTAAATTCACACACTATTCATTCAATCATTAACATATATTAACTTAAATCTTTGAAATATAAATAAGGATAGTATGAATACTCACGTCTTTTCACAAGAGCTTCCTCATCTTTGTTTCTCTTCTATCCATTTCTCACTTTCATCATTATCCTTCACTTTTCTTTCAATTTTCTTCACTTCTAATTTATTATTTATTGCTTCCAAGATGATATTCTAACTCTTTACGATCTCTACTATAATTTTCCTTTTTAGTGGTCATGAAAATTCGCATGGTAAACTAGTGAAATTGAATAACCAAATATCAAATTGTAAATAAATGAAAGTTCCCTCTCATATATATATATAGGTGGCGTTGGAAGCATGGATTGCATGAAGAATTTTCTTCTCACTTCTATACTGTAACATCCCTCGCCCAACCCAATCATCGGATCCAAGCTATAGGATGCCATATTAGTTGTCGGAGCAACTACAGTCAAATTCACAATAAAATGATCATTTTCACATGTATGCACGCATCAATAATGATTTAAATAAAATAATATCTCATTCCCATGTCTCAATCGAGCTTACAAAAGTTCTTTTGACAACCCAAGCATGAAATAGGATCAAATTGAAAAGTTTTAAAAGTTTAAGACTAACGTCGTGGCGTCATCTATTCTATGTTGGGACGTCTCCAAAACAGTATGTCATGTTGTGACCTCATGCCACTCAACGTCGTGATGTGACTCACTATCGACTGATGTTACAACGAGGAAAGTTGCTCGTCAAGACGAGGACCCTGTATTTGATAAAAATGAACCATTGGGTACCGATTTCAATGCTTCCAACCACAACCATTCAATATAATCACTAAGCATCAACTTCTTTGTTACAAACATACCAAAAACATACCCAAACAAGTTCATTTAAATAATTTAAAAAATATAAAAATTGAAGGAGTTTAGAATTTGCTCAGAGTTTTCAATGAAGTCCTTGATTTTGTTTGTTGGGATAGAGAGTAAACAAAAGATTCCACGATTTTGATTACTCAATTGTAACTTTGGATGAAAGACTAACTAAAATCTATTGAATATTGAAGGTAAAAACTTAAAACTATAAGAAGGTCCTCATACCTTTGAGTTGAGAAAAACATAGTTGCAGAAAAAAAAGTCAGAAAATATCAACAGGCACAAACTAAAATTAACCTAAATAAAATAGCTCCCTAAAACATGTTTAAAAATGTTATATATAGTGATGACAATTTTAACCTAAAATGGACAAAATTGCCCTGTACTTATCAATTAATCTCGCCTGTTTTGACTGAGGAATAACATTGCAGATTTTAGCCCATTAAGCCTCGATGTCGAGACACCCAGACATTGGTATCACGACCTTACCTTTCTTTCAAATATGTTTGGCAGCATCAATGTTACAACTCTAGTCCCTGTTGTTATGACTTTGGCCCCTTGGATGTTCAGATCCTTCAACAGTAGTGAATTCCCTCGATGTCACAACTTCAGCAATGCAATGTCGTAACCTAGAACTCAACGCCGTGATGCCATCCTTTCAATGTTGCAACTCCATCTCCAACTCACCTGCAGTGTGATACTTGTTGAAATTTAAGTCCCAAGAGTGATGGAATACTTCAATGTCATGACATCAAGGATTTGGTGTCACAACCTAAAGAACAGAAGTAAGATCTCTTCAAGTTTTTACTGTAATACCCCATGCCCGACCCGATCATCGAACCCGGGTATAGAGCGTCACTGGTTGACCCAATAGAAAACACACTATTCTTCTTTTTAAAATTGTTATCCATTTTGGCAGATACCCCAATTACCAGAGTGGTATTCCTTTAGTTTAAGAATACATTTATTTGGAAGCACAAATTTAATGTAACATCCCTAACCCGAATCCGTCACCGAAATAGGGTTATATAGCATTACCAGAATTTACAGATCAAACAAACAGACATTTCATTTCATATAACATTCATATCAGAAACCAATCAAATTCAGTCATATCGTTACTTATACGAGCCCTCAAGGCTTAAAATAAACATTAAAAACAAGTCGAGACTAAATCGGGTACTCAAATTTTTTTTCAGAAAACATTGAAATTTTTTAAAGGTGCAAAGGACACATGCACGTATGGCCAGACCGTGTGTCACACATAGTCAAGAGACACACACATGTCTCAGGCAGTGTGGGCATTCAAAATAGGGACACACGGCCGTGTCCCAGCCCATGTCCAAACTTGTGAGCTTTCTAACTTGGGCCACACGGCCAAGCCACATGCCCGTGTGTTAGGCCGTGTGAACAATTTGAGCATACTGACTTGAGTCACATAGCCAAGCCACACATCATTGTGCTAGGTCGTGTGAGCATTCTGTTTTGTGCAAATTTAAGATACAAGGGACACATGGCCGTGTCACCTGGCCTTGTGTCATGCACGGCTGAGACACACGTCTGTGTCTCTGCTCATGTGGACGAAAAATAGATCATTTCCAAGACACTTTTCTCACCTAAACTCACAACTAATACACAAGCCAATTGCACCTAAAATTAAGCATTCAAAACTCACTTTGCATATGCATATCCAAGCCTAATCAACCTAAAATCTAACCATTCAATCCACAATTAAACTACAAATTGGATTATTCTAATACTATATTTGCCACAATGTTCATAAACCAAATATGCATACATAATCACTATAAAATAGCCATATATGCAACTAACTTATACCATACCAAATATACCAAAAGATGATCATTAACCATAGTATCATTTATATACAATCCATACTTAATGTCTAGAATTCATCAAACAAAACACCTATACATGCCATTATAATTGTGAACCAAAATCTTCAAAATATAACGGTATAACCGATGGATAGTGTGATGAAATCTCTGACAACTTCCAACCCGAAGGAGATTCTGATATCTAGGTACACAAAGGAATTAACACGAAGTAAGCATGAAATTCTTAGTAAGTTCGTAATTCAACCATTTCAATTTATAAACATAAACCAATTTGAGTCAATCCAACATGACTCGACTTTAGCCTAAAACAACAACAACATCTCAAATTTAATATCACATAACTTAACAAATCATCTCAAAATGTAGCTGCATTCATATTTTCAAGCTATCAGTCAAGATGTAGCTGCATGGTGCTACTCACACAAGCTATCAATTAACCACAACAAATGCCAAAAACTCAGCCACCAGTAGGATGTACAAGACCAGTACCCAAAACACGGTAAGCCCTAATGACATTTCATTTGTATCCTATATATTCCTAAGGTTCAAACGAGATCTGAAAGTCGCCGAAACTTCTTTGGATATTTTCGTAGAGTCGTAATACCAAGACTATAACATAAAACCATTTAAATCAAATATAATTTAATACTAATTAAATATACGAACTTAGCTCAAACACATACGGAGAAAAACGATCGATTAATCCAGTACTTTTTCTTTTCTCCTATCTAAATCTGTACGTTGTTTTTCTTGATCTATATAATCAAATTTAACTAATTCAAACTTCATTCTATTCAATTTAATCCAAAGATCATGTTTTGGCAAAATTACCATTTTGCCCTTATACTTTTGATTTCTTTACAAATTAGTCCTTAGGCTCGTAAAATGAAATCCATGCAATTTCATCCCTACCCAAGCCTAGCCGAATATCATACAAGTTTGTAGCAACCCACAAATTTCATTAATTCATAAATTACGCCATAAATATTTCACATTTTTCAGTTTAACCCCTATTTGACAAATTTATCAAAAATCACTTAACAAAAGTTATTTATCTAACAACAAGGATTCATTTTCTTCCATTAAACATCACAAATAACCAAAATGCATTCATGGTAAAACTCTAGACATTCAAAAAGTTTGCAAATTAGTCCCTAGGCTAGCTAGATTAAGCTACAACGACTCTAAAAACATAAAAATCATTAAAAACGAGATTAAAAATGCTTGCATGCAATAGGGAGATATGACCGAATGCTTTCAAGCCCTAATGTTCTTTCTTTTTCTTCAATTTTCAGTGGTAATGCTCAAGGTTGAAGATGATACAATCTTTTATTTTATTTTAATTTACTTTAATTTCTGAATTACCAATTTAACCTTTTACTTATCCTTTAAAAGAAACATAAATAATGGCCATAGTAATCCACTCAAATTATCAATGAAATAACTACTACATAAACCCTCTAACTATTAAATTTCATAGCTAATAAATCCCTTTAACTTATAGAACTCAAGTTTTACATCTTTTACAATTTAGTCCTTTTTATCGAATTAAGCATGCAAACGGTAAAATTTCTTAACGAAATTTTTATACTATATTACTAACATACTATAGACATTAAAATAATAATAAAATATATATTTTAACATCAAATTTATGGTCTCAAAACTACTATTTTGATTTTACTGAAAATGGGTTGTTACATTTAAAATAACAACCCGTCACATTTCAGGATTTAAAGAAGCATGGATTAACCTTTGGTGGCTACTTAATTAACATTAATAAGTCATAAATAATGTTATGCCAACAAGGCTTCCAAATAAAATTCAAAGTGTTCAAAATAACATTTCAATACAGATTAAAATTTTCAAAATGGTGGTATCTAACAGTTGTCCTAGTACACCCATCAAATACATGTTAACCCCGAAAATAAGAAGGCTCACAAATGGCCGCATATCTAGCTCAACCTAAAAACCTGAAAGGAAGAAGAAACTGGGTAAGTTCATGTGAACTTAGTGAGTTCCTAGGAAGAACAACCTCACCATGACTACTATCAAACATTAAGAAAAGGGACTCAAGTTGTCATATTTTGGAGGATACATTACTTCTAGTTTGTAGGCTATTTGGCAGACACTAATGCAATCAAACTCAGCCTATTGATAGATCACACTAATTTCTAAACTTGTATGTGACAGTCACGGGCACATCTGCTCCGTGAATATGTCACTTGCGTGGACTACCGTTTATGATTGACATACTTACTGTTTACGTTTTCATGCAACATGTATTACCTCATACACCCTTTCTCACGTACCCCTATTCCTTGTGCTAGCTTCTGATCTTGGGTCCCGAAGAATCAATTTTATGTATCTTCATATCCACCCATCAAAGCTAACTAACAACATCTCCACCATATCCTCCTAACTCCATTCCTTGTTTGATCACTTGAGTGTTCCCTCACAAAGTCAGATTTTCACCAATCATAGTTTGTATCTAAGTGTCATACTGGAGGTAAAACATTTTATATTGTGTCTTCTTTATCATTATACACAATATCGCTTGGATACCTTCTTACATCAATCTGAATACGGAGCTTGTGCACCAAGAAAGAAGTATTCAAACCATGTATATACCAACTTTTCTAGGTCTATTTAACCATATATAGGCTTGCATGTACTGACTCTTTGACAGGCTTCCTCAGACATGAACATCAAAGACAAATAACAAAGCCACTTACCTAGCTGTACAGAGTTTAGAAGTAAATGAATTAACTCAGATACCAGACACAAGGTACAAAGGAACTCACCAGAATACTTTATTCAAAATTTTGCCTACTATACTAATTTTTTCCCTTTAGTACTGGGATCTTCTCTTGTTTTTTTTAGCTAAAACAATAAAAAAAACTTCTTTAAACATAAAAAATGACCAAAAACTTATGATACAACAAGAATCTATAGACATACAAATAATATCTAGATAGAAGTTTCCTTTCTACTCAATATTTAAAGAAATCTTACCAATCATTTCTTACGTTAGCTTCTATCTATCTAGTAAAGCTTAAAGGAAGGTTTAAGAATTTACCAACAAACAACTAGCATAGAAGCTTTCCTAAGCTTTTACAGTTAACACCCTTGTTAGCGAAGAACTCTCATGGTTTCTTCAATGATAACAAAGTCTAATGGAGAAGATGAATCAGAAATATTCTCTCCACTATCATATTATCCTATTTATAGGTAATTTACATCCAAATCTCAATCAGGATTATCTCTAATCATTACTCGTTCTCTCACGCTTCCACTAATTAATCACATCCTACGAGACTCTCCAAGTGTCCTAATTACTATCACCCTGCCTCTACTAGGATACCAGGTGACCTAAACATATCCTACAAGCCATCGTACTTACTTTAGTAACGACACTAAAAACATAGGTGGTGGTTTTATTAGTGAGAAAGTCCGTCTAATAAGGTCCTCTCCCTAACTACATTCTTGCTATCACTCGGAATGGTACTCCATAGTATTGGCAAAATTATACGTAGTGCTCCGCCACGAAGTTACCAACCTTATCTAGTCTAAGTCTTGTAACTTAAGCAGTCTTTGTTAATGTAGTTTTTAAAACTGATCTAGTTCGCCAAACCAGGATGTGACACTCTCCCACCCTAAAATGAATTGTCCTCAAAATTTTGTACCTATGAAGAGATGCAGATATTGATTTTTCATGGTGCTCTCTCTCCCATGTGGCTTCTTCTACCTTGTGGTTTCGCCACAACACCTTAACTAGAAGAATCTCTTTATTCTTAAGTGTCTTAATTTCCTTGTCCAGGATACATATAGGCTCTTCCTCGTATAAAAAATTTGGTTCTACCTCCAGCATCTTCAATTGAACTACATGATCTAGATTAGAGCAATATCTTCGTAACATTGACACATGGAATACGTCGTGGATTTTGGATAGTTGATAAGTGCTAAAAGTAACAGGTTTTAACCTTATTCTTAAAGCATTTTTTGGTAATTATTCGATGTTAATTGTGAACTTTATGCTCCTAATCATTTAAATTCATGTTTTAATGCTTAATAGAGTACTTGGGAGCAAAATGAGCGGAAAATAATCGAAAATAGGAGCGTTAAAGCAAGCTGCAGAAGCCACACAGGTCACATGGCCAAACCACATGGCTATTTGACCCACATAAATGTGTGGTAGGCCGTGTTGATTTCAAGAAATTTTGCACTGAACAACGAAAAATCACAATTTTTAGGTTTTCCAAACATTATATATATATATATATGACAAAAATAAGAATTTAGGAAAGAGTGTCAGAGAATACTCAAGAAAACAACTCGAAAAACACCATTGAAGTCGACTTTGAAGCAGATTTTCGTCAAGATTAAATATTCCCAATTGATTTCTTTGGAAGTTATCATGAGTTTCTTTATTTTTTTCGGTTATACTGTATCTTGAATGTTTCTATTTTCAAGCATGAACTAATTTTCTAAATACCTAGGGGAGATGAACCCTATGATGGATTCTATCATTTGATTTTTTATTTTATGCAATGTATACTTAGTTTCTTGTTGTCAATTATGTGCTCGTAATTACTGGTTTAATATTTCTAGAGTATTGATCCATGTTCGATTGTTTAAATTAGTGGTTGAATAGACCCTATTTAAGATTAGATCTTGTGTAATTGAGTAGAGTTGCATGCAACTTTAGAAATGGTAACATAAATCTACCAGATTAGAGTCAAATCTAATAGCGGAATCCATAACATGAGTTAATGTGATAATAGGGGTTTTAATTAGAAAGAAATATTAATTAATCAACCTAGAGTCAGTTGCTTTTATGCTTGAAAGAGATATTAGCATAATTTAGGGATTTCTATGGATAAAGGTGTTAAGTAAAGAAATTGCGCAATTTAGATTGATAATGACGGATGAAATCTGGGTGGATTCTTTCCTGGGTATTGTTTCATTTCGTGGTTGTATTTGATTATTTTCATGATTTGTTCTTTGACGTGTTCGTTAGTTAATGAAATTAACTAAATTTAGTTTTAATTAATCACTCAAATTATTCGATTAACTAATAGAAAGATAGTAATTACTAATACTTGTAATCTTCGTGGAAACAATATCTTTGTTCATCGTATTTAAACTATTAATTGATAGGTGCACTTGTCTTAGTCACATTTTTAGTTAGTTTTGTGAACATCAATAGTTTTGGTGAAAGGCCTAAACGATATGCTACTAGCCTTATACACTCCAAAATTTCGTAAGGTCCAATGAACCTCAGGTTAAGTTTCCCCTTTAATCCAAAACGAATAATCTTTTTCCAATGTGAAACTTAACACTTTGTCACCAACTTCATAAGATATCTCTTTCCTCCTTTTGTTTGCGTACACCTTTTGGCGATCTTGAGCAACCTTCAAGTGGTTCTTGTTTCCTAAATATGTTTTGTTTCTTATTTCAGGTCACATCTAAATCTTTCTCGAGCCGAATAACTTGAATAAGATCTTGATCCGCTATCCCTATCAAAATGGTTTGTAAGTTCTTTCCCTCGAACTATGTATGTACATTTACATAAGCTCTATACTTAAGGTGGGGTGAAGTCAAAAAAAAATTTAAGGGGGTCGAGATTAAGTTCTATATTTTTATGAGAGTTAAAATGTAATTTCACAATTATATTGGCTTATATCCTTATGATTTTCAAAAAGACTAAATCAAAATTTTAATATTTTTTGGCCAAATTATAATCCTACAATATATTAAATTAAAATTTTATAAATTTTGAAGGGAACAAAGAAACAAATTTTCCATTTTAGGCTCCCCGCCTTTGTATTCAAGCTTTCACGAGGGAACTACAACAACTTTTTATTCCTAAAATTGAACTCATAAACATGTGATAAGTGATTAGCGCAATAGTAGGAATAATTCGAATGCTTTTGTAAAACTAAACCGTATAAGCATATTCAAATAAGCTATGCTAAACTTTCATCCTAAAAAAAGGAAAACTTCTTACCTTTTACTATTTATTCCATAATTTTTGCATACACCTTTTTTTTCGAACATTAGTGAATAAACACAAAGCTGTTTTTCATAAATTTACCAAAAATCCTTTTTTTCCTTTCAGTGGATTAATAATTTTGGGGGCAGATTTTGTGCATTTTCTACTTTGTGATACGCAACGACTTTCAAATTTGGGACAGAACAAAGCGAGCACTACTAATCTTATAAATTTACTATACTACCTTCCAAACTTTGTGATGCCGGAACAAAGTTTTTGCATTTAAATGATTAGGCACCCCCCTCCACATGGAAAATTAGTAACTTAGTCCCTTAAATTTTTATATTTCTTTTATAAATTATAAATATGAAAAAATTCCAGTTTGAACTCCTTTAAAATTCTAAACGAATACGAATTTGACCCTTTTAAAATTTAATTTTAGTCTTCCAAAGATAAACTTCTAACTTTAATGATGAATAAACTTCTTGTTATTGGAATAAGTTGAATGTTGAAGTAGTTTCCGTTAATATTACTTGTGTAATTGCCTTAGATTGTTTTGTAATGATTTTTCCATTAAATGCTTCTGAAATAATCTTGATTGTTCAATCAATTTTACCATAAAAGTGAGCTGAAATTTGAAAATGTAAATGTAAAGAAAGATCTAGCAACTAGGGATGTACCAACCCAATAACTGCTTTAGTGTGGGCTTTCTCAATTTTGACTATTGGGCTTCTTCGAATTGAGGACTATTTACGTGGGGTTTTTTTAACATCTAATCCATTCTATTATTTTTAGTATTTTTATATTTGTTAGTCTTGTTTGGTTATTAATTTAATAATATGAGAAAATAAGAAAAACAATGAAAAAACTAATATGATTATATTATTTTTCTAAACTGATAGCTCTAAGTAAAAAAACATATATTTCTATTTATTAAAAATAAGTCATGACTAAATATTATCAATTGAATTAATTTATTACTGTTCCATATACTAAAAATGTATAAAAATAATACTCTAACCAAAGTCCTAACTCTTTTCACCACTTTGTATATGATCCTTTCCAATTATTTTATGTCACATTAACTGTTCTTTTTCTAACTCGAATTAATAAATATATCTCTTTACATTAAATTTTTTTTTAATATCTATATTTGAGTGAGATGAAATGAGAAAGAAGTTTAAAATCAAATCTTTAACTCACAAGAGAAGAGAAAAGCTACCCAATATTAGCAAATTAGAAAAAGAGGGATTTAGGGGTCTAGGCAATTTAACATCAGCAATGGAGGGATTATAGAATCTAGTTCATTCCTTCCCAAAGGACGCAAAATCAAAATCCCCTTCTTTCTTGTCACAAATCCTCTATAGTCTTCAGCGAAGTACTGCCAACGTTTCTTCTATTCATATCGTTCAGAGGCCTCCCAGACAAGTCGTCTTGTTGTGGAAACTCTATGGAATTTGTTTCGTAACCAGAATCGTCGTCAACTACTCCCTCAAATTGGGCTTCCAAGCTTCTCAAGCGATTTTTACGCTTATTGTAATGTTATTAACCTTTTCAAATCCGTTGGGTTTCGTGTTATGAAAATGGAAAATTAGTTTTGCCTTGCGAAAGGGTATTCAGATATATATTAAATTTTCTGCCATCAAATTTTATTTGAACAATTTTATTGTAGGTTCTAATAATATTTGTTCTTTTTGACACAATACCTAAAATTATCCATAGCCCATTCTAATTCTAAACTCTAAACCCTAAACATATAAATAGGAGGATAATGTATTTCAACGCACTCAAACCCACATTCTCTTATATTGACAATAATACTCATACCAATTGAGTTAATATTCAACCAACTTCTGCCATGAATTTTTTGAAAATGCTAAGTAATTTATATTTCAAAAAAGAAACACCTTCCTTAATATTCAAGAAATCAAATCTCCAACAAATCCATGACGAGGAGGCGCTGATTTGTGGGTTAATAATAAACCAAAAAAACTTATTTGGAGAAAGGTTTTTTCTAATTAGAGGTAAATAAAATATGCTGATGTGACATAAAATAATTAGATACGATTGTGGTGGAAATGTATCATATAGTTATCTTTGTACTTAAAAAGATAAAATGAAGTTTTCCTTATTTTTTTATTTAAAAATCTCAATTCAATTATTAAAATTAGAAATAATTTTATTAAAATTTGTCAACGTGAAATTTTGATTAGAGTGTCCTCATATGATGTGGCATTTAATTGATAGAAAATAAACATATTAAATTGATAAATTTTAATAAAAACTACAAACAACAATAATAATTGAATTAAGATTTTTAAATTTAAAAAATAGAAAGATTTAATTTTAACCTTTTAAAGCAAGCTCTTTTTTAAGACAAATAATGATTTGGATGATTAGTGGTTTAATCAATCAAGGGAATTAATACTCTTTTTAAGAGGATAAATTGAAGTACAAGGCTAAGAGCTTGAAATTATAGAAGATTGTCGTTTTTTCTTCTTTCTTCTTCGAGTTAATGATTGGAACTCCAGTTTTAACTTTAAGAACACAGTAAAGCATATAACCTAATTATGAGAGAGTGTTGGAGCAATCTTTGTGGTGAAAGAATCCTTTTAAAGACAGCTAGAAAGACCTGAAGACATATTTTCAGGCAAAAACTCCATTGATGCTCGGATTTTATTTGAATGAAAAGATTGTTCAGCTTTTTATTATATATTTTTTGCACCCAAATTAGTGGTGTGCTCGGCAGTTAGCAGCAGCTTTTTGCAATTCTAAAACTTCAGGGAAAAAACACATGGTTAAGATATGATGGGTAGGATATACAGTAAGGATGAGAGCTGAGCATGGGCTGGGCCACCCGGCCCGGCCTGAAGGCCCGCCCAAAAAATAGGAGGGTTCGGATAAAAATATAGACCCGAAAAATGGGCTTGGACATAAAATGAGGCCCGTTTAAAAAAAGGCCAGGCCTCGGGGTAGAATTTCTTAGCCCGGGCCCAACCAGGCCCGGCCCGAAATATATTAAATAATTTATTTTTAATCTTTTTTTAATTTTTAACTTTATGTCTTTCTTTACTCTTTAGTCTCTACTTTTCTTTTAGTTTTTCATTTCCCTAACTTTACCTTTCTTCCTCCCCATCTCCCATTTCCAAAATCCCTGCTTCTCTGTTAGTTCTCTATTTTGATCCCCAATTGTTTGCGCCATAGGCTCCATGCGCCATAGGCTCCAATTCAGCATGCAGACTTTGTTTGTTAAAGAAATATTAAGTAATAGGGTTGCAAGTTGCAACCATGAATTTCATTTGTTAATTACGCATTTATAATTTCCCATAAATTTCATTTGTTAACTAGTTAATTTAATTACGTAACACATTTATAAATTTGAATAATTAATTAAACTAAAATCTATATTAATTAACTAGTTAATTTAATTATGTTAAGCTATACTATTTTTGGATAAAAACATTAAAATAAAAAACAAAGTGTATTTAAAATCAAAATAAATTGTTTTTATTTTTTTAAATGTATTTAATTTATTATATTTTATTTTTTAATAAAATAAGTTAAAAAATTAATTTTAGCCGGGCCGGGCCCGGGCCTGCCAATTTTATGCCGGGCCGGGTTTGGACAATTTTTCAGGCCCATATTTCGGGCCGAGCCTAAAAAAGAGCTGAAATTTTTTTGGACCCAGCCCGGCCCATGCACACCTCTAGTAAGGATGTAGGAATTTAAATTTTGTAGAGAAATGCTTTAAATATTCAACGCAAATTTCAGAGAAAAAAAAACCACTTAGAAGTTGAAACTGTAATAAAATCTTTTAGGTTGTGAGGAAGGTTGTTAAAATTTCGCCTTAAATTCGAATCGATTTAATTCAATTAATCGGTCAGAGGTCGATTAATGGTTTTTTAGAATTTAGTTATCGATTAATTCAATTCAAAATTAGGTAATTAACTAAATTTATGTAATGTTTTTAATTATGTAGTTTTTCAAGACTTAAAATTTCGGTTAATTATGTAATAATGATAAGTGGTTTCTAAGATACACTCCGAGAGAAAATAATCAAGTAGCAGATACTTTAGCAAAATTGGCTCTGAAGAATGATGAGGACTTGTGTATGTTGATGAGCCCTCGGAGGAGATTCAAGGAGCACTCAAAGAGGATAGTGTTAGAGGTTTTTTTAATATAAACCATTCTATGTAATCATTATGTCTCCTTAGATTTTATGTCACCAAAAAAAAATTGATTAATTCGGTTAGCTTTCAAGATAAAAGAACATTATTTTTTGATATGTTTTATATTTATTTAAACAAAAAGACAAAAACATATAAATTTTAATTAACCGATTGAATTAACCGAAATATTTCGGTTTGATTTTTTTTTTGAAAAATTTTGATTTGATTAACAATTAAAAAATTATACAAATCGATTAATAACTGAACCGATTGTTTGAACATAGTCTACCATGATTTTTCTATTTGACGTTTAGCTTAAAGGAGAATCAAAATCCAGTATCCCGACTCCTTCAAACCAACAGCAAAATGGGTGAGAAAACAGAAAAGGTAAAAAAAAAGTAATATATATATATAATGGGTAAGGCATGAAAGTGAGTAAAAATAAAATAGAGTGGAGACTCAACAATCTAAATCAAATATAAAAAGCTTAGGACAAAACAAGAGAAGAAAAAGGAGCGTTTGAAATGAGAAGGATTTTGGGTTTCTTTTGAAATATATGCACAAGGTTATTCTTAGTTAAATATTACATAAGTTACTCTTCTTCTTTTTTTGGTGTAAAAATTATTTAAACTAAAGAAAAACAAAGCCTAAAGCAGCTTCTTTATTCAGCAGATGTAACTAAGTTTTGCTCGGTATCATCATGTGAAGGTAGAGACGGATCCCACACAAGAGAATTGGTGTATTGTCTTGCCCAACAAATAGATATCTTTATGATCTCTATGAAGCTCCATGTCAAGCCTTGAAAAACGAATAGATTTCTATTCTTCCATATGCGTCATGCTGTTAACCCAAAGAGGGTAGGCCAGTGACTTTCAATCCACGGTAGCCATTCAAGGTATTTTAAATTTTCCTTAACCCATTCAATAATATTTCTTGAATAGAATTGAGATTGCCAGTTAAGAGGGACAATTCTCAACCAAACTTCTCTAGCCATAGGAAGAACCGAATACAGTAAAGGCCTTTATATTTCCAAATTTCCTTCCATCTATCATCTCTGGAATTCCATGAGTTTTTTGTTAACTCTTTATAAGCATTCTTAATCGAGAATTTCCCAGAAGAGGCAAGTATCCATCTGATTTTATCGGGCCTTGCTAAGTGATGTGGAAGAGGTACGTCAATGATTTTTTGTATTATTTCTTCAGCTAGGTTTTCTCTAAATGCCTCTAGGTTCCAAACCCCTTCTTCTGTTATCATGTCTTTAAGCTTGCACTCATTTATTGTTCTATTTGGATTCTGAACTTGTCTGGATAGTGGCCCAACTGTAGGAATCCAGTTGTCCTTCCAGCAACAGATTTCCGTTCCAGATCCAATTGCCCAATTTATATTTTCTTTTAATAAGGGCCAAATCTTCCCAATTGCTTTCCATAGTGCAGAACAGTTTCTTTGCTCTACATTTTCTGGTATGGTTTCTTTCATTCCATACTTTGATCGCAGTACGCGCACCCATAAGTCCTTTTGATTGGTAATGAGATTAATGCCTAGTTTCAGCAAGAAGGATTTATTTTGGTCATGTAGCAGCCTTAAATCGAGTCCACCACAGACACGAGGTTGACATATTGTCCCCCAATCAACAAGAGCTAACTTTCTAACTCTCGTGTTGGACCCCCAAATGAATTGTCTTGCAAGGCGTTCGATTTCATCACACACCTCTTTTGGGATTTTCATAGATTGCATGAAGTAATTCGGAATGGTTAGTAGGATCGATTGTACAAGGGTAAAACGACCTGCAATGGATAATTGCTTTGCATCCCAATTGCATAATTTTGTCCGGACCTTTTCAACCAAAAATTGTACTCTGGATTTGGAGATTCTTTTATGAAGCAAGGGGATTCCTAAGTATTTGCCTAATTCTTGTACTTTTTGGTACCCCAAGATTCTACATATTCTATCACTTAAGTCATCTGCTATGCCTTTTGAGAAGAAAATATTGGTTTTCCTTGTATTAACACAGTGTCCTGAGAAATTGCAGAAATGTTCAAGGATATTCTTTAGTAGCGTGCCATGCTTGATGTCTGCTTTTGAAAAAAATCACCAAATCATCTGCAAAGAAAAGGTGTGATGAACTTGGTCCATTCCTCGATAACTTAATAAGGAGCCAATCTATTGAGACTACGGAAGTTTGGAAACTATGCCCTAGCCATTCCATGCATAATACAAATAAGTAAGGTGATAAAGGGCAACCTTGTATTATTCCTCTTGCAGGTTTGAATTTTTCTGTGGGAACCCCATTCAATAAGACTTGCATGGTGGTCGTTGTGATGGCTGACATAATTACTTTTCGAAGATAGTCTGGTATTCTGGCAGCTTGAAGAGATTTGTCAATGAAAACCCACCGAACTCTATTATAAGCTTTTTCTAAATCAATTTTGATTGCCATCCATTTCTTGTTTTTTTCCACGCATTAAATGAATGACCTCTTGAGCTATGATGATGTTATCGGAAATATTTCTTCCGGCGATGAATCCTACTTGTTCTTGTGAAATGATGTTAGGAAAAACTATTTTAAATCTATTGGCTATTACTTTCATTACTAATTTGTATAGGACGTTACAAAGACTTATTGGTCTGAATTATGATATTTCTTCAGGTTGCACAGTCTTTGGGATTAGGACAAGTAGAGTATTGTTGAGATCTTGGTCAATGGGGCGTCTATTGAATACCTCTTTGACCCAATCACATATTGCTCCTCCTATGATGTCTCATTGATTTTGAAAGAAAAACGCGTGATAGCCATCGCTTCCGGGTGCTTTGAGGGGTGCCATGTCAAAGATCGCTGATTTGGTTTCTTCATTTGTGACCTATTTTCGAAGAAAAATAGAGTCATTATGCTCTAAAAGAAGAAAGTGACTTGGAGGAATATCTTTCACTCTATTTGGCTTCTCGCCGTATAAATTTTGGAAGTAATTAACAGCTCCTTTTTGTATATCATCCAGATCACAAAGCCAGTCTTTATTCGAGTTGCGAAGGGCAGTAATGCGATTAATTTTTCTTCTATGCATTGTTTGGCTATGAAAAAAATTTGTATTTTTATCTTCAAGCTTGAGCCAATCGCATCTAGATTTTTGCTTCCACAGTAATTCTTCATGGTCAAGAATATTCTCCAGTTCCTCTCTAATACTCATTTCTTTCTGGTTTAGGGAGTTTGAATATGATTTTTCAAGCTTCATTTGTACCGAGCTTAAAGCTTTCATTAGTTTTTGTTTGTGGCTCCCAATGTGCCCATAGACATTTTTGTTCCAGTTCTTAAGACCAGTAGTGAGTTGATCTAAGGTATTGTACATGTCTCCCCTGTAATGCTAAAGACTCTTGATTATGTTGGAGAAATCTTGATGTTGAGCCCATCCAGCAAGAAACCTAAATGGCCTTCCTTTAGGGAATTTGAATTCTAGGTTAGTGTTAACAAGAATCGGCCTATGATCTGATTTGATTCGAGTGAGATGTGTTGGTAAATAATGTAGAAAAGTTTGACACCAAGCTACATTTCCTATCGCTCAATCCAATCTTTCGAAGACTCTTCCTCGTTGCCAAGTAAATGAGGGTCCTCGAAATCCTAGATCTTATAGATTTTTGGATTCAACGAATTCTCCAAAGTATGGACATCTCTTTCCTATAGCATTACCACCTTTTTTGTCTTCCTCGGAGAGAATAGCGTTAAAATCTCCTATTGCCATTCAAGGGGAATTATCGAATGGTAGAGTTGTTTTTAAAGCTTCCCATAGGCTTTTCCTCTTGGTACTGTTGGGGCTTCCATAGACGATAGCAATTATAATAGGTTGAATTAGCCTCCCATTGTATGTTTTAAGTAGAATAAACTGGGGGTGATTTTGGATTATTTCAAGGTTGATTGTTTCTCTCCAGCCAATCCAAATCCCGCCAGAACAGCCTTTTACTTCGACTTGATGAGAATGTTGAAAGCCTAATTTAACAATTATTTCATCCGCCTTGCTTCCACTTACTTTAGGTTCTAAAAGACCTACTATGTCTGGTCTAAATTCAATATTATATTCTCTGAATATGCGAGAAAATTTGATACTCACACATCATTGACAGTTCCATACGAAAAGAGATAAATTGTATTTAGAATTCATCATTAAAGTTAAAGAAAGTAATACCAGACTTATTGTTCTTGCAGTGTACCATTTTTGCTTCCTTCTCGTCTGATTCCCTCCTCATTTATTTGGTTGAGCAGACCTTGCTTGACCTGTTCTTGTAGTTATTCAACCATTGTAGTAATTGATTCATTCAATGGGACTTTAAGAGATGCAACTTTAAAGGGGCTCCCTTTATCCCGATTTATTCTTTTTAGTTTTTGGCCTTTTATATTCCCATTCAATTTTTCTCTCATGGCTCCTGAAGAATTATTCAGTCGATTCCCTTTATTATTCTTCAATGCCAATCATTCCTCCTTGTTCTCCCCTTTAGAGCTAATATCTTTAAACAAAACGATTGAGTGCTTTGTTGGATCTAATACCCCGCTAG
This sequence comes from Gossypium australe, assembly GCA_005393395.2. Taxonomy (NCBI): domain Eukaryota; kingdom Viridiplantae; phylum Streptophyta; class Magnoliopsida; order Malvales; family Malvaceae; genus Gossypium; species Gossypium australe. The sequence continues at coordinate 57,087,223 of CM016618.1, forward strand.
AAGGTGAGATCGTGACCTCAAGCAGACTTCCAGCGTTAGAATGGTGACTGGATTGTGATTCAGAAAGTGATTCTGTTTGTGCATCATGAATTTTAGTCACGATCTTCCTTCCTTGCATTTTGGCCTATGCTCTGGCCACCATTATGCCCGTGACCAGTCTTTCTTCTGATTGTGATGTCGCCAAGGTAAACTCTGTTTACTTCTTTCCCAGGCGCCGTCTTCTATTAGGTTAGTTTCTTCTTCATTTCTTGTTTCTGTTTCAATTTGTGTCGGGCCTGGTTGGCCTTGATTTGCTGGGGTGAAATCAGTCTAATTTCTTTTGAGAGATGTATTAAATCTTTTGCCCCTTATTTGCACTTGTTTGCTTGAACTAATGAGGCCTATTATCTCTTTTCTATGCCGTTGTTAGATTTGGCCCTTGGATGTACTTTTCCTTACTGTAGTTTCCTATTCAAGTACCGACCCCAACTCCTTTTTGGCCATGTTATTTTCTTTTGGGGACCTATTCTCATGTAGGCCTATTTCGTCATTTAGGGCTTCTAATGGTTGAACTCGAGTCTGTTCTTGCGTTTTCTCTTTAGTAGCGCTGTTAATCCCGTTCCCTTCTATCGGTCGTCGTCGGTTTCACCTTTCAACGAGCATCCATGGGCCATAGGCGTTAAAGTTAGTTGCGACGTTGCTTTCCCTTTATTCAGTTCTACTTTCCTAAATCGTGTTTTCCCCTGTTATGTCTTCCGTTGTTCTTCGTTGGTCTGTCACCAGATTTGGGCAGATTTCCTGGTTGTGTCCATAATGTCTGCAAGAAAAACATACCGTGGAGAGGTATTCATATTCGATTTTCTGTAAAACTCCGTTGATTAGAACTTGGGATATAAGTGCTTTCCCAAGGTTGACGTAAACTGCCATTCTTGCGAATCGACCTCGAACTCCATTGTCAGTATTAAAATCCAATTCTGCAACCCTTCTTATCATTCCTCTATTTCCCACAGTATTTTCTTCTTGTACATGTGTCCAGGCAATCCTGGTAGACGTATCCAGGCCATGACTATATTGGGGTAAGGCTGCGAAGGGCTAAATTTGATGCTCCAAGGTAGAACAGTTAAATATTGCCCATAAACAATCTAGGGCCCCTGACTTAAAACTTTCTCAAAATCTGTCGGATTCTAAAACTTAGCCAGATAGTAACCATTCTCGATATCCATTAGTCTAAACGGTTGGTTTGGTTACCATAGAGAGTGAATTTTATTCTGTAGAGTGGCGTATTCAATGTTTCTTCCTAAGAGTTTTATTACCACCGTGTATTGCATATTTTTTATGAGTATTTGATTAATCCGATCAGATAAATCAATTGTCAGAATGCCGTTAACCGAGGATCTCACAATATCTTCATCAAGTAAGTCTAAATCATCATCCTCGTCTTTGGTTATTGTTCCTGTTTTGTCAAAACCCTCGGGCCTGTTCCAAAGAGGCGATCTTTCCAGGATTTGGGTCTATCTGGAGACGATATAGCTTCCATAGGGGCATATGCGCCTTCATCTTGAGAGTTGGCTTCTCCTCCTAATGGTATTCGCCTATTGCTTCGCTCGTTCTATGCTTGTTCTCGTTCTTCCAATCCTATCGTCTGTCGTCCTTCCCCTTTATTATGTGGAAAATTTTCAATTTGATTCTACATAAGTTACTCTTTATAATAGTTGTAATAAGCCCATTTTGCCCAAGCTTAAATAAATAAATAAATAAATAAAAACCAATGTCCATTTGTACAGTCCATTTACATAGCCCAATACCACTAGACCCAAACTAATGCCCACAACCCAAATTACACCCGAGCCCAATTACCTAAACAAACCCAAACTCACACACGTCCCAAGTGACCCAAATGCTTGCTGACGCAGGAAACCCTAGGTTTCCACTGTGCCGCAAGCACCTTGTAGCACCATTCCTACCGCCAAAGCCCCGATCGCGCCGCAGTTAGCGCAAGTCAGTCACCGCCGAGATCTCTACCTCACACCTACAAAAAAGGAAAGAAAGAGCAATAAAAAAGGCAAACGAGACATATATTTTGCATTTCCTTTTTTATTTTCTGGGTTATAAAACCCCAAAAGAATCTGTAACAGAGAAAAAAGGAACGAGAGGGAGAATACAGAGAAATTTTTTTCACAAAAATACGCAAATAATACAGAATCAAAAAAATCAAGAAAGGTTTATTTCTTTTTATTTTTTTCCGAATCAGTCTATATATAATGTAACATCCTGAAAAGGGCCTATGCATTTTCGGTTTAATTCTACGAAATGACATGTCTTAAGTATTATGAATAAATTTTGAATATTTTTGGAAACCCGGAAATGTATGGAAAAGATTTAGAAATGAACATTTTGGAAACCTGAAAATGTATGGAAATGTTAAGTTTAAAAATGGAAAGTGAACATTTTTGGAAACTAGGAAATGATAGGAAATGATTCAAAAGAGGAAAGTGAACATTTCGGGAAACTTGGAAATGTAAGCTTAAAGGAGGCAAACGAAAATTTTAGGAAACTTGGAAATGAAAGGAAATGTCAAGTTCTAAAGTTTAAAAAGAGGAAATTAAGGCAAGGTAGCCTTAAGAGAAAAAGTATGTGAAATTTGACACACAAACAGGCTTGGAAAAGTGGCCTGAAGATGCCGCTTAGGGCCTCTGGAAATGGCGCCACATACAAGGGTGTTGGGCCTGAGTTCGAGTCACATGGGAAGCAAATAAAAGAAATTTTATTTTGCTTCCAGAAGAAGTGAGGTGGACGGCACAAGGCTTGCAAAAGAGGAGTTTTATCCTCTTTAAAATTCGGCTAAATAGGGATAAATAATGGATTTTTATTTTAGATTTTTTTTTTCAAGGAGATAATAAAGGATTATTCTTTAATTATTAAGGAGATAAATGTTGGATTAAACTCTTTTATTTTATGATAATTAAAGGATAAAGCTATCAAATAAAGAAGACTGGTGGCCAAGTAAGGGATAAATTCGGCTATAAAAGGAAGAACATAGGGCTACTCATCAAATTTTCTCCTCTTCTCTCTCTGCCGAAATTCTTAGAGTTCTCTTCTCTTCTCTTTTTATTTTGTCAAGCCGAAATATACTTCTTCTTTATCCATCATTGCCGATTCTTTAAGCTTCAAGAACCGAAAGTGTTGATACACCTCTAGGCCATAGTCGATTAGTCTTTAAGACTCCATAGCCGAATACTGCTAAGGGTTCAAGCAAGAGTTCTATCAATTTCTCCAAGTAAGGGTAAGATCTAGATTCAGTTTCTTTACTTTTCTTTTTAAGCCTGTCGAAATTTAGGGACTAATCCCTCCTATTGTATTTCGGCCGAAACTATGGAAGGTGATTCCGGGATTTCAGATCTAAGGTATTTCGGCATCTCCATTAATCAGGAAAAGAGTTTCGGGATTTAAAGATTTAAGGTAAGTAACTATGAATATTCGGCCAAGGCCTATTTTAGTAGTTAGATCTATTTGTTTTAACCGAAAACTAACCGATTCAAGGGATCTAGTGTCTAGCCGATTTCAAAGGGGGAAGAATACAAGTTTCGGGATTTGATTAATCATCAAAATGGCAACAAGGTAAATTTTAAGTGTATAAATCCTACTAGGATTTGGATTTGTGGTCGAAAGGTTTATTAATGTGTTTAAATAATTGGCCGAATATAGGAGTTAACGGATCTAAGGCAATAGATCGGTTTTTCGGGATTCAAGGAATTCGTTAAGCAAATTAGGTGTGTACCCCACACTATCTTTTAATACGTTATATGGCAATATGTAATATATGTATGTATAAGAATGTGAATATGGCTAAGTACCCTAACGTGGTACAAAGTACTCAGGTACGTTTCCTACTCCTGCTAGGATTAAATATGTTATATTTTAACATGTGAAAAGTGACATGAATATGAATTTAAGTATGATATGCATGATATGAATAATAGGGGGGCATTCGGGTTATATGAGAAAGGGGAAGTGAATGTGGTGACTTCAGTCTCACTATCTGAATGTGGTGACTTCGGTCACATTATCTGAATGTGGTAACTTCGGTTACATAATCTGAATGTGGTGTCTCATGACACAACTATATTATCTGGTGGCTATGCCACGAATCTTATATGGGCGATGAGCACGTCGACTGCAGCGACTGCCTTCGATGGAGTGTAGCGGAAGGAGGGTCGACTTAGTAGTCCCCACGGTGTGCAGGTTGGTACGGGGATGTGTAGCTGATGGCATCTAGGTTTGGGTATGGGTTGCATCATTATTTTATCTGTATATGAATGTGCATGTGATACGTTATGGTATGCCTGATCTATTAAATTTTAGTGTTGTGTACACATTGAGTCTGTTTGACTCACCCCGTTGTGGGAACCTTTTTCAGGTGATGAACAGTAATGGACCGGGTCGGCAGGAGCTTAAAGGTGGCCATGCACAGCAAGGACAATTTTTACTATTTGGGACTTTTATGTTAATCAAGTACTTTAATTTAATTTTGGGATTATTTGATGTAATAAGGCCATAGTTGAATTTCTTTATTTTTACTTTTATTTATTATGATTACGAACTATTATTAATTAATGGATTAAATAAATTTTAAAAAAACCCTAAACGTTTTGTCACCTAAAGTAAGGAATTTTTAATGAAATAAACTTGTTTTCAATTCAAGCCCAACCCAAAACAATCTTTCTTTCAAAACACACAAGTTTTCCTAATTAACAAAAGAATTTTGAACCGGTTTACTTCGAAGAACATACCAGATCCGGTCAAGGCTCGTGGGCCGGGTTTGGGGTGTTTCATATAAAAGTTTCATTTTTATTTTTGTACTATATATATATATATATATATATATTTAAATAATCCGTAAAAAAAACCTATTTTTGAATTACACCTAAACTTCGCTGGAATTACACCGAAAATCGCCAGGGAGAGAGAAAGGGAGAGAAAATTTTCGGATTTTTGAAGAAAAAGAAGGAAAATGAAATTTAAAAAAAAAAATTTTGCTTATATAGGAGGGATGAAACGGCGTCGTTTCACCCTAGGGCATTTAACACGAAAATGATGTCGTTTTGAGATGGGTCGGACTGACCCGACCCGATCCACCTGGGGTCCGCTTGTTTTGTTTAAAAATGGGCTAATTACAGCCTTGGTCCTTCCGCTTTTTTATTGATTTATAATCATGTTTTGTTTATTTTTAATTTGGCCCTATATTTCATTTCTATTCCAATTAGGCCCTTATTCGAATGACGCCATTTTGGGGGGCAGGGATATTTTCCCTTTTAGCCCCTCCTGGTTACTAGCGTGTTCTAATTGGTCCCTCCTTTTAATTTTATTTTTGATTTCGCCCCAATTTTTTTATTTCAAGTTCAATTTCATCTTTTTTTTATTTTCTTTTGTAATTTTCATTACTTCATTATTAAATTTTTTTATTATCACTATTAACACTATTATTATTTGTCTATTATAATTATTACTTTAATATTATTATTACTATCATTTTATTTTTAACTTTATAATTATCATTATATTCATTTGTATTATTATTATTATTATTATTTATTATGACCATTATTTATATATATATATTACTATAGCTATATTTATTATTATTATTATTATTATTATTATTATTATTATTATTATTATATTTATCATTATTAGTGTTGTTATTATTATTATTATTATTTTAGTATCACCATTATTATTACTATTTTCATTATTGTTGTTTTTATCTTTACTATTATTGTATATTAACGTATATTTTTTTTTAGTATTATTAATATATTCTTATTATACTATTACTATTATTTTTATACTATTATTACTATTAATTTTAATATCCTTACATTATTTTATTATTATTATTACTATTTTTATTTTTGCTATTATTTTTATCATTATTTTCATTATTATTTTATTTTATAATTGCTAATAATATTTTTATTATTTATTTATTAACATATTTCCATTTTATTATTATTATTTTTTATTATTACTATTATTATTATTTTATTATCTTTAAATTATTGTATATATTATTTATCTATTTGTTAATTTGATATTAGCTTTATTTTTATTATTATTTTCTTTTCTTTTATTTATTTTATTTGTTTATTTATTTTTTATTATTTTTACTTAATATTTTTTTTATTATTTTTGCCTTCATTATTATTATTCATATTATCGGGTAAAACACCCCAAAACTAATTTAATTACGGAAAAGGGCCAGTTTCAAAAATATTTACGGAAAAGGGCCGCTTCCCCCCAAAACGCGTCCACGTCAGTGCGTTTTGGGGGGAAACGGCAGCAAAGCGCATCCCCGGGGGCGCGCTTTGCTGCTGAATCACCAGGAAAACACGCTGACGTGGACGCGTTTTTGCCCTCCCTCCCTGTCCAATTACAGTATGATATTCTAAGGTTTCTGGGCTAGGGTAATAATATATTTAGGGTTTTGGGCAAATATATTAGCCTAAAAAATTAATTGAATTTTGTGACAGTTGTATCTGGCAAAATAATTTTGAGAAGATGTTTCTGAACAAACAGTGGCCAAAAACGCTTCAAGAAGGATGCACTGTCAGCAGGAGTACTAAAAAGAGCTCCCACGTGGACGCTCTTTTGCTACAGTAGTCTCCGGCAAAATTAATTTGAGAATACGTTTCTGAACAAGCAGTGGCCAAAACGCTTCCAATAGGGTGCACTGTCAGCAGGAGTACTGAAAAGAGCTCCCACGTGGACGCTCTTTTGCTACAGTAGTCTCCGGTAAAATTATTTTGAGAAGACGTTGCTGAACAAACAGTGGCCAAAACGCTTCCAGCAAGGTGCACTGTCAGCAGGAGTACTGAAAAGAGCTCCCACATGGGCGCTCTTTTGCTACAGTAGTCTCCGGTAAAATTAGACTATAAATCAGCCAAATTTCATTTTTAGGTTGCATAAGGGAAATTGAGGCAAAAGAAAAAAAAAACTGAAAATGAGTGAACGTATTAATGTTGTTATTTACTACGATGGTGAGGTTTGTGACACCGAAAATGGTGTTGTTTTCTTATCGGAGAACACGGCGCAACTGAGTTTTAATCAGAACGTCGATTTGGTAGAACTTCGCAAAAGAATTAGGCGTAAAATATTCGGAACAACGCCAATGAAAGTTCAGTCTATTAAGTATAGATTTTGTGCTTCGGTTGATCCGGTGAGATATGACTCATTTGACATCAAATGTCCTCGGAGCTTTGAGGCAATGGTGGAGACTCATCTTGCCAATGGATCACCCTATCTCGAGGTATATATATAATTTTTATCTCCAAATGATCTTTCTACGACCTCAACATCTACTGCTGTTCGAGGGGAATACACGACCCCAAGCCGACACTCAGTTAGTGGGAAGCAAAACACGGAAGTGCCCGTGTTCGGTGGTAGTATGGAAAACATAACCCCTGCACGACACTCGGTTGGTGGATGGGACATGCATATCCGTCCTTCGACTTCCGATGATAGAAATACGTATTGGGGGACGTCATCAACTTCTAGTGGTTGGCAATCCACATATGATTGGGAACGTTACGAAAGATGTTTAAGGAGGGATAATGTACTCCCCACGACATCCACCGGCAAGGGGCCTCGTTTGTTGCAGGTTATGGAGGGTCAGACGATGAATCCGATGTGGATCCACCTCGAGAGCCCAGGCTCGATGGTGCAGAAGTTGGATTATTTTCTGAACTGGTGCCTGTTCCAATTGTACCTGAAGATCTTGAGGGCGATTCAGACGAAAAGAAGAGGATCCGCTATTCAGGGCGTACTCGCCTCCAGCCCACATGCATAATGTCGATCTATCTCAAGATGATGCATTGGAGTTTCCTGAACTACCACACCGGATGCGTGACCGTACAACTTCTTCGTTGGATTCGGACCAATTAGAAGTTGGTAACTAGTTTTCCAACAAGAATACTTTTCTTGCTGCATTGAAACAATACAATATCAGGAACGAGGTTAACTACAACATGGTTAAATCTAAGCTCGATAAGTACGAGGCGAAGTGTGCAGTGCAAGACGGTACATGTTCATGGAAAATCATGGTGTCGTTGAGGAAAAGGACAGGCTTGTGTGAGATCAAAAAGTACAAAGGTCTACATACATGTCTTGCCGGTACAGTACCACTATGTGTTCAATGTTTTGAATAATACTAATATTATGTAATGTTGCATTATTTAACGTACTTCGTTGACAGGTGTTAAACAAGATCATCCGAAGATGGATTCAGACATGTTGGCTGACTTAATAATCTCGATAGTGAAGGCCAATCCCAAGACTACAGTGCCGGCCTTAATTGGCAATATTCGTAGCCAATTGGGGTACACGCCCTCTTACAGAAAGGCTTAGATAGCCAAGCAGAAGGTGTTAGAAAAGTTGCATAGTCGGTGGGACGCTTCATATAATGAAGTGTGGCAGTGGTGTCAGGTGCTGGAGAGATATGTCCCAGGCAGCATAACAGACCTTGAAACGGAATCGGCGTACTACAACGATTGTTTGCTCCGTGGATGCGCAGTGTTCAAGCGTCTGTTCTGGACATTTAATCAATGCCGAGATGCCTTTATATACTGCAAGCCATTGGTACAAATTGACGGTACCTTTATGTATGGTAGATATACGCATCGACTATTGCTAGCTGTGGCACAAGACCGCTGTGGGAGAATCCTTCCGATTGCGTTCGCAATAACACCACGGGAGTCAGCTGATGACTGGGACTTCTTCCTATCTAGGTTAAGGAGGCATGTCTGCCCCCAACTTGATATATGCGTTATATCGGATCGGGGCCCTGGAATACTAGCCACAATAGAATGCCAGAGAAGCATGTGGCATCGCACACACCATCGATATTGCCTAAGGCATGTTGCATCAAACTACTATGGGTAATATCGATCTAAAAGTCAGTGACGGCAAGTGACCAATATGGGTATGAAATATCTATTAATATAATTTCACTTGTAATATTCAATTTATTCTCAATTGAAGAGTGGTATGTAATATTCGCTATGTCGACGAAGTGTATATATTAGAAAACATGTACAACGTGTGGAGACACGTATTCCCACCAGTCCCAGATGAACGTAAGTGACCGTCGGTATCGCTTGCACCGTATAAGCTGTTACCGGATAGAAAATTGAGGCGCAAACCAAAAGGTCGACCTTACTCGAGTAGAATACGCAACAATATGGATATCCGAGAAACGAGCAACCAAAGTAGGCTGTACAGATAGTGTAGGAACCCGGGGCATACATCTCGCTTGTGTCCAAATCAGAATAGTTGACAGTGTTCTTAGCTTTTTTGTCTTTGGTGGCTATGTAATTTCTATTTTTTTTAATGAAAACGGTGAACTTTTGTACAAGAACTTTTATTTTATTCAAGTTATTAAAATTAAATTACAAAATTACAAAAAGTAAAAAACAACGTTTTAATTTATTAAAAAATAAAAATTAAATTACAATAAAAAATAAAAAACTGTTATTTTATTAAATATATTAAAACTAAATTACAATAAAAAAAATTAAACCATTTCTATTTTATTAAAGATATTAAAATTAAATTACATTAAAATAAATAAAAAATAACTTTTTCTTTTATTAAAAAATAAAAATTAAATTACAATAAAAAAATAAAGAATTGTTATTTATTAAATATATAAAACTAAATTACAATAAAAAAATTAATCTGTTTCTATTTTATTAAAGATATTAAAATTAAATTACATTAAAATAAAAAATAACTTTTTCTTTCATTAAAAAATAAAAATTAAATTACAATAAAAAATAAAGAACTGTTATTTTATTAAATATATGAAAACTAAATTACAATAAAAACATTAATCCGTTTCTATTTTATTAAAGATATTAAAATTATATTACATTAAAATAAATAAAAAATAACTTTTTCTTTTATTAAAAAAATTAAAATTAAATTACATATAAAAATAAACAACTTCTATTTTATGAAGATATTAAAATTAAATTACAAACACAAATAAAAAAACAACATTTATTTTATTAAAAAAATTATATTACAATTAAAAAATAAAAAAGCCGGTCCGAATCTGTGTTGATGCCGGTCGGAACCAGTGCCACACGGGGGTGGTTGGCGGTTACGCGTTGGATTCCTCCTTCTTCTAGCTTCCGACGGGGGTCGTGGAACCTCGGGCGGGGATTCGGGTTCCTCTGGCAGTGGGTCTGGTTCTGGGTGTTGCGAGGATGACCCACCTTGATAAAATAACGACCCCGGAGGTGTTTGCATAAACCACAGTGGGGGTGTCTGAATCCCGTATGGCGAAGGAGCCTGGTAGAAAGAAGTGCTCCCTGACGGCGCCTCCTCTGATCCCACACATGACGACGGCTTCAAGATCGGCTGGCCAGCGGGAGTAATCAGGAACGAACTCGAACCCGGCCATGCATTCCAACCTGGGGTCAGACTGGGAAAAGGAAACATATATGGGTTACAATACATATAAGGGGTAGGGTACGCACCTGGCATAAAGGGTAAAGGCTGTGATGTCGGTGTCGTCGGCTGAACTGATGGACCCGGTGACTGTGTCGGCGCTGTTGATGGCCCCGTCTCATCACCCCTTCTCCTTAGATTTTAAGGGCCCCGACGTTCCCTTTGTTCACGAAGTTGCCGCCTCTCTTCTTCTGACAATAGATACGGCTTACCATGGATCCTAAACCATGGCATGTATTCCAGCACGCACGCTAACTCAGGAACGATGATCAGTTCTCGGATAAGTAAATAGTCATACCGGTTCTCCCACGTCTCGATATGTGCTGACTAAAATCTTGGCCAATTCATGTGCAGCTGTCGTAAGTCCAGTTTGTGCTCATCATCGAGCACCTCAGGTGGCACGGGAATCAGTTGCCGGAATCCAAATTGTCGCAGAACCCGATCTGACTGGTGCATCTCCACGGTCGCATAAGTGATCAATGGGACCTTCATGTGCCAACTGTTTGGATTTTGGAAGAACTCCTCCGGAATTACTGCCCGAATTTTCGGATCCTCGTATGGTGTCCATTGAAACTATATTAACATTACCAAAATATTAGTTATATACATAATACTAGACACTAAATACAAAATACTAAATTATAAATACGAAATTCGAAACTTACTTGTGATTCCGACCGTTGGTCCAATAGAAGCTGTATATCTTCAAGCGAGGTAGGTATTCCAACATGACTCGCCGAATGGTTCCACCTAATTAAATAAATTTTTAGCATACAATTATAATGAATATGGGTGGCCGAGTCGAGGACGTAAAAATGGAAATCGAAAACATGCCCATGACTGCAGTAGCGATAGGCAACCTCCGATTTTCGCTTTACTCGGTCGCGTAGCCCCGCACATCTCCCGATACAACCTCGATAGCACGACAGACCCCCAACTCAATTCACCGGCTGCTCTGAAATCAACAAGTTTCAGCAGCCATCTCAGGTCCCTCATTCGGCTCCGGGAATGTGTCTCGTAACCAGGCCATCTCGATCTGAGCTTCTTGAATTTTATCCGGAATGGCACCTAAAAGCTCATAGCATATGGCTCCCCAATCACCAAAAGTTGCAGACCCGGTGACTACCGACCCGTCCCCTGGCAATCCCAACTGCAACTGCACATCTTCCAGAGTGATGGTACACTCTCCGCATGGAAGATGGAAAGTGTGCGTCTCGGGTCTCCACCTCTCTATCAACGCACTGATCAAAGGCGGCTCCAACTTGAACCCCCGGCCTATCGTGGCCACGTGCCAAAAACCCGCTTCCCGCAGGTAATTCTCGATCAACGGCGATGGGGGACCATGCATGTTGCGAATATAACATTCCAACACCCGATCTACAGACTGTTTACAAAATTATAAAATAAAAATTAATTAAAATTGCATAGACCTAAAAAATATTAAATAATATTGAAAAATTAAAATTAAAAACTTACCATTTTCAATTGCTCGACGGAGATGTGCTTGCTGTCTAGACGAAGTAATTCCCCGGCCATTTGTAATACGATCAAAAATTTTAAAAGTTTCAAAAAAATATATTAAAAAAATTAAAAAGGGCTTTTTTGTAAATATTAAAGGACTATTTCGAAATTTTAGAGGAAGTTTGAAGGACTTAAAGAGAATTTTGAGAGGAATTTGAGAGAAGAATGAGTAAGGATTAAAGTGTGAAAAAAATAAAAGGGTTGGGGGTTTTTATAGGTTTTTTTTACCGTTGGGGTTTTTTTACCGTTGCAGGGCACAAAGCGCATCCCCAGGGGCACGCTTTGCTGCCGTTTCACCCCAAAACATGCTGATGTGGACGCGTTTTGGGGTGAAACGACCATTTTCCGTAATTATTTTTGAAACTGACCCTTTTCCGTAATTATATTATTTTTTAGGTATTTTTAGGTATTTTACCCCATATTATCACCCATACTTTTATTCCATTAAGCATATTGGCATTATGATTTATTTTTCATTTTATTACAATCATATTATATTTTTTTTGATGCATCAAAAATTTGGTTTTGAAATTAGTAAATACTCTACATTCTAGGGTTCGAAAGAAATCGTACCCTAACTTACTGGGTTTCGATTTTTCTCCTCGAGTCTAAAGAACTTGTTACTTTCTTTTTTTAAAAAAGTTAAATAAAAACTTATTTCCGAGAATTCAAAATTGTCGTGTCCTAACTCACTGGATATGACTTTTTGTTATCTCGGGATAAGGATTTCAGAAAACAAGGCAATGTTTCGTGTTTGGAAGTTCGAGAAATTGTGCCCTAACGTTATGGGTTTCGGTTTTTCATTCGTCCAAATAACTAATGATAATACTCTAGAATGTCATATTTTTATGTGCTAATTGCATATTTATTTTGAGTATGATTCTACTAATTTGGGCTATTTATGGTCTTTTATCTTATAGGGACTAAATTGGAGGCAAAAGCGAAATTAAGGGCCAAAAGCGTGAAATTAAAGATAAAATGGACCAATGTGCAACAAAGGGAAAAGTTGGTGCCAAAAGTGCAAGCGTGGAGGACACAAGGGTTGAAATGCAAAAAGAAGAGACTTTATTCTATTAGACTCTATTTTGAGTATATTAGGATAATTAATATTAAGATAATTATTAAGGATTATTTAATTTAGGATTTATTTTATTTATCTTTATTTATCTTTGATTATTTTTAATTATCTTTAGGAATTTAAATAGGACTAGTCTATCTATCTTAGCAATATAAATAGGGGATGAAGTGACTCAGTTTTGGCTTCATCTTTTTCTGTAAACAGTCTCCCCATAAGTCTTTGTTCTTTCCATATTTCTTTTTAATAAAATCTCCATTTATATATTTATTTTCTTTTCCACCACAACCATGAGCCACTAAAACCCAACTAGCCAAAGGTTGCCGAAAATCCCCAAAAAGCGTTCTTGAGGTTTAGAACCCGTACTTAGCCTTCTCAACAGGGTATTCATCGTTTCTCTGCATTACGGGGCTGACACTTTCGTCCATGTCCCTTAAGAAGTAATCTTTTCAACATGTGCAAGGAACGGCCGCTTTGTATATTTTGAGAAGGTTGAACAGTCGGTTCGTTAGCTTACTGCGTCAAAGGTTGGCGAGCTCAAGAGACAAAATGGCGTGGGATTCGCCACTGGGAAATGTTGATCTAGCATAGATGATCCCACAAGAGCGATTGTTGGCTAGAGTCAGGTTCCACCAAATTGAAGTCTAAATCCTTGGAGCTGGTGGCCGTAGGCGTCCTCTTCCACTATAATTGGCTTATTCGGGCTGTTTTCCAGGAACGCAAATTTTCTTGGTCAAGAAATTGTCCAAGATTTCGAGAAACAAGTATTCGTATAATCCGGTCCCTAAGGATTCGACTCTACTTCCCCTTTACTATTATTTTTACTATTTTACAGGGAATAAGATATATTTGATACTTTCAACGACGCATCAAATTTTGGCGCCGTTGCCGGGGACCGGCAACATACTAATCTTGTTTTTTATTTTCTATGACCAGATCTGCCCCAGGCACTCTGGCGTTTGACTCAGAAATTGAAAAGACTGCGAGAGCTAATCGTAAGGAAACAAAGCTAAGGAAAAAGCAGCCAGCGGTGGTTGGGACTCAAAGCAATCCACCGCCAGAAATTAGAATCGACGATGAAGCAGAGTCTAGGGTTAATGAAAACCCTACTCAAACATTTGAAAGTAAAGCAGAAGAAGTCGATTCACCTTAAGAGGTGCTTGAAACTAGGGTTAACGAAAACCCAAATTTGGCACGTCAACCAATGGCTCAAACAATTCGGCAACTAGTCGAAGCTCCAACAGAACAACCGCCATTCTGTATCGCATATCCTACTATGGATACTGAGTTTGAATTAAAGTCAGGTTAATTCAGTTGCTGCCAACTTTCCGAGGGTTACAAAATGAAAACCCCCATAAACATTTGAAGGAGTTTCATATGGTTTGTCTGAGTATGAAACCTCAAGGCATAACTGAGGATCAAATTAAATTGCGCGCCCTTTTTCCCTAGCAGATTCAGCTAGGGAATGGTTATTTTATTTACCTCCTGGATATATAACTACTTGGGCTGATTTATCTCGTTTATTTCTCAACAGGTTTTTTCCAGCATCTAGAGCAGCTGAGCTAAGAAGAGAGATCGTGGGAATAAGGCAAAAAGAAGCAGAGACTCTTTACGATTATTGGGAGCGGTTTAAGAAGTTGTGCGCGAGCTGCCCACAACACGGTATAATAGAGCAATCTGTCCTCCAATACTTTTATAAAGGCTTGAAACCAATGGAGATGAATATGATAGATGCCGCTAGTGGGGGAGCGTTGGTCAACATGATCCTCCAACAAGCAAGGGACTTAATCTCCACAATGGCTGCAAATTCTCAGCAATTCCGAGCCAATACTGAACCCCCTAGGAGGGTTCACCAGCTAAGTAATTCTTCCATAGAAGATAGACTTGATAAACTTACTAATATTGTGAGCTCTCTTGTTGCAGAAAAAGCTAAACCAGCTCGGTTATGTGGAATATGTGTTACACCTGAGCACACAACTGATACATGCCCTATTTTGTATTATGACTCTATGGCTCATTTAGATGCAGTGGGGAATTTCCCTATGCCGCCACAAAGGCGATACGACCCCTACGCTAATACCTACAACCCAGGGTGGAGGGACCATCCCAACTTAAGTTATGGGGCCAATCCACTGAATAACCAGCCATACCAAAATCAGCTTCCACAACAGCCTCGAGATTCAGGTAATTTCTTAGAAACCATGGTCAATAAATTAGAAGCTAATGTCCTTGATTTTCAATAGCAAACTCTTAATTTCCAAAGAGAAATGAAGGATTTTCAATAGAAAACTGAGGCATCTATAAGAGAATTGATCATATCAGTTGAGAAATTGAACTCTCAAGGGAAGCTGCCATCACAAACAGAACTGAATCCAAGACAACACGCAAATGCAGTGACGTTGAGAAGTGGAAAGGTACTGGAATCGATTCCCGACAGGAATCTTGGCCAAGAAATCGCACAGGAAAAACCCGAAAAAGACGAACAAGTCCGACCGAAGCCTCCATTGCCTAAAATTCAACCTCCATTCCCAGAACGATTCAACCAGTGTCGAAGAGGTAAAGAGGACAAGGAAATCCTCGAAACATTTAGGAATGTCGAGATCAACATTCCGCTGTTGGATGCCATCAAGAAAATACCGAGGTATGCTAAATTTCTTAAAGAGCTTTGCACCAACAAGCGAAAATTAACAGGTAATGAAAGGGTGAATGTCGGTGAAAATGTGTCTGCAGTGTTACAGCGGAAAATGCCGACAAAATGTAAGGATAGGAGCATGTTTGCAATACCATGCAAAATAGGTCATTTGGGAATTAAAAAGGCTATGTGTGATCTAGGAGCCTCCATAAATGTCATGCCTTTTTCTATTTATGAATCACTTAATGCGGGTTTTTTGACAAAAACAGGTGTTATCATTCAATTGGCAGACAGGTTCGTTGTGCATCCTAAAGGAGTCATCGAGGACGTATTAGTCAAAGTCAATGGACTTATCTTCCCTGCAGACTTTTATGTGATAAAAATGGAGGAGGATAAAGCTCCCGAGTCTTCAGACATCTTGTTGGGGCGACCTTTCCTTAGTACCGCAAATACTAAGATTGACGTACGAAGCAGAACCCTTAGATGGAGTTTGATGGGGAGATCGTGAAGTTTAACGTTTATGGCACAATTAGCCACCCAAGTGAAGTCTTGGACGTAAACCGTGTCGACATAATTAACTCATCAGTAGAAAAAGCTTTTGAGTCATCTTATGGAGATAAATCTAAAATGATGTTTGATGATTTTGAATTTGTTAATAAATTATTGGCTCCTATGGATACTGAACTTCTACCTTCTGTTGTGCAGGAATCAGATTCGAAATTAAAACCACTTCTCGAGCATCTCAATTTCACATTTTCGGAGAATGATGAAACCATTACCGACTTAAAAGGGATTAACCCCTTGGAGGAAAATATGAAACCAATGAAAAGGCGCAAAGACGATTAAACCCAAATATGGTGGATGTGATAAAAAATGAGAATTTCCAAGCTCACACGATTAAAAAGATTTATTTTGAGCCACAGTAGAACCATTTAAGTCGTCGAGCTAATGACGTTAAACAAGCGCTTGTTGGGAGGCAACCCAATCTTTATTTTTCTTTTATGATTTATTTTCATTTATTATTATTATTTATTACTTATTGTTTTCTTTTCTTTTCTTTTTAATTTCTTTTATTTAAATATTAATAAATTTCTCTTCTTTGCTTAGGTAAAACGGAGCGCATTGAGGCTCAACTTGACACTTTTGGCTAGCAACTCACCAAACTCATTGCTATCCTCTGCAATCGACAGTAGCTACACGGGGAGTTTTTCTAAACCCTTCTACCTATTTATTTCTTTTGCGTCCACATTGAGGACAATGTGTTTTAAGTAGGGGGAGGTACTCTTCGTATTACTGTCGTCTACTGATGTGATTTATATTTGCTGCCTGAGGCTCCATTTTGTCCATATATTTTTTTTAAGAATATTTTGTTTCTTTTCATGCCCAAGAATTTGACCACGACTTGCCACTGTTTGACCTACATGCATGATTCTTGGCTACTGAGTTAGTTATGGTTCTGTCTATTTGATTTTATCTCCATTGTTTTATTTTTATTAGGCTAAAAATAATTATGATTAATACGTTAACTCTATCTTGCTTTTTGTAAAATTGATCAAGTTTAATATAAAGTGGACACTTAATACAATTGCATGCCTAAATTATGTTCGTGACTATTAGGTGGTTACTAAAACTTATTTTCGACACTTGGTTATTTGTCTTAGGTCCTCTTAAAATTAAAATTTCGTGTAAATTTTATTTAACAAATGTTTCCAAGGTTATGAGTACAGCTTAGAACGTGACTGACTGAGTAACCGGGGTAAGGTGCTTGGGTTGTCATTCTACTTCGCGTCAAAAGGTTGTGTGACGTGATAGGTAAAACTCCGCTAACCAAGGTTATGAGTGCGGCTCAGAACGTGACTGACTGAGTAACCGGGGTAGGGTGCTTGGGTTTTCATTCTACTTCGTGTCAAAAGGTTGTGTGACGTGATGGGTAAAACTCCGCTAACCGGAAATAAATAATTTTTAGGAGTATGTTGGGTTGAGTAACCGGGGTGGGGTGCTTGGGTTGTCATCTCTCTTCGCGTCAAAAGGTTCAATATATTCATAAGTAAATAAATAATAATAAAAAAAGAAAAAGAAAAAAAAAGAGAAAAAAAAAAGAGAGAAGAAAAAAATAGTACTAATAAAATTGCAGTTGGGGACAAGGAGGAAATAAATAGAGTGTCTTGGTAGGTTTGGTAATTTACCTAAATAGCATGAAATAATTCAAGACGATTTTAATTTTTGTGTGTGCTAATTAGAATACTTTTTCTGTTTTACTTAAAGCAAGCTTAGAAGTTCTCTTTATTTTTCATATGCATTTTTGACTAATCTTTATAAAACTTTGGAGTAGAATTTCTGGCAGGATCTAATTTTCACAGTGGATAGGAACCATACTTGAGGGCAAGTATGGGCTAAGTAGGGGGAATTTGATAATACTCTAGAATGTCATATTTTTATGTGCTAATTGCATATTTATTTTGAGTACGATTCTACTAATTTGGGCTATTTATGGTCTTTTATCTTATAGGGACTAAATTGGAGGCAAAAGCGAAATTAAGGGCCAAAAGCGTGAAATTAAAGATAAAATGGACCAATGTGCAACAAAGGGAAAAGTTGGTGCCAAAAGTGCAAGCGTGGAGGACACAAGGGTTGAAATGCAAAAAGAAGAGACTTTATTCTATTAGACTCCATTTTGAGTATATTAGGATAATTAATATTAAGATAATTATTAAGGATTATTTAATTTAGGATTTATTTTATTTATCTTTATTTATCTTTGATTATTTTTAATTATCTTTAGGAATTTAAGTAGGACTAGTCTATCTATCTTAGCAATATAAATAGGGGATGAAGTGACTCAGTTTTGGCTTCATCTTTTTCTGTAAACAGTCTCCCCATAAGTCTTTGTTCTTTCCATATTTCTTTTTAATAAAATCTCCATTTATATATTTATTTTCTTTTCCACCACAACCATGAGCCACTAAAACCCATCTAGCCAAAGGTTGCCGAAAATCCCCAAAAAGGGTTCTTGAGGTTTAGAACCCGTACTTAGCCTTCTCAACAGGGTATTCATCGTTTCTCCGCATTACGGGGCTGACGCTTCCGTCCATGTCCCTTAAGAAGTAACCTTTTCAACGTGTGCAAGGAACGGCCGCTTTGTATATTTTGAGAAGGTTGAACAGTCGGTTCGTTAGCTTACTGCGTCAAAGGTTGGCGAGCTCAAGAGACAAAATGGCGTAGGATTCACCATTGGGAAATGTTGATCTAGCATAGATGATCCCACAAGAGCGATTGTTGGCTAGAGTCAGGTTCCACCAAATTGAAGTCTAAATCCTTGGAACTGGTGGTCGTAGGCGTCCTCTTCCACTAAAACTGGCTTATTCGGGCTGAGAAGGATCATCTAAAAGCCAATGATTGAACCCAAGGCGGATCGAGGCAACTGGAGGCTGGAATCTTTCCACATAAGAAACTTTCTTTAAACTTTTTTTTTATTTTCCTAATTTTAATTTTCGCAATTTATTCTCGTAATTTCAATTCACTTTAAATTCTGTTTTTTTTTTTATTTTTCCAGATCGAAACTATTAATTCTGTTTTTTTTATTTTTCCAGTAACGCAAGTTTTCTTGGTCAAGAAATTGTTCAGGATTTCGAGAAACAAGCATTCATATAATTCGGTCCCTGAGGATTCGACCTTACTTCCCCTTTACTGTTATTTGTACTATTTTACAGGGAATAGGAGTCTTGAGATGATTTTGGTTACGAGGGTTTAAAACATCACGTCCTAACGTGTTGGATGTGATGTTTGTATGCTTTCGGAACAAAGGAATCTCCAATTCCAACACAAATTGTTCAAATTTTTAAAGAAATCATGTTTTCAAATATTTTTGAATATTCGACATTAGGGCAATGACTAATCAATCCGGTACCAATTTTGGGCGTTATGAGGGTGCTAATCCTTCCTCGTACGTAACCGACATCCGAACCTGTTTTCTTGAATCTCGTAGGCCAAAATTAATGTTTTGAAATAAAAATATTTTTTGAGGTGATCTGATCACACCTAAGCGAAAAAAGATTGGTGGGGACTCCATTTTCGTTTTTTTAAAGTCGATCCTCGTTTTTGTAAACCTTTTTAAAAATTGTTTCGACAATAGCATAAGTGTCAATTTTTTTATATGCATGAATTAATTATAATATATTTATTGAAATTTATTAAATAATATGTGATCTCTTAGTAATAACATAAATCTTTAATTGTAACAGCCCGATTTTGACCCTAATTAGAACGGTGGTTTCGAGACCACGAATCCGAGTCGGAAAAATAATTTAATACTATTTTCAATACTTATTATGTGTGAATTAGTGTGTGTGAAGTTTTCATATTAAAATTTGATTGTTTTGTTGCTTAATTGTGAAAAAAGGGCTTAGTTGCATAAAAAATATTTGGTGGTTAAAAGTGTAAGTATTAAATTAGAGATGGCTTCTTAAATAGAGGTATTAATAATGCAATTTAGCCAAAACCAAGCTTAGTGGCCGGCCATCATTTGCATGTAATAGTAATGCAATTGATTATTATATATTTCATGTCATTAGGTAGAGTTTAATATATGATAAAATCAATAATTAAATAAAAGAAAAGGAAGAAAAGAGAAAGTGTTCATCTTTCTCTATTGACCGAAACTAAGAGAAAAAAATAAGAGAAGGAAAAGCTTCAAGAGGTTCGGCACTTGGGGGGCTTTATTGAGTAAGTATTTAGCTTTGTTTTTAATAATTCTTACATTTTTGAGATAGTTGTTCTGAGTTTTAATTAGCCCATGTTAAAATTTTTGATTTGGTTGTGATTTTCGAGAGATGCCATGGATGGAAGTTTGATATTCAAGTTGTTTAGTGATGAAATGTAAATAGTATGTGGTAGATTAACAAATGTTATTCTTGAATTTTTGATGAAGTTAGGTGATGTGGATTAATTTGTAAAAAGAAAAATTTTAGAGGTTAAAATGTCAAAGAAATGAGTTGTATAGGCTCGTAATGGGAGGAGAAAAATTCGGCCCTAAAGAATGGTAGTCAAATTTTGAGTAATTTGTGTTTTATGCAATAGGGACTAAATTGTAAAAATTGTAAATGTTAGGGGTAAAATGGTAATTTGCAAAATTATGTGTTTTTGGATTAAATTGAATGAAAATATATTTGAGTGAGCTTAATTTGAAATTATTTAGATCAAGAACATAAAGAATCGGGATTGGATCGGGGAAAAGCAAAGTTGAACGAATAGCCGGAAAACCTTAATATGACAATTTCCGAGGTAAGTTTGTAAGTAATTTGATTGCTAGAAATTTTATTCAATATTAAGTTGTATATGCTAAAGTGAAATAATAGACTTAATTGTATAAAGCCGAATGTGGTATGGGAAATATTTTGTTATATTCGAAAGTGAGATTAATATGTATATTTATATATGTAAGCTTGAATTAATTGGGTTGATTGAATATTTGTATATGTACCAAGGTATAGTTATTCGTGAAAATGGAATGTGATTGATGCTTGAAATTGAAAATGAGGATACATATATATGTTATTATGTATAATGATTGTTGCCGAATGTGATATTATGTGATAGGGGAAGTGAGATGATTTTGAATCTTTAATTGTAAGTGTACTTATATGGATGAAATGAAATCATATGTATATTTAGTATTGAGGAGAAGATAAACTAATGGCACTATGTGTGCGAGCTAACATAACGAGCACTATGTGTGCGAAATTGATTGAATGGCACTATGTGTGCGAGCTAAAATACTGAGCACTATGTGTGTGAAATCGGTCAAATGGCACTATGTGTGCTAGCAAAAATATCGAGCACTATGTGTGCGAAATCGGTCGAATGACACTCTATGTGCGGAAAATGAGTAACGGCACTAAGTGTGCGATACGTTGCACTAAGTGTGCGGAGTTACGGATCTATCAAAATATTGATTAATGGATGAAGATAACCAAGAAGTATAACTTATGAAAATGATGCATGATATTCTTGGTAACATAGTACCAATGAGGTAAGTTGCCCTTGTTTTGTGAAGATATAGAAATGAGATGTATTCATTAATTTATGAGCTTGTCTGAAATGGATAAATGGTAGGTAAGAATGCGGTTTTAAGATTTATGAAATTTAGAAAGGTTTGCATGGTATTTTGTTATATGCATTTACGGATATGAACTCTTTTATGATTAAGTTGAATTGATTAAAGATTGGTTAATGAATTGTTGTATATAAAACCGTTGCTTATAACTTATTAAGCTACGTGGCTTACTGTATGTGTTATGTTTCTTTGATTGTTAATAGATTTGAAGTTTAAGCTCGCGCTCGAGGATCCTTGTAAAAGTCAAGCACACTATCATCTATCTTTGGTACCTTTTTGTTAAATCGAACTTATGGAAACTATGGCATGTATAGTTTATCTTCTTTTTGAGTTACTATGAACAAAATGTATATAAATGCCATGCGAATATGGCTTCATATCTATGCTTGGGTTGATTTATTTGTGCTTGAAGTAATATATATATATATATGATTATGAAATTCCGATCATTATAAAAGCGTGTTTTGGCTTGTAAACTTTGTTAAGTTCTTAATGGATATATTAATCTATACATTTCGAATTGAGGACCTATGATGGAGGTAAGTGTAATTGCTTGATTAATAAGTTAATTGAATATGGTTTGGTTGTGCTTGATTAGGTTTAATTTTTTTTTGTGTATGGGGATACATTATAATCTTAACTTGGAAGCTATATCAAATTATGTTATGTATGAGAATACTTGCGATTATACGTTTGGTTTGAATAAGGTACATAGTACCCTTAGGATAATGAAAATCTATTTTTGTATAGATTTATATGTACTTATAATATATACCATGAAAGGATTAGGTCATATTTTGTGTATGTATAATTGCAAATATTCAGTCATAGTATTGTTTAATTTGGAGTTCATATTATTCATTGTAGGTTTATAAGCTTGCGGTTATGAGGTTATATTGGATAAATATTGTTGTGAATAATTAGGTATGGAGTATATGTGATTAAATTAGTATTAGTATATTTATTTGATTTTTTTATAAGCTGAATAAGTCTAAAATATGTATTCGGCTATAAGTTCCATAATTACCAAATGAATAGTAAATTGCTAATTGAATGCAAATTTTTTTTAATTGAAGTTGATGGTACTATTCGTATTATGTTAGTTAATGTTTTGATAATAGATGGGATATACCTGTTCAATCGTGATTGTATGAATTGGTACACACTTATCAAAGTATTATTTTTTTTTATAAAACTGCATTGACTTGTGTTTGGTTAAGTAATGCCGGTAACTCTAATCCGGCGACGGCTATGGGTTAGGGGTGTTACATTTGATTGGTATCAGAGCTACGATTTTGTCGGTTCTCAGACTAACGTAGCGCGTGTGAGTCTAGCTATACATGTCATATTTTATTATGTGATAGTGTGATGACTTCTGACAGTGAAATGTGTTTATTTCTTCCATATAGTAAATGGATCCTGATCTCGAGTGAGCTTTAGCTGACGATGTCGAAAGCGTGGCGCCTGCTCCCACGCAAGGGAGCGCGCTGGAAGAATCTCGGCCAGTTACGAGTAATCCTGATGAGAGGGCTAAACAAGCCTCCTATAGCATGATGAACGATTGGCTCAGTCAGTACATTCGAGCCAATCCGGCTGTTCAACAACCCCTGAATCTGAACACTCCCCCATAGTACAGGTGGTACCCCCGATCGTAAATCCTGAGAGAGCAAGCAAGCCTCCGGTTGACCGAATTAGAAAACACGGGGCTCAAGAGTTTAGGGCCGAAGATGATGATGATACTGAGCGAGCTAAATTTTGGCTCGATAATACTATCCGTGTCTATGATGAGCTAGCATGCACATCTGATGAGTGTCTGAAGTGCGTCATATCATTATTACGGGATTCTGCTTATTATTGGTGGAATACTCTCGTATCAGTTGTTCTGAAGGAACGAGTTACTTGGGACTTCTTTCAGATGGATTTCTGTAAGAAATACATTAGTCAGCGATTTATAGACTCCAAACGTAAAGAATTTCTTGAGCTTAAGCAGGGTCGTATGACCGTATCTGAGTACGAGCGCAAGTTTGTGAGACTTAGTCGCTATGCTCACGAGTGTGTTTCGTCTGAGGTTGCTATGTGCCGAAGATTTGAAGAAGGGCTAAATAAAGATATAAAACTACTGGCTGGCATACTTGAAATAAATGAGTTTGTAGTACTTGTCGAGCGAGCTTGTAAAGCCGAAGAGCTGGGGAAAGAAAAACGAAAAGCTGAGTTTGAAGCTAGAGACTTCCAAAAGAAATCTATGGGTAAATTTCCTCAAGTGTCAACAAAGAAATTCAAGAATGATAGTAGCCGATCTAAAGCTAACACAGGGATCTCTATACGAGAACGACCACCAGTGAGTTCGCGGGCTACCTCGATTACTAGTGTTGGCAATACTTGACCGAATAAGCCCGAGTGCCAACATTGTGGAAGATGGCATTTTGGTGAATGTTGGGGCAAATCTAATAATCACAGTTGTTACAAGTGTGGTTCGCAGGATCATTTTGTTTGGAATTGCCCGGAGATAGTTGAAAAGGATATTGTTCAGAGTGCGAGACCAAGGAGCACTGCAGCTAGAGGTAGACCATCTCGTAATGTGGGAGGTAGGAGGGGTGCTCAGAGGGGGACGTCAGATGCAGCTTTTCAATCAGAGGCCCGTGCACTGGCTAAAGCCTATGCCATTCGTGCCAGGGAGGAGGCTTCATCTCCAGATGTCATCACCGGTATATTCACTCTCTTTGATACTAGTGTAATTGCTTTGATTGATCCTGGTTCAACTCATTCGTATGTGTGTGAAACATTAGTATCCAGAAAGACTCTACCTGTTGAGTCTACTGAGTTTGTGATTCGGGTTTCGAACCCCCTGGGTCGGTGTGTGCTAGTTGATAGAGTTTGCAAGAATTGCCCTTTCATGATTCGAGACTCGTGTTTTCCGGCCGATCTAATGTTGCTACTATTTGATGAGTTCGATATGATCCTCGGTATGGATTGGTTAACCGTACACAATGCAGTAGTGAACTGCAGATGAAAGACTATTGATTTGAGGTGTTAGAATAACAAGATAATTCGAATTGAATCTGCGGATTTGAATGGGTTACCAGTTGTGATATCATCGATGTTGGCTCGACAGTATTTGAGAAAGGGTTGCGAAGCTTATCTAGCGTATGTGATTGACAGCAAAGTAATAGAAAAGAAGATTGAATCTGTACCGGTTGTTTGTGAGTATCCGGATGTGTTTCCGGAGGAATTTTTGGGATTGCTATCTGTTCGGGAGGTAGAGTTTGGTATTGAGTTAGTGCCAGGGATGACCCCGATTTCGATAACTCTGTATAGAATGGCACCAACCGAATTAAAAGAGTTGAAGGCTCAGTTGCAAGAATTGACAGAGAGAGGTTTTGCTCGACCGAGTTTTTCACCCTGGGGTCTGCCAGTATTGTTTGTGAAAAAGAAGGACGAAACTTTGAGAATGTGCATCGATTATCGACAACTCAATAAAGTGACCGTAAAGAATAAATATTTGTTGCCACGTATCGATGATTTATTTGATCAGCTTAAGGGAGCTTCTGTATTTTCGAAAATCAATCTGAGGTCAGGTTACTATCAGCTACGAGTTAGAGACTCGGATGTACCAAAGACTGCTTTTCGGACGAGATATGACCATTATGAGTTCTTAGTGATGCCGTTTGGACTCACTAATGCCCCTGCTGTTTTCATGGATATGATGAATCGGGTATTCAGACCGTATCTAGATCGGTTTGTGGTTATATTTATAGATGACATTCTAATTTATTCGCGAGACAAAACCGAACATGCTGAGCATTTGAGACTTGTGTTACAGATTTTGCGTGATAAACAGTTGTACTCGAAATGTAGCAAATATGAGTTTTGGTTGAATGAAGTTAGCTTCCTGGGGCATGTCGTTTCAGCATTGGGTATTCAGGTTGACCCGAGCAAAGTTTCGGTTATACTTGATTAGAAACCTCCGAGGAATGTTTCTGAGGTTCGTAGCTTTCTGGGACTTGCCTGATATTATAGACACTTCGTGAAAGGGTTTTCTATGATAGCCGCACCGATGATAAAGCTATTATAGAAAGACGTTAAATTCAAGTGGTCAGAAAGGTGCCAGAAGAGTTTTGATCAACTAAAAACCTTGCTAACGGAAGCTCCAGTGCTTGTTCAGCCAGAGTCGGGTAAAGAGTTCGTTATCTTTAGCGATGCATCCTTAAATGGGCTAGGCTGTGTTTTGATGCAGGAGGGTAAAGTTGTAGCCTACGCCTCGAGATAGTTGAAGCTGCAAGAAAAGAACTATCCGACGCACGATCTTTAGTTGGCCGCCATAGTTTTTACTTTGAAAATATGGCGTCATTATCTATTCGGTGAAAAATGGCATGTCTATTCGGTTCACAAGAGTCTAAAGTATTTAATGACTCAAAAGGATCTGAATTTGAGACAATGAAGATGGTTGGAGCTATTGAAAGATTACGAGCTTGTGATTGATTATCACCCGGGAAAAGCTAATGTGGTGGCTGATGCACTTAGCCGAAAGTCACTAATTGCTCTACGTGCAATGAATGCGGATGTAGCTATAACTGATGATGGTGTGATTATTGCAGAATTGAAAGCGAGACCATTCTTTGTACAACAAATTCACGAAGCTCAAGAGGTTGATAATGACTTAATAGCAATAAGGAGTCGATGTGGCTCAAGTGCTGATTCGGATTTTCAGTTAGATGCTGAGGGATGTCTACGGTTTAAGAATCGGATATGTGTACCTAGGAACCCTGAGTTGATTCGAATGATTTGTGATGATATGAAACGAGATATTTCAGATTATGTATCGAAGTGTTTGATATGTCAACAAGTGAAAGCTGAGCATCAGGTGCCATCGGGACTACTCCAACCGATTATGATACCTGAGTGGAAGTGGGATCGAGTTACAATGGATTTTGTATCTGGTTTGCCGTTGATGCCGAGTAAGAAAGATTCAATTTGGGTTATTGTTGATAGATTGACAAAATCGGCCCACTTTATTTCGGTACGTACGGATTTCTCACTTGATAAGTTAGCTGAGTTATACATATTGCAGATTATACGATTGCACGGAGTACCTATTTCTATTGTTTCAGATGGAGATCCGAGGTTTACATCGCGATTTTGGAAGAAACTGAAAGATGCTTTAGGTACCAAATTGCATTTCAGCACTGCTTTTCACCCTCATTCGAATCGACGATCCAAGCATGTTATTCAAATACTCGAGGACATGTTGAGATGTTACGTTCTTGAGTTTGAGGGTACGTGGGATCGATACTTGCCTTTGATTGAATTTCCGTATAATAATAGCTTTCAATCGAGTATCAAAATGGCACCTTACGAAGCTTTGTACGGTCAAAAATGTCGTACACCTCTATATTGGACCGAGCTAAGTGAAAGCAAGATACACAAGGTTGATTTAATTAGAGAGACTGAGCAGAAAGTAAAAGTAATCTGAGAAAGTTTGAAAGCTGCATTAGATCGTTAGAAGTCATATGCGGACTTGAAACGTAAAGATATAGAATTTCAAGTGGGTGACCGAGTATTTTTGAAAGTCTCACCGTGGAAAAAGATACTTAGATTTGGTCGTAAAGGAAAGCTGAGTTCGAGATTTATTGGGCCATACGAAGTTATTGAGCGTATTGGGCCGGTTGCGTGCAGACTTATGTTGCCATCTGAGCTAGACAAGATTCACAATGTTTTTCATGTATCGATGCTTCGACGATACAGATCCGATCTGTCTCCTGTGATTTGCCCAGCAGAGATTGAGATTCAGCCTGACTTGACGTATGAGGAAGAACCTGTAACGACCCGAATTTGGGCTTAGTAGAATTGGGCCCATTGGGCCTTGGGTGTAGGAGTGTTTAAAATTTTTTAGAATAAGAGAACGGCATTATTTCAAGTTGGACTAATTAGGAAGGTGATTTTAGAAAGTTACGAGGTTTCTAGGAAGTTCCGGGTTCAAGTTAGGCTATAAGTAAATTTTTGTGTTTAAGCACTTTAAGGAGAGAAGGTAAGTGGCATCAAGGCTTAAGGTAATAAGTGTGTATTTTGCTAGCATAAATGAACATATGGCAAGGAGGTTGTGGCGTCAAGTGGAGAGCATGGAGGAAGAGGTTTGAATCCCACCTAGTGCAAATTATTTTGACTAATTTTTGTGCTTCTTCCCAAAGTGTCGGCCATGGATGTATTTATAGTAAGGGAGACTTTTTGTTTATGGAAAGGAGGCTAAGGAATATGGTAAGGAGGAAGATAGGGGAAAAAAGAAGGAAAGAAATGAAAGAAAAGGGAAGGGAAGGGAACATGTTGGCCAATTATGTGGAAGATGTTTTGGAAAGAATATCTTGGTCAACATTCATCCTTTTGGCCAAAGTGATACACGGTTTTGTTGGGTGAAAGGAGGAGCCGAATTTTCCTAGCCATTTTGCTAGTTTTGGTGCAAAAGAGGCCTATTTTCTTTTTAGCATATTGGTGTTTTCTCTTCCCAATTCTTTTCCTTTGTTTTGACCGAAATTCTCATTGCATTTTTGCTCATTTTTCCCTTGTTGTGCCGTAACCCTTAATCCATCCTTGTTCATTCTTCTTTGGTTGCTGAAATACTCACTTCTTTTGGTTCATTTCTCTTTGGTGATTGGCCGAAACCTCTAAACACCTCTTGTCCATCTTCTCTTTTCTTTTTGATTATTTCTTCAACCTTTCTTTCACTTCTTAAATCAACATTACATTGTGACCGAAATTTCTTTATTCATTTCTCTCCATAGCCGAACCTATTAGCATCCTACCTCCTCTCTATTGCTTTTTCTTTTGTGTTGAGCACTATCTTCTTGACCGAATCGGTAAGTAATCCTCTTCTTTTCAATTTCTTTTCTTCATGCCTAATATGTGCCCTTGTCATGGGATGGTTTTTCTTAACCAAAAACATCACTTTCTTCTACTCTCTCAAAACGTGATCATTTTCCTTTCGCAATGTTCTAGTGAGTGGTCGGATATCACATTCTTGTCGATTCCTCTCTAGTCTTAAGTCCAATCGGTGAAAGTTGGATCTACTATTGTCAAGGTAAAGGATTTCTTTAAAGTTTATCTCGGTATCTCTCAATACTTGGTTATTCTGTTAAAACGGAATGATGGATTTGTCTAATCGGTTGTTATAGGGACTAAATCACCCATTCTTATTCATTTGTTGATCCTTCAGAAATAGTGGTAAGCTGAATCCTATCCCTAAACAACTACTTTTTCTCATAGTAGTATTTTACTGACCAAGACTTTTTCAATGGAGGCAAGTGGTAGCGATCTTAAAGGAAAAGCGATAGGAGAACACAAAAGGAGTGGATTTGCAATTCCTACTCCTAAGTTCAAACGAAGGGCGGTATCGGTAGTTCGAGATTTCCCATCGGGTTGTGGACCATCATCAGGTGAGAATAGACAAATCGTGGACGTTCACGATTCTAAGAGTAAGTATTCCATTAGATCGTCTGATTTAGATATAGATTAATAAATCTCGTTTGTTGGATTAATCGAGTGTAATGGTGATTTAGGTGCCGACGATCAAGAAGGGCTAATCCTTACCGTAATGAGGTGTGTAATCTCACACCGAAATCCTGTAAATCTATGATTTATCGTTATGATAGAAAAATCGTTCGTTGTTGCTTAAGAACTTAATAACGGTAAAATGGTATGAATCGAGTGATTTGCTTAAACATCGTTAATACTAAGATTTGTCAAAATCGGAGTTAATTTGTTAAATTACGAAAATGCCCTTATGGGCCGAATTACGAAAATACCCTCAATGGGCCATTTTTATCAAAATGCCTTAACGGGCCAAATTACTTAAATACCTTTAAAAGTGTTGATTTACCAAAATGCCCCTATGGGCCGATTTACCAAAATGCCCCTAATGGGCCGATTTGCTAGAATGCCTTAGTGGGCCGAAATACAAAGTGCTATAATGGGCCGATTTGCTAGAATGCCTTAGTGGGCCGAAATACAAAGTGCTATAATAGGCCGATTCACCGTAATAAATTACTGGATTATTGATGGTTGTTCATATATGTGGATATTATGTTTTATTATGTATGTTGCATGTTACATATTGCACGGGTTGGGAATAATGACTGAAGAGCAGTGTAGCCTGGTGGCTCTACCACAAATTTGATAATGGCTATGTGCCATCGTGAATATGGCTTTGTGCCATCGTGAATATGGCTTTCTGCCATCGTGAATCGGTGGCATGGCCACAGTAATTATATTTTTATAGCAGCTAGACTGCAATTTGGTGTGAGCGGCGGGGTGGGTTGACTTGATCCCCACAGGTGTGATTGGCTGGTCGAGGTGTGATGGATGGATGGGTTGGGTTGCATACATTACTTCATTTTATTATTTATCATTTAAATGGGCTTAAGCCCAAGTTATTACTAAATGGATTCAGGCCCAGTGGATGACAGTAAGGGGATTATGCACTGAGTTCTTGTAACTCACCCCCTTTCTTTTCTTAATCTTTGTAGGTAACACTCAGTGACGAGGACTTGGGGCCATGGATGACTTGGTGGAGGCCATACTTTATAAATGATGTTTGCTAACTTTAGTAAACTTCTTTTCCGTATTATTTCGTTACCTTTACTATTTTGGGTTTTAAAGTTGTAATAAAGCCTCTAGAGTATTTTTATTTTTGCTTTATGGTTGACGTACTTATTATCCTGCTTGATTTATTTTTAAATGGGGATTTTCTAAAATCATAAATAATGGTTTTCCAAAAATTTATTTAACAAATGGTTTTCATAATAAATACGTACAAATAATTTAACTCGAAAATCTACTTTTGAATTATCAACGACATTTTCAAAAGTCACGGTTTTAAAGTTCACTACCTTGATTTTTGATTCATCAAACAACCTCTCAAAAATAGTTGTATTTTATCAAATATTTCTAATCAAATTTGTTTTCTTAAACTAAATTCTAATCTTTAGTAAGAATCACAAGTTCTTTACTCGTCTTCTTCATGTGACATACCAAATCCGGTCGTAACGCATGGGCCGGGTTTGGGGTGTTACAGAACCGATCCGCATCTTAACTCATGAAGTGAAAGAGTTACGAAATAAGAAGATTTCGTTGGTTAAAGTTATGTGGCATAAACATGGGTTTGAGGAAGCAACCTGGAAATTCGAGGATTTGATGAGAGAACGCTATCCGCAATTATTCACTGGTAAGATTTTCGGGGACGAAAATCCTTTAAGAGAGGAGAGTTGTAACATTCCGATTTTCACCCTAATCAGAACGGTGGTTTCGGGACCACGAATCCGAGTCAGAAAAATAATTTAATACTATTTTCAATGCTTATTATGTGTGAATTAGTGTTTGTGAAATTTTCGTATAAAATTTGATTGTTTTGGTGCTTAATTGTGAAAAAAGGGCTTAATTGCATAAAAAGAAAATTTGGTGGTTAAAAGTGTAAGTATTAAATTGGAGATGGCTTCTTAAATAGAGGTATAGTGCAATTTAGCCAAAACCAAGCTTAGTGGTCGGCCATCATTTGCATGTAATAGTAATGCAATTGATTATTATATATTTCATGTCATTAGGTAAAATTTAATATATGATAAAACGAATAATTAAATAAAAGAAAAGGAAGAAAAGAGAAAGTGTTCATCTTTCTCTATTGACCGAAACTAAGAGAAAAAAATAAGAGAAGGAAAAGCATCAAGAGGTTCGGCACTTGGGGGGCTTAATTGAGTAAGTATTTAGCTTTGTTTTTAATAATTCTTACATTTTTGAGATAGTTGTTTTGAGTTTTAATTAGCCCATGTTAAAATTTTTGATTTGGTTGTGATTTTCGTGAGATGCCATGCATGGAAGTTTGATATTCAAGTTGTTTAGTGATGAAATGTAAATAGTATGTGGTAGATTAACAAATGTTATTCTTGAATTTTTGATGAAGTTAGGTGATGTGGATTAATTTGTAAAAAGAAAAATTTTAGAGGTTAAAATGTCAAAGAAATGAGTTGTATAGGCTTGTAATGGGAGGAGGAAAATTCGGCCCTAAAGAATGGTAGTCAAATTTTGAGTAATTTGTGTTTTATGCAATAGGGACTAAATTGTAAAAATTGTAAATGTCAGGGGTAAAATGGTAATTTGCAAAATTATGTCTTTTTGGATTAAATTGAATGAAAATATATTTGAGTGAGCCTAATTTGAAATTATTTAGATCAAGAACATAAAGAATCGGGATTGGAGCGGGGAAAAGCAAAGTTGAACGAATAGCCGGAAAACCTTAATATGACAATTTCCGAGGTAAGTTTGTAAGCAATTTGATTGCTAGAAATTTTATTCAATATTAAGTTGTATATGCTAAAGTGAAATAATAGACTTAATTGTATAAAGCCGAATGTGGTATGGGAAATATTTTGTTATATTCGAAAGTGAGATTAATATGTATATTTATATATGTAAGCTTGAATTAATTGGGTTGATTGAATATTTGTATATGTACCAAGGTATAGTTATTCGTGAAAATGGAATGTGATTGATGCTTGAAATTGAAAATAAGGATACATATATATGTTATTATGTATAATGATTGTTGCCGAATGTGATATTATGTGATAGGATAAGTGAGATGATTTTGAATCTTTAATTGTAAGTGTACTTATATGGATGAAATGAAATCATATGTATATTTAGTATTGAGGAGAAGATAAACTAATGGCACTATGTGTGCGAGCTAACATACCGAGCACTGTAACACCCCAAACCCGGCCCAAACACCACGGCCGTATCTGGTATGTCACTAAGAAAAATTTTGTAAAACATGTCGTATTTTCAGAAAAGCCCAAGTATATTTTATATAAAATATGCCTTTGTAATTAAAACCCATAATAAATGTTTAATTAAAATAAATGTTTCCTATAACTAAAAACAAAAAAATAATTTAAACCCATAATAAAAGGAAATAAAACTAGTGGCCCATGGCCTTATTACATCGAAGTTTAAAATCCATTAATTAAAATACAATATAAAATAATTAACTTGAGTCTTTTTGCCAAATCCACATATTCTTCTGCATGGCCACCTTGCGCTCCTCTCTAGCCCGGTCCAAAGCACTAGGTATCACCTGAAATGTTAATTAATAGGGTGAGCCGCGAGACTCAGTGTGCAACCCTCATGCACCACTACATTTGGCCTTTAGACCCATAAAACAGATTAAATAGTTTAACATATATAAAATAACAAAGGAACTAATATGCAAGCCCAATCCCAATACCTACGTGTCCATCCGCTACACGCCCCCGTACCAGCCAAGCACACCATTGGGGATTTCTACAATCGACCCACACCGTTACACGCCTTGATGGCAGTCTTGCTGCTCATCATCAGATCATGGTTGAAGCCACTACTACAGATCACGGCAAAGGCCGCTACAACATATAACAGATCACGGTAAAACCGCTACAACTTATAACTTCCTCCTTTAACAAACCCAACCCATGCAATCATAAAATCAGTATACTTTTATCATATAAAGTCAAAACATTCACTGACCTGGTGATTTGCTTCACCCTCTTCGGGTTTCCAACATTAAGCCGAGATTTCGGCACTTATCACAACATATAAACTTATAAACATGCATTTTATAATCGGATCTAGATGATGGGGAAGTATTACACACCTGATTAATGCAGATACCCCTTGCTAAACCGATCTACACTTTGCTTCTAAAAGCCGGAAAAGATGTGGAAATAGGCCTCTCCTATATTCGGCCATAGTTAGTATTCTACCTGATTTTATATACTAAAATCAATAAAATTTCTTACCTTGAAACCCCGAAAGTATCACGATTCTACAACTTAAAGATCTATGCAATTGACTCCCTCTTCAAATCCCGGAATGCCAAAAAGAAAACACAAGGTTAGTTCCATATAGCCAATCGACTATGGCCTCTAAAAGCCGAAAAATTAAAAGAAATCCAAATCGCCACTTACCCTATTTGAAATCTATGAGTTTCGGCTTCTAGGAAAAATCCCGGGAAGAGGATCTGTCGTGCTTTCGGCTTTTTGAAAGAACTAAAAATTGAATGAATGACCAAGGGAGATTCGGCCAACTTGAAGAAAAGAGAAGAGAAAAGAGAGCAAGGAGAATTCGGCTTTTAGAGAGGAAATATTGAGGAGAGGAGAGCTAGGGAGTTGCGGCAAAGAAAGGGAGAGAGGCTCACAAGAGAAAAGAAATTTCGGCTAGCAGAGAATAGGTGAGAAAGAAGAAAAATAAAATGAAAAAAAAAAATGATCACTTGGCCACTAATTTTCGGCAAATCAACCCCCTTCCCAGAGTTGGATTTTCGGCCAACTCTGCTGTCATCTGATAGCTCTTATCTTTCCTGTTATCTTAACCCCTTATCTCCACAAAAATAGCCCTAATTCCTCTCTTTCTATTATCTTCATTTAATAATCAAAATAAAAGAATTAAACATCCCTATTTTGTAGCTAATGTGCCATCCCACCTAACTCCCCTGGGCTGCCAAATTTTTGACCCAAAAACTTGGGCCTAAATCAACCAAAATTTGGGCCTTCATTAAGCACAATTGACGCCACCCTCTCCTACCTTATGGCACCCCTAAACTTTGGGCCCCAAGCCCACATTTGACATTATTATTTCTAGCTCCCTTCCTTTTGACCCAAACATAAATATTTTACTGAGATTTTAGCCCATTCCTGAGCCCAATTAGTACCCTAAATCCTAAATTTAATACTTTAATCAGTCAAACACATAAAATGCACAGACCTAAATATTCAGGGTGTTACAGTTCATCCCCCCTTAAAATAAATTTCGCCCTCGAAATTTACCTGCTCAAAAGAGATGGGGATACTGTTGTCGTATAACATCTTCTGGCTCCCATGTCGCCTCTTCTGTGCCGTGATTTCGCCATAGAACTTTGACCAAAGGAACGGACTTCCTTCTCAACACTTTTACGTCTCGATCCAAGATTTGCACTGGTTCTTCCTCAAAGGATAAATCTGGCCTTACTTCAATCTCTTCCACCGGCACCACATGCGATGGATCAGAATGATAACATCTTAGCATCGAGACATGAAATATGACATGTATCTGTTCTAACTCTGACGGCAACTCCAAAGGATAAGCCACTGGGCCCACACATTCTAACACTCGATAAGGCCCAATAAACCGAGGACTTAGCTTACCCTTCCGTCCAAACCTCATTACCTTCTTCCATGGAGATACCTTTAGAAAGACTTGGTCTCCTACTGCTAATTCCATCTCCTTCTGCTTTAGATCCGCATAAGACTTCTGCCGATCAGACTATTCTTTCAACCAAGCCCGTATTAACTTAACTTCCTCCTCCGTTTCCGAAACTAGTTCTGGACCCAACACCTGACGTTCACCCAACTCCGTCCAACAAGTAGGAGTACGACATCTCTTTCCATATAACGCTTCATACGGCGCCATCTGAATACTAGCTTGATAACTATTATTGTACGCGAATTCAGCCAAGGGTAAATACTCCTCCCAACTACCCCTAAAATCGATGATGCAACCCCTTAGCATATCCTCTAAGATCTGAATTACCCTCTCAGACTGACCATCAGTCTGTGGGTGAAAAGCGGTACTGAAGTCTAACCTTGTTCCCATTGCTTGATGAAGAGCCTTCCAAAATCGTGACGTGAACCTAGGGTCCCTATCCGATATGATCGACACCGGTACACCATGTAATCTTACAACCTCAGCCACGTACAACTTAGCCAACTTTTGCAAAGAGTAGTAGACCCGAACCGGTATGAAGTGAGCAGACTTCGTCAGCCGATCCACAATTACCCAAATTGAATTTTTCTTAGTGGGCGTAAGGGGTAACCCAATAACAAAATCCATTGTGATTCTCTCCCATTTCTATTGGGGAATTTTTACCGGCTGCAACAATCCCGAAGGCAACTGGTGTTCAGCTTTGACTTGCTGACACGTCAAACACTTCCCCACATATTCCGTAACTTCTCGCTTCAAACCTGACCACCAGAACTGCTCTCGCAAATCTTGATACATCTTAACTCCTCGAGGATGCATAGCCTAAGGGCTACTATGCGATTCCCGAAGAATCATCTGCCTTAGCTTCTCATCTTTTGGCATACAAACCTTCCCACGGAAACACAAAACTCCATCATTGTTCAGACTGTAGTCCTCCACTTCACCCTCCTGCACTTGTCGGATTCGAGTACTTAAGACATCATCCAAAAGTTGCTTCTCCTTGATTTGACTTGTCCACATAGGTCTTACTTGTAGTTCAGCTACCAAACTACCATCCTCATACAAACTAAGATGAGCGAACATCGCCTTTAAGTCTGCTATCGCCTTCCTACTCAACGCATCGCCATCACATTCGCCTTGCCGGGATGGTATTCAATCGAGCAATCATAGTCCTTCAAGAGCTCGATCCACCTACGTTGTCGTAAATTTAACTCCTTCTGAGTAAGGAGATACTTCAAACTTTTATGGTCGGTGTAAATTACCGACTTCTCCCCGTACAAGTAGTGCCTCCAAATCTCCAAAGCAAACACTACCGCCACCAACTCTAAATCATGTGTAGGGTAATTTAGCTCATGCGGTCTTAACTGTCGAGACGCATACGCCACCACTTTCCCTTCCTGCATCAACACACACCCTAAACCTGTGTGTGACGCATCACAGTAGATGATAAATTCTTTTCCCGCCCCTGGTTGAATTAACACCGGCGCTTCCGTCAAAATTCTCTTCAGCTTCTCAAAGCTCTCCTATTGTTTGTCAGTCCACACAAACGATACTCCCTTCCTCAACAACTTAGTTAAAGGTGCCGCTATTGAAGAGAACCCCTCAACGAACCTTCGATAATATCCTGCTAATCCTAAAAAACTTCAAATTTCTGCCACAGACTTCGGCAGTTTCCAATCCAATACAGCCTCTATCTTCCTAGGATCTACCCTAATTCCTTCTGCGGAAACCACATGCCCTAAGAAAGTTACTTCCTTCAGCCAGAACTCACACTTGCTGAACTTCGCAAACAACTGCCTCTCCATCAAAATTCGCAACACTATACGAAGATGTTCATCACGTTCCTCCTCGGACTTAGAATATACCAAGATATCGTCGATGAACACTACGACGAACCGATCAAGGTATGGCTGAAATACCCAGTTCATCATATCCATGAATGCTGCTGGCGCGTTCGTCAAACCGAACGGCATTACTAAGAACTCATAATGACCGTAGCATGTTCGAAATGTCGTCTTATGAATGTCTCCTTCCTTCACCTTTAACTGATGATATCCCGACCTTAGATCAATCTTAGAAAAGACCGAAGCTCCTTTGAGTTGATCGAACAAATCGTCGATTCTGGGTAATGGATACTTGTTCTTTATTGTCAACTTATTCAGTTGACGATAATCCACGCACATATGCATGGTTCCGTCCTTCTTCTTCACGAATAGGACCAGCGCTCCCCATGGAGACACACTCGGTCGGATAAATCCTCGATCCAATAGCTCCTGAATCTAAGCTTTGAGCTCCACCAGCTCCTTCGGCACCATTCGATAAGGAGCAATGGATACCGGAGCTGTACCCGGAAGTAATTCTATTCCAAACTCCACTTCGCGATCCGGGGGTAATCCTGGCAACTCCTCCGGAAAGACATCCGCGAAATCCTTGATTGTTCGAACCCCATCGACAGTCACCTCCTTAGCATCCAAAGTGCTAATAAAAGCTAGGAATGCATTGCATCCCTTCTTAATCATCTTAACTGCCTTCAGTGCAGACACCATGTTGGACAAGTAATCCCTTCTTTCTCCTAACATAATCACCTCCCCGCCTTCCGGGGTACTCAATACCACACGCTTGGTCTCACAGTCTAACTTAGCACGATGCTTCGTTAACCAATCCATTCCTAGAATAAGATCAAACTCTCCAAATGGCAATTCCATTAAGTCTGCTGGGAACACTACCCCTTGAGTCTCTAATGGTACATCCTTAAATAGCTTGTCCACTACCCTAGATTGTCCTAGAGGACTAACCACAGTCATCTTTCTAGTGGTTGTTTCAGAGTCTACACTTAAGGTCTCAGATATGGAACATGCAACATAGGAATGGGTTGACCCAATATCAATCAAAGCAAGCAAAGGGCTATCAGCAATAAGAAACGTACCGGTGATGACATCCAGTGCGTCACCATCCTCCTGACGACGAACTGCATAAACTAGACCTGGCTGCCTTGCGTCTACATTACTTGCACCTTTACCAGGTGCTCCGCGACCTCGTTCAGCCCCATTTCCTCCTCTGCCTGCACCACGACCCCTTGGTCTAGGCTGATCACCTCTCCTAACCTGATCAGAACCTCGGCCCGTTGGTTGTACCCAATCCATCTGGGGGCAGTCCTTAATCAAATGTTCTATGGATCCACACCTAAAGCATCCACCTGTTTTCATTCTGCACTCCCCATAATGCGTCCTCCCACATGTAGAACATGCTTGATTTTGACTCGTCGGAGCACGAGCTGGCCCATCAGTCCTAGGCCTTTTCTGAAGATTCCCAGATGCTCTTGATGGCCCAAAACTCCTCTTACTCTTACCCCGATCCTTATCCCTTTCTTGTCTCTCCACCCGTTTCACCTCCTCAGCTATTTTGACCTTATCCACCAAACTAGCAAAAACTCTCTCTCGTTGCGGTGCTATCAGAACCCTTAACTCATTTCACAGCCCATCCTCGAACCGAACACAACGTTCATACTCCGTTGCTACCATTCCCCGAGCGTAGCGGCTCAAACACAGAAACTCTGCCTCATATTCAGCCACAGACTTACTTCCCTACACCAGATTTAAGAATGCCTTCCTTTGTGCATCAATATAGCTGGCCCCGACATACTTTCCCTGGAATGACTCCTTAAAGAAATCCCAGTCAATCAGGTCTGCAGCAGTACCTTCTTTCACCGTGAGCCACCACTGGTAGGCCTCGTCTCGGAGAAGAGACACGACCCCTTTCAACTTTTCCTCTACTGTGAAATCTAAGTCGTCCATTATGCGTTCAGTTGCTTCCATCCAATACTCAGCTGTGTTAGGGGCTACGCCAGAAACTCCCCTAAATACTTCTGCCCCATTGGCCTTAAGCCGCTCCGGCACAGATTTCCGGGCTCCTGTGCCCATGCCTACTCCAGCAACTCTATCAAGGACTCGCAACATCGCCTGAGATACAGCATCATCTCCGGTCACCTGATCTCGTAATTCTCCCTCCACAGCAGGAGGATCCGACATTTCGTTTCCTGACCCGTGGCCAGACCCTACTGGCTCAGACAAGGTCATCCTACCCCTACAGCGTCCACGCGGCGGACGTCCTCGACCCCTTGTACTCATTCTTTCGATTTGCGTTTATCTGATTAAGAATTTTATGAATCATTAATTCTTTCCACTGATTTACCGTGAACAGTCTTATGAATAATAGTTTTAAAAAGTAGTTCTTTTGAATTCACACTCACAATACAGGCTCAAGTTCATAAATTCAATCATCAACATTCATGAACTCACGTTCATTACAGAAAAGTGTTGTTGTTGTTGTTTTCTCTACCCAGAGGTATTTTCGTAATTTTATCCTACGGGGGTATTTTCATAATTTTTCAAAATAGGGTCATTGGTGATTCTGTGAAATAGGGGTATTTTGGTAATTTTGCAATCCCGAGGGTATTTCGGTAATTTTACACTCTGGGGGTATTTCAGTAATTTCAAAATCCAGGGGTATTTCAGTAATTTGGAAATCCGGGGGTATTTCGGTAATTTTACCCACTAGGGGTATTTTGGTCATTTTGCAAAACAAGGGTAGTTTAGTAATTTTTCAAACTTTGACGTTGTTTTTTTTTTTTAAACCAGGGTACTTTTGGTAAAATCTAGTTTCATGGTCCGAGTTATTCTTGTAAACGTGAGATTTTCGGGTAAATTTTCGAAACATAGGTATTTTATAAGTTCATGGTTAATTGGAAATTTTCACAAATCAAATATGTTTTGAAAATTTTACAAAACCCTGGGATTTTTTTATTTTTTTTCAAAAATAGGGTGGTTGGTCCCTTTCGGGTTTTAGTTATAAGGTTTAGCCCATCAACAAGTCCTTGTAACTAGGGTGAATAGTCACTACGCACCAGGTAAGATTCTAGTGGAGAGGAGGTGAGTCACCAGGATTGCTTAAATACTAAGCTCTCCCTGAATCCACTCCTAGACATGCGTATTTCTATTACCACACCCTAATTTGGCTAAGGTGAACAGCCACTACACACCGGTAGGATTCCAGCGAAGAGGAGGTGAGTCACTAGGACTGCTTAAATACCAAGCTCTTCCTGAATCCAATCCTAGACATGCGTATGCATGTTACCACACCCTAGTCTTGCGACTTATTCACGGGTTTGTTTAGTGAAATTAAGTCTTATGAGATTTTAGGAGTTGTTTCAACTAGGCCTAAAGTCCGTCAAGTTCTAATCTAACTATCATACGTCCCATAAAGCCCATTAAGCCCACATAAATATATCACACAATGATTCAGAATACTTACCTGGCGGACTTGGGCCGGAGACACAGGTGCCATGCTGAGCTAACAAACCTGTAATCCTTTATAAACATATATGTTTCAAAAGCCCATTTTCAGAAAACGTAAAACCCCAGACCTGAGTTTTGAACCGGGCTCTGATACTAATTTGTAACACCCCAAACCCGGCCCAAACACCACGACCGGATCTGGTATGTCACTAAGAAAAATTTTGTAAAACATGTCGTATTTTCAAAAAAGCCCAAGTATATTTTATATAAAATATGCCTTTGTAATTAAAACCCAAACTTAATTACATGCCTTAGTTTAATTAAAATAAATGTTTCCAATGACTAAAAACAAAAAAAAATAATTTAAACCCATAATAAAAGGAAATAAAACTAGTGGCCCATGGCCTTATTACATCGAAGTTTAAAATCCATTAATTAAAATACAATATAAAATAATTAACTTGAGTCTTTTTCCCAAATCCACATATTCTTCTGCATGGCCACCATGCGCTCCTCTCCAGCCCGGTCTGAAGCACTAGGTATCACCTGAAATGTTA
Organism: Gossypium australe; assembly: GCA_005393395.2. Taxonomy (NCBI): domain Eukaryota; kingdom Viridiplantae; phylum Streptophyta; class Magnoliopsida; order Malvales; family Malvaceae; genus Gossypium; species Gossypium australe. Next base: position 57,128,156 of record CM016618.1, read on the forward strand.
ATTAATAGGGTGAGTCGCGAGACTCAGTGTGCAACCCTCATGCACAACTAGATTTGGCCTTTAGACCCATAAAACAGATTAAATAGTTTAACATATATAAAATAACAAAGGAACTAATATGCAAGCCCAATCCCAAGACCTGCGTGTCCATCCGCTACACGCCCCTGTACCAGCAAGCACACCATTGGGGATTTCTACAATCGACCCACACCGCTACACGCCTTGATGGCAGTCTTGCTGCTCATCATCATATCATGGCCGAAGCCACTACAACAGATCACGGCAAAGGCCGCTACAACATATAACAGATCACGGTAAAACCGCTACAACGTATAACTTCCTCCTTTAACAAACCCAACCCATGCAATCATAAAATCAGTATACTTTTATCATATAAAGTCAAAACATTCACTGACCTGGTGATTTGCTTCACCCTCTTGAGGTTTCCAACATTAAGCCAAGATTTCGGCACTTATCATAACATATAAACTTATAAACATACATTTTATAATCGGATCTAGATGATGGGGAAGTAGTACACACCTGATTAATGCAAGATACCCTTTGCTAAACTGATCTACACTTTGCTTCTAAAAGCCGGAAAAGATGTGGAAATAGGCCTCTCCTATATTCGGCCATAGTTAATATTCTACCTGATTTTATATACTAAAATCAATAAAATTTCTTACCTTGAAATCCCGAAAGTATCACGATTCTACAACGTAAAGATCTATGCAATTGACTCCCTCTTCAAATCCCGGAATGCCGAAAAGAAAACACAAGGTTAGTTCCATATAGCCAATCGACTATGGCCTCCAAAAGCAGAAAAATTAAAAAAAATCCAAATCGCCACTTACCCTATTTGAAATCTATGAGTTTCGGCTTCTAGGAAAAATCCCGGGAAGAGGATCTGTCGCGCTTTCGGCTCTTTGAAAGAACTAAAAATTGAAGGAATGACCAAGGGAGATTCGGCCAACTTGAAGAAAAGAGAAGAGAAAAGAGAGCAAGGAGAATTCGGCTTTTAGAGAGGAAATATTGAGGAGGGGAGAGCTAGGGAGTTGCGGCAAAGAAAGGGAGAGAGGCTCACAAGAGAAAAGAAATTTCGGCTAGCAGAGAATAGGTGAGAAAGAAGAAAAATAAAATGAAAAAAAAAAGATGATCACTTGGCCACTAATTTTCGGCAAACCAACCCCCTTCCCAGAGTTGGATTTTCGGCAACTCTGCTGTCATCTGATAGCTCTTATCTTTCTTGTTATCTTAATCCCTTATCTCCTCAAAAATAGCCCTAATTCCTCTCTTCCTATTATCTTCATTTAATAATCAAAATAAAAGAATTAAACATCCCTATTTTGTAGCTAATGTGCCGTCCCACCTAACTCCCCTAGGCTGCCGAATTTTTGACCCAAAAACTTGGGCCTAAATCAACCAAAATTTGGGCCTTCATTAAGCACAATTGACGCCACCCTCTCCTACCTTGTGGCGCCCCTAAACTTTGGGCCCCAAGCCCACATTTGACATTATTATTTCTAGCTCCCTTCCTTTTGACCCAAACATAAATATTTTACTGAGATTTTAGCCCACTCCTGAGCCCAATTAGTACCCTAAATCCTCAATTTAATACTTTAATCAGTCAAACACATAAAATGCACAGACCCAAATATTCAGGGTGTTACAGAGCACTATGTGTGCGAAATTGATTAAGTGGCACTATGTGTGCGAGCTAAAATACCGAGCACTATGTGTATGAAATCGGTCGAATGGCACTATGTGTGCGGAAAATGAGTAACGGCACTAAGTGTGCGATACTGCTTGAAGTGCACTAAGTGTACGGAGTTACGAATCCATCAAAATATTGATTAACGGATGGAGATAACCGAGAAGTATAACTTATGAAAATGATGCATGATATTCTTGGTAACATAGTACCAATGAGGTAAGTTTCTCTTGTTTTGTGAAGATATAGAAATGAGATGTATTCATTAATTTATGAGCTTGTCTGAAATGGATAAATGGTAGGTAAGAATGCGGTTTTAAGATTTATGAAATTCGGAAAGGTTTGCATGGAATTATGTTATATGCATTTACGGATATGAACTCTTTTATGATTAAGTTGAATTGATTAAAGATTGATTAATGAATTGTTGTATATAAAACCATTGCTTATAACTTACTAAGCTACGTGGCTTACTGTATGTGTTATGTTTCTTTGATTGTTAATAGATTTTGAAGTTTAAGTTCGCGCTCGGGGATCCTTGTCAAAGTCAAGCACACTATCATCTATCTTTGGTACCTTTTTGTCAAATCGAACTTATGGAAACTATGGCATGTATAGTTTATCTTCTTTTTGAGTTACTATGAACAAAATGTATATAAATTCCATGCGAATATGGCTTCATATCTATGCTTGGGTTGATTTATTTGTGGTTGAAGTAATATATATATGATTATGAAATTTCGATCATTATAAAAGCATGTTTTGGCTTGTAAACTTTGTTAAGTTCTTAATGGATATATTAATCTATACATTTCGAATTGAGGACCTATGATGGAGGTAAGTTTAATTGCTTGATTAATAAGTTAATTGAATATGGTTTGGTTGTGCTTGATTAGGTTTAATTTTTTTTTTTTTGTGTATGGGGATACATTATAATCTTCATTTGGAAGCTATATCAAATTATGTTCTGTATGAGAATATTTGGGATTATACGTTTGGTTTGAATAAGGTACATAGTACCCTTAGGATAATGAATATTTATTTTTGTATAGATTTATATGTACTTATAATATATACCATGGAAGGATTAGGTCATATTTTGTGTATGTACAATTGCAAATATTCGGTCATAGTATTGTTTAATTTGGAGTTCATATTATTCATTGTAGGTTTATAAGCTTGCCGTTATGAGGTTATATTGGATAAATATTGTTGTGAATAATTAGGTATGGAGTATATGTGATTAAATTAGTATTATTATATTTATTTGATTTTTTTATAAGATGAATAAGTCTAAAATATGTATTCGGCTGTAAGTTCCATAATTATCAAATGAATAGTAAATTGCTAATTAAATGCAAATTATTTTTTTTAATTGAAGTTGATGGTACTATTCGTATTATGTTAGTTAATGTTTTGATAATAGATGGGATATACCTGTTCAATCGTAATTGTATGAATTGGTACACACTTATCAAAGTATTAGTTTTTTTTATAAAAGTGCATTGACTTGTGTTTGGTTAAGTAATGCCCGTAACTCTAATCCGGCGACAGATATGGGTTAGGGGTGTTACATTAATAATCCTAAAAATTACATAACATGTTTCTAAAAAGTTAGAAACATTTTTTAAAAAAGATACACATTATTTCTAAAAAGAAAAAAAATAAGGGTTCTAAATTACTAATATCACATACCAATTAATTTAAATATTTAGTTTAAAATGGCCGATTGAATATTGACATCAATGTTGTTATCAGTGCAGAAGGAAATGAGTTCGAGTGTGCTGAAGCGCATTATTCTATTTAAGGATTGGGGAGGAGCTATGGGTAGTTCTAAGCATTGTATTAAAAACAGTAGATATGATAAAAACTTATAATAAAATTAATGTTAAAAAACTATTTAGTTTAAAATGAAAAAAGAAATTAAAGGCTAATAATTCACATTATAAGCAAAAACATTTCTTTAAGAATCAAGCCACAATAATTTAGACCGATGTCTATTATTTCCTATAATTATTAAAACAAAAGAATTTTAAAAAATACGCTTTCTCTTTACTCTCTCATTCTCTTTGTTCTTTATTCTCTATCTTTTATTTTTATAACACATTATCCGCACGATTCTCTTTTAGTTTATAATACGGTCACTTCAAATCTGTTGCTCAAGTTGTTGTCGATTGCCTTCTAGGACTATTGCAATTTCAATCTTCAATTGAGGCCTGCGCACTATGGGTAATCATTTGAGCCTTTAACCACTCAAATCTTCAGGTATATTTTACTATGATTTATTATATCATGTTTATTATAATTGGATACTAACCATGCCAACATGAATAGATATATTTTGATTTGAAATCTACACATGTTTGCGATGGTGATCATGAAAAAAAAATCTATTGTGACTATTATAAGTTCGTCCTAGTGTGAAGGGCCAAAGTGCAAAGCCCGTGACCATGGCACAAGATGCGCCCCATAAAGGTTTATTGATTAGATAGGGATCATTTAGCCCACGAGAATTGGCCCGATTTCAAGAGTTGTTGGGGAAGCCTGTTAGATTGAAGCTTGGGTGGCCCAATGATTAAGATATGGCCCAAGATAGGAATCATATCTTGTAAAGATTTGATTTGATTCTATATATCTTGTAAAATCTCATGATTTAAGGATAAGTTAATCTTGTCTGTCGATGTAACTTAATCTAGACCATTGGTTTTAGGGGAGCTCAACTATAAATAGAGAGCCTCCCTCTCATTTGTATTCACTTTACTTCATTCATCCATTATTTCATTATTCTTTAAGAGTAATAGAATATTGAGAGCATTTACTCAAACACCTCTCATGTGTTCTTTTCTATGGCTTTCTGTTGTTCTTTTGCAGCTTCTTTTGGCATAATTGCTCCTGCTATATAAATTGGTACCTGGGAGGAATTCTAAAAGAATCCTCAATTGTGGTGTTAAAGTTGACTTAGGCGAGTTTGGAACAAACGGATCACCTAAGGCCGCACGGATCACAAAATGAAAGATCTAATCCCGTGATAAGTGGTATTAGAGTTATTAGTTGCGAAGGCACTGTTGGGATGTCAAAAGAAGAAGTCGATCCAGAGGAGGCCAAAAAACCAATCCTTTTGGAGGATTTATTATTAGTTGTAAAGGAATGTGTAGACAAACTCAAGGATTCCTTAGAGGACGTAAAGGATGGCATAGACGACTGGATGGAGTATTCTAGAGAATATGTGACCAAGTCTCTCAAATCTACTATGGATAAGGTAAAAAATTTGTTAAATTCACACAGGGATAAGCTAATGGAGAGGAATGATAATCTCAAGGACATGGTGATGGCTTTGAAGGAGGAAACAATGGCCATGACAAAGGCCTTGAACAAAAGAATAGAAGAGCTCGAGGGAGAGCTTGCCTTGTGTCGAGTAACTATGAGGAATGGAGTGTCAAATGCAGCACTTAATTGCGACGCTGTCCCTAAGTCGAAAGAGTTTACGGGGATAAAGTTTGCATGTGGTGTGGACAATTTCTTATGGAGGATGGAAAACTACTTCCATGCCAGAGGCTTCATGGACGATGCGGTTAAGGTACATACTACTTCAATGTTTCTTACTGATATTGCGCGTTTATGGTGCCGATGCAGGTCCACAGATAAAAGACAATGTGAGATTGAGACGTGGCAAGAGTTCCAATGTGAGTTGAAGGGACAGTTTTACCCAGAATTTGTCGAGGAAGAAGCTCGAGCAAAGTTCTGATGGCTAATGCAACGGGGCACAGCGGGGGAGTATGTTCGAGAGTTCAAGGAATTCATGCTCTAGATTTTAGATGTGATCGAGAAAGAGGCATTGCTTGCTTTCAAGAATGGATTGAAGCCGTAGGTTAGACAGAAAATAGAACAAAAAGGTGTCCAAGAGCTGTCGAAAGCCATGACGGTGGCGGAGTCTATGGTCAAGCTTAATCTAGGGAAAGACAAGCTTGAGTCTTCCAAATCCAAGGAAAGTGGCATATGTGAAAATGATCACAAGAAAGATGATGATGGAAGTGGCAATGGCAACGACGACAATTGTGGTAATGGGAAACCACGAGTTGGAAAGAAGAAACCCAACAAAAAGAGTGACAAGTTGAAATGTTCGAAGAAATTCGCGCTTTCTAAGAAGGGGAAGCCAGTAGGTAAGGCCTTGAGACTTGGTTCGAGCCCAAGGGATGTCAAATTTGAGGCTGAAAACAAGAAGAAGCCAGTAGAATGCTTCTTGTGTCATGGTCTGCATAAGTTACGATATTGTCCGAAGAAGTTTGTCATCGAATGGGACAAAGGTGGTGTTGTCAATCCAACTAGTCTAGGATGTTTCATATGTAAAGAACATCGATTCAATAGAAGGGAATGTTACAAAAGGCCCTTTGGAAGTGTTAGTGGCGCATGAGATCGATATGAGGTCTGTAGAGTCAATTGTGGAGCTGACACTTTTGAGAAAGGTGGGTTGTGCATCGGGCTTTGTGGAAAAAGGAGCGATGCAAAAATAGTCGGGACGAGTAAATGCTACGAGTAAGGTGCATTATGAACACTTTGATAGTGTTTTGAATTCTGGCATGTTGGCTTGGCAAGATCGTAGGGGCCTTTTCAAAGTTCTTAAGCAAGAAGGCCGAGGGACTGTGGACGGTACGAATCTAAGACGTGAGAATCAAGGGGATTCCAATGAGAACAAGTCAAAATTGGGGCAAGATAGAGCGGAGATTTCTTGCCAACAAGATGTACCAACGATTGCAACGATTCAAGTTAAGAGGCGATGGAAGCTGAGGAAAAAGTTTTGAAGGAAGGGACAACTTGAGAAAGTTCAAAGGCGAATCAAGCCAGTGCCATGTCGAAGGCGCAATGAGGGTGTTGCGAGAATGGGTGGGGGAGAATGTTACGAGCCAAAGTGCAAAGCTCGTAACCATGGCACAAGATGCACCCCACAGAGGTATATCGATTAGATGGGGATCATTTAACCCACGAGAACTCGCCCGATTCCAAGAACTGTTGGGGAAGCCTGTTAGATTGAAGCCTAGGTGGCCCAATGATGAAGGTATGGCCCAAGATAGGAATCATATCTTGTAAATATTAGATTTGATTTGATTCTGTTTATCTTGTAAAATCTCATTATTTAAAGATAGGTTAATCTTGTCTGTCGATATAACTTAATTTAGACCGTCAATTTTGGGGAGCTCAATTATAAATAGAGAGCCTCCCCCTCATTTGTATTCACTTCACTTCATTCATCCATTGTTTCATTATTTTTTGAGAGTTACAGAATATTGAGAGCATTTACTCAAACACCTCTCGTGCGTTCTTTTCTGTGGCTTTCTGTTGTTCTTTTGTGGCTTCTTTTGACATAATTGCTTCCTCTATACAAATTGGTGCCTTGGAGGAATTCTAAAGGAATCCTCACTTGTGGTGTTAAGGCTGACTTAGGCGAGTTTGGAATGAACAGATCGTCTAAGGCAGCGCAGATCACGAGACAAAAGATCTAGCCTCATGACAATAGTATATCTATTGTATTCCCCCAAAGTGAACACCGGCATAAAGAAAATAAAAACCAATATTATTCCAATATTTGGTAGTACATAATTAGTCGAAAGCTCCAGAATAGCTAATATATTAATATATTATGATGGTTAATCCATTGGTTTTAAAATATATTCATAATGGATCTCATATTGAGATTGTGAATGAGAAAAAGATTATATTTCATATGAATCAAAAGAGGATTGAATTATTGATTACTTTTGTTATTAAATTGAATTGACTGTGACTATTTTTGTGATCTTATTTTGTCATCATCCCCATTAAGAGATTGAAATAAAAATATTTGACTGTGAAAGATCTATTTATGAGCAATAGAATATCGTAATTCTATTTAAAGCTCGTTATGGTTGGATGCACCTGAAGTTGCAAATTTTTTCTTTTAAACTGTGAGTATAACTCTATAGTATTCAAAATAATTTCTCAATTAAAATTACGTGGAAAAATATTACTAATGAGAACTTGCAAGAGAAAAAACTTATGTATGAAAAGTTAGTGGTTATGTACCTATTGTACACCTGAAAAATAAGATTCACTTTCAAAGTTTGCTATTAATAGATTTTGATTGGATTCAAAGTCTACTACTGGAGTTTAATTTGCCTACTTCTTGATAAAATCGTCAAGACTCAAGGCGGAAAAAAAGATTTTGGCATATTCCTTGAAAAAAATATTGCATATAATTGTTTGAAATTTATATTTATTTTGTTGACTTAGTGACATTATAGACTTCACATTGATTTAGGCATTTCCAGTAGTAAATGTGATAAACCATAAAAGTAACATGTTTTAATCCCATGCTTGGCATGTTTTTGGATGATTTATTATGTAAATTAGTGAATTTGATGCTCCTAATCCTTTAAATTTATGTTTCTATACTTATGTGAGCACAGGGAAGTGAAAGGAGAAAAAAATGGGCCAAAATCGGACAAAAAGAGCTATCTTCAGGAACCACACAGCCTGGGCACTTCCACACGGGCTGGGCAATCGCCCGTGTGGCTCACACGGGCTGGCCACACGCCCATGTGCCAGCCTATGTCGATTTCGAACCCTGCTTCTCTTTTATGCGAAAAAACTTAATTTTTAAGGTTTCTGAGCATTCTAAAGTTTATAAATACATATTAGAAGAGGACTAAGGAAATTACGCAAAATAGAACGAAGAAATTACTCGAAGAATGCCGTCAGAATCAACTTAGAAGCATATCTACTTCAAGATTGATGATCTCCATTCAAATTTCCTTCGAAGTTTTATTGGGTTTCTTAAGTTTTGTTGTTATTCTAATTTTTAGATGTTTCCCTCCCAAAGTATGAACTAAACTCCTTATATACCTAGGGAAGATGAAACCTAAGATGGATCTTATTATTTGATTTTCTGAATTACATGATAAATACTTGTTTCTTGTTCTTAATTACGTAAGCTTATTTCTTACTTTAATATTTTTAGGATATTAATTCAAGTGTGATGTGCTTATTTCAGTGGAGCAAAAGTCCCTATTTAAGAGTAGATCTAGCATAATTAAGTGGAGTTGCATGCAATCCTAGAAATAGGACGACATAAATCTACCGGGTTAGAGTTAAATCTAATAGGGGAATCCATAGATCGAATTAATGTGACAATACGAGTTTTAATTAGAAAGATATTTCAATTAATCAACCTAGAGTCAGTTGTTCTTATTCTCGAAAAAGATATTAACATAATTTAGGGATTTCTACGGATCAAGGCACAAGTGAATAAATTGTCTAATTCAGATTCAGAATAATAAGTGAAGTCTAGGTGGATTCTTTCTTGGGTATGGTCTTCCTCTTTGGTTATATTCGAGTATTTTCTCATTCTATTCTTTGTCGCATTCTTAGTAATTAGTTTAGTTAATTCTAGATTAAAAACAATTCCTCAATTTATTGGCTAGATAATAAAAAGATAGTAATTACTAGTACTTTTAGTCCTCGGGGATATGATATTCTGGACTCACCATAGCTTTACTACTATTCGATAGGTACGCTTTCCTTTGTCGTGATTTTAGTTAGTTTAGTGACTCATCAAAATGTCATAATAGTACAAATATGTAGATGCAAAGTAAAAGGAATGACAGTAAAATTATCAATTTGTCACAATTTATATTGACTTTATTAGTACAATTGAAATGCATGTTAAAGTAAACCAGAAGTTTACTGATACAAATGTCTTTACTACTTGGCATGACCAGTTAGACCATCCTGGATCATATATGACGCGAAAATTAATTGAGAATTCACATGGGCATTCATTAAAGAACCAAAAGATTCTTTAATTTAAATAATTATCATTTGTTGTTTGTTCTAAATGAAAATTGATTATTAGAAACTCACTAGCTAAAGTTGAGATTTAATGTATTGCATTTCTGAAATGAATATGGGTACATTCATCCACCATGTTGACAGTTTTGATATTATATGATTCTGGTAGATGCTTCTACAAAATAAACACATTTGTGTTATCAACTTGCAGCATGTCGTTTGCAAGATTGCTTGTTTAAATAATTAATTTCAAATCATGTAATTAAGACAATTCATCTTGCTAATACTGATGAGTTTATATCTCAGTCTTTTATTAATTGAGTTTGAAAATTTTTTGTAACGGTTTGTTATTTATGCGCATAATGATTTAGAGTAATTATTGATTGAATACATCTGATTAATATCTAAACCATTACTTATAAGAACTAAACTTATTATTTCAACATGAGATTATGTTGATTTACGTGTTGTATGCATCAAACCAATAAGTTATAAATACTCTCAATTACAATTGGTTTTTAGTCAAGAGCTAAATATTTCTTATCTTTAAATTTTTGCATGTGCGTATATGTTCCAATTGCTCCACCACAACTCACAAAGATGAGTGAATCCTCAAAGAAAGTTAAGAATATATATTAATTACAAGTCTCCTTGTATTATTAGATGTTTTGAATGTATTGGAGATTCAATTATGACATGATTTGTGATTACTATTTTGATTCGATATTTTTCCCAATATTAGGGGGAGAAAAATAATAACTTGTAATGAGTTAGGGGGAGAGTAATTTGAACCAGAAGTTCAACAAGGATAACTCATTATAAGTTCCAAATATGAAAATTCTCCTAAAAGAAAATAATTCTTCTAGATGGTTAAATAGTGGAGTCGAGTGCTCCAGAAGAGATCCAAGACATAGCTAAAACTCCAGAAGAGATTCAAGTACCTAAAATTGAAGATTAAAATAGTGAAAATAAGAGATCTCGTTATGTCAATTCGAGAAAATATGGAATCGAATAATAAAAGTAGTCGGCAATGGTTTTGCATGCAATATTATTGTTGAAATGAAAGGAGGATCTTGAATAAATCTATTGAGAAATATAGATATGGAGTAGATTGGTCAAAATAGAAAGACGTAACTCAAATTCGTGGAGTTTTTGGAATAGCAGTCCAAATATCTAAAGGTATAAAGCCATTGAGGGTACAAATGAAGTAGTTGTGTAAAAAGAAATAAAAATATGAAGTTTTTTGTTAAGTCCTGGCATTGATTATGAAAAGATATAATACTCTTTTGTAGTGGATGCAATAACCTTTAGATATATTATTAAATTGTCAGTTCATAAAAGATTTAACTTGCATTTAATGGTTGTTGTTACAATCTTTTATGAATCACTATATAGTAAAGTTTATATTAAAATCCTTAAAGGATTTAGAATGCCAGAAGCATATGGAAATTATTGGGAAATTGTTAATTTATATAAACTGAAATAATTGAACATATGTGGTAAATTTGACTTAGTCTAATAGTTGAAAGAAGATTATAAAATGATCCAAAATACCTATTTGTATTTTTATAGAGGGATCATGATTAAAGTTTGTTATGATTATTGTTAAAACTCCTAAAGAAATCAAAATATATTTGCCCAAAATTTTCCCTTACTCACGACTTTTAAAAGAATGGTGATATAAATGCTTAGCAGATACATTCAAATAGTTATTTGAAAAACTAGTATTCAAGATTGAATATGTAGAATATGGGAAAGTATGTGATGTTTTCATGAGAAAGAGTAAATACGCGTTGTACTCTTTTTTCCTTAATTGAGGTTTTGTCCCATTGGGTTTTCCTGGTAAGGTTTTTAACGAGACAACATATTATGCGTATTATAGTTATGTGTACTCTTTTTCCTTCACTAGGAATTTTTTTCCCCACAGGATTTTTATCTTAAGGTTTTAATGAGACACATTATCTACCAATGGACATCCAAAGGGAGTGTTATGAATATCTTATTAAGTGGATATCCATTAAAATCAAGATAATTTTTTGTGTACTTTAAATTCTAATAGTGATTAGAAGTAGATCTATACTTCATTTATACTTATTATGCATAAGAGACTTTGGAGAAGCATTGTAAATATTTCTATTGATCAATAAAATACACTCTATATGTAAATATACTGTTATTAATAAAATATCTACATATACATTTTTATATTTAATATACTCATTTTATTTACTTAAAAAATTATTTAACTTCATTTTGAATAAATTGTTAATCATTTAAGTATAAGTTATTTAAAAAGCATTTGTAATATAAATTTAATATCTATGTATCAAAAACAATCATTAATATTAATATAAAAATTTTCCAAAAAATTGTAATCCATTCTCTTTTAATTTCATCTCAATCCCAATAAAATTTTTGAGATCATACTTCATAGTCTTACCCTTTTGTACTCCTAATTTTTTTAAAACCAAAATTATTTAGTAGTTTTAACTCATAGAGGTAGCCTAAGAATAGTCCAAAGCCTCTCCAAAAAAATTTTATATAAATCCCCCAGCCCTGCCCACATTTTCTTCAGTAAACTAGTACACATCTTTCGTATAGCTCATATTTCCACAATTCCTATTCTCCATGTAATGTTCTTATCCCTCTCATTTCCTTTTTGAACATTTATAGCCTAATGGTTTAAGATAGTACAACAAATAACAAAGAAGGATGTTTTATAGCAAAGGTCTCATCGCTATGTTTGCTTGTCTTTTGTGCAGGAAAATGGGTTTTGCTCGGGTTTTGTTGTTGGGTTTTCTAGCAATGGTCTCATCTGGTCATGGATATGATGGTGGTTGGATCAATGCTCGTGCCACCTTCTATGGTGGAAGTGATGCTTCAGGAACAATGGGTATTGTGCACCAATTGAAAACACCTTGTTTGTAATATTTTGACTAATTCTTGAGTTGATTTTTCAGGTGGAGCTTGTGGTTATGGAAACTTGTATAGCCAAGGCTATGGAACAAATACTGCAGCTTTGAGCACGGCTCTGTTCAACGATGGGCTGAACTGTGGGTCTTGCTATGAGATTAAGTGCATGAATGGTGGTGGCAAATGGTGCTTGCGTGGCTCCATTGTGGTCACAGCCACTAATTTCTGCCCTCCAAATGATGCAGGAGGGTGGTGCAACCCTCCACAGCATCATTTCGACCTTTCTCAGCCCGTTTTCCAACACATTGCTCAATACAAAGCTGGGATAGTTCCTATTGCTTATAGAAGGGTACCATGCAAGAGAAATGGTGGCATCAGATTCACAATCAACGGCAATTCTTACTTCAACCTAGTCCTCATCACCAACGTTGGTGGTGCCGGTGATGTTCATGCGGTGGCCATAAAGGGAACCAGGACTGGTTGGCAGACCATGTCTAGGAACTGGGGCCAGAACTGGCAAAGCAACAGCTATCTCAACGGCCAAAGCCTCTCGTTTAAGGTCACAACAAGCGACGGACGTACTGTGGTATCCTACAACGTTGCTCCACCTAACTGGTCCTTCGGGCAGACCTTCACTGGCAACCAATTTCAGTAGCCACCTAATGACCCTCTTTTTTGTTAAGTTAAATGTTGAAGTATATAGCCATAGTATAAACTAGGTCTAGCTAGTTAGATAAATAGTAGTACATGTTCATAGGGACAAATTATGGGCCTCTTGGGTAAAAATCGACAAAAGGGTTTATTTTAAATAGCCCTTTATCATTTTGGGTTTACTTTAATTATGGGGTTCCTTTCTCCTGGGCAAGGGCTGTTTTGGGATGTAGAGAAGCCATGTTTTGGGTTGTGAGTTTAGTTTGATTAGCTGTTGGCTGGTGGCATAACAAATTTAAATTCAAAAATGACATGGATATTACTCTAAAATAACTTATCTTTTTGAACAAGTAATTTGAAATAATTTTGACCCAACTCGAAAATTTTGATTAGAAAAATCGAATGGCCCGAATCAAAACAATTTAAACTCAAAATTCATCCCATCATCATAACCTAAAACGATTCAAAAGCTTTAAAACTCAAATTGATGGCCCCAAACTCACTCATTTCTCTTCTTTCTTCAGTATTGCTCATCATAGAAATACAAAATCAGTGAACAATCTGCAGTCAAAAATCAAAATGACATAATTAGAACCAATTTCTGAACCCGGGATATGTGAATTAGGTCATTCCACTTTTCAGTTCAGGGCTTGTACCCTCAATTCTTAACCAAAAACTGAAATTTCCCATGGCAATTTCGATGTTGCAATCTTTTGCTCCCATGTCAACATAAGGTGAAGGAGAAACCAAAAATGGCAAAGCCAAGCCAAGATAATGAAATTGATTCCAAAATTCTACGTATGAAGGTGCAAAGTGCAACATAAATAACAGAGTGTGAAGAACAAGTTGTACGAATAATGGAACAAATGGAGCGTTTGTCGATTGTAGTTTGTTTGAGAGTTGGGTATGATGGAAAGTGAAGAAAAATGGGTGACATTTCGTATCTGTGTGTGTTTGTTTCATAGCAAAGCTTTTTGTCCCCTATCACTGTTTATCACCAGATTTGCTTCAAATATTCATATCTGTGTATCTGCAGCAATAACGTGACTCCTACCACTGTAACAATCAAACAAATCATCATACTAACACTTCAAATCTCTGTCTTTTTTTTTTTCATTTCTAAATATATTATTTTAATCTTAGTGATTCATATTATTAATTTTACCATTTTGAATACAACGAAAGAAAAATGTTTGGACATTTAGATCATGTTAAAAGATTTACTCCAAATTTAAAAGGTTTGCATAAAATTATTGAGCTAAAAAGTTAGTTTGGATAAAAAATTAAGCAATTACGAATTCTAATATTGAAATTCGAGCTTGATTTAATCCAATTTTTTTTTTATGATTTTATTATAGGTCTGGATTATATTTGTATTTTTTTTAATACAATGCCTAAAATTATTCATAGCTCCTATTTAACCCATAAATAGAAAAATAATAGACTTCAACGCACTCGAATCCACATTCTCTTATATTGGCAACAATATCATGTTAATTAAGTTAAGACCCAATCAATTGATTTAACTCATTTTCAAATTTATAATATTTTGCTTTTTATATATTATGTAATATATATCATATGAAAATTAAGTATATTATACCATGATATAAATTTTAAAAAATTGTAAAATTACTTTAAAAAATGTAAAGTTGTTTATGTTTAGAAGTTTAATACAATAATTCAAAAAATTAATAAAAATATATAATGATAGTATTCACTAAATATTGAATAAAAATATTTATATTTTTTAAAAAAATAAAAAAAAATTTGGTATACCTAAATAAATTTGGATTAGTCATTTATAAATGTAGATAGGCTTGAACAAAATTTAAATCCATATTTTATATTAGGCCAAACTTGAGCAATTGTGTATGATATTGATATTATACATGAATTCGATCCAAAACCCAATCTATAAATTTCTTTAAAAATGATAAAAAAAAATTGTGTATAATATTAACTATTTGTGAGAACAATTTAGACATTTTTATTCTAAAATTAATTTCTACTAGCATTAGCCTCTACTTCGTCGAGGTTTACAACTTTTTTTACAGTTAATTATTATACAAAATTAAATATTGTCAAATAATAATTTCTTATTTAAGTTTTAAAATGACAAAATATTAATATTTTATGTAACTTTAATTATGAAAATTCATTTTTGGATATTTATTTAAGAGTAGAATCTTGAATTAGTGCTCGAGTGTAGAGCTATTCAAACGGTTAACCGAATTGAATTAACCAAATTTTTTAATTTTTTAACCGTTAACCGAACTAAATTTTTTTTAAAAAAAATTAACCGAATCGAAATATTTCGGTTAATTCGGTAGCTTAACCGAATTAACCAAAATTTATATGTTTTTCTTTTTTTGATTAAAACAAGTATAAAACATACAAAAGTAAATAAATTGATAATGTTCATTTAACCGAATTAACCAAATTAAAACTACATATGATTTGTATTATTAATTATTAAGTTCGTTAATTACCCAATTTCGAACCAAATTAATCGATAATTGAATTTTCAAAAAATTATTAACCAATCTCCAACCAAATTAAATCGGTGGATTAACCGAATTAGATCGGTTCAGTCAGTTAGTTAAATTTTAACTGAAATTTGAGCATCCCTATTCTAGTGTATAGCTACTCTTTAGATACATCATTTAACAATAGCACTAAATAAACTTAAAAATAAATGTACCTAAAAATAAAACAAAAAAAATTATCCTTTAAATCCATTATTTAAATATTAAATAAAATAATTCTAATATTTTTCTAAATTAATCAAATACAAATCTTAAATTGACCCAACATTGCAATCAAATAATTCTCAATACATTATATTTAAAAATAAAAACTATTAATAAATAAAAAAATTTCTTTTAAATTAGATTTTTAAAAGAAATTAAAACTACTTAAAATTTTGGTTCCTTAACTAATTAAATTTTAAAATAACTAATATATGACAAAAAAAATGGGGAAGGAATCTACCCACACATATGTTTTAATTTTACACTCTTTCGTATCTCTTTGTACGATTAATATTTTAACAATCTAACCATCATATTTTATATTTCATTCATATAAATAATGCATATTAAATGTGATGTAAATTAAAAATTTCTAATTAAATGTTTGATGTAAAAAAAACTTTTACCATTCAATAAACATTAATATATATTATTTTAGATCGATATAATGGAGATATTGGATCGGTTCGAAAATTACAAGCATGATAAGTATAATTATATCTGGAATTCAATGATTAAATTACTAAAATATTAATAGTACAAAAAAATATATAAAAAAGTGTAAAACTAATATATTTTTATATCAGTGTAAGTGAATCAACACCAAACTACAAAATATATGATCATATTAAAATCTATATGAAATTTAATCTTTTTATTTTCTTTTTCTTCTTTCTTCCTTCTCTTTCCTTCCCCGCCATTATTCTCTTCCTACTCCCTTCTCTCCCCCAGCCAAGTACAAAAAAATAACCCTGTGTGCCAGCCTCAAACTGCAACACTTCCACAGTACTTAACATGTATATCTTCCTTATGAATGTTATAGATATCTCACTTGAAAGACAAACTTGCTATATAATGTTGTTGCTTGCAAACATTTTATGTTGTGGAAAACAAGGGATTGGGACCATTGCATAGTGTAGTGTGCCTTTTCTTTTTTCTTTTTTCTTTTTATCTCAAATCACAATCTTTCTCCAAAACCCCAAGACAACAAAAGCCCACAACAAACACTCCTAAACATGGTTCATCTCTTTCTCTTTAATTGTAATTGTTTACCTGAACTGGACCCTTCAACATGGTTTCTTAAGTATCCATTTTTTTCATTTAAAAAGGTCACTATTATGGAAGGGTTTCTTTTGGGCATAAGGACTAAAATATATTATCACATCCTAAAAATCAATGCCATAGAAGATGAGGTTCCTATTTTTGTATTTACCAGGAAACAAAATCAAAGTAGTGAAAGGCGAATCCTGCTTTCTAGTGCTATTTTATTTTTAGCTAGCATATATTCTGACATGTAATAGATCAATCGGTCAGATTATGATCTATGAGAATGATCTAAAAAGCAAATGGCTGCTAAGCATCTGAGATGCCTTTTTAACACTTGTTTTTGGTGACATTCCCTTTTGAATAGGTGTCTTGCCAAGTACAGCTTATTCATGTCGATAATGAAATTGAATTAATAATACCATCTTCTGTTTCAGCTGCTCATACATGCATGCATGCATGCATACCACATGTATCCAATTCCAAAGACAAAAAGAAGAACAAGTTGGAAACTCAGTTACTTGCTTTG
Organism: Gossypium australe; assembly: GCA_005393395.2. Taxonomy (NCBI): domain Eukaryota; kingdom Viridiplantae; phylum Streptophyta; class Magnoliopsida; order Malvales; family Malvaceae; genus Gossypium; species Gossypium australe. The sequence continues at coordinate 57,145,581 of CM016618.1, forward strand.
TCTTGAGTTTCCCTATTTTTTTTCTGTCATGGTGGCTTGGAAGGGTTGCAGAGAGACGGTCAATGGTAGGGAAAGCTGATACAAACAAATGGGGCCCTTTGCTCTTTGCCCCTTTAGTTTTAAAGGTGATTTTTTTTTTGGCTATTATGGAGTCAAATATTCATCACAACAATGGAGGAAGATGGGAAGTGGAGAATCAGCACTTTAATTAACAAGAAGTTCGAGCCATAGATAGATTGAACTATGAACAATCACCATTAACAATCCATCTCATATAGCAACATCAAAACCCATCATAAAAACAAACAAACATAGGATAAAGTGCAAGAATTTATGCTTAAGAATTTCATGTGATATTTTGCACAATAACAATGGCCAAATAAAAGGAACAGACATAAAGGAAAAGGTAGTTCCCTTCCCTACATGAATACACAAGGAATTTTTAATAGATTAGAAGGAAGCTTTGATTTTCTTTTTAAGTCGATAATGAATGAGAATTTGGCTGCCGAATAAAAGGAAAAGAAAAAAAAAAAGAAAATGCACATTTAGCACAAGAAACCAAGTGATTGTTATTTTTTGGTTGCATAGGAAAAAGAGCTTGGAATTGTAAAGCAAGTGATGAAGATCCAGATAGGACTAGTTATTGCAGATAAAAGCAGTGCAAATGATAGAGATGGAAGGGTGAAAAACAAAGGAAAAAAAGAAATTTGGCTTCTCAAATCTCAAAGTCAAGGGTACTATTTCCAAGTTTTAAACCCCCTTTATTCATCCTGTAACAGCTTTAATTTGCTTAGATTGCAGATTTTTATGATTTGGGTGAATCTAAAATTCCCTCTACTACTAGTGTTGGGTCCCTCCAAGCTTTAATGCTTTAAAGTCCTTTTCCAGAATCCAATAATAGATAAATAACAAAGCTTATAGGGGAACATCGTTACTGATCACAATCTCATACCAGCTTATTCTCTCTGTATTACTGTCAACAAAACAAAGAAACCTCAATCTTTCTTGTTTGTTTCAGTTCAGTGCACGGCCAAAAAAGGAAAATGATTTGCAGTGCTCAGAGATTTCTTCTGTTTCTTATCTGTTTTGGGTTATTAGCAGTTGCACCAGATAAAGCTTCTGGTTTGATAAGTATAGACCTTGTCTTCAGGCATGGTCAAGGAGAAGATCAAATAGCTATCAGGACGAATCAACGTATTCTTAAGGCTGCTGACATGAAGGGAATGAGCACAGAGAAAAAATTACCAGAAGTAGTAAACAACACATTCGATCCAAATCGATCAAGTAAAAGAAGAGTTCGAAGAGGACCAGATCCTATCCACAACAGGTCTTGATGACAAAGTTCAAGTGGTTTCATTTCTTCAACAAGGAAGGGCACTAAATACTTTCTTGTAAGTTTTAACACTGATAATAATAAAAGAAACAACTTTGGCTAGTTAAGTTATGGAGGAAGCCTGGTTCTGGAAGACAATTTAGTGAAATTATAGAGAGAACTTTAGTTATGTTTGCATGATCAGTACTAAGTTCCATGGAGATGGCGAATATTATAGTGAAATTCTTTTGTATCCTTTCAGCTCTAGCTAATATTTGGTTCAAGACTATATTGTAAGGTGCTCTTTAAGGCAGTTAAATTGTACTACATTTCCATGCAAAACTCTTTACTTTCAAAGGCTTCCTAGAAACCCTTTTTTTCTCTTTTTCACATATTTGATTTTTGGTACTATTTCAATCCAACTGACAAAGTAATTTTAGAATGTTTATAATGTTGTGTAATTTGTTTGGATATTTTAGAATGTTTGTAATGTTATTATAAAATTGATTTGATCAATGCTTTATTTTAGCATATGATTACATAACATAAAGGAGTGTTTTAAGACATGATTATGATTTGTTTTTGATTCATTTTGGTGGTTGAATATGTTCAATTCGAGTATCCTAATATCCTACTCAAATAACTAATCAACTTAATCAAATTTTTTGTTAATGAAAAAAGATTCTCAAATCAAAATCAAGCACAAATAATTAAATTTGAAGGCAACTATAAAAATGGAGATCATACTTCATTAAGTAAACAAAGCCTAATCGAACAGAACTAAATAATTTGAATTTATCTGATATCAAGCTTGAGAACTTAAAAACTAAAATTCGACAGGTTTTAAACCAAATTTCAAACCATGAGTTTTGATTCAACTAAAACTAAAACCTAACAACCTAAAAAGTATAATAGAAGGGAAGAAATGAGTGGAAGGAAATAAGAAACAAAGCTAGGATGGAAACTTACAATAGGTTCAGATTTGAAAGTCCAATTGTATGATCATCTGTAGCTTGCTCTGGTTCATTACTACAAAATTTACACGTAGTACTAGGAGGAATCAGATGTAGGCAGTGATCGATTCTTTTTTCCAACCAAGCAAATCTCCTCTCCATATTCAGTACCCCGACATGCATAATCCGCATGTCGACCTCAGCAACTATGGCACAAGCACGAAGTAGGATGTAGTAGTCAGCATGAGCAACATAAGTAATGGCGCCTTCATCTTTCTTCCTTGCATAATGAAGGTAATCCAATCTCTTCAGCATAACCCTTGGTGGGATATAACAGAATCTGTTCTCCTCCATGTTTTTCTTCATCAGTCTAATCGCTCTATGTTCGTTGGTCTCTGCTGAAACTTTGTCACTGGGTTCTGAGTTTTCACGTTCCTCTGAAGTCATAGATGAATGGTCAACATCTGAGTGTCTCTGAGTCGATATATCTTCATGAGAAGTCCTTTCATGGGAGGGACTAGAATGATGTTCATTATCTCGGGCTATTTTGTTCGCTTTATACATGCTGCCATTGGCACTGCTATGTCGCCTTCCCAAATCTTCTTCTGGTTCAGAACCCTGCAATCAACACAGGCAATAATAATTCAAATACACAAATATCAGTTGTTCACTTAAAATCCGGTTATCCATTGTTTTCAGCCAAAACAAAACATGTGTTCTCATTAAAAGCTCAAAGATCTCAATGAGTTGAAGGGATGTTGACCAGCTGCTAAACAAATCCCTTTTTTCTGTTTTAAAATATTTTCTTATACCTAGTTTAAAAATTGCACAATTACTAGAAGTCAGACTTCAACCTTTGTTTCAGAGTGCAGAAAACCCATTTAAAAATACTTTTACGTCTTCTTCTTTCAATTTGCAACATAAAATATAATCATAGCTTATAAGTTACCTTTTCTTTCTGATAATAGTCCCAAAGCTTGTCAATTAAAGTTTTCTCTTCATGATAAAAGTCCACAGCCGGCTCTGATCCAGCAAATACCACATCCTGACAGAATTGTAGATACGATGGCATGCTTTTAGAAAGATCTCTCAAACATTTAACGCCGCCACATGCATTGTTTATCTCATTGTATCTTGCTTCAAGGTTGCACAAAAGCTCAGCAGCATCAAACTTGGATTCATTATCAGGTAATATGTTTCTACTAGAACTAGTACCCATACAATCCACACTATGAGAACCGAAACCATTTTCAGCAGTGTCACTCACTTTGGGACTTCTTGCAGGGTCCTTACTTGTGGCTTCAGCAGATCTACTAGGAAGCATACGACTAGACAAACTTTTTTCCCACACCCCAAGTCCATTTATGTTATATAGAATCCGTATTGCTATAACCAGTATAGCCATCGCATGGACACAAGTAGGAAGTCCAAAATTGTTTGTTGACAACCGTAATTCAGGAGGCATCGCCCACTCATATATGCGGCATGCTTGCGGCAGAATTGTCTCCACTGGAAGAGACAACTCCGTTAGATATCTGGAAGCAATTCCATAGAAATTCACTGGGGGTAAATTCAAGCCTATGCACTGAGCAATTGTAGCAGCCAGTGATTCCAACTGTTGAGCAGAACAAGCATGTTTGGGCCTAAACATACTTTTAAGACTTAAAGGAAAGGGAGGCAACGACTGTCCAATGCGTTTCTCAATTTCAACAAAAGCATCAAAATAGGTAAGCTTCCCTTCAACTGCCCACTTGTTTACATCTGATGGCAAAACTGCTTCTCTTGAAACATGGCATCCAAGAAAAGAAATAGCTAGAGAACAAGATAACGGAATTTTTTTTCTTAAATACTTATGCCATATAATTAATGCTCTCTGACCGTGTATGTTGTGAGGTTCTGCTTTGTGACGAGAAAGTGGTTTAAAATCTTCAGATTCTCCTAATTGCAAAGGGCAAAATGCAAATAGTGATCAACAAAATAACACGATGATTATTGATATGTAAGAACATAAATGGGAGGGGGAAGAGAGAAAACAAAACAACATAAAAAACACTATAACTTGCATGTAAATTGCAGGGAATTCGACATTTTCAATTTATCCAGTCCAGCTATGTAATTAAACCACCTTTGATATAAATAATTTTCTTTAACACCACCAAAAATTTAATGATAAGAAAAAGTTCAAATTGTCATGAAATTATAGCACAACAAAATTCGGAAGATGGTTTTACCAGCACAGAGATATATTTATTATATATTTATATTTTTGGCCAGAGCTGATATTCAACAGAAAGTATTCTTTCACACCTTTTGTCCCAGTTAGGGAAAAAATTGATATCAATGTTAAGATGGGAAGGAGAGTATCACCAAACATCCTTAACTATTATCAAAGCCCAGAAACACTGATCTACAAATAGCTATAAAAATTAACATACAAACCACCAAAATCCATTTTTCTATGGCAGAATCTTATGAATAACTAAAGCATTAGTATCACCAAACCCACAGTACTTATTGACACTAACAAGCACCATAATCAACCTTCATCTACTCATAGTTCTACAACAAGAAGGTAAATAAATTAAATTTTTTAAAACTGATACAGGCAACGGCCAATACCTGATTTTTTTATCTCAGATTGATGAATAGCCTCATCGGCCCAACCATCATCAAAAACCCTAGTGCTAGCCAAAAACCTCAACCAAATAGGTCCAACTATCCCACAAATCAAAGGTTTCATATTAAACTTCTCCACTAAAGCCTCACATTGAGCTTCTATCATCATCTGCATTCCCATCACATATCTGTTCCTAACCTCCTGGTAATAACCTTCATAACTATATGCACACACAGGGTAAGAGCCAAAATCACTTGTGCCTGTGGGCCCCACACCATCTCCCGTTCCATCTTGATTAACATCATGGCCTCCAGGTTCTTCGGTGAGACGGGACCAAAATTCTAGAGATTTGGGGTCAACTTGTGAGAGTGGTTGGACTGGAATGGGTTGGCGAGCATGGCGAGTATGGCTGGCCAAGTAAAGGGCACCACCACCCAGAGAACCCTTTTCAATAAAATCCTCATCAGCAACACCCGTATCAATGATGTCATCAGCCTGAGACCCACATCTCAAGCAGTAGAAGTAGCCATCTGATCCATCAGCCATTCCCACATTCCCACACAAGTTGCAAGTCCATTGGGTGCAATCCTGCTCCATCTGTTGAGTGGCTGACAGTAAACTTTCAACAACTTGCAGCAAATATTACCGCAAGCTTATCTTTGTTCACAAATTTAGCTCTGAATAGTAAACAAAATGTAGTGGAAATATGTTAGTGTTAAGATAATCAAAATTTGTATATACAAGTTAACGTGCACTGTAATTTAAAACATTTGAAAGATGTTTTTGCAGTTTAACAAAAACAGAGACGAAATACTTGGGGTCTATATGGAGTGAAGGATGTGATTCCAACGGTTTTTGGGATTTGAGGGAGGTTTCTTGAGTGTCTGCAATTGCAGCAAGTTGAGAAAGTGATAAAAGGCGAAATCTTAAATTTTTACTGTATAAATTGCTCAGAGACGAGGGAACATGCAGCGGTTCGAGTTGGCAGCCGTTTTACTGTATAAATATGTCAATCGCCCTTAAATTTTTTAGGTTAATTTAGGGAACAATTTATATGCAGAAACCCCTAACACATCCAGCTTCAAAAACTTGCAGAAACAACACATTCACTACAAACCAAACTCGAGCAGAAGAAACAAACATGCAGAAACCCCTAACAATTAAATCCTAGAGCTTGCAATCAAGAATGTGAGTAGAAATTTACCTTCGATGAATCAGCAGAGAAGACGAGGCAGAGATGATGAAGTGAAAAACGAAGAGGAATTCTTCGTTAGGGTGAAGAGAGTGAAGAGAGGAGCTGTGGAAAATGTCTTACTCTTAATTTGCTTCGACAGTCCTATTTAAAGCATCTGTGATTGACATCTATGTCCGATATATTTCTAGATACGGGCATGGTTGAAAAAACGGACCGGATTGATTCAATGGGTTGATCGGGAAGCGATTAGTCCGACAATTCAACCATATAAATTAAACCAGAAAATTAGTGAACAGCACAGAATCAGTAAAAAAATCGAAAACTGGGAATTGGAAAAAATGGGTACTACCCGGATTTTCTGGCTTTATCAATTTGGGATTTTTTTCAACAAAAGAATTTGGCTTTTTTATTATGTTTCAGTTCATTTTCATTGTAGCTTTTTTTCTTTTTTTCTTTTATAAATACATGTTTCTTATTCTTTTATACTTTTTATGAAATTATCTTTTATTATTAATTTATGTTTTCTACTATTTCGAGATAGTTGAATATCCCGGTTGAACCTGAAATTGGAGGTCTAACCGGTTGGTTGTTCAACCATGGGTATCACCATATGGGTGTGAGGACATGATTTTTCCAAGAAAACATTTTAGAAAAAGAAAAAGAAAATATACATGTCAGGCATAGATTCGAGTCTAAATAATATGGTTTTAATAAAAACTGTGTTTACATGGATGCAGGAGAAATTTTAATACTAAGCTGTATGCTAATTCACTTATTGGAGTTGGAGTTGCCTCTACTTTGTATCATTCTTCTAGAGGAAAGCTGAGGAAATACTGAAGGTGGGCCGACTATACAATGATAGCCACTGCCACTGTGGTAAGTTTAAATATGCTTGTATTCCAAATAACTTGGAATTTTTAAGCATTTTTATTATGCACCATTTGCAGACTTGATTAAGAATATTCATTTATTTAACGTACAAGTTGCATAGGTGCTACGTTTTCTATTTTAAATTCTAAAATTTTATATCTGAATCTTATTTTTACAGTGTTTATCACGAGCTATTCGGAATGAGAACCCAAAGTTACAAATGGCAGCTACGGCTTTACTTCTACCAGTTCAGCCTTTAATGGTTTCGGCTTTTCACACTGGAATGATGGAGGTATCTAGCTCTGATTAAATTTCTTGAGAAAACTTTGTTGCAATTTATTCTATTTAATTAAAACCTATAAAACTCAGAGATGGACATAACAAATTTTTTTTTTTTTGTATATTGATATTTTTTATTAATATAATTAAATTTTAAATTTTGAAAATATTTTATTATCACAATTTATATCCTAACTTCAAATGTAATAAAAAATAAATGTAATATATATTATTTTGGCAGCCACAAAGCGTACAACGGACATGAAAACCACCAAAATATATAATTTTCTTTTTGGAATTCATATCAATTCATGGTGTATAGTTAGAACCCATTTTACCTGATGTTGGCTGAATGCTTCAGCTTAACAATGCAATTTGATCAAACTTGTGGGCTGAATCTGTTATTTTACTGAACACTTTCTTTCATCCATAATCCATTACAGGTAGCATTTGCGAAAAGAGCAATAAAAGATCCAGAATTAAGGAAAGCACACAACGTGCATAAGATGTCATCACTGTTGGGAGGTGCTCTTTTCATTGCAGATGATATGTTTCCCGGGACACCTTTCCTTCATTCCGCATGGCATCTCGCAGCCGCTGTCGGTGCTGGCACCTGTAACAAGCTTCTTGAGTAGCGTGTATATACATTCCAGTTCAATTCCTATATCTTCCATTAATCCCTTGCTATTCAATTATCCTAAGAGCTGGGAGAACGAAATTGCTTTGTTTTCCAAACACCAGGATCAGGTTGGAACTGTGATGGGATTTTTTAGATTCAAGTATATATTCAACATGGATATATTCAGGTTGTTTTCATGTAATTGAAAGGTTCTATATCTTCATGTCCATGTTTGAAATGGGTGGTTTAGGAAGAGTCAGAGAGGCATAGGCAGGATGTGCTGCATTTGATTGCACTTTGAACCCAAACTGGATTTTTTTTTTCTTTTTACCCTATTATTTGTAATTGTTTTCCCAAATCAGATGTATTGTGAATACTCATTATGTTAAAGGCAAGTAGATATGTAAAACCGGCGATTGTAATTGAATTGCCAAAAATCTTTTTCTTAACAACCTGAGACACCATTTCTCGGAGGTAACAGTTCTGCTCGTTTTAGAAATGGATACCGTTAATATGCAGTATTATGGTTTTTTAAAGAATCTAATCGAATGATCTTGAATGGAATTTTATTAGTTTGGATTTGTTTAATATTGTTTTTGAAAAGTGTAACAGAAAATTTGGTTTCACATTTAAATTTTTAGTATGCATTTAAATAGTATTTAAGTATTTAAATTTATTAATATTATGATATACGAAATGTAACACTCCTACCTGCAATGTTTAGGTTTCGAATAAAATAATGTTACATTCGATTTGAAAGTGTCGAAACCATTTTTTTATCGAATTTTGAAAAACGGGAATCGACTTTAAAATATGGAGTCGCCACCGATCTTTTATTCGAGGTGTGATCGAATCACCTTGAGATGGATTATTTTAATAAAATATTTTGATTTATTAAAACAATAATTTTGGTCTGCGAAATCTAAGAAAACAGGTTCGGGAGTTGGTTACGCATGAGGAAGGATTAGCACCCTCGCAACGCCCCAAATTGGTACCAAATTGATTAATTAATGTCTTAATGCCGAAAATTTGAAAAGATTCTAGATTACGATCCCTTTATTTAATATTTATATGTATTTGGACAAAACCATATTGGATGCCAAAGCTCCCTATTTCGGAGAAATAAAATGCCATACTCAGTAAGTTAGGGCATAACATCTTATATTCTCGAAGTTGGATTTATCCTTCGACATTCAATACTTGTATATTTAAAAAATAAGAAGGATATTCCCTAATCACTACACCAAAACAGACTTTTAGCGACGTTTTTAGTGGCGTTTTAATAAAAAAAAGCCGCAAATATTATACATTAGCGGCGTTTGAAAGAAAACACCACAAAAAGTTGAGCAATAGCGGCGTTTATTTTCAAAACACCGCTAAAAAGGAGAAATAGCGGCGTTTTTTTCCCAAATGCCGCTAAAGATCTGAGCATTAGCGGCGCTTTTAAAAAAACGCCACTAAAGGCCTAAGCATTAGCGCGCTTTTAAAAAAAGCAGCTAAAGGCCTGAGCATTAGCGGCACTTTTAAAAAAACGCCGCTAAAGGCCTGAGCATTAGCGGCGCTTTTTCACAAACGCCGCTAAAAGTTTTTCATATTTTTTTTCTTATTCTTGCTTTGAATTATATTTTATTTTGATACATTCACTTATAAGCAATGAGAAAGTTTAATTTTAGTTACTTAATTATGAAAAGTTACAAATTGCTAACTAAATAATTTAGAAGTTTTCATTTAAGTTACAAATTAAGCTATTAAAATTGATTTAGGGTTTAATGTTTAGTATGTTAATTTCATGGTTTAGGGTTTGTTATTTTGGTGTATGGGTTTAGTGTTTTAAAGTTTGTTGTTTAGGTTTATTGTATAGTGTTTAATCTTAGTGTTTACCGGTATTAAGGTTTAAGTGTTAGTGGTTAGGGGTTAATGTTTAGGGTTAGGGGTTTAGGGGGAAATAGTAATGGGTTAGGGTTTATGGTTTGTGGGTTTAAGGTTAGAGGTTTAGGGGAAATTGTTAATGTGTTAGGTTTTTGAGTTTAGGGTTTATGGTTTAAGTTTAGGATTTTAGGGTTTAGGGTGTTAACTATATGACCCAAAATCCCGAAACCGAAATCCCTCATGAGGGATTTATGGTTAATGTGCTAGCTATTAAAATATATGTTTTGTACTACAGTAACATTGGCCACATGAATTCCCAAAAAATTGGTCTCGGATTATGGTTTAAGGTTTGCAGTTTAGAGTTTAGGGTTCGAGTTTTATGGTTTAAAATTTATGGTTTGGGGTTTTGAGTTTGAGGTTTAGGTTCTTAGTGTTTGTGATTTAGGGTATAATATTTAGGGTCAAGGGTTTATGTAAAAATCTAAACAACTAAAGCAAACCATACCTAAAAGAATAATATTGATGTAAAAAGAAAGAAAAAAGAAATTCCTAAAAGAGTTGATAATGGTAATTAAAAATTTAAAATTTAATAATAAAAAATTAAAAAATTTAATATTTAATATTTAATATTTTAGTTAAAAAATTCAATACTCAAATATAATAAAATAAAAATTAAAAAAATAATAATCTCGAGACAAAAATTTTGAAAGAAATAAAAATAGAAAAATATATGATGAAAAGGAAAAAAAAATTATGTAATAGTTACAGCGGCGTTTCACTAAAAAACGCCACACAAAATTTCATAAGTTTACATAAACGACACCGAATCAGTATATCGGTTTAATAAAAATCTAAGGCTCGCTCCAGGCAGATTCACTTGAATAGGAAGTTGAATCGTGACCTAGCTATTGGATTTGTTCTTCGCTACCCACCTTTTGTCTTCCTTACTTTCTATCTTGTCTAAGCTTGCAGGATTTTCCTCATCCGCTGTATTGAATCTAGCCGGCTTACGAGATAGATGTAACATAATCCCCGGAGAAGGATCCCAAGGAAGGAAACTAATCCAAGGGCCTACGCTTAGAAAAAAAATGAGTGGATTAGGGCTTGCTTAGGTTACAGTGGGCAAACATCCCGATAGAGTGAAGTACGCATTCAGCCTCCAAATGCAGTCTACTCCGATTCGCTCTACTTTCGCCAAACAAACTCAAGATTTGTAGATTCATTTTTCTTGTCTCTCCGCCTCCGAATCAATGGTGAGCCCCTCGCTCTTTCTCTTCTTTTTTTTTTATTTTTTTTGGTTGTTTTCTATATCTTAACTATAATCTAGGGTTTGTGTCAAGATAGATCTTGATTTCGGGTTCTGAATCTCTCGCTTTCAGGCTTTCTCCCTCTCACATAAACACTCTTTGGTGGCGAATCTTGAGAAAAGATACTGTTTTTCCCTAGAAATTTCAAGTGCTTATTAGATTATTTTGGGCGTGGGCAAGTTGAAGAGGAAGGAAAATTTTTGCTCTATCCTTATTGGCATGTAAGACCTAACTTTATCTTTAGATATCACCTACTCTTTAGTTATGTTCAAAACTTATTTAAATTTTATAATCTTGGATCAAAGAGCAACTTATGACACCAGCGCAAGTTGGTTTTAGAATTTTGTCAGGCTATCAGTAATAGTGGCAAATGTAGTTAGACTTAGATCTAGAATGTGTTCATGTAGAATAGGATATACCCATAAACACATTAAACATCACCAAAAATGGTTAGAAAAACCCCAACTATAAAAAGTCAACTTTTTTGATGAGTTAATAGCCGGGGTGCTCTTTGTTAAGTTATAGCTGCAATGTTTAAGTAAACCTAGCTTTGTTGTAAAGATACCTTAAAAGGTTTATGTCATTAATATTTTTGGTTAAAGCCACTTGAGTTTTAAATTTTGTGCTGAGAGAACTTAAAAGTGAGTTGATAAACTACATTATCAAATAGTTTATGGGATGGCTACTGCATTTCATACATGCCAAATTTGACTTTTATAAGATGGTATTTGGTCTATATCATTTTATAGGGTCATTTTATTGAACCTTTTCTTTTTGTACTCTTTGTAGAGGTTTTTGAAGAAGTCTTGGAGATTGTTTCATATATGACATTCTTTTCTCCAACTATATCCTTGGAAATGTGGAGCCTTTGGCCTTTGATGATTGAAGCATTAGCTGATTGGGCAATTGACTTCTTTCCAAGTATGATTTGATTTGAATTGATATTTCTTTTGCCTCATATCTGAATGTTTTAGGATTGTTAAGTAGACTTTTTATCTTAGCAGTTTAAGCATTTTCTGCTTATTTAGTTATTCGCTGAAATTTGTCATGATCAACATGACACTATTTTTCTTTTTAGGATATTTGAAAATTTTCCACTTATCCAAAAAGAACTAGATGTCTGCTACAATGCAAAACTTGGTAAAGCCTTACAATCAACTATGCTAGTACCACATTGTAAACAATTAATAGTGATACTATTTACTCTTTGAAAATCTGCGTCAAATATAACTCTGATCAGAAACTTGTTTTTAATGCATGTTTGCCTAAGATCCACATTGCTAAATAAATTGTGAATTTGTGTCAAATTTGTTGATAGAACTAACTGTGTTTATTAACTTGCATGTTAAAGCATATGTTCTTACAAATCCTAGAGAGTTTTAGTTCATAAAGAACCACACTGAACTTTGGGATCAGGTTGCCACTGCAATATAGACATCCAGATTTTTTTATGGTAGAATTTGGATAGTTCATTTATGTTGGTTCTAGTAGGTCCATATGATTACACAAGGTGAGAAGTTTATACCCATTTTTTGTTATTTAATTTCAATTTATCATTATTTGTTCTTATTTCATCTATATTTTTTGTGTCGTTTCTAAGTAATAGTTGTTTTTATGCAGATATTTTGGTTCATTTGGACAACTACATATCCAGGGGAACTGCACATTTTCTTACTTGCAAGGAACCCGACTACCAGCAGAGTCTTTGGAATATGATTTCTTCTGTGAGTCCCATTTTAGTCATAAAAATTGCCTTTTGATGGGAAACTTTCTAGGAAAATGAAAATAAACCATACATTCTTCAGTCTTCTTATCTTGCAAATTTTTGTAATACCTTTATGTCAGTCCCTTTGGTTTAAAAAGCTCTGTTATTTGCTTTGTCTTTGGCAGATTATGGCAGATAAAAATTTAGAGGACAATGATATTGAACCAGCCCCAAAGCTGATTGAAGTAGTGTTTCAAAACTGTAGAGGACAGGTGGATCACTGGGTTGAGCCATATTTGAGAATTACACTTGATTGATTGAATCGAACGGAGAAACCACGGTTGAAATGTCTTCTTGTACAAGTGGTATGGCGTCAAGCCATAGCTTTATTCTTTTGTAAGATGATGTCATATTTTTATATGCTCATCTCATGTCTTGTAAATGTTACACATTTGATATTTTGCCTGTTGCTTTTCTTCTATCAGAAATACTCTTTTATTCCTGGAAACATTTTTGGCCTGTGATTTTATAACACGACACTGTTCTTCCTTACCCAGATTGCCAATGCAGTCTATTACAATGCAGCCCTGACACCCAGCATATTAAACAAGTTCTCTGTTACAACAGAAGTGTTCAATCTTTGGTTCCAGTTGTTGCAACAAGTTAGAAAGAGTGGTTTACGGGCTAATTTTAAGCGGTAGGTAGTTTTGTCTTTGCTTTGATTATTTTCCATGTCACATATTCCTTGTTGCATGTAACATGTTGGCTTTTAGTTTGGCCATGGTGTTCAAGGCTGCATCTTGTTGTGCAGGTGACTTACTCATGCTTTTGAATGTATCATCTGATGAGAAGATTTTGTCTACCACGTATGGAGAATTAAGGCCACCTCTAGGGAAGCATCGCCTAAAGGTTCATTTTATATTCTCAAAGGACTTGTGTGCCAATCAACATGAAATACCCAACTTGACACCTCTTTGATTTATTTAGTGTTTGTAATCAATGCGTGTCTGACTTTTTGCGGGTCTGTATCATAATTTATTTTGTTATTTATGTATTATGTTATTATTATTTTCTTTAGATTGTGGAGTTCATTGCTGTCCTGTTGAGAATCGGAAATGAAGCTGCAGAAAAGGAATTGGTCAGCTCAGGAACCATTCAACGAGTTCTCGATCTCTTCTTTGAGTAAGCTCTTGCTTAAACTTGTCATCTTAGATGAAGTGAAAACAACTTATTCGAAGTTTGCATCTAGTGAAATATGCTCGATGCCATCTTGAGGGAGTGTTGGATCTTTTCTGTCAGCAGGCTAAGATTCATCTCTTTTTTTCAAATTATGCAGGTATCCATACAACAATGCATTACATCATCATGTTGAGAGTATAATATTATCATGTCTGGAGAGCAAGAATGATGCAATACTTGATCATCTTCTTCACAAATGTGATTTAATTGGGAGATTTCTCCAAACTGAAAAACAGCCAATTCTTTCTGGTGACAGTAATCTGGTAGATGTTAATCATATTGCTATTTTCGCATTTTGCTAATGGGAGTTTAACTAATATAATTAGAAGCTGTTATAAATGCTACCTAGTTAAAAGTGAGCTTGCTTAACCCTTTCTCTTTTCAAACAGCCAACTTTACCTGCTGCTGGAAAATGTGCACCACGGGCAGGAAACATTGGACACATTACACGTATCTCAAATAAACTTGTACAGTTGGGAAGCAGCAATAGCTGTATTCGGGCATATCTACAGGTGTGGAATTGGCTGTTTACTGATATCATATTTATTGCTTCTGTCAGGATCTTAAGGGCTGTTGATGCATCTTTTTTTTTCACTAACAACTTTTGTCGTGATTAAATTAGGGTATGACTTTTGTGGTTTAGTAAATCCGATTTAATTTCATCAGAATTAGTTGTATTTAGCACATTGGCAATATTCTTCCTTGGCGGGATAAAATTGCTGATTAGGATATTTTGCTGGGATTCTTTATATAAAATTTATTTATTTATTTATGAATTTTCTGACTCAAGCTCATATATTTTATATAAGGAAATGCATGGCTGGATCAATATGTTGAATTAGAATATTTACTGGGATTACTTATATAAATTTATTTTTTGTAAATTTGCTGACTCAAGTTCATATATTCTATATAGGAAAATAGCGAATGGAATGAGTGGCAAGCTAATGTTCTGCAAGAACGTAACGCAGTTGAAAATGTTTATCGATGGGCTTGTGGGTATGCTCTTATTTCACTTCTTATATGCACTGCCATCAGGTTAATAGGATATGCAATTGAAGGTCAATTATCTCTAGATTTGTAAAATGACGTAAAATTCGACTTATAGTTCTCTCATATATAATATTTTAAATTTACAGTAATGCATACAGATGGGAAGGTTCTGGTAGTGTACCGATTTTTGAGTCCATGTTCTGTCATGATACATTATTGCTGCTCATAATAACTGCATATTTGTTAGATCTAACAGAAATCATTTATTTAAAGAGTCCTTGTGTATTTTTCTTTCTCATGTCCAGTCGCCCAACATCGTTGCAAGACAGAACAAGACATCGTTGCAAGACAGAACAAGGGATAGTGACGAGGATGATATTCATGATAGAGATTATGATGTTGCAGCTTTAGCAAATAACCTAAGCCAAGCAATCTGGATGCACACATGCCTACTTGCTAATCATTCTCAAAGATTAAATATCAAGCAATCTGTCATGGGAAATATATACATAACATATATATGCTTTGCTCATATTTGTTTATATATGTATTATGCATTGACATGTATATTGGAAATTGACATCTAATAGTCATTTTAATTTTTGGGAAATGGATTTGTGGCGTTTCAATAATATTTATTTATTTTTTAATTTTTTATAACCTTTAGCAGCGTTTTTAAGGAAGCGTCGCTAAAGACCCGGACTTTTAGCGGCGCTTTTTACCAGGACTTTTAGTGGCATTTTCTATAAAAGCGCCGCTAAAAGTTATGATCTTTAGCGATGTTTTTTGCGGCGCTTTTAGTTTTAGGGGCGCTTAAAAGCGCCGCTAACGGAAAAAAAAACGCCGCAAACAGTCTGTTTTCCTGTAGTGAATTTGGGTCAAATGAAAAATCGTAACCCAGTAAGTTAGGGCACTATTTCTCAAAATTCCCGAATATGGAATATTGCCTTTGTTCTTTTTTTTTAAAAAAAAAATCTTATCTTGAGATAATAAAATATCACACCCAGTAAGTTAGGGCGTAATATTCCAAAAATCAAAAGAACAAGTTTTTTATTTGAAATATTATGTATTTTGATTTAAGAGAGAGGATACTCGGTTGCTAGGTTTTAAACGAGGAGAATCGGAACTCAGTAAGTTAGAGCACGATTTTCTTGAAACCTCTAAACGCGAGCATTGCCTTATGATTTTATAACCGAAATGACATTAAAACACCACATCTTTCATAAGATACAATGGAATACTAACACACAAAGCAATATATTAATCCATACATCAAACATTACAACGATGAATCACAAATAATTAATAGTTACAAATTTACAAATTACAATTCATATGCTAGCAAAAATCATATAATGAAATTAGCAATTGAAGAAAATGGAGCAAAATAATGTATAACCAATCATAGGAAATAAACCTAAATCCAATAATAAATAAGTTTAAGACAAATGATGTAAAAGAAATAGTTTTAAAATGGATAAATAAAATCTAAAATAAAACACATAAAATAATGTAATATGAAAGATATAAAAAGTTTAAAACAATATATACAAGAGAAAATTATAATATATTCAACAATTTTAAAGAAATAATATATATGAAAAAGAATAAATTATATAGTATGAAAATAAATCTAAAATAATATATGTAGAATTTAGAGTAGATAATATGTATATAATTATTTTAAATAAATAGTAAAATGAACTTTAATAAACATTATATTAAAACATGTTAAAATAAATAAATAATACATATAAACAATAATTTAAAAAAAACAAATAGCATAAATATTTTTTATATCATATGATAAAATAATTTAAAATCTAATTAATAAATAAGTTAAAAAAAGGCAAGGATTGTATATGAAAACAAAAAAAGTACTTAATTGAAACAAAATAAAATTAAAAGACTATTAAAAAAATCATTTTTACATGCACGGGGATCAAACTGAAATGCGCGTAAACTATTGGGGGCTAAACCAGAAAATATTTCGATTATCCAGAACGATGCGTTCCAATTGGACCGAATTGCAAAAGAATCAGAAAGCATAGGGATCGATTGCGTAAATAATCCTTTTAAAGCGAAAGGCGCGGATCCGGGTCACAAATCGGGTCGATGTGCGGATCCTACACCCTACCATACGGTGCCGTTTTGCATTATTCCCTTTATATAATAACTTTAAACTAAACAGATTTTTTAAAAATCAAACCCTAATCCCCTTTTTTAATCACCTCTCAGCCGAAATCAGCCCCCTCTCTCTATTTATTCTCTCAGCCGCAAAAAGAAAATCCGGCCACCTCCACGCCATGATAATCGGCGGTTAGTGACCGATTCAGTCTCGATCGACTGCCTCCTTTCAGGCCAGACACGAGTTTTCATGCCCCCCAACTTCGAAGGATCCCCTTACTTCGATTGTGGCGAAGAAGGTAGTCCGACGGTTCGTGTTTCGGAGGTAAAACTCTCCCTTTTTTAGTTTCGCCTTTTGAATCTGTTTCCCTTTTCTATTGCTGTATTCTCGTATGCTTGATGTATAAAAAAAAGGGAATAAAAGACTCAATCAGTAAGAGAAAACTCTGGTAATCACCTTTTAAAGCTGGATTCAAATCCTTTTTTTTCTTTGTATTCAGTATCTGTGCGTTCGTAAAAATCCTCTCCCTTACAGTGATTTTATCTGCTCTTTATATAGCCGATTTGAAAAATAAAATCAAAAATACAAAAGTTTTCTTTTTTTGTTTTCTGCATCTGCTGTCATTTTTTGCTATTCATTTGCAGGTACAAACGTGGCCAAGATGCGTCGACGTGGCGGTACGGAGGCGAGCGGTCATGCGCGTGGGTACGGAGGCCATGTGGGAGTAGTGCGGGGGGCGCGCGTGGTGCTGAAACGACGTAAGGTGCGTGTGAGGGACGCGGTAGTCCAACCGTCAGCAGGGCTGCGGCGCATGAAGCTTCCAGAAGGTCTCTTAGGGTTTTCTGAAACCCTGAAATGTTTGGGCCGTTCCGGTTGGTTTGGATATTGGGTTATTGGGCCTGTTTGTATTTGGGTTGAGGGTTTTGTATAATGGACATTGGACTTTATTAATTTGGTTTTTTAATTTTAGTGTTTTGTTTGGCTAATGGGCCCGGGCAAATTTTGGGCCCTACAGCTGCCCCTCTTTGCTCATTGTCGTGTAACGGAAATGAAGCAAAGACTTTAAAGAGGGCCAAATTTGTCCGGACTTCAAATCTTTGACTTCTTTCGGTGCTTTTCTTCTTCGAGTAGCCTCACTCCATCCCACTGCATCTTTAAGGGCCCAGGAACTGACGCTTCGATCCACTCAAAGAAATTAGACTTGTAGCTTCAATTTGCTCCACTGTGAACTCAGGGAGATAAGAAATTCAGGGAGAAGAGATTCGTAACCTCAATCTTCTCTGCTGAAAACTTCAAAGAAATACGGGTTGATCCTCATTGTAAACTCAGGGAGGAGAGATTTGTAACCTCAACCTACTCCACTGAAACTTCGAGGAGATAGAAATTCAGGGAGAAGAGATTCGTAACATCAATCTTCTCTGCTGAAACTTTAAAGAAATACGGACTAATCCTCATTGTAAACTCCGGGAGGAGGGATTTGTAGCTTCAACCTACTCATCTGGAACTCCAAGAAGATAGAAATTTAGGGAGAAGAGATTCGTAACCTCAATCTTCTCTGCTGAAACTTCAAAGAAATATGAGCTGATCCTCATTGTAAACTCAGGGAGGAGGGATTTGTAGCCTCAACCTACTCCACTGGAACTTCGGGGAGATAGAAATTTAGGGAGAAGAGATTCGTAACCTCAATCTTCTCTGTTGAAACTTCAAAGAAATACGGAATGATCCTCATTGTAAACTCGGGGAAGAGGGATTTGTAGCCTCAACCAACTCCACTGGAACTCCGAAGAGATAGACTTGTATGGCTTCGATCTACTCCTGCAGCTTCAGGAATGCCAGATCTACTACATCCAATCTGCTCCACTGGAAACTCAGGGAGACAAGATATTCGAATTCACCGATGTTGCGACAATGTCCTCTAGGGGACCTATCCTGTAAAATCGGTTTTGTATTTATACTTATGCAAAATGGTTAGGATGCAATGGTCAGCATGAATCTAATGCTCCTAATGTATTATGGACGACATTTGTATGAACGCAGAATGTCATGAGAATGGTCTTTTTACAAAGATTAGGATGCAATGACCGGAATGAATCAAATGCCCTTAAATAGATGTGTCTTATGGATGACATATGAATGCAGAATGTCATGAGAATGATTTCTTACAATGATTAGGATGCAATGATCAGAATGAATCAAATGCTCCTAACTAAATGTGTTTTGCATGAATGCAGAATTTCATGAGAATGATCCCTACTTAAGGTTGTCATCGCTCATTGCTTATCAGGGTAATATGCTGCCCTCTTGTTCGGCTGGTATTCCTGACAGAAAACCCGAGAAAACGAATATCTTGCTCAATATACTTGCTGATACGAACCGGCTCGGGGTGAGTCTAAACGTATATGAGTTGCCCAATCGTCTACGAGGAGGAAATAAGCCTTTGGAAAATAATTCGGAAAATATAAATGAGTTTGCGGAAGCTTTAAGTAAATAAATAGGAGTTGATTCGGTTTGATAAAATAAAAAAAATAAAATAAATAAAAATGATAATTGGATGGAGATGGATAAAAGAACTTAAACAAGAATCGATTCAACACTAAAGAGTGTCACCCCGGATTCTATAATGTTTAAGGTGGAAAGATGAAGATAGGTTGATGAACGCCACACCAAAGGGAATTTGGTGATAAGTTCAAACAAGTCGAAGATGCCACAAGCAAGCTTGATAAGTCTAACGAAACTTGTATGAAAATGAAGAGGAGATGAACTCACTCAAATGAACAAAAGTTCATAAAATTTTCTTAAAGTCTGAATTGTGTCAAATGAGAATTACATAGCCTTTTTATAGGCTGAACAAAGGCTAGCCAAATAGTCTTCTAATCTTGCCTATTAACCCTTAAGTTTTTGAAAGGGCACTAGCAACCTTTAACCCTTAACCCTTGAGTTTTTGAAGAGGCACCTAACAACCTTTTAACCTTTAAGTTTTTGAAAAGGTACCAGTAACCTTGTCCCTTAACCTTTAGGTTTTTGAAAAGGCACCTAGCAACCTTGTCCCTTTATGTTCACCAAAAGGCACCTGGCAACTTTGTCCCTTCATGTTCACCAAAAGGCATTGGGCTAGTTGAATGCCGAATGAAACTTGTAAAACACTGGGAATATAAGCAAGTAAATGCCGTTCGTCTTCTTAGAGAAGAACTTGACAATCTAAGCAGGCAAAGGCAAGAATCTGAGCTCAAGAGGATTGAAGTTTGAATATTGAGTTGCTCCATAAATTCAAAAATTGGTGGTGCCCCGGGTGTGCCTGTATCACTTGCCCCACTGTAACTTCAGGGTTCATCTCATTGTGACTTAGGGGTATAGGATCTGAATCTCTTCCCATCTATCCCACTATGACTCGGGGGTATAGGGCCTGTAGCTTGTTCCATCAACTGATCACTCGTCGGGTGACCCAATCAGATGTGTATGTATGATGCTTGCATGAATGCAGAATATCATTTTTTCTTGCAAATGATTCCCCTTTTTACATTTGGGTTAACATTGCCTATTTTCTTCGAGACTGTATCACCAACTTTTTTTTATAGAAAATCTAATGAGATAGCCTCAACTTAGACTCTTCCTTAAACTTGATGAGTTTTAAACAATAGTCATGTTTCAAGTTCTTGTGTTATTCAGAAGCTTCCAGAGTAATATGCGAAACTCCTTTTATGAAATTATTATTAGTCCATTAATCATTATTTCAATGCAAAATGCTTGAAAAAGATCATAACCATGGACAAGAAGGAAATTGATTAGGAGCATAGCTCGAAACAAATAAGCTAAGCAAAGATAGCAATTACAGTTAAGAAGGAAATTTATTGTGAACATATTTTGAAAAGAATAGTATAATCACAAATAACCAATTTAAAATGGGTAAAATGGAAACTAGGTGCCCCAGATATCACAGTCTGAGCTTCTCTGTTCCAACTTCTTGAGGACCTTTTTAAGCTCAATATGTGTTTAGGGGATCTGGAGTACTTTGTCGATGCCCCAAGACATAGCATACTTCTTCATTATTAATTCAAGCATAGCAAGACTACTATATGCCCCACTCTTGATCAAAATTTGAGCCGCCCTTTTCGGGTTTTCAACTCAAATCCCCTTTGGTCTCAAAACGCCATTTGCAGGTTTTCGCCTTGGCCGCTCCTTTCTCTTTCAATTTCTATTTTTTCTTTTGATTTGATTTTTTTTTATTTTTGAATTCACCAGATTGGGCAGGTCCTTGCCATCTATCTCAGATAATACCCATGCTCCTCCAAAACAGGCATTCTTTGACGTATAAGATCTTTCCTAGTTTGGCATCCGCTTTCTTTTGAAGTCCCTTTTACATGGAAAAAGTCTTCTTCAAAGCCCTATCGTGAAATTTTCTAGGGCGAATCATTTTTGTTGTGAGCTCGCATCACCTAACTGTGACAGATAGCTTTTAACATCAACTGATCATATTGAGATTGGATCTATTCTGTCTCATCCTATTTCAGCTCTGACGGAATTTCGATTCTAATGAGCAAAACCAATGAGAAATGTGTTGCCCCCGTGATAGTCTTGGCCAATGTTTGATGAGTATAGAGGGTAAATAGTAACTTCTGTATGCCAATCTTTACAAGTTTCGGTCTTTTTTACGATCTATTGTTTTTGTTTTTTGTTTTTTGTCTTTTGTTTTTTGTTTTCTGTTTTTTTTTTGCCTTTGCTGCATTGATGTAGCACCTACTCTTTGAACAGACAGCAAACTTTTGACATTGTGCGGTTAAATATGATCTTTTCGACATCTTTTTTGGTGTCGATGTTCTTTCTTTCTTTTTCTCATTCTTTTTTTGTTCTAATGACTATCGACTTTGTAATATTGACACATGAAACGACTTTTATCATCTTAGTGAAATAACCGACATCTACGAAAATGAATAGATGTTGGCCAGAAGCTTTTGATGAGACTGGCTTGATAACATCCATGCCCTACATATAGGAAATCTTATTTCTACATTGAGCTAGGCTTTGATCTTCATCCCCTTCCTTGGCTCGCGACGTAGGATTTGTTTTTCATCCAGTATTAACAAATCAGAAGATATGTTACAATTTCTATCATCTTCAAAGTCATGAGATCCCTTAGATCCATATCTCATTAAAAAAGGGAGTTAGTAACAGCGTTGCTCGTGTCTTTGATATCTGGGGACCATTGTGGGTACGAAGGTAAATCTTAAACAAATGATTCCAAGAACGATTATTCGTATAGTATGGTTATGAATGAAAATGAAAGAATATTCTAAAAACCAAAGAATGTATAGTATGGAATGTAAAGAATAAAAGATATTTGCTTAAAAGATGCATCTCATTGAAATAATAATTCTGGACACAAGATTATTTCACAAAAGGATTCTTGTTGCCTCTAGGCTTAAAGCGACAAGAATGTTTTGACTATTGCTCTAGATTAGCTTTGAAAATACAAGGATCTCTTCCACAGTCCTTTTGCTCAAAACACTCCCAGGTTCATATTTCTACATTTGGCGTGTCATTTAATTTCACAATACCCATGCTGATGAACTTTTCCACCAATTTTTTGAAAGCAAGGCAATTTTCTATTGAATGCCCTGTGACCCCCGCGTGGTACTCACACTGTGCATTTGGGTCATACCATTTTGGATATGGAGGTTGCATCAGTTTCGTTTAATGAGGAGCCACCTCATGTGCATCAAATAGGCTTTGATACAACTTCCTATATGTCATTGGAATTGGTGTAAACTAGAGTTGCTTTGCACTGGATTCTTGTCTTGATGAGCCCTGATGATCAGCTGTTACAGCCCTCGATTGACCTGCAGTGACTGATTTGGAATGCATGCTCGAGCTGTTCACTTCATTTTCCCTATTTCTTGGGGTTGATCTCTTGACACTTTCTCCCGCCTCTATCCTTCCATTTTTTATAGCGTTCTCAATCATCTCTCCGGTCATTACGATGTCCGAGAAACTCTTGGTTGCGCTTCTCAGCATATGCGTGATAAATGGGGCCTTCAATGTATTGATAAAGAGCATTGTGGTCTCTTTCTCCAGAAGAGGTGGCTGAACCTGTATGGCGACCTCTCTCCATTTTTGTGCATATTGCCGAAAACTCTTGCTTGGTTTTTTCTCCATATTTTGCAGGGTAATTCTGTCAGGGGTCATTTCTGTTACGTGACCGTACTACTTCATAAATGCCTGTGCTAAATCCCTCCAAGAACCAATTTCGGTACGGCTTAGCTGATTGTACCATTTAGATGCTGCTCCCGCCAAACTGTCTTAGAAGCAATGAATTAGCAGTTGGTCATTGTTAACGTACCCAGTCATTCTCCGACAAAACATAGTTATGTGAGCCTCTGGGCAAGTAGTCCCATTATATTTTTCAAATTCTGGCACTTTGAATTTGTGGGAAAGTATTAAATCTGGCACCAAACTTAGATCTTTAGCATCGATTCCATATTGCCTATCAGCGCTTTCCATGGCCCTAAATTTGTCTTCCAACCATTTGCATCGCTCCTCTAACTGTTTTGGCAATTCAGCCCTTGCCCTTTCTCTCTCTGCTGCCTCATCGAAGTCAGGAATATCAGCATTAATTGGATGGTCTACTAAGTTAGAACCTGATCCAGTTTGGGAATTTGGCGGTATCGAGGCACAATCTTGAAATTGTTGAGGTTTAATTATAACGGATGTCCTTCGTAGCTGCATCAAGATGTGTCGGGGTAAAACCCGGGGGATATAGTTGTTCCTCACTATCCTCCATAGTGTTAACCATGGGGGCTTTCCTTTTGTCTGTCAATAACTGAGTCAATTGGGACATCATGGTTTTTTGCGATTCCATCATTTGATCCATCATATCACGCTGGATCTTAGCAAGTTGCTCCTGCATTTGCAGCTGAAGTTTTTCCTGCATCTCCTTTTGGAGTTGTTCAAGCTTCTCTATTCTCTGATCCATATTTTTTGTTTTCTTTCTTGTGCCGTAGGGATGCGTTTCTGGTAAGGTTTTGTTGGTTTCCAGGTTGCTGAAATAATTTTTAATTAATCAGGGTCGTCTCATGAAATCTAGCATATGCAATGTGATGCTATGTGAATGCATGAAATGAATGTAAAGAGGTGTCGATTCTAGCTCAATTTCCTTTAGAAAACTTTACTAGAGGACAAACTTCTTTACACGAAATGGGCTACAAATATACGGATATCCGTATTGTCTTCCATTTTATCAAGAAATTCGTTCTCCATGCCGAGCTCCCTAACTTAGCAATTGAACCCGAATCGACATCTCTCTCTAATATGAAAATGCATGCTGAGTAACAAAGATACAACACAAAAAGTCAGTACAATATATAGGAATAAAAATCAAAGCATATAAGACATTCAAGCACCTATCTAGGTGACCCCTAGGGTTGATCGTAGCTCTACCTGGGGTGGTTTCCTAGGGCTTTCTATATGCGGATTGGTTCTAAAGAAAGGTACCCGAACCAACAGATTCCTCAATCTTCACCCATTATAGGCTCATACGGATCGAGTTCGGTTCAGGGGAACACATTTCCCTATGGCTGCACGGAGATGAAAATCTCACGAAGACATAGGTACGGATGTATCCCTGAAGTGATCCACTATCTTGCACGGAGGTGAAAACCTTACGAAAGAATAGCTTCTCACTCCCACTTAAAAGGGTGTGACCCAACAGTCATGCAATATGATGCAAAATGCTTGAAAACAACAAATAAAAGCAACAAAAGAATCATAATTTTCAAATAAAAATTTCAAAATTTCAAATTGAATTTTCAAATTTTCGACATCGGATAGAAAATAATCAATTTACGGCCTGACTCTCTTTATGTCCCCAGTGGAGTCGCTAAGCTGTCGAAACCATTTTTTTATCGAATTTTGAAAAATGGGAATCGACTTTAAAATATGGAGTCGCCACCGATCTTTTATTCGAGGTGTGATCGGATCACCTCGAGATGGATTATTTTAATAAAACATTTTGATTTATTAAAACAATAATTTTGGTCTGCGAAATCTAAGAAAACATGTTCGGGAGTCGGCTACGCATGAGGAAGGATTAGCACCCTCGCAATGCCCAAAATTGGTACCAAATTGATTAATTAATGTCTTAATGCCGAAAATTTGAAAAGATTCTAGATTACGATCCTTTTATTTAATATTTATATGTATTTGGACAAAATCGTATTGGATGCCAAAGCTCCCTATTTCGGAGAAATAAAATGCCACACTCAGTAAGTTAGGGCATAACATCTTATATTCTCGAAGTTGGATTTATCCTTGGACATTCAATACTTGTATATTTAAAAAATAAGAAGGATATTCCCTAATTTGGGTCAAATGAAAAATCGCAACCCAGTAAGTTAGGGCACTATTTCTCAAAATTCCCGAATACGGAATATTGCCTTTGTTCTTTTTTTTTAAAAAAAAAATCTTATCTCGAGATAATAAAATATCACACCCAGTAAGTTAGGGCGCAATATCCCAAAAATCCAAAGAATAAGTTTTTTATTTGAAATATTATGTATTTTGATTTAAGAGAGAAAGGATACTCGGTTGCTAGGTTTTAAATGAGGAGAATCGAAACTCAGTAAGTTAGAGCATGATTTTCTCGAAACCTCTAAATGCGAGCATTGCCTTATGATTTTATAACCAAAATGACATTAAAACACTACATCTTTCATAAGATACAATGGAATACTAACACACAAAGCAATATATTAGTCCATACATCAAACATTACAACGATGAATCACAAATAATTAATAGTTACAAATTTACAAATTACAATTCATATGCTAGCAAAAATCATATAATGAAATTAGCAATTGAAGAAAATGGAGCAAAATAATGTATAACCAATCATAGGAAATAAACCTAAATCCAATAATAAATAAGTTTAAGACAAATGATGTAAAAAAAATAGTTTTAAAATGGATAAATAAAATCTAAAATAAAACACATAAAATAATGTAATATGAAAGATATAAAAAGTTTAAAACAATATATACAAGAGAAAATTATAATATATTCAACAATTTTAAAGGAATAATATATATGAGAAAGAATAAATTATAAAATATGAAAATAAATCTAAAATAATATATGTAAGAATTTAGAGTAGATAATATGTATATAATTATTTTAAATAAATAGTAAAATGAACTTTAATAAACATTATATTAAAACATGTTAAAATAAAATAAATAATACATATAAACAATAATTTAAAAAAACAAATAGCATAAATATTTTTTATATCATATGATAAAATAATTTAAAATCTAATTAATAAATAAGTTAAAAAAGGCAAGGATTGTATATGAAAACAAAAAAAGTACTTAATTGAAACAAAATAAAATTAAAAGACTATTAAAAAATCATTTTTACATGCACGGGGATCAAATTGAAATGCGCGTAAACTATTGGGGGCTAAACCAGAAAATATTTCGATTATCCAGAACGTTGCGTTCCAATTGGACCGAATTGTAAAAGAATCAGAAAGCATAGGGATCGATTGCGTAAATAATCCTTTTAAAGTGAAAGGCGCGGATCCGGGTCACAAATCGGGTCGATGCGCGGATCCTACACCCTACCAAACGGCGCCGTTTTGCATTATTCCCTTTATCTAGTAACTTTAAACTAAACAGGTTTTTTTAGAATCAAACCCTAATCCCCTTTTTTAATCACCTCTCAGCCGAAATCAGCCCTCTCTCTCTGTTTATTCTCTCAGCCACAAAAAGAAAATCCGGCCACCTCCACGCCATGATAATCGGCTGTTAGTGACCGATTCAGTCTCGATCGACTGCCTCCTTTCAAGCCAGACACGAGTATTTCATGCCCCCCCAACTTCGAAGGATCCCCTTACTTCGATTGCGGCGAAGAAGGTAGTCCGACGGTTCGTGTTTCGGAGGTAAAACTCTCCCTTTTTTATTTTCACCTTTTGAATCTGTTTCCCTTTTCTATTGTTGTATTCTCGTATGCTTGATGTAAAAAAAAAAAAAGGAATAAAAGACTCAATCAGTAAGAGGAAACTCTGGTAATCACCTTTTAAAGCTGGATTCGAATCTTTTTTTTTTCTTTGTATTCAGTATCTGTGCGTTCGTAAAAATCCTCTCCCTTACAGTGATTTTATCGGCTCTTTATATAGCCGATTTGAAAAATAAAATCAAAAATACAAAAGTTTTCTTTTTTTGTTTTCTGCATTTGCTGTCATTTTTTGCTATTCATTTGCAGGTACAGACGTGGCCAAGATGCGTCGACGTGGCGGTACGGAGGCGAGCGGTCATGCGCGTGGGTACGGAGGCCATGTGGGAGTAGTGCGGGGGGCGCGCGTGGTGCTGAAACGACGTAAGGTACGTGCGAGGGACGCGGTAGTCCAACCGTCAGCAGGCCTGCGGCGCATGAAGCTTCCAGAAGGTCTCTTAGGGTTTTCTGAAACCCTGAAATGTTTGGGCCGTTCGGGCTGGTCTGGATATTGGGTTATTGGGCCTGTTTGTATTTGGGTTGAGGGTTTTGTATAATGGACATTGGACTTTATTAATTTGGTTTTTTAATTTTAGTGTTTTGTTTGGCTAATGGGCCCAGGAAAATTTTGGGCCCTACAGAAAGGAATCTAAAATCATATGCTAAAGAACTCCATTATTTATAGGTTTAATATATTCATAAATTCATAAATTTCGCACATTATAATTTTGGCTTAATTCATAATTTAGCTGATAGCAAGTTAAATTTGTGCTTTTAATATATTTATTTTTAGCTAATTTTCGATCAAGATGCTATTAAACTTGTGTTTTTCTTATCAGGGATGAAATTGGAATGACGAAATTTAAAATCAAACAAAATGGGCTTAAATTAGAACGAAAAGCAAAGAGGAGGGCCAAATTGAAGAATTAGTAGTTGACAGGTTAAAATCGAAATTTTGAAATTGTTAAAATTCTATAAATAATTTAAATTTGGTTTTAAATTTATATTTTTTAGGAGAAATCTTGCTAAATTTAGCATAAGGAATGTATATAAATACTTAGTGCTAGTGGGTGACACACTTGAATACACATTTGGTTTGAGAATAAAATGATTCTTTTCTTTTCTCCATTTCTGCGTCAGTAAAGTTTTGGTTTAGGAATAAAACAATTCATTTCTTTTATCCATTTCTATGTCACTGAAGTTTTGACATTCTGCCATTCTTTTTTCCATTTCAACACTTTTGACTAAATTGCTTCCCAAGTCCCTTCCTCTTTCCACTTACCACCATTTCCATTAAAAATCATTTCCATACGCCAACTAGCATGATTAATTTCATGCTCAATTAGTTCCCTTTTAGCTTTAGGCCGGTTATTGCTCCGACAAAATAATCGTGAGATATAAACTCACACTAAAAACTTTTCAACACAGTATTTGCTATCTCTCCGGTATATGGGATAGTATAAATTCATCTCTTAAAGTCAACTCAGTTTCAATTCAATAAGCGCGCGTTGGGTTGGAATTATTTGGTGTACAGTTGGAAAGTCGAGTCGGCCGTACTGTATTCGAATTCCTGCGAACAAATTGGCGTGTTCAGGTGGGAAACGGTCAGTTGGATTCCGTTAAGGGATATAGTGATCAAATTTAAATGACCCGCACGGTTGAGGCCATTGATTCGAGTCGGGCTTTTCAGATCACAAGATTGTCAAAATCTTAAATTATGGGCATGAGTCACGTGGTTAGAAATTCGGCAAAGATCGGTTTACAGGTCGTATCGGAATCGACTACACAAGGAAACGTTGAATGTCGAGACATTCTTGGCAACTATAACCAACTTATCGTTTTGAAGGGAAAATCTATTTTCTGAAAAGTGCAATAGAAACTTTTGGTTGCATATTTAAATCTTTAGTATAATGTTAAACATATTAAAAATATATGCATTTGCATAGTTTTTAAATTTATTAATATTATGATATACGAAATGTGAGACTCCAACTTGAAATGTTGAGGTTTCGCAGGTTTCAAATAAAGGAATGTTACATTCGATGCAAAAGTAATCTAAAATCATATTCCAAAGAACTCCATTATCTATAAGTTTAGAATATTCATAAATTCATAAATTTCGCACACTATAATTTTGGTTTAATTTATTATTTGATCTTTAAAATATATATGTTTTTTTTTTAATTTGGTGCCTAAATTTTTTTTGTCCTAATTTGATACTTAAAAAATGCCTTTATTATATTTTTTAGTCCAATTTTCAGACGTTAAAAAGAATTCTTATAACCAATCACAAAGTGCCACATGGTGTCACTATGTAAAAAAACAAATATTTTCTTTTAGTAGATGTATATACACATTAAAAATGTAAAAGAATAGAAAAAAATAAATAAATATTGTTCAAAAATATATATAATCCAAAAAAAAATACAAAATATAAAAATAAAATAAAAACAAAATTTACAAAAATATATATGATAATTGAAAAGAAATTAGTTGAAATTAATAATATTTATTAAAAAATAAAAAAATTGTAAAAATCATAAAATTGTAAACATTTTAAAAAAGGTTCTGAAATAATTTTCTTATAAAATTCTAAAATATAAATATAAAATTCTAAAAAGGTATTTAAATGTCAAATTTTCGAGTTCTAGTTTAACTGTCTTTATTAGTATTTATTATTTTTGCTCAGTATTGATACACAGTCCATGTAACCATGAGCTAGGTGTATTAAGGACATATTACCTCTGTAGGCAATTTTATTAATCCAAAAATTTTAATAGTTAGGAAATACGAAAACAAAGAGATGGTCTCTTTCCTTAGGAGAACCAACTCTTCTACAAGTTTTACCTCCAATAATTTCCAATAATCTGATCAAACCTCTAATAACACTATCAATGAACAACAAGAACATTATAAAAATGTTCCCTGAAGATGTGATAATTGGACTCTTCCAAGAGTTCCAACAAACCAAATTTATATATAAACAACAACAACATTCAAAACTTTAAATGTCCGTTTGTTTGCCAGTAAAATGTTTTCCGGAAAATGATTTCTGGAAAATTATTTACTGAAAATATTTTCTGGTGTTTGGATGAATCTGTGTAAAATATTTTTTGTTGTTTGGCAGATTTCCTGAAAATATTTTCCGGAAAAGTTGTTTTTTACATATATTAATAAATTTATATACATATTAATAAATTTTTATATTTTAAATTGTTTTTACATATATTGAAATGATTTATTTATAGATAAATAAATCAA
This sequence comes from Gossypium australe, assembly GCA_005393395.2. NCBI lineage: Eukaryota > Viridiplantae > Streptophyta > Magnoliopsida > Malvales > Malvaceae > Gossypium > Gossypium australe. The sequence continues at coordinate 57,175,915 of CM016618.1, forward strand.
ATTAAATATATAATAATACTCAATTATTAAGCTATAATATTAACCTTCATAAATTGAAAACAACCAAAGTCAAATAAATTATTTGTAATTGTGTTAAAATTTAAATAAAAAACAAGGATTGAATAATTATAAATTAGCTTCCAAACCACAATTAATACTAGAAATTAATAATATTATCCAAATGCATAATTAGTAGTACACCACATAATAACACCACACTCTAGCACAAAGATCAATTGATCCATCACTTCCACCACCAACCATTTCACAATCCATAACAACGGCTTTTTGAGCTTTGCCATTGTGCATTTCATCCATGATTGAACTTGACATAGTGACTTTAGATTCGATACAAGGCGTGATCTTTGTTCCCTGCAACAACAACATAATATTAGGTTATATCAAGTTATAATGTAATATGAATGTGTTCCAGTCCCTACACATAAGGTATTCAACCATCTAGTCTCAATTTTAGCCAAAAGTTTCCTTGTTTTCAAGATTATTTTGACATAGAATTTACTGTATAAAAGTACAGACATAGACAATAAGATTACAAAATGTTACCTTTAATCAAATGATCATGTAGTCCATGTAGGCATGTGTGTACTTCTGATATGAAAGATCATTACGTAAGAATATAAGTCATACAGAATAAGCATGATAGTTCACATACAAGGTGAATTACTACTGCTGATTCACTAGAATGAAGCATGTTATCCATAATCTAGCGTTTGTCCCATAGATGAACCCTTAAGTCACTTAGCTTACAGTCATAAGTACTCACTGTTTCTAGGTATCAATCAAAGAATGCTTTATCTATGAAAAACTAAAGTACTTACACTTGCTCGTATTTTCTACAGTCATGACTATTAATACAACCAGCTTCAAGGTACGACTTTAACCTCTTGGTTTCATTGGCTTTAAGAATGTTCTCAATCAACTTGGATGTCTTCTTTATTGGAGGGCGTCGAAGAAACTATGAAAGATAAACAGTTTCATTCCATAGTTAGAGATGCTAGATTTGACCGAATACAATGACGAAATCAACAGCTTACAAATGACGGAATTGAATAAACTTGAACACCAAAAGAAGAGAAGTGGAACAAATTGTATTTCATATAATTCGCCCACTTAAGCCATAAGGTTATAGTTTATATTGACAAAGTATTTTTTATTTTTTTCAATATATAACTTTAATAATAATAATCAAATATTAATGTATGATGGGCCTTGAAGGACTAAACTTAGAGGCCCAATATGAATTTTAAAACCAAATTCCAGAATTAATAGATTTGGCCCATACTCATATATATTAAGTTAGTGACTTTCTTGTATTTTGATTTGTATGTCTTGCTAAGGAATTATCTTCCTCTAGTAAGGTGCCAACACTACTGAGAGAAAAATAAAGGAGTTTAATGTTGAGATTAAAAGCACAGAGTAAAAAAATACAAATTATCTTCCTCTAAGCTCCTTATGCAAAAGACATCTTTATAAATATTTTTGCATAAATTATGTTCTTTATTTATTTGACATTTTTTCCTTTTTCCTAATATGTTGTTGTTTAATATATTATTACAATCTTCAGGTTTTTCAATTAAATTATGGTTAACAAAAAGATTGAATCTTTTTTCAAGAAAAGGGTGTCAGAAAGCAATAATGATCAATCGATTCCTCAACCTTCTATTATTAATGGAGAAAAATCAAATATCATATCTTCCCAAGCTCCTCAACGAGATATCGGGTCTTCTCAATCCCAAGATCTTGAATGAGATATCGAGTCTTCTCAAGCTCCTGAACAAGATATCGGGTCTTCTCAAATTCCTGAATGTCATTGTAAGGTGCTAAGAGTCAAAACAAATGAGTTTGATGCTTCTTCTTTAGAGCGTGATCCGAGACTTTGAAAATATATTTGTGATTACCTTCCAAATCAACAAGATGAAGTCAGTCGAGCTTACATTAAGTTTGGGTCATATCAACCGATTCCTCCAAGTGAGGCTCTAAAATCTCTTCAGTATATTGACAAGAATGGACGTCGATTTCCCATCTTGGTACAAGTTATTCCCAGATTGGCTCGAGTTTTCACCAAGTAAGGATGTCACATATTGCCTTCCTTGTTTTCTCTTCAAGAAGTCATTTGAGCGTCATGGAAATACTTTTACAAGTCTAGGATTTCAGTCATGGAAGAAGTTTAATAAATGATCTAAATGTCCTTTTGTTACTTATGTGGGTAAGGATGCAAATTCTTTACATAAGAATGCAATGAAAAATTTATCTCGATCTTTAGAATTCCTTACAAAATATTGAGAGGATTATTGAGAAATAAAATTCTGAACAAGTTGCAAGAAATTAGCTATAGCTCAAGGTGTCAATAGATGCAGTCGAGTGGCTTGTATTTCAAGGTTGTGCCTTTAGGGGATGCGATGAAGCACAAGATTCAAGAAATTGAGGTAACTTTATTGAACTAATAAAACTTATGGCTTCTTAAAATAAAGATGTGGGGGAAATTTTCTTAGAAAATTCCCCTAAAAATGTTAGTTCGACTGTTCAAAAGGACATTCTTTCTATTTTGACTAGTAAAATCCAGGGATTTATTCAGAAAGAGATTGGAGATTCAAAGTTTTGCGTTATAGTAGATGAAGCTCGTGATGAGTCAATAAAAGAACAAATGGAAATTGTATTAAGGTTTGTTGATAAAGAAGGTTTTATACGTGAATGATTCTTTAATTTGGTTCATGTGAAAGACACCACATTGTTAGCTTTGGAGAAGACTGTTGGAAAATTTGCATTTTATGAGAAATTTGAGGCATATTCTCAATAGGTAAAGGTGGAGAGTTGAATAAAAAAAAACTACGGTTTCATATTCTACTCCATGAAACCTTTACAATGGTATATCATATGCTCAAAGTGGTTGAGTGATAAATGAGAAATTGATGCTCAAAGTAAGCTACGTGGAAATATTTGTTGAGGAAAAGTAAAGGCTTAGATCCCACATTGGTTAAATACCAAGTGTGAGATATGTATATATATGTGAACCCTCTTAAAGGATAATTGAATGACTAAGCTTGAAACCTTACCTCGCTTGCAGGAAGGGTTCAGGTCCAAACCTGACTGGGTTCAAGGGCACCCGCACGACGTGGGCTACGCGAAATGTTTGGGACCGGTCAGGCCCAACTGGGCCTACAAATATTTTAGCCCAACACGAAATTATTTTTTCCTCAGCAGACATAATCTGGTTATATAAGGACACTTATCTTATTTATTTGATTCCAATCAATTTGCTTTAATTTTTAACCAATTTGATTTATTGGCTCCTTAATGGCAGATTTTGTAGCAATTTTTCAAAATTCCAACATTCTCAATGCCTATAAAAGGCTATGTTTTTGAAGGTTTAACACACTTTAATTTTTTTTCTCACACAGAAATTCTATTGCTCTCAAAATTATTCTTTTTCCTCTCCGTACTTCTCAAACATTCTAGTGATAGAAAAATGTATTGTTTGTTTGTTGATTGCTACAGAGGTGCTGCTGCTTTGATCTTTGTGTTGTTGTATCCTAGAAGACATTCCACCAACGTTTCTCCAAGTATCGTAGAAGCGGCAAAATCTGTCTTAAGGAAACTGTGTTTTCACAGGCCTCAACATTTCGTAAAATCTCTATTCTTCCTTTTTTTATTTCAAATTTTGTTAAGGTTTTATTTGATTATTTGTATTTCGCAAATTAAATATAAATTGTTCTATTTATATTTCATTATATATATAAATATTTATTTATATTTATCAATTTTGATTCGCTAACGTGTTTTTATCTAACAAAGACAATTTGTGAAGTTCTTTTATGTCATTGCCTTAATGTGGATGATATTCATGGTCAAGGATATGATAGTGCAAGTAATATGAGCGGCAAATGGAACGGCTTGCAAGCCTTATTTGCTAAAAAGTTTCGATTTGCATATTATGTTCACTGTCTCACTCATCGTCTTCAATTAACTCTAGTAGGTGTATCCAAGGAGGTTATTCCTATTTGTCCATTTTTTTTCACACTTGGCTGGTATAATCAATTTGGTTGCTTCTTCAAGCAAGTGACATGTTCAATTAAGAGACATTAAGGCATCTAATATCGCTGAGTTGATTGACAATGGTGAGCTTGAAATTGGCAAAGGGAAAAATCAAGTCGATACTCTTCAATGTCCAAACGATACCCGATGGAGATCACATTTAGCTTCTCTCAAAAGCTTGATGAGGATGTTTGATTCCGTCTATGTTGTATTACAAGATATCATCAAGTTCGACAATCTTAATTAAAAGAGTAAAGCCAATGGAATATATGATGCAATGACATCTATTGAATTTATTTTCATCTTGCATTTTGTGATTGATATCCTTTGAACCACTAATGATCTTTGTTAAGCATTGCAGTATAAATCGTAAGATATACTAAATGCGATGCATCTGGTGTCATCAACTAAAACACTTCTCCAAAAATTTAAAGAACATGGGTGGGATCCTTTGTTTGAGAAAGTGAAGTTATTTTGTAAAGATCATGAGATAGAAATAGAAGTCCCCAATTTAAGTGCTTTGTACAAAGCTGATCAAGGTCAGTCTCGCATCCAGAGAGATAACCTCACAATTGGGCATCACTATCAGTTTGATATATTCATTGTTGGTATTGATTCATTGCTAACAGAAATGAATTCTCACTTTAATGATGATGTAATGGAGTTATTTGATCTTAGCTCCACTTTGGATCCACGCAATAATTACAAAGCTTTTCAGGTGGAAGATATTTGCAAGCTTATGAATGATTTTTATCTGGATGATCTTACGGAGCAAGAAAAGCTATACATGAAGATTCAATTGGAGCATTTTCAACTTGATGCTCATCAAAGCACAGAGTTGCAGAAAGCTTATACAGTTGTCGAGTTGTGTCAAGTTCTAGCTAAGACAAATAAATCATTTATCCTATTCTTGATAGAATTATTCGTCTTGTGCTAACTTTTCCCATGTCTACTGCAACAATCGAACAAGCATTTTCAACCATGAAAATTATGAAGGCATGGTTTTGCAACAAAATGGAGGATGATTTTAATTCAACTTACTTGGTGGCATATATCAAAAAAGAGATAGCTCGAGAATTTTTAACAGATTCTATCATTAATGAATTCGATCTTATGAAAAAGCGGAGGGTGTGATTTAAGATACTTAGTATTGAGAAGTAGGACTAAGGCCAAGGTTTTTTTTTAATTTAATTTTTGAAATTATAATGATATTTATTAAATTTTAGTATAGTAGTTATTCTTTTTTACATATTGGAATGATATATTTAATTTTATATAATGTGATGTTTTAAAAAATATTAAATTGATTTATTTAATAAAAAAACATTCGGAAAGAATTGATACTTTTTTATGTTAAAAAATCATTCGGATTTAAAAGTTTCTTCCCCTTAAAGTAAAATCCTGAATCAAACCCTGCATACATTTAACCATTTGTATATTTATTATTGGTGAAAAAGATGTTAATAAGATTGAGTTTACTATTACAACACTGTTCAGGAAGTGACCAACTCAACATCTAAATTATTAAAAAAAAAAAAGAACCTTAGGTAAATGATAATAAGCATTGTGGAGGTGGATAATAATTTTTGAATATCCTATTCCTATATCATCCAAAGTTTTGGTTTAGGGTGTTAGAAAAAAAAAAAGAAGAAGCATTTTTTCACCCCAAAAGTAATCTTGATTTTTGGGTTTCAAAGAGTATTTTCTTTACCCAAACTCAAAAATTAAGGTCAGGTATTTGTTTTACTTTTGAATTTTACATTTAAAGTATAGATTATTAAAATATTTTATTTATATTAATTATTTAAAATGTATTTAAAAAATTAAATTAATTTATATTTTATCTATCGTTATATTAATTTATTTAAATATTATTATAAATATAATTATATTAATTTATTTAAATATTATTTATTATTATAGTTACAATTTTAAAATATTTCATCTGTGATTAAATTTACAAATAATTTATTATTTATTAAGAAGTATTTAAAATATATTTTTTATGTATTATATTAAATTATTTAAATATTTTCTAATTTAATTTATTTTTTTAAGTTTTAACATTATGTTTAAGATAGACATTTTAACTTTCCACCACAATTGTAACACCATTTAAGAATCTCAAAATTTTTCTCTCTGAAAGCCAAGAGTGCTTTACCAAAAGAATCCTAGAGAAAACAGTAATTGCTGTAGCTTGGGATGGAGGAGAGCGATGGCGCCGACAGGGAGGAAAGCGATGATATCTCGTTACTGGAAGAGGAACTCATCCAATTATCAGTCAAGTGTTCGTTGGTGGTACCGGACGTGAAACCTACTCTGATCTGTACAATTTGGACAAAAAAGGCCTACAACCCAAAAAGTTTCAAAGCACAGATGAAAAGCATCTGGAAGATGAAGAGAAAATTTGAGATCCAACTGGTAGGAAAAAATCTCTTCCTAATTGTGTTTGATTTAGAAGAAGACTTTGAGACAATTATGGAGGGTCGACCATGGTTGTTTCGTAAACGCCTAGTTTTATTTGATCGGTTAACTAAACCGATTGAGAGGAATCAAATCCAGTTTAATTTTTCACTGTTCTGGATTAAGATTGGGGCATGTTTACCAGAATTCAATAAAAAAGATCGATTGCATGCCATTGGGGTTACTTTTGGAGGAGTAAATAGATCTGAAATTGTTGGTGATTCATGTCGATTGAGAATAAATCTAGATGTGCAGAAACCACTACATAGAGAAAAAAAAAGAATTAGAGATGATCCACCATATTATATGGCATTAAAAGCTGAAACAAACCTAATTGGAAAGAAAAGTATGAGATACAATGTTTTATCCAAAAAGAGGGTGTCCCAATGTTCTTACATAAGTGCCACAGAGGTGTTGTCCGGCAGTATTAAAAAACTTGTCGACGGGGGAATTATGAATCAAAGGCCTCAAAACAAAGTAGAACTGGTGGATTCAGAGGAGGTATTAAAGAAGAAGAAGGAATGATCTACCATGAAGGAAATTGGAGAGCTGAATGACGGTGCTAGCACGTTGGAAAAAGACTCAAATCCAGTCAAGAAATCAAGCTGGAAAAGAATTGTTCCAGGGGTTATGTCAAAATCAAAAAAAGGAGGAGTGCATCATGGGGAAGAGGAAATATACGGAATTTGATAATGGAAAAAGCAGTACATGAATTTCAAACAAAGATGGAGCAAAAAGCTTAAAACATGAAGAAGTAGAAGTACGAATAGAAGCTCCCTTAGATGAGATGATTGGAAATCTGGAACAAGACGATGTTCCCAAATTTTATGAATCGGCGGCTGCCAGAAGGCAAGCCGACTGGACACAATGAAAAACATATGTTGGGACGTTCGTGGATTAAGTTGTCAACGGGCTGTACGGAGGCTGTGACATTTATTAAAGTAGCATAATCCCCAAATGGTCTTCTTAATGGAGACAAAAAATGATAAGCAACGTATGGAGAAGATTCGAAGAAGCTGTGGTTTCATGAACGGGATCGACGTAGAAGTAGAGGGTTCTAGAGGTGGACTATGTTTAGCATGTAAATGAGATATTAGGGTTAAGCTGAGAAGTTTTTCAAAGAGTCACATTGATGCAATGATGAAAGAGGAAAATGTCAAAGAGGATTGGAGATTTACAGGGTTTTATTGCTCTCCTTATTTGAACAATAAGAATATTTCGTGGAATTTATTAAGAAAATTGGGTGAAGAACAAAACCATCCTTGGCTTGCATGTGGGGATTTTAATGAAATCATGTATTCTTTTGAAAAAAGCGGAGGTATACCAAGAGAACAAAGAAGAATGGAGGGTTTTCGTGCAGCTTTGGAGGATTGTCAATTAGTGGACATTGGATATTCAGGGGTTTGGTTCACATGGGAAATGAGAAATTTGATGGAAACAAACATCAAAGAAAGACTTGACAGGGGAGTAGTGAATGAAAAATGGATGAATCTTTTTCCATCGGGCAATATTCAACATTTATCTCACTCAATGTCGGATCATTGCCCTCTCCTTCTTAATATAAATTCTGGTAACATTTATACAGGGAGTCCAAAATTTAAATTTGAGGCGTGGTGGACCATGAAGGAGTCTATTGAACAAGAAATCAAGGTATCATGGGAATCGTCAACAGGTAAGTTAAGAGAGAAACTTGAAGGGTTGTAATTCAGTCTGAGAAGATGGGCAAGCACAATTAAAGAAGGCAGTGAGGGATTAAAGAGGAAGCTAACAAAGGAACTTGAATTTTTGTTGGATAAAGAGAGGGATGATGAAACGATGGCAAAGATTATTGATACTAAAATTCATCTTAATATAGAGATTGATAAAGATGAAATGTATTGGGAACAAAGGGTAAGAGCAAATTGGCTGAAGTTAAGGGACAAAAATTCAGCCTTTTTTCACAAATTTGCCTCAGCTCGTAAATGGATAAACACAGTATCAAGGCTGGAGCTGGATGAAGGAAGGGAAACTACTGATAAATTAGAGATTAGTGAGGCTGTTACTTTATATTTTCAAAAGCTGTTCACGTCAAATAGAGTTAGGGATCCATCTCATCTTCTAATGGGCATTAAAAATAATATTTTTGCTGATTTAAATACAGCATTGTTATCTCCTAATATGGTAGAAAAAATACAGTCAGCTTTGAAAGGAATGGGGCTCGCCAAAGCACCAGGTCACGATGGTTTTACAGCAATATTTTTTCAGAGGTACTGGCACATAATAGGTAAAGATGTTGAAACTTTTTGCTTGGGAATTCTGAATTATGACAAAGATTTTAACTCATTCAATCAGATAGATATTGTGGTTATTCCAAAAACCCCAAATCTCACAAAACTAGTTAATTATAGACCCATTAGTTTATGTACGGTTATCTACAAAATTGTGGCAAAAACAATAGTAAATCGCATACAAGAAGTCATTGGGAGATGTATTGATAAGGCACAAAGCCCTTTCGTCCCCGGAAGACTAATTTCTGATAATGTTCTTCTAGCCTATGAAATCTTACACACTTTTCGTCAAAAACGTATAGGAAAAAAAATATATATATATGGCAGTAAAGATAGACATTAGCAAAGTTTACGATAAAGTTGAATGGGGTTTTCTAAAGGAGGTAATGCTACAGATGGGTTTTGCAAGCGAATGGGTGGCACTAATTATGAAATGTATTACCACAGCTTCCTATGCAGTAAACATTAACAGAAGAAGGGGAAGAATTTTTCAACCAACTAGAGGACTTCGACAAGGTGACCCTCTCAGCCCATTTTTTTTTTCTTATATGTAGTGAGTGACTTTCATCATTGATGAGATTGGCAATGGAAGAAGGTTTGTTAAAAGGCACTAAAGCTAGCAAAAGAGTTCCAGAGATTTCTCATCTACTATTTGCAAACGATTATATTTTGTTTGGTGAAGCAACAAATCGGGGAGCAATGATATTGAAAGAAATACTGAAGGAATATGAAAGATGTTCAGGCCAATGTGTTAATTTTGATAAATCAATGATTTTCTATAGCTCGAATTCAACAGAAGACATAAAAGAAGAAATCTCAACGTTGTTAGGCGTAAGAAGTTCAACAAATTTGGAAAGGTACTTGGGGCTTCCTAATATAGTCAGCAGAAGGAAAAAGAAGTCTTCAAAATCTAAAAGAAAGGATCTCTTTGCAAATTAAAGGATGGAATAATAGATTACGATCACAATGGGGAAATGAGGTCTTTATCAAATCAGTGCTCCAGGCAATACCTACCTATGCCATGTCTTGCTTTCTTCTACCAAATTCATTATGTGGGGAGATTGAAAACATTTTTGCTAAATTCTGGTGGCAGAAAGGTTTGGGGAAAAAAGAAATTCACTAGTGTCAATGGAAACATATGTGTTGTCCTAAAGAAGAAGGTGGTATGGGCTTTAGGAGTATGTCACAATTTAATATCGCACTTTTAACAAAACAAGGTTAGAAGATTATAAATAACTCAAAGTCTTTAGTACCTCAAGTTTTTAAAGCGAAATATTTCCCGAATGATGACTTCTTACACTCACGTTTGGGAAACAAAAGTTCGTATATATGGAGGAGTATATGGGTGACTAAAGGTATTTTGGCATAAGGTCTTTGCTGGAAGGTGGGTACGGGTTCGAACATTTCAGTTATTAACGACGCATGGATTCCAAATGAAAGTAATTTTAGATTATTGTCAGTTGGTTTTATTACGCAAGATTTTAAAGTTGCCGAGTTGATCAATAATGATGAACGTAAATGGAAAAGAGAGCTAATTGTTAATACCTTTTCGGAAGAAGAAGCTGAAAGAATCCTCCGCATCCCTCTGGTGAGAGAACCTCACGACGATTTCATTGTGTGAAGCGGTGAGCCTTCGGGAGAGTTTCCGATTTGTAGTGCCTACAAACTATTTCAAATTTCCGATCCTAGAGCTTATGATTTACAAACCATCTATAGGGATTTTTATTAAAAAATTATGGCTTCTAGATCTACCTATAAAAATAAAGATTACAATCTGGAAGATCTCATGGAATTATATGCCTACACGGGTCAACATGCAGCACAGGATGATAGCGAACAGTACAATATGTCCCCAATACGGTGCAGGAGCAGAGATGATGGATCATCTCTTCCGTGAATGCCCTATTTTAGTATCAGTTGGGAGAGCATTAGCAATCCCAAATTTTATACAGGAAACTAATTTAGAGTTCTTACAGTGGATCACCTGGGTCTTCGCTCAATATTCTCCCTATCAATGTAAGCTATTTAGCTGCGCGTTATGGGCCATCTAGGGAGATCGTAATTCTTTTATACATGACAAGGTGAATAGAATTGGTAAGGAGATTACAGTTTTTGCTCAAAGTTATATTAAAGAACTTGATGGTGTTGAAATAAGAATTCCAAAAAATTTAAAATATGTAAGTAAATGGAAGTACCTAACGACCCAGTCAGTGAAAATTAACTTCGATGGAGCATTTGATGCAAGACATTTCCAATCGGCTTCGGGGATCGTAGCTAGAAACAGTGAAGGGTCTGTTCTTCTATCTTGCTCGGAACTTCACCAAGGAGTTTCCTCCACCTTCGCTGCAGAAGCGCTCGCTTGCTGCAAAGCAACCCAAATTGGAATCGACATGAAATGGTCGGAAATGATTATTGAAGGCGATTCATTATCAATAAAAAAATGTAAGGCAAGAAGGCACAATAAATCACAAGTAGGGGTATATATTCATGATATCCAACAGTTAGTATCTAGATCTAGGAACTTTAGATTCGAACATACCCCAAAATCAGCAAATGGCTTAGTGCATATACTAGCAACAGAAACGATGAAGAAGAATGAGGAGATATACTTGGTTGAAAGAATCCTTCGATATGCTGAACAACATAAGGTAACAGATAGTGAAAGAGAACCAAATTGAAGACGAGAGAAGATGGAAAGAAAGAGGGGAAAGTTTTTCAAAATGGACAGATCAATAGTTTCGGTGATAAAAACTCCCCTTAGAAAATGAAATCACCTTAAAGAGAGAAATGACATAATGACAGAATGACAGGCGTCAGGATTTTCTGATTAGGAAAATCTACAGTAGTAATTATGATAGTCTAGAATTTTCTTTTATTAGTCTTAGATGTTTTTTCTGATACGGGCCTCTTTATGTAACACCCCAAACCCGGCCTAGATACTATGGCCGAATCTGGCGATGTCACATTGAAGTGTGTTCGTAAAGTGTGATACCGGTAAAAAACCCATTTTCTATTTAACCTCTTTGTGTTATTTTACAATGATTCCAAGACGTGTTATTCATTTTCAAAACGTGAGTCATTATTAAAAATTATTCACTTTTAAAATGTTATTAATTTTCAAAACGCCATTTATTGCTGAAGCGTTTGAAATAGATTGCGTATTCGTGGTATTTTTGCTAAAACATTTGTCTTTTTGAAAACTCGCGTCTTATACTACTACTAGCAGTTATAAATCAAAACGACCAGAATCCCAAATTAAGTAAAAGAAAACCAAAGAGGCCATTATTATAGTAAATACCCCAAAAATTAAATCAAAATCATAAAATACTAAAACAGACTAGATAGGTCGTGTGGCCACCGCTGAGTCCTCCGTTGCACCGATCCGTCTATGTCTGGGGGTTACCTGTACAGTTAAAACAGAAGGGTGAGTTTGCGAAAACTCAGTGTGTAATCCCATATAAGCAAATAGACAGAAAACAAACACAGTCTGGCCTAAGCCTTTTTCAGTATCAGTGTCAATATCAGTTTGGGCTTTAGCCCATCTCAGTGCAGAACAGTCAGGTGTTTGGGCCTTGGCCCATTACAATATCAATGATTAGTGCAGTAACAGATTTAAACAGTACACAAGTCCTACCCATCCAGCCTCTACGCTCCCTCTCCGTCCAACCCTACATTCCATGTGGGGATATAATCAACCCACCAATCCCTACACTCCAGAGAGTATCGAATGCGGCACTATACAGTAATACGCAGCTGGGCTGCCAGTAATTTAGGCTCGAAGCCTTTCAGTACACTTCCTCCGATCAATGTAAAATTCATCCCCATACAATGCATCATGCCATCATGTCATGTCATACCATGGTATCATACATGTATTCAGTACAATTTAAATAGCATGCTAAAATACAGTCATACATGTACCTATACATATCTATATCACACAAGGGCATAACAGTCATTCAGTCAATTAGGGGTCTAAGTAAGCTTATTGACCCAATCAGTAGGTCCACAGTCGACTCGGGTGACCCGTGCGACCTTAGCAGTCAAACAATAAAAATGGGCCTACGAGCCCATGTGGGCCCACACGCCCTTGTGGCCTACACAGCCCATAATGGCCTTGGTCGTGTAAAATGCATGGCCTGGTCCAATAATTTCTATACGCACATGTTGTTTGCTCGTGTAGGGCCCACAAGGCCCAGTTCGACCCGACCCATGAAATCACACATGGCCAGCCTCGTCGATCACACACTCATGTTTAGTCACACGGCCTACCACATAGGTAGCAGCGAGCCCATGTGGCGTCGACGATTCACACTTTTCGGCTTTTTACCAATTTTTGATTGTAGAACAGTGTTTACACACCTGATTATGAAAGATGCTCACACAATCCTCGAGCACTCTGAAACCTATGTTCAACTATGATAACACAATTAATCGCACTTCAAACAAATTTAAAACGATTCCTATTCCAACACTTATGCACTTGATCGATAACCACTTACCTTGTTTGAACCGCCTAAGCCCTACTCACTTAAACCGTTGGAAAAGAATGATCACAAGCTCCTCAATTAGTTCCTGCAATTCCAGTCGAAACCCCTGTTAACAAAATATTTACAAGAACAGTCTAAGCCAGAACAAGTACCACTTACCGAAAGTGCAAACCCGTAGAATAGAAATGGAACACTAATTCGGCAAAGAGCAGGATAGACCAAAAATGAAAGGTAAGGAGAACACCTAAAGTTTCGGCAACTACAAGAGAGAATTGGAGAGAAAGATAACAACAATGGGGAATTTCGGCTAAAACAAAAAAGAAAAGAAAAGGATGGAGAGGGAACAAATCTGCAGGTAGAGGGGAAAGCACTTAAAATTTGGTAGCAACACAAGGAGATAGAAGTCAAAGGAAAAATGAAAAGGGGTGGGGGAAAGAGGGATAGAATTCAGCTATTGAGGCAAAAAAGAAAAAAAAGAAAAAGAAAGATGGTAGAGGAGGGAGTAACGTCAGAAAAGAAAGAGGGAGAGGGATTGTCGAACTTGCAAATACAGTTTGAATGTGCTCAAATTCCTCACTCCTTAATTTCCTCACCAAAATCCCTTAATCTTTTCCCCAAAACCGTCCACCCCTCCCTCAACCACCTAATTCAAATTCCACTCAAACTCTTTAGTGTTTCGATCACACCATAACACTCCCACGGCACCAGCAGTAAAAATAAATTCTATGATTGCGTCAGTACTCGAACTCCAAACCTTCTGTTTACCTGCACTCCACTTAACCACCAGACTAGCAGGCCTATTCTACTATATTTTTATCAACATTTATTTATAAGCCTACTGACTAGAGATAGGGGTTTATTCATTTAAAAGCAAAAATTGCCCAAGCTAAGGCTTAAACTCGGGACCTCTCACACTTCCCAGAACACTTAACCACTCCAGTAGACAGATATTTGTGTAACAACAACATACGAAAATAATTATAAAGAATTTTGGGGCGTTACACTTTAAATGTTTGGGCCTAATTCATGTTTATGTTTTATGCTTTCGAACTGGATGTCTTATTCCTATTAATAAATCCCAATCTGATAATTATTTTCAAAAAAAAAAACTTTCTGCCACAATTTTTGATAGCAATACAACTTAAATTAATAAATCACACTTTTTCACAACACTTTCAATAACACTTTTTTCAAACCAAGTTTTTCAAAAACACATCTCAACCACAACGGCAATATCAAACTAGCCCTTAGTAGAAAAATTATGTAAAAATGATGATTCAAAGAAATCATCGATCGAGCCCTGGACAATTTTACATGGTTACAATTAGGTCAAATTCTGCTATTAAACTCTATACTTACAATTAGGTCAAATTCTGCTATTAAACTCTATACTTTGTATAAGTTGTAGATTTAACACCTATACTTTAATTTAGTCCTTTTCAATCTGTGTACTTTTAGAATTTGAAATTTTTATCTCTAACTAAATGGTAACCATTAAATTCACTAACTTAAGTTCTGTTAGTTTTAAAAAATTAATACGCCAAACATATCATTTCATGTGTAATGTATGTATGCTTGTTATTTTTATATATTACTTACAAAAAATCAGTTAATAGATTTAATGATTTTTTATTACATTAAGAGTGAAATTTCAAAATTTAAAAAATATAGCAACTAAGAATGATTCAGTTGGAGAACATAGACTAAATCTATAACTTTACGCATAATATATGACTAATAACATAATTAACCAAACATATTTAACTACTACTCTTTAGTGAAGACTAAAATTTCAAAATTCAAAAAGTCAATGAACTGAAATTGATCAAATAAAATTACAGATACTAAACTTACAACTTAAGTTGTAGTAGGAGAATTGGAGCTTCCAGTAATCATCCACAGTAAACACAGTGATGCATGAATCATTTTTAATTTGGCCATCAACTGTCACTGCTTGACATCTGATAATTAGAGGGTTCATTGATTTGAGTTTTAATCTTGTTTTGTCAACTTTTATAATAACAATTATGAAGTAAAAAATCTGTTAAATGCTGACATACGGTTTCTCTTAAATATTGACATCCAGATCCTTTTAAAGATACTTGTTCTTTTTTTTTTTTAAAAATTATATTCTGATTCAATTTCATATAAATATAAATTTTTTAATTTTAATTTTTATGTTTCTATTAATATAGAAAAATAGGTACTAAGTATATTTTCATATTTTATTTTTAAAAATACATTTTTTAAATATAAAAATTAAAATGAAAATGAAAAGTATTCTGCCTAAATCCCTAGTTTGAGGATAACAGAAAAATGGCATACAATTAAGAAGACAGAAATGATTGGGCAGGGGTCCAGTTCCAATCCTCTGTATTTTTTTTCCATTAAAATTCTCTGATTATGTTTCGTGTTATTTTTTTATTTAAAATATTGATAAATTTTTTTTATAAACTTAAAATAAGTTTATATTATTTTTATATTTGTACTGTTTTTATATTATATAATTTTTTTATAATGTATATGAATATTATCCAAAGGGCACCACCAATCATAAAAATTAGTTAGCAAACCCGTTCCGAGCTACGGAATTTGTACCTATTAATTAATTTTAAGGTATTTACAAGAGCAAAATTAGTAAATAATCTTTCATAATTGGTAAGTTCATTAAAAGAATAAATGTTGGTCATGAATTTTAAAGTAAAAATTAAACATTTAACTACTATTATTATCTCACTTACAAATGTAGTATGTAGATGGATTAATTCATAATATAATGTTAAAAGCATTTTCTCCATTTTTAATTTATTAAAAGTAAGTATGAAAGGCTGACTTTGCCAACTATATCTTATTCTTTTGCTTTGGTACTAACCTTGTAATCTATGCTGATGAGCCCCTTGACCGGATACGTATTAAATGTCAAGACCAAAGGTGATGGACCAAATCTTTAAAGTGAAAATGAGATGAATGTCTTGTATGGAGCAAATATGATCCTTGATGTTATCATTTCTATAATATTTCTTTGAATGTAATGATGCAGATGTGAAGTAAGAAAATGTTAATGAACATGCTCCTAACTCACAAATTAAACTTTCATTCTGTATGCTTCGTTACCCTGTCCATATTTTCCATTGAACAAAATCCCCTCCATACTCTCAAATGCTGCAACCTGATTTTAAATTTTATGCATTTTTTTAACATCTTTCTATAATTTTCAAATAGTAAAGTGATAATTTAGTTATGATACAAAGGTAAAGAAAAAAAATGTATTAAATCAATTATTTTTAAATAGTACAAATACCAAAGTCATAATTCTTTACCTTTCCATAAACTTTCATCCTTTCTTTGTTTTATAATTGGCTTAACCACTAAATACGCCTCTGAATATTTTTCTTAAAAAATATAGATAAATCAAGTTGTTCATGAAAAATGCATTATTCATACCTTCAAAATATTTTAATTAAACCCTTTGATTAATGATTTCTTTTATAATTGTTATTGTTTAAACGTGACTGTTAATAGCTGCTGAGTCAATCATTTTAATGTTAACATACCATCACATCAATATAAATTTTTTAAAAAATTCATAAAATTATAAAAAAGAAAAAAAGAAAAAAAAACCAAAATTCCAAACAAATAAATTTTTTTTGAAAATTTTATGATTCTTTTAGATTTTTTTCAGATTTTTAATGATTTTTTAAAATTCTCTAATATTTTCTAAAAATTTTAAGTATTTTTTAACTTTTTTATTAACACATGGCATCGTGTCATTGGTTGGCTTAGCAAATTTGTTAATGAAAATTTAGATTTTGGTAACAACGATTATGAAATGAAAGTATTGGAGCTCAACTGATAAAAACAATACTGCATAGAGACCAAACTAATAAAAAAATAATACAAATATCAAAGTGATAATTTAGTTAACATGTCACTATCACAATAGTATAAAATTTTAAAAATAAAAATAAAAGTTGAAGTTGAAGTTGAAGTTCAAAATGAATTTAGACAAATGAATATTCAAACTCATCTAAATTTGGATATCTATCTATTTAGTATTTTTCTACAAGTAGTTTTTTTAAAATATATAATTATTTTAAAAAATAAAACCTTATCAAAAAACGATGTTATATCCTTCCACCACTTGGACACTTGTTAGCAAGACAAAAGGTATTAACCTTCCATTTGACACTCCACCTAAGACAATATCCTAGTTGAGCACCCATTCCGACCAGATGAGTGGCACCCTTCCATTATCAAGGTCATCCATTAGATAAACACTCCTGACAAGCCTTCTTGCTCCTCAAAATGAGATGAACACCTGTTTTTAAGTGTGAACACATGCTCAATACAATAAAGGACTCATTTGGGCATAATAACCTCATATTGACTGAATGCATAATAGAATTGGTCTCACGATGCACGTCCTTCACACTTTGCATGATGGTAACTTTTCTTATAACAACATGTCACGTCACACTAGCTAGTGGATAATAGGACTTCTCTTATAAATACCCTCTCAACGATGGATAAGGGATCAACTTTTTCAACCTTAGAGTTACTCTAAGCAAACTTGTGCTCTCTCTTTCTATATCTCTCAGTCAACTTGTCCTCTTGCTCCTTTCCAACTCCAAACTTGTGTTGTCTCTTTCTATATCTCTCGATCAACTTGTTCTCTTGCTCCTTTCCGCCTTTCCACCTTTTCAGGTGAATCGCCCTCCACAGAACTATTACCAATGACAGAGCCACTAGGTGGCCGCCTTAAAATGGTAGATTTTCAATTTAAGCCCTTTATAATTTATAAAATTTTAAATTAATAATGGTAAAATTGCACTTTGGCCCCCAAAATAATAAAAAATTTAAAAATTATAAAGATATAGACTATTAAAATGATAAAATTGCATTTTACTATCGTAAAAATATACAATTTAATTTCGGCCCCCCAGAAAAAATTTTCTGGCTCCACCACTGACTACCACTTACTCCTCCCTACCTCCTATTTACTCTCCTCCCTTATTGTACTTTGTATTAACAAACGATAAATTATGGTTCTTATCATCTCACAGGTAACAAGCTAATAAAATCTAAAATATCGAATATGATATTCAAACCCACAATCACATAATTAAGAATTTTATACTGTATCATCTATACTAAACAAATTTATTATGTACAAACATCTTTTTCTTACAATTTTACATTCTGCATCAAAATTAACAACTGATTGAAAAAATATCTGTAAAAGTATGTATATCAAACATCAATGTCACAATTAAAAGATTAAATTGAAAAACCAACAAAAATAACTTAAAAACTTATTTTCTTAAAAGAAATAATGAGATAGCAAGAAAAGCAAAAAACCACCGTTTTCTATTTTTATAATATTTTTAACTTCTAAATTTCAAAAAAAAAACTACATAAAAATAAATTTGGATATTTATTTATGTAGATTTAAATTCTTGAATTTTTAATAATTTTTGAAATTTTGTTATTGTGGTAGTGTGATCGCTAATCAAAACGGCTGATTCAATGATGGATTGATTACGTGAATACAGTCATAATTAAGGACAGAAATCATTGCTTGAAAGTATTAATTGAGAATATAAAAATTTACTTGCTTCATTTTTGAAAAGAAATGAGGAGATTTTTTAGGGTTATGACTACCCACTCTTATAATAAGCCAAACCAACGCCATCTAACTTATCCCAACCTCCAAATTCAACTTTGGTAGGCACCTCATTGGGACAACCACCCAATATTAATTGCTCTGCAGACTTTGGTGTATTCATAACCCTGAATAAAATTTATTGATAATTGAAATTTCAAAAAATTATTAATCAATTTTTGACTGAAACTAAATTTGTTATCGACTAATTAACTAAATTAAATAGATTCGATCGATTAATTTAATTTTAACCGAATTATGATAACCACTACTTACAATCCGAATGCACCTCAATCATCATCGTCCAAGCTGCTCCCAGCAACTTTGACAGCTAAGCTACATAAATGCTACTTGGCTTCTCTTCAAATGACCCAACAACACCAACTCCACATATCATTAGCAACAATGGCATTGCAGATAGAGATATTGGGACAGGAGTTCGCCAGCTGGAGAAGAGTCAATTGCCAATTAGTGTCAGTATTACAAGCTAGTCCATTATTGGCTAGAAAATGAGCAGCATCATAATTAGATTGTCGTTTAACATGGTGAAAGAAGCATCGGCCAAATCCTTTTGAGAGATAACCTGCAATGACTACTCTTCAATTCATTCCAAATTAAACCAGAGAAGATAGTCAAATAAGAATACCTGGGAACAGGTTCACCAAACTTGGATTCTACATCGGATCCTATTTTGCAACTTGACTCTATTTGACAAGATCCTGTACAACTTTGATGAAATTGTTGATATATCCTTCTTCATACTTTCCATAGATCCATTGTTGAAAAAATGGTGGGTTTTGGTTTCCATTTCTGAGTTACAGATAGAAGACAAAGAATAAAAAGAAAGTGTTGAAATAATTACAAAGATGTCTCTAAGCTTTAGTTAAAAGTTTAAAAAACAATTTCATGTCATCATTTAAAGGCTAATATGACATATCAACAATCTATTAAGTAGATTAGTAAAATTTTTAATAACAGTGATTAATTCAAACAATTATCTTAATTAGATTAATTAAATTGACAAAAAAAAATGTAGAATAACTTTTGATGTAATTTACCTTAGATTTTATTGAATTGAGTATAATTAAAGCATAATAACAAACATATTTTTTAAAATAAGAATTAAAAAAATTGTGTAAATAATTAACCTTTATGACTTCCAAAATAAATTGTAAAATAATTTTAAACATAATATAAAAAATAAAAGATAATTACATTTTATCAGTTAAATACATTTAATAAATTTGATGTTACAATATAAGAAAACATTTCATATATTACCATGTATAATTATTTATAATATTTAAAAATAATTTAATGATTTAAAATCCATTAATTTAATAATCCAAAATCACCATAATAGTATTGAACAAACTAACCTGCATTAATTATCACATAAACATATCTTTTTATAAAGCTATAATTTTGCTATAATATCTCTCTATATAATAATATCTTTATAGATTTAAAAAAAAAATATTTATATAATGTTGCTATATAGAATAATATATTTAGTATAAAATTAATTAAGGAAATAAAAAATTTTGGAATTTGAATTTAATTTAATTTTATTAACATAAAATCTTAAATGAAAATTACATATTTGCAAATAAAAAACTGTCACTAGGTTGTAGATGCACAGCATATTTATAGATAAACTATCACTTTTCCTTCGTACATATCGTCCCACTCCATGCAATGTAATATGTTATGCTTTGTAATAGAACAATTCAACACTAGCAGTAGACATGTTTAACATGTACTCAGTAAGGCGGTAATAATATTACCACTAACAGTTTATCAAAACCACTTTGGTAGAAGACATGTAATATTCACATATCATGCGAGGTAACAATACCACTTTAGGCATTAAATCATAAATTCTAGAAATATCATAATATTAGTGTAACGACTTGAAAATCACGGGTGTCGAAAAATGCATTCCCGGTACTCCGTTCCTGTAAACCGGGCTCGTAAATATTTATAATAAATATTTACGAAGATAGTTGTGTAGTTAATTAGGTTTTGATTAAGTGAATTTGCATGAATTAAAAGTAATTAGGTATAGGGACTAGATTGTATATAAGGTGAAAGTTGAATTATAGATTAAAGAATAATTAAAGGGACTAAAGAAAAATTATACCATTGTTTAGTGTGACGGCATTAGTAAATTATTTATAAATTATATGTAAATTTATTTTATATATTATATTAATTAAAGTTAAAATCTTAATTATTAAATATATTATATTATTATAATAAACTAAAGTATAATAAAAGTAAGTATATATATATATATATATATATATATATATAAGAAATAAAGAAAGAGAACTTATGAACCAAGAAGAAAGGAGAAAGACGCACCGCCTATGGATTTCTAGGGTTCAAAGTTCAATTGGTTAGTTAATTTAGTCCATTTTTTTATAATTTTTAATATTTTTGAATCCCGACATCTAGGGTTACCCGACCCATGTTGAAATTTTAGTATTGATTGAGTTTTTAAATGTTGTTAATGTTGAACAATTTTTAATATTAGGGATTAAATTGATAGATTTTTAAATTAGAAATGAAAAAAGATTAAATTGTAGAAAAAATTGTAAATTTTGAGTAATAGGGACTAAATTGTGAAAAATTTGAAATTTAGGGATTTAAGAGAAAATAGGGAGTTAAATTTAGTTTAAAGTGAAATTTTTGTAAAAATATAGAATTAAATGTGAAGAATAAAAAATTAGTCTCGGTTTAGGGACTAAACTGAAATTTAGGCAAATATTGAAAAAAAATTGAAATATTCAATATGAAATTGAATTGTGTTATATTAATGAATTTTAATTGTTTTAATTCCGTAGCTAACATCGTACCGGAATCCTCGACTAAAAAGGGGAAGGATAAATTTGACGTCGAATAGCTCGGAGTTCCTAGTTTGTATTTCTATAATCCAAATTTAGTTGTTAATTGTTATAATTCGATTTAATGCCTATAGTAAGTGTTGAGGTGAGTAATCGACATTTGATAATTGATTGAAATGGATTGAATTGGTAGATACATGTTGAATGTATTGATTATTGAATTGAAATGAATATATGTGATTATGTGAAAAATTAGTATTGGATATTGGTTATATTTGAAATGTGAAATTAGACCCTATTAAATGTATCAGGCTGAGTCGGGTATAAATGACATGCCATAAGATAGGAAGAGTTGAGGGATTTCTTCGACCTCGAGTCGATAAGGCACTAGGTGCCAATCTACTTCGGTTTAACCAATGAGACACTGGGTGTCAATTTATATAGTGCTGGGCGCAGTTATTAATTCAGATTTATCCGATGAGGCACTGGGTGCCAAACTGGTGTGTTGGTTGGATTCGTGTATCCGTCCGAGTCGTGTTAATAGGGGTAATTAAATAAACGGTACTATGATGGATATTGGATGATATTGTATGTGAATTGAAAATGGGATAGTGATTTGAAATATGAAAATGAGATATATGAGTTATATACTCATGAATTAGATATGGAATGGATAATGTTATTGTTTAAATGATATGTGGATCAAATTGTGAAAAACTATTATATAGCAAGTGATGAGAATTGAGTATGATATGAAATGATATATTCATGAATTGAGTATTGAATGGCTAATGCCATTGTACCAATAAATGTGGTTTGATAAGTGAATAACTATTTATATAGTAATTGTGCTTATTATATTATCTTGCCTTTAAATATTCAGATTATAGAAATACCACTGAGTTTTACTCAGCGTACAGTTTTGTTTTTCCGTGCGGAAGTTAGATAATTCACTTTTTGATCGCCGATTCAGCATCCAACAACGATCTCGAACTCCAATGTGGTGATGTTTATCTTTTGTACTAGCATGTACCTAAGATGTCTAAATAATAGTTATTTTGTGGATTGATTGTAAATGAGGTTATAAGTTTAATATTGGTTTGGTATATATATATATATATATATATATATAAACATGTGTTTGTTTTTTAAGCCAAATTATGGCATGGTAAATTGAACTAAATCTAGATATGTGCATGTGAATTTAAGTTATTGTTTAAGTGTTTATGAATGACGGGTGATTGAAGGGGGAATGACGGGTTTTGGGTCTTGAGTTGGTTTCCGAGACTGAAGAGAATGTCAGATTAATTAGGGATCATCTTAAGGTGGCTTCTGATAAACAAAAGTCTTACGCGGATATGAAAAGGATGGATATCGAGTACTCTGTGGGTGACTTCATTTTCTTTAAGATGTCTCCGTGGAAGAAAATTATGAGGTTTGGACATAATGGCAAGTTGAACCATAGGTTTATTGAGCCGTATCATATTCTGAAGTATGTGGGACCGGTCGCTTATCAGTTAGAGCTACCTCTAGAGTTAGACCATATCCATAATGTATTTCATGTCTCTATGTTGGGGCGGTATCAGTTTGACCCATCTCACGTTGTTTCTATTGAGGAGATCGAGGTTAGGCCAGATTTAACATTTGAGGAGGAGTCTGTTCAGATTTTAGATCGAGAGGTAAAGACAATGAGGAGGAATTTATTTTATTAGTTAAGGTTCTGTGGCAGAATCATGGCACTGAGGAAGCTACATGGGAACCTGAGGATTCGATGCGTCAGCAGTATCCTCATCTGTTCAGATCAAGTAAATTTCGAGGTCGAAATTTCTTTTAGGGGGTAGAGTTGTAATGCCTTGATTTATTTAATTTTGTTTCTGTGAATCTTGACATAAATATGTATGTGCTTTAGTGGCTAAGTGATCTAATTATGTGTATGAGGTCTTGGGTTCAAGTCCCATTTATGGAAAATGTTACTTTTCATCCTAACATTTTCCTTGGCGGTTTGGCTTATATTTTATTTCTAGTCAAACTATATTAGAATGAGCTTGCTGGTTCAAGTGGTAAGGTGTTAGCTTACCCTAAGGTCTCGTGTTCAAATCTTTATGTAAGTAGGGATGATAAGTTTTGCTTCGGTTGTCTGATAGAGGTTCGGTAAAGTTGAAATGCTGAAGTAATTTGATGTGGATAGAGATGTCGGATTTGGTGGGATTATGTTGGTTAGTGGGTTAGTGGGGAGTTGAGTTGTTAGTTATCTTAATTTTTATTTTTATTTATTTTACTTTAATTCAATTTCCCAAATTTCCCCATCTAACGTTTCTTTTTTTCTCTCTTTTCTGTCATTGTCAAATCTTTGTTTTTCTCTTCTTCTACTTCTTCTTTTCTGATTCTGTCACAAACCTTTTGCTCAAATCGTTGTGCTTCAATTTTCGGTGTTCACATTCGGTTTGGTAAGTGGTGTATAGCTTATTGCTTCTTATTTTAACTTTCGATTTCTGTATGTCATTTGTGGGATTTTATCTTTCGAAACGGCATAATGGTGTGTATAGTCAGAGACTTGATTTTCTATGAACGTGTTGCATAGGTAAAGACGGTGAACCTGTGGTTTTCGCTCCAACAGCTTAAACCGTGATAGTAGTTACTTTCGTCGACAGTAAGTTTATGTGCGCTATCCAGATTTATGTTGTCGAGTTATTAATTAGTTACTAAATCGGTGTTTGGGATACTGTTTCTAGGTTTTAAAGGTCTCGGGATTGCTTTTGCATAAAAAACGAACTAGGTGTGTAATGAAAACACTAGAAAACGAGGTTCGAAAAAAGTTGAAAAAATGCCTGTCGACGCCACACGGGCGTGTGCCCGGCCGTGTGATGGGCGAGTGTGTGGCTGTGTGGGTCACCCGAGCTATGCCGATTTGGGCGTGTGGGCCCACACGGGCATGCCACACAGACCTGTGGGCTATGGGTCAGGCCATGTGAGCCACTCGGGTAAGGCCAATTTAGGCATGTCGGCCCAAAATTTAGAAATTTTCCCTAGGGTCGCACGTGTCGTTCCGATCGACTGTGAACATATCGTAGGGTCGGTAAGGGCAAAACAAACCATGATGCCCGAGATCTGCTATTCCGATAGATTAATTTGAGTTTAGGAAAAATCAATATGTACGTATGATATGTAACACTCCCTACCCGTATTCGTTGTCGGAATAGGGTACGGGGCATTACCGGAGTTTACGAATTAATTTTTTTTTAAAATTTACTCAATATAGACCCTTTACAGATATCTAGCCTTCCATACAAATTTTAAACCGAGACCAATCCACATCAACCAATCCAATTCAACATATTTTCAAAATAGATTTATGCATGTTTATAAGATAACCTCATCACATACGAAAACCAAGATTTGTTAGCCATACCAATGGCTGACCTTACATTCATTTCATATTAACATTTACTTTATTAGCTTATACATGTCATTGATTTCCAAAATAAAGTTTCTTTATATATCGAAATCTTGGGGTTGATAGTGTGATGTGTCTCCGACCGAATCTGACCTCCGAGCTCTTAACACTACAAAACAGGGGAAAAGGAAACAGGGTAAGCACTTTGTGCTTAGTAAGCCCATGTAACAAGAATTATACTTACCTAATATTTTCAATACAAAACAATAAACATTCATATATCCATTCAATGCATTATTACCCTAACATGCACAAACTCAACATTCAAGTTAATCCAATAATTTCCATGTATCAATAATATACCATGATTTATGAGCTCATCAATACTATGATTTCTATTTCCTTGTTATTTTTCCATATTCATCCCGTTGGATTTCTCAAAATTTCGATGGATTTTCAGAGGTACACTTTAGTGTACAAATCCGGGTCTGTCAATTCATATTCATGTGCGCACATTTCCATTTCAGAGAGCACACTCCCGCGAACCTCATCTTTACAGCGGGATTACCAGTCCAGGCTAAATCTCTTGCAACACTTTGATCTGAATTACCAGTCTAGGCTAAATTCAGACCCTAATTCAGATTACCCGTCCGGGCTAGATCCTTTTTACCGTCAATTCCTTTTTAGAGATCCATCGAATTTTACTTTCATTCAACCGGGATTTCTTCCCCTTTTTTATCAAATATATCAATGTTTCATCAATTTTCATACAATGAACATTCAAATTATATTCACATCAATAACATACATTTCAAGCATTTAAGAATATAATTCAAGTTATAAGAACTTACCTCGATACTTGTTCGTACACAAAAATCTACAAATCTGGGACTTTTTCCTTTCCTCGATCTAGCTTCATATTTGTGTTTTTAGGGTCTAAATAAATAAATTTAATCATCAATTTAATACATTTCATGTTTATATGTAACATTCTCTATAATTCTATTACTATTTATAGTTCATTTAGAGCTGTCACCTTAAGTCATAGTCACTAAATTATTTATATCTTGAGTTACAAAACTCCAAATTAAGATCCGCTAATTTTCCTTGAAGCTAGACTCACATATATTCTTATCATAAAATTTCCAGAATTTATGGTTTAGCCAATTAGTACAGTTAATTCTTTAAAATTACCCCTTTTCTGTTGTCTAACAGTTCTGACCCTTCTTCACTAAAAATTAATTATCTCTTCATAAATGATTCGGATGATGTTTTCGTTTATTTTTCTTGAAAATAGGCTCATTCAGGATTCTAAAAATATAAATTTAATCCCATAATTATTTTTATTTAATTTTTTATGATTTTTCAAAGTCAGAACAGGGAACCCGAATTCATTCTGACATTGTCTCACAAAATTCATTATATCTCATGATTTATAAATTCATTATTTACACCGTTTCTTCTATGAGAAACTAGACTCAATAATATTTAATTTCATATTTTTTTATCTTCTAATTTGATTTCTAAAATTTATGGTTATTTTTCAAAGTTAGTCTATTGCTGCTGTCCAAAACTGTTTTAGTGCAAACTGTTTATTACCATTTTTCCCCTAAGCTTTCAATAAATGATAATTTCGTCCCTACTCAATTAACTTCTCAATTGAGCTGATTTTTCTCAATTAACACTTTATTCTATTCACTTTAAACTACTTTATAACCTTCGAAAATCAAAATTTTAGCACTAGACTTTAATTCCAAACTTTTTCACAATTAGATCCTACAAATCAATTTCTATTTAAATTACCTAATAAAATCATCTCATAAACAAGTTAAAGCTTCAATTTCATGCTATTTCATCATAAACTTACAGCACTCAACCATGGTGACTTTCAATTTCATCCATGAGATCAAAAACTAATGAATTTAGTAATAGGACCTAGTTGTAAAAGTCTTAAAAACACAAAAATTACAAGAAAAAGGTAAGGATTAACTCACTTGGTGCAAAAATTATGAAATACCAGCTTAGAAAACCCTCCTATGGCGTTTTTGGCTTATGAGAATGAAGAAAAGTGAAGAGATTTCTAGATATTCCAAATTAGTCCTACTTTTATTTAGTAAATTTTATTATTTTCCCATTTTGCCCTTATTTCAGTAATTCTCCTGATTTTTTTCAGCTTATGCAGCCCAAATCTCTTTTGGGCTTATTTTCTCTTTAGATCCCTCATCATTTGACAATTGAGCTATTTAATCATTCTAGTAACTTTTACACCCTTTTCAATTTAGTCATTTTCATTTAATTACCTACCCAAACGTTAAAATTTTCTAACGAAATTTTAATATCACATCACTAACATTTTATAAATATTTATAAAAATATTTCCTACTCAATTTTATGAGATCAAGGTCTTGATACCTTGTTTTTACCAAATTCCTTCAATAATTCCTTTTTCTAACTAACCACTAAATCGGTAAAATTTTTCTATCAATATTTTAATACGATTTTCCTATCATATAAATATTCATGCAAAAATATTAAAATAAATTTCTCTTTAAATCAGATTTGTGGTTACGAAACCATTGTTCCGATAACCTTGAATTTAGGCCATTACATGATAGATTTGTATAAACATGTATTATATCTTGATGTTTGTATATCTGTATTTGTGTGTAAGGTAGGATCTGTTTATTGGAGGAATTATTCTGTGGTGCGCTAATTCATCGATATTCTAGCAACACAGTTAAAAATTATTTTGATAAGTGTTGTATGGACACTATGTGGTGTGTAGGGCTGAGTGGGTATTTTATACCCCACGTGATGTGTTGGGATGGACGGAGATGGTTGTAGAGGATGGGGGTAAGACTTTTCATATCTGTATGACTCTGTTGATCTGATTCTGTTAAGGACTTATGTCTGTATCTGTATCTATTCTATATATGAAAATTTTGAGTATATAGTTTCTTGAAAACTCATATCTGTTTATCTAGTCTGTTCAGGTAATCTTCAGCCATAGACGGGTCAGTGCGACGGAGGTTTAGTGGTGACCACCAGCTCGCAAATTGTTATAATTAATGGCTTTATTTAAATTCTGGACTATTTTGAGAGTTTTGTAATTTTTGGACTCTCTGAACTGTTGGTTTTAATTTCTGGATTTTGAAATTGTTTAGATTTTATTTTTGCGGTTTTCAACAAAATGAGTTACGAAAAAAATGTTTTAAGCAAACAAATGTTTTTTTCTGAAAACACAAGTTTAAATTTCAAATATGATGTTTTCAAACTTCCGCTACAAGATAAGTTTTCTGTAAGAGTGGACTATTGACACTTTCCTTAATGAATTTAATAATAAGTTTTGTAAAACGTGGACCTTCTTTTAGAACAATTAATTCGAGAAGTTTTAAAATGAAAGAATTGTTTCAAAACCCTTCCTCGTAACTTTCCCAAATTCGACCATAACGTCTAGGCCGGTTTTGGGGTGTTACATTGCGAGTACACATCGAACGTTTGTTTAACTGTGTAGACACGACCATTCACAGATAATAGCTATCAGAGGGATCGTGCAGCACAATGAGATTGCAGTTGTAATCTGTCGTTCTATGGTACACAGTCAATCATTCATTTATGCAATTAATATGAGTTGTCATTTTTCCTCCTTTCATATCATCCCCCATGCATATGTAATGCAATCATTCACTCAATCATTAATACTTTCAAAATTCTATTTCGTTTGCATAATAACGACATTCATGATTATATCCAACAATCTATAGTTCAATCATTTAGGCATACAAGACGTTCATTCAGCATTTATAACATTGATAAAGATAAAATCATTCATGAATCAAGCAATCAATCAATAGTAATTAAAATCATATACTCATTCATGCATATATTCAATCATTCTAATCCTAGTTCAGGACCTAATTGCATAATTTAGTTCTCTAGATGCCATTAAAAACCTAATCAAGGACTGAATTGCATGAAATAATTAAAGACAAGGTAAAACTTTAATTTTTAAGTTTCAGGGGCCACATGATCGTGTGACCAGCCCATGTGTGAAGCCCCAAGTCGTGTGCGATGCGAAGGGGTAAAGATGTAGGAGCCACATGACCGTGTGTCTAGGTTGTGTGCAATGGATCCACATGGTCGTGCATTCAGCCATGTGCGGGGCTAGGCGATGTGCAATGTGAAGGGGGTGAGGTGTAGGAGCCACACGACCGTGTGTCCAAGCCGTGCGCGAGGCTCCAGGTCGTGTGCGAAACGCGGATGCAGGGAAAAATAGGGGGACATAGCCATGTGTGAGGCCTGTGATCCACACAGGCAGGCCACACGCCCGTGCCGTAAGCCATGTGCAACTGGGCAGTTTCGAATTTTGACTCAATTTTTCATAAAAGAACACACTCCTGGATTTCCCGTGACCTCAAGTGACTACCCCACGTTCAAATTCAATCTAAACACCTACAAAGGTCTTTCAATTGAAAAAAAAATATAAGAATCAAGAACGAATTTTCAATATTTGTGGAGATTTTCGGCAAAAAGGTCAAAGATTTTTAATCAAATTGAAAGATTTATCAAAACGCGATATCTTTCAGAACTGAAAGGTCCTAGTTGACAGAGGACGAGATACTTACCGGTCTTGATAGAAATTCAACAATCTAATGACACAAGTTTCAACAATTGGAGAAGAACAATTAATGAGGACTTGATTGAATTTTCAAAAACTTTAAAGATTATTTTTCAGCAAAACTTAAGGGATTAAAAGAGTTTTGAAATAGAGAATTTTGCGAGAAAACTGTGGTATAAATAGAGAGAGTTAGGGTTTCAATTTGATAAAAAAACAAATAGGGAATTTTAGTAGAATTAGGAAATGACTTAGAGAGTTTGAGGGCTAATGGGCAAATGAGTTATTTTTCAGTAGAACTTAAGGTATTAAAAGAGTTTTGAAATAGAGAATTTTGAGAGAAAACTGGGGTATAAATAGAGAGAGTTAGTGTTTCAATTTGATAAAATAACAAATAGGGAATTTTAGTAGAATTAGGAAATAACTTAAAGAATTTGAGGGCTAATGGGCAAATAGCCCATTTGTCTAAAAATCATCAAAAATAAGATAAGCTAACGTGGATAAAACTTTGGAAGCGAGGGAAAAGTTGGGAAAACCTTAACCATTGGGCTAGTGCCCACATTCATGCTCAAAACACACACAAATAAATACATAAACCATATCACCTACATTCTACATGTGCAGAAAAATATAAAAAGATAAAATCAAATTTATAATACTTAAACCTAAGTTCTCAAGACTTCCTACTAGGCTTCTAACCAATAATGCTAGGTTTTAATTCTTAATAATTCTAAGAATTCTAACCCCTAATTTTTGGGATGTTACATCGAATAACAAAAATTGCAAATTAATAAGTCTAACATACTTTATTTAAAACTATCTGAGTCAAACCCTCCGAATGTCGAGCTCGCATCCTTGAGGATTATCTGTAAAGATGGACTTTGGGAGGGTGAGCTTAAAGAGCTCAGTGTGAGTTCAATCACATGAAAATTAGTGCAAAGCGGTTTAAGTAATCCTATATAGGATTGCAAGCTTGTATAAGACCAAAAATTGATTGTTTAACGTAAAATAAATGTGAATGATGGTTAATCGCATTAGTGATTGATTAATTACTGTGTATGTAATTGTTGTTGCTCCGACAACGAAAATAACATTTCGTAGCTCGAACTCGGTGATCAGGTCGGGTGATGGGTGTTACAAAAAAACACTTTTAAACTTACTAACAACAATTGGTAAACACAATAATAACATAAAATTTCAAAATAACTTATGGCAACTTTAATAACACTAATAACATAAAAAATGAAAAAAAAAACCACTTTCATGATAAAATAACTTGAAGTAAAATTTGAAAGTAATTGGAACGAGTTAGTGGTTTTTAGATTTTAAAAAATCAACATTTAGAGAATTTTGAGAGTAATTTAAAAAAAATGGTACAACATATAAAGGGGAATGAGAATGGGCAATAGAACCTCAACACCCAAAGATTTCAAAGTCAATGTGTAAGAGAAAGAACCCAACTTCAAAACTTATGGTGTTAAAGTCTTGCTACATCAAGTTAAATTCGTAGCAACTAAGTGCAAAATTACTTTGGGAATCCTGAAAAATATTAACGCAAACCTCAACATCTAAAGATGTCGTGTGGTCATAATAAGGTCATGTGATCATCAACAAATAATAGGAAAAAAAATAATGTCATAAAAGTTGGAAAGAATTAGGAACCCCAACACTTATGAGTGTTGAGATCCGCTCTTAAAAAATGTATTCTACAAAAATAAAGAGAGAAAGTAACTTTGAAATTTTGTTCAACTTGGTCATTCAATTTTTTTTATTCATGTTAGTCTCAAAAATTGGAATTTTTTTTTCTCAATTTGTTTCTTAAATATGGCTTTGTTAATATGCCAATATATATATTTTAATTTTAGGTGATGACCTGACACCATGTTAATATGCCATGTCATTGTAATTTAATGGAATTTAAGTTTAAATATCAAATTAGAAAATTTTGTCAAATTCTAAGATCGATCCAAAAAATAAACTTTACATGTACATTTTTAATAAATAATACTTTTTCCTAGAATATACTATAAAAAAGAAAACCCATCTTATATTATTGTAGTTTAGTGGGAGACATTATCTCACTGCCAAATGGACTATGTATATAGATTAATTAGTAATGTGGTCCAAATTCTTAATTTAAAATTATTAAAAAGTAAGCATGAAAGGCTGACTCTGCCAACTATACATGTTTATTGAAAAAGTGAGATTCTTCTTTTGTTTGATCTTAACCTTAATAATGAACAACTTGATCGGATCTAAACCCTGCCAAATTTATTTAAAACAGGGGAATGAGTTCACATTTTATTATATAAATTTATAAAGGTGCTGGAGATTGCATTTCAATCCCTACTTAAAAAATAGTAAAATCCTAACATGATTTGTGACAAATTACCATTTTATTAATTTTTCAAATAGAGTTCCTGAAATATAAAAAAAATACTTTTAGGTTAAAATGTCTTATAAACCCTCTAAAAGTAATTTAAAAAATTAATTATGTCTTTTTCAAAAATTGCACCCAAGAATCATGCTTTGCACTCATTTAAACCCATTGAATTCATTTTTCCTTAAAGCTCATGATGGGCTATTAAGTGCTAACGTGGTTGTTCGCATTGAAAAATGATGATGTGGCAGTAGACATGAAAGGTTTAATTAATTATTTTAATTTAAAATTTTTATTAAAATTCTAAAAATTCTAATTTAAAAAAGTATAAATTATAAAAACTATAAAAAATATTAGGAATTTATAAACTATTGTAAAGAATTATAAAAAAATATAGAAAAATTTTAAATGTTATATATCTTTTTAGAAAACTATGTAAAATATTCAAATGTTATTAAAAATTAAAGAAAATTTATAAAATTAAAAATTACTCATCTTTATTCACTTCCCTCGCAGCATCTTCATCAACTAAAACATTACACATCATTAAAGGTGTACATGGATCGAGCAAAGTTTAAGCTTAAGCTTAATTTTTTAAAAAATTCAAGTTTGAGCGCAACTAGACTTAACCCACTCAAACGATTCATTTCACTATTTTAAAATTAATAAAAATATTTTATCTAAATTCAATTATAAAAGTATATATAATATATTAATATAAAATTATTTGTACATATTTTATTTTTTGAATAGTACATCATATTGGCTCATGAACATCTCTATCCATGCACTCACTTTAAACTATCAAGCATTGAAGTTATCGTCACTCAAACCATTCACTCAACACCTATACAAGTCAGATCACCATCACACTTTAATCTCTCACTTATTATCAAAACCAAAGATTCCAAGCTAGCAAAATATAATTTTTTTATAATATTTTTAACTTTTAATAATTTTTAAGATATATTTTATTTTATTATTTTTGAACATAATTTTTTAATTTTAACAATTTTCCGTAACATGTTTGTAGTTTTTTAATTTAATAATTTATAATATTTTTGTTATAACTTATAATATTTAATGATGTTTCAATATTTTAAAATTATAACATTTTAATATTTTTTTAAAAAAAATAGGATGATCAAATGATCAATTAAGTTTTCACAAAATAATAAAAAAATTCAACAAGCCCTCATAAAATAATTAGAAAAATCAGTTAAGTCCTCTACGTCATTATTGGTCATTATTGTTCACGTTAAGTTACTATGTTAAAAGTCGTGTCATCAATTTTCCATATTAGCCACCATGTCAGCTTGCCACATTAACTACCATGTTAGCAGTTAACAGCACATCAAGAGCTTCAACAAAAAAATGAATTTAAGGGACTGAATTGGATACGAATCATGATTCAAAGGGCTTAACTGAATGCACTTTTTTGATATTTTAATTATTTTTAAAGGACTTGTATGAAATTTTAGCCAAACTTTTATTGTACGTTTACCAGAAAAGGGGGGAAAAACGAGTAGTATGGTCTGTAAGGCACATAATAACACATTGAAAGTTTCAAAGGTGATGGGCCAAAGGTTGAAAGTGAATGTCATAAAATAATAGTTGCATGGGTACAATTACTAAATCAACCTTTGACATTATTATTGTTTATTATTTAAGCCATGAATAATTAACATCTGAGGCTACTGTGTGTCGGCATGCTTGGTACTTCATCACATACATGATACAACTGCCAACCTTCTCTCCCTTCCCATCTGCATCTCAAGTTTGCTATTATTTTATAAATTACTTTTTTGTCCGACGGAATTATTTTTTAAATAATTAAATTAGAAATTACAATACAATAACTGATGAATTAAAATTTCATATTAGAATGAAAATCCATGCAAAATATGTTAATTTATTTTGGTAACTTTAAAATATACATGAACTAATGTCTTTGAAATATGATAAGGTATCATATATAAAATAAAAGATACAATTTATCCATAAAAGGTTAACAAATCTTCCACATAACAAGAGTTAGTTTATGGGGTCTAAGTGTAGATTTTGAAACAATGGAACCACCAACATTGCAGCCTCTTTCATCTTATTAATTATGGGGATTGCTTTCTATCAATCGAACTAAGTTTTTGAAAAGTGTTTTATGAATCTAATTAAGAGTTTTTTTTTTAATTACTTTTTGAAGAAGTGTTTTTAGAAATTTTAATTTTAAATTTTAAATTTTAAATGTTCAATATTTCTATTAAAAAATACTTTTAAAAAATAAAATGTTTAAAAATTGAATTCAAAGTCACAACGACTAGATGTGGTGATTAATAGCTGGTCGAGAAAGTCGTGGTGTTAAGCCACAACGAACGAAGGCAATAATAAATTAGAACTTCTTAATGTCACGCCATTTAGTTTGGCAATCATGGTTAAAATTTTCTTTTATAATTTAAAGTTTGCAAAAAAAAAAATCTTTATATTTTATATAAAATGCAATATTGTATAATATTGAGTTACGATGTCATATGATTATATATGTTCACAACATCTAAATTATGAAATGCATATACATTAAGTTGTGATATATTAAAAATATGTGATCATATAAGGTGAATGACATCAATTACAATTTACAATATTGTATAATTTTTAGGTTGTATAATTATGAAATGCATATACATTTTTCCCTTGATCCAACCTATCATTCTTAACATTAGTTGGCCTCAATCAGCCATTCCACATAATCAAAAAATGTTCAAAACATATCTATCAAACCATTAGTAACATTTCTAATCATGACCAAAATCAATTTCTTATAATCACAACTTATATACAACCATTTTGACCATTCTTAACATTTGACAAAATATTCCTAGGCACATGCCATTGAAAAAATGAAAGAGCTATACAAACTTAGGTTGAGTCGGTTGTTGCTGTTTGGATGCTGACTTCACCTTCCCAGGACTTTGAGAATACCTATACCTGCAGACGAAATAAACAAACCATACGTTGAGTGATAGGGCTTAGTGGCACTTTCATGATTCAATATAGCATAACATAAGATAACAATAGTAATATAACATGATGCACATAATCTAAATGTCTACTAATATAGATTTCCAAATTGCAACACAATTACATAACCATTTCCACATGAAAGTATACATATATCAAGTGTCAAACCAATTTAACTTTCATGGCAATAGAATGATTAATCCAATTACATATACCAAAACCTATCATAAAGCCTTTTATCTATCAATACCATTGCATATTTCAAACATTCATAACATTGACATTACGACATTTAATCCCAATTTCATTTTACATCATTTAACCATTTACGAATTATTCAATTCCATTTTTCTGGAGTCTATTGACTCATTCACACTCATATTAGCCCCCAGGGCTTGTTTTTAACTAATTTGCATGATAGATTACATGATTTTCTCAATTCATAATCCATACACATATATGCAATCAATTCCACAACATTACCAATTTCATTTTCAACATCAAATATCAAAATTTACAATTTATAACCCTTAGTAACCTGACTTGGACTCGGAAGGATGCATAGATCGTCCAATCAACACAATAAACTGGCACCAAAGTGCATCATTGAATAAACTGAAGTAAAGGAAAATTGGCACATATAGTGCATACTGGCGCATGAAGCGCATGCTGGCACACAAAGTGCATCCTGACGCATAAGCGCATAAACCCGTACACAATCCAGTCCTATGGTGCGCCAACTATATCCGACTTAGCCTAAGTAGTTAATAGGGTACCAATGTTCAATTTCGTTTGTAATTTAGTACATATATAATTTCTTGATCATATTCATAACCACAATTCATTTCATCGTCAAATCACATATGTTTCATGTCATGCAACATATTTCTACCCAAAAGTTTATAACACATATCAAGACAATTCATGTTATTTTCCATTTTATTCATCTTAGCCCACTATCTCGATAATTCATATCAAGCTGAACACAATGATTCATTTTATCATTGTATACTTACCTTAACATTCCCACATGCAATTAGCATGTAAATACAAACAATTAATACGATCCTAAATCATAAAAATATAAACCAGAGTTTCTGAGCCACTCGTCGATAACTTTCGTTTTTCCTTTCCCCCTCGAAGGTTTTGCGTCGATGTTAGCTACAAACAGTCATAAAACATATAACACTATCAATTTCCATCCAATTACCAATCAAATACAAGATCAAACATATTTTTTAATTTATTCAATTTAGTCACTAAACCCGGAACAAGCATAACTTTCGGTCTAAAGCTTCATATTAAAATTCAATTTAACATTTACTTATTAGATTTTTATTTTATTCAATTTGGTCCCTAATGTAACAAAGCTAATAATCAAACTTTTTAAGCCTAACAATTTAGTCCGTTTTATAATCTAAGTTTAATTTCTATCAATTTCACACCTAATTCATCCAATTTTCAATAATGGCAACTTATCAAAATTTCACCAGTTGAACAAATTGATACATGGGCTAGCTTAATCAAGCTCCCATGGAAAAAATCTATAAAAATCAAAGAAAATGGCTAATGACTTACTTGTAATTGATGGTTAATTGTTAAACTAGGTTATTAAGCTTTATCTTTCTTTCTTCTATAGAGGATGACAAGAAAGGATGAATCCTTTCCTACTAACATTTAACTTATATAGTTAGATTAGTCTTTAATTAAGCTCAATTAATCACTTTAATCATGTTTAATTTACTTTAATCAACCATTAACTAAACTTAATGATATATAACATCATCATCCACTATCTACTATTTAAAAATAGATTATGTACCATTTTGGTCCTTTAGATAATTTCTAAGTCCACAAGCCTTTTTCTAATTAAAAATCTATAGTAATTAAACCTTTACAATTTAGTCTTTAGGCCTTAGCTAACCACATTTTAAGCTAAATTCATTAATCGAATTTCAATATATTAAAATGATAACTCCGTAAATATCCCTATTCAATAATTACAGACTCGATTTACAGATACGAGGTTCCGAAACTGCAATTTCAGACACCACTGGAAACTAGGTCATTACATGTTTACTTAAGTAATTTAGAGTAGCCACAACACCATTATCAAAGGCATGCATAAAGTAGTAGCATTTTTAAATATCTTATAGAGGTTAATAACATTGATTTATAATGAATCATACTAATGTAGTTATTTTGCCCACATGGAATAATTATAATTTCTTAATTAATTGGGATTAAATAATGGTTAATTAATTAGCCTACATGCATTATAAATATAAGTAATTTCTAGTTTCACCAATAAAGGAAAATGGATCATACCATATGATATATTTTCCTAGGAGGATATGCTATTATATGTTGATTTATTTATTTTTTCTTTGATATATGATTTGTATTGATAAACTCTTAATTTTGTTGGATGATTTATGCTTCAAAAAATTTTAGTAACTAGGTTTGCTTGTTCTCATGTGGTTGAACCAACTATGTTGATTACGAGAATAAAGTTTGTGATTTGAGTGGTGACAATGATAAGAAATGAAAAGAGGTTGTCCGACATCTTAGATGTATTGACTTTGACCATGTTATCCGTAAAAAGATGTCGGTTGTTCCCACCAAAAGGAGTACTCAACCTGATATTGCTTTGTATGAATAGTAAGAGCAATCCAATCATTTAAACATGATATTATAATATCTTATCTTTTGTTTTTTATGATTCTAAAATGATTGTAGTTTACTCGAGCTAATATTGC
Organism: Gossypium australe; assembly: GCA_005393395.2. Classification (NCBI taxonomy): domain Eukaryota; kingdom Viridiplantae; phylum Streptophyta; class Magnoliopsida; order Malvales; family Malvaceae; genus Gossypium; species Gossypium australe. Next base: position 57,213,862 of record CM016618.1, read on the forward strand.
TTTGTAAGAATCATGGGAGCAATCCAACCTTTTAAACATGATATTGTAATCTCTTATCTTTTGTGTTTTATGAATCTATTTTGATTTTTGTTTCACATAATGATTGGTGGATTGATTATGGTTTAACAATCTATATTTCTAACACCATGTAGGGATTTTTCAGTGTAAGGAAATATGTGAGAAATGAGTGCAACATCTATTTAGGGAACAAGATGTCATCACATGTGGAAGGAAATGGTATATATAAATTATTATTAAGTATTGGTTTATTTTGAATTTAGAATGAACTTTTTATATTCCTAGTTCTTCTAGAAATTTAATTTCAATTTCAAGACTTGTATCATTTGGATATACTTTCAACACTTTGGATAGTTCTTTTAATTTAATAATGGATAATAATGTTGTTGGGGGAAAGTGCAATGCTTGATGGCCTATTCAAAATTCTTTTAAATAATGATATTCCATATAGTTTGATGACTTCAAATACAAGTGTTGGTAATAAATGTGTCATTATGGATGAAAACTTGTCTATTTTATGACATAATTGATTAGGACACATATCTATTAAGAGGAACAAAAGATTGATAAATGAAGGGGCACTGATTTAAATACTTGTGTAGATTGCATTAAGGGAAAACAAACTATCAAGAATAAGAAAGATGATACACGAACATTTGTTGCCCTGATAATGATGATAGTGGTCAGAAGTATTTCATTACCTTTATTGACTATCATTTACAATACATATATCTCTACTTACTTTATCATAAAAAATGAGACATTAAATGCTTTTAAGGTATACAGAGCATAAATAAAGGAACAATGTAAAAAGCAAATTAAAATTGTGAGATCAAATAAATGTGGTGAATATTTTAGTAGGTATATTGGTATAGGACAAACAATAAGACAATTTGCTTCTTTTCATCAAAAGTTAAATATGATGGCTAATTCCATCTTACTTGGCACAGCATTACATAACGGTGTTGCTGAATGAAGAAATAGAACATTAATGGATCTAGTAAGGAGTATGTTTAGTAATAGTAAGTTACCCTATTCCTTGTGGATTGGAGTTCTTAAAATAATAATGTATATATTAAATGGTGTTCTAACTAAGGTGTTTCTTAGAACACTATTTAATATATGGAAAAGTTAGAAACCAAGTCTAAGACATTCACATGTCTGAGGTTGTCTAGTTAAAGTAAGATTTTATAATCCATAAGAGAAGAAATTAAATCTTAGGACCATAAGCTCATATTTCATTAGATATACTAAAAATCCTAAGGAGACATGTCTTATTGTCCTAACTATTCTAATAGGATCATTGAATCAATTAATCCCAAATTTCTTGAGAATGACATGGTTAGTGAGAGTGATTACACCAGAGATTAGGGTGGGAGAATACATAAAGAATTAGTCTCTGAGATAAATGATAACTGTAACGCCCCAAAATTTCTATCTTTATTTCTGTGAAATCTTGACACAAATGTGTATCCGTTTCAGTGGTTAAGTGTTCTAAGTGTGTGTGTGTTAGGTCCTAAGTTCAAGCCCTACCTTTGGCAAATTTTGATATTTTTCTGATCTAAGCCTTGTGTTTGGGAAGCGGGCTTATATTTAATTATTTGTAGAACCATATCAAAATGAGTTTGCTGGTTCGAGTGGTATGGGAGTCTGTGTGTTGTGGAGGTTCTGTGTTCGAATCCCTGTGCGAGCGTGGGAGTTTATTTTTGCTCGTTTGACTGAGAGAGTTTCAGTCAAACATGAATTCTGAGGAGGTTGAGTAGTGGATTAGTGGAGAGTAATTTGGGGGATTTGGGTAGTTATTTGATATTGTTGGTGGTTTTTCAAAAACAATTTCGTTTTTCTCCCTCTCAGGAACCTCTGGCATTTTTTTATGACTTCATCCCATTCAAAAAAATTCTTTTCTTTCTCGTTACTCTGTTAAAAATTTGTTCTTACAAGTTGCGGATTTTTCGTTCTTTCGACTCTGAGTGTATTGGGGTAAGTAAAGGTAGGGAGTTTCGCTCGTTCTTGAGGCAGTTGTTATGGATTATCTTCTTTCTTTATGTTAGATTGATATTCAGGTTTTGGCAGCAACCATTCGTGAGGAGCGGGACTCTTCTCTTGCGGGATTATAGCCGAAATCGTCGGTGTTGTTGGGTAAGTGTTGAACACTCGAGTTCACCGATTATTGGTTTCTCTGTTGCGATTAAAGTAAGGTTTGGAATGGACTTTGGGGAGTTTTGATGTCTTTTTTAGGTGTTGTTTGGCTCGGGAATATTTTCGCTGCAAAATAGTACCAGGTGTGTACCCGAAACGCAAGAAAACGAGTTTTCAAAAAAAAGCCAAAAACCTTACTGTCGATGCCACAGGGCCGTATGGCAGGCCGTGTGCAACGACACGACCGTGTGATCTATGAAGGCCAGGCCGTGCGCAAGACACGACCGTGTGATGGTCAGGGTGTGGCCGTGTGGGCCACACGGGCTACCCCAAATTGGGCGTGTGAGCCCACATGGGCATGCCACATGGGCGTGTGATATCTGGGCCAAGCCATGTGACCTACACAGACGAGGCTAATCTGGGCGTGTAGGCCACACGGGTGTGTGGGCCCATTATACTGAAATTGTTTGTAGGATCGCACGGGTCATCCTAATTGACTGTGGACCTATCGTAGGGTCGGTAAAGGCTTACTAAACCCTAAAACTATGTGTTCTTTAGACCAATGTACTGTTATGAGCATGCCTATGTTGTTATCTGCTATCTGTTTAGGAATGCATATTAAGCATGATTTACCTGTTAAGTTTGTATGCATGTTCTGTTACTGTGATTGGGGTGGGATGATATATATATATATATATTGGAGGAAGTGTTCTGAAAGGCAGATTATGCCTAATATCTGGTAGCACAGCTGCATTATATCTGATATGTGCCGCATCGGTACAGTATGGTGTCTAGGGCTGGGTGGCTGTTTTAAACCCCACATGGTGTGTAGGGATGGACGAAGATAGTATGTAGAGGATGGGGGTAGGATTCTGATTTCTGATATTTGATTTGAATATTGTAACTGTGTCTACATCTGAAATGGGCTCAGGCCCGAATTTGTATTTGAAATGGGCCCAGGCCCGAATGTGAATCTGTATGATTTGTGATATTCTCTCTATGTGTATATGCTCATTTCTGCTGGGTTACACACTGAGTTTATGTAAACTAACCCCTTCTCTATTTGTTCTGTGCAGGTAACCACAGACTTAGGCGGATCGGTGGGGCGAAGACATAGCGGTGACCACATTATCGTAAAACTAAGAAACTTAGTACTTTTGGTCTATTTTAATTTTTGGACTTATTTGATAGTTGTAATTTTTGGGGACTCTCAGGACTGTTTAGTTTTTAATTTGTTTTTGGATTTATTTTCTCGATAAAATTGCATGTTTGATAAAATGTTTTACTAAATCGGACTTTACGCCAAAATGAGGTTTTTCTAAAAAACGAGAGATAGGTGTCGATTTGATAAAACTTTCGCTGCTAATCGGTAATAAACACAAAAGGATGAGAGTTATAAAGATGATCAATTTATCGAAGCGACTTAGTTTTCAAAACCCATTTCATATGACACTTCCGGATTTGGCCATAACGTCTAGGCGGGGTGTTACAATAGCACTCTTACACCAAGTAAACAATTGGTTTTTTTTCTAGCAGGATAAACATTGAGGAACTGATTGTTCAAAATTGATGTCATGTTGAGATTGTTTTAGAGGACCATAACGAACAACAATAAGTTGAACCTTCACAAGAGGAATAACCAACTATACAATAACCTCCATAAGAGGTCGTTGAAGTTTGTTTGAGAAGATCTTTTACAACAAAAAAGTTGATAGTTCATAATGATTATGTGTTATACCTATATGAGTCTGACTACAACATTAGTGTTGAAGATGACTTGATAAGTTTTCACAAGCTATTAAAAGTAGTAAATCTAAATTGTAGTATGATGCTATGAATGATAGGATGAAATCCATGTCGAATCATTAAGTTTGGGACCTTGTTGAGTTGCCTTAAGGAAATAAAATCAATGGTTATAAATGGATACTATAAACCAAAATGGATTCGTCAAAGAACATTGGGAGATACAAGGGTAAACTTGTTGCTAAAGGATTCATTCGTTAAGAAGAAATTAATCTAAGGAAGCATTTTTTCCTATTTTTAGAAAGGATTCCTTTCGTATCATCATGGCTAGTTGCCCATTTTGACTTAGATTTGCATTAAATGGATGTTAAAAAGGCCATCCTCAGTAGGGATCTAAAGGAAGAGGTTTATATAAAATAACTTGGTGGGATCATCTCAAGTGCTAGTAAACATTTGGTTTATAAGCTTGAAAGGCCTATTTACGGACTCAAGCAAGCTTCTTGTCAATAGTATTTAAGATTCCATGATGTTATCTCTTCATTTGATTTTGTCAGCAATAGTAAAATTATCTTTCTTATGTTATATGTAGATGATATTTTGCTTTCATCTAAACATTTAGGTGTGCTACTTGAGGTGAAACAATTTCTCTCTTAAAACTTCAATATGAAATATGAAACACCCCAAACCCGGCCCACGAGCTTTGACCAGATTTGGTATGTTCCTCAAGTAAACCAGTTTTCAAATTCTTTTGCTTCTTAGAGAAAAACTTGTGTGATTTTAAAAAATATTGTTTGGGTTGGGCTTGTGTTGAAAACAAACTGGATTTTTATATTAGAAAACCTTTTTTTTAATTTTAAGTAATAAACATATCGAGTATATTTTAAAATAAAATACTTAGTCTTTAACCTAATCAAAATTTGTAACACAATAAAACAACAAGTAGAAATAAAAATCGTTCATCATGGCCTTATGGCCTTATTACATCAAATAGTTTCCAAAATATTTCAAAGTACTAAAATAAATTCAAGAGTCCATAAAAATATAAACTTCATGTTGAGCATGGCCACTACAAGTACTGCCGTCCCGGTCCATCATTGTTCATCACTTGAAACATGGTCCCACAACGGGGTGAGTCAAACAGACTCAATGTGTACACGATACTAAATCATCATAGAATCAGGCATACAATAGTTACACATTCAAAACATAAAATACAAGTTATGATGCATTCCCAAACCCAAACCTAATTGCCCATCCGCTACACACCCCCGTACCTGCCAGTCACACCGTGGGGACTACTAAGTCGACCCTCCTTCCGCTACACTCCAAATTGCGGTCTTAGGTCACCGCATTCGTGGTCTTAGGTCACCACGTTCAGATTATTGTGGTCTTAGGTCACCACGTTCAGATTACTGTGGTCTTAGGTCACCACTTTCAGATTACTGTGGTCTTAGGTCACCACTTTTCACTTCCCCTTTCAAACAAACCCATATGCCCATAACATATTATGCAATTACATGCCTAAGTTCACATTCTTATCATATTCTCATGTTACGAATAACATTTTTCATATTCCTAGTAGAAGTAGGAAACGTACCTGAGTACTTAGTACCATATTATGGTACCTTAGCCACTTTCATATTCTTAATATCACATATATTATTTAACACAGCCATAAAACGTATTATGAAATAGTGTGGGGTACACACCTGATTCGCTTAACAGATTCCTTGAGATCCCGAGATCTGATCTACTGCCTTAGATCTCAAGTTCCTACAATTGATTAATCACTTTTTACCTTAATAAAAAGCCATTCGGCCAAAATTCCAAATCCTAGTAGGATTAGTATTCTTACCTTGTTGCCGGTTGGATCACCAACAAATCCCGAAACTGTTCCTTGTTTCCCTAGGAATGTCGAAATTCTTAAAACCTTATGTTAGACTTAATCTTAATCATCAAAACATAAATCAAGGCCTTTGGCCGAATATTCACATGTCTTACCTTAATCTTAGAAATCTCGAATACTCCTCCTTTTAGTCGTCTACTCTAATAATCCCGAAAGATCCTTTGAAGAAATCGACAGCACCTATGCTTGAAGCCTTTCCAAGATTCGGCTTTTGAATGGATTGGTAAGGAGAAATAGGAAGAAAAGAAAGATGAAGAGATTGGCTTGCTTTACTAGGATTTTTGGTTTTAACAAAATAGCAGAGAAAAGAGAGAATTGGCTAGGAAAATTTCGGCAGAGAGAGGGGAATGTCTTAGGGAATTTTCGGCAGAGAGAAGAGAAGAAAGAAAGAATTGATGAGTAGCCCTATTTTCCTCCTTTTATAGCCGAACTACTACTCAGAATCCCTTACTTGGCCACCACTCTTCTTTATTTGATAGCTTTATCTCTTTAATTTAAAATAATTAAAGAAATATCCTTTATTATCTCTTATCTCTTAATAAAAATAATACTAATAATAATCCTCTTTTATCTCTTCCTTATCTATCAAAATAAAAGAAATAAATCCATATTTATCCATCTATTATCTCTTCAAAAAAATAATCCAATTTAAATCCCTTATTTATCCCATTAATTACCGAAATTTAAAGGGAATAAAACTCCCTTTTTCTAGAAGCCTTGCCGTCCACTCCTCTGCTTCTGGAAGCAAAAATAAAACTCCTTTTATTTGCTTCCCAAGTGACTCGAACCCAGGCCCAACACCTTGCATGTGGCGCCATTTCCAGAGGCCCTAAGTGGCATCTCCAGGCCACTTTTCCAAGCCTGTTTGTGTGTCAAATTTCACAAACCTTTTCTTTTAAGGCCACTTGCCTTAATTTCCTCTTTTAAACTTTAAAACTCGACATTTCTAAGTCATTTCTAAGTTTCCAAAAATTTTCGTTCGGCTCTGTAAACTTGACATTTCCTTACATTTCCAAGTTTCCAGAAATGTTCACTTTCCTCTTTTGAATCATTTCCAAATCATTTCCTTACATTTCCTAGTTTCCAAAAATGTTCACTTTCCATTTTTAAACTTAACATTTCTATACATTTTCAGGTTTCCAAAAATGTTCATTTCCAAATCATTTCCATTCATTTCCGGGTTTCCAGAAATGTTCGAAATTTATTCCTAGTACATAAAACATGTCACTTTGTACAATTAAACCGAAAATGTATAGGCCCTTTCCAGGATGTTACAAAATATATAAGTGAGGCATTTTATCTCATTGGCATTAGGATCCATAGGACTAGATCTACACACATGTTAGGATTATCACAAAAAAAAAACTTATATTAATAAAATTCTTACGAGATTTTGAATGAAAGGTTGTTCATTGAGTGTTGCACCAATTGTTAAAGGTGATAGGTTCAATTTGAACTAATGTCCAAAACTTAAAATTGAGAAGGAACAAATGAAAAGTATCTTATATACTTCACCCGTTGGAAGACTAATGTATGTTCACTTGACATTGCATTTGCAGTAAGAATTTTGAAAAGATATTAAAGCAATTTTGGGATAAGACCATTAGAGAGTTGCAAACAAAATGATGAGATATCTTCAAGAAACTAAAAATTACATACTTACATATAGGCAATCTGACATTCTAGAAGTTGTTTGATATTAAAACTTATATTTTGCTAGCTATGTAGATTATTGAAAATCAACATCTAGATATGTTTTCATGTTTGTTGGTGGAGCCATATCTTAAAAAGTATCAATCAAACACTAGTGGCTATTTCTACTATGGAGGCTTTGTTTGTTTTATGTTTTGAAGCTACCTTACATGGCATTTGGTTGAGAAGTTTTATTGTGGGTTTTAGAGTTATTAAATTTATCTATAGGCTTGTATGAATATATTGTGACAATATGACAACAATGTTATTTGCTAAGAACCATAAAAGTGGAAGTCGAAGTAAACACCTCGATATTAAATAACTTAGCAGTTAAAGATCACATTAAATCCTTGGAAGATCTTATTGAGCACTTAAATACAAAGTTGATGATAGTTGATCATATGAAAAAAGGCATGCCACCAAAGTTGTCTAAAGATCATGTCTTTGAAATGTGATTATTTTAGAATTGTCACTATAAGTAATATTTTGTTTAGTTTGTTTTCTTATTCTGGTTGTGTTTTTTTTAGCAGAGAAAATAAACATTTTGATTAGACCTAAAACAAATATTAAAGGTTTGACTGTAAAGTAACTTCCCACATTTGTGAGTGTATTAGAAGAAGAAAATTTACATTGTAATACATCGAAGAAATACTCGGTTAAATGAGAATTTACCACCATGATTCGTGTGAATCTATTCTTCTACTTAAATATATTTATGTATAATACTACTATTGAGGATATTATTATAAAATTCGGGTGAGCTGGAGAATGCTAGAATATTTATTTATTAAATAAATATTTTAAATATATTAGTGGTCCTTAATTTTATAATGCAAAATTAAACAACTTTATATATTTAGGGTAATTACTGATTAAATAGGGAGAGTTTGATAGTAACTACTCATCCATATCTCATTCATTCTTTTTTCCAAAAAAATATTTCATTAAAAAAAGTTTATGTAATTTAATAATTACTCATCCACATCTCATTCATTAATGTGATTTTTTTAGAGAGTTTTCAAATGTTTTGGATAGGCACAATCTTTTAAACAATTTTATTTTTAGGATGATTGTGATCTATTGAAAATTCTAATTTTACATCAATTAAATGTTATGGATGGAAGTTAATTTTATTTTTTACCCATATGATTATAATTTTCAACAGAAGTTGATATTTAATTTTTCAACTTTTATATATTTATATGTTTGTTTATTTGGATCTTACAACTAGAATCTAAGAAATTCTGAGTTAATTACAAATGTATATTAAATTGTTGCCATTATTGAAAAATTAATTAAAAATTAGTTATTTAATAATAAAGTTAAAGATAGATATACTATTAATTTAAGGGTTAATATTTGGTAGATAATGTATTTTTTTTATTTTACAAATAGCTTTAAAAATTTACTATGTTTTTTTTAATATCCTCTTATAAAATATTTATCAATTTCCGATCTTACTTGTGCTCTATTTTTTTTAAAAGCAAGTACTTTTATTTCTTTAAAAAAATCAAAAATTAATAAAATAATTTAACCCTCCATTTGATATTTCTTTTGTAAAAACACCGACATGGTATTAAAAAAGGGGAATAAGATGATAAATAAGGGGACAGAGAGGCAGGATTTAGGCCGTCCTGGTTAAAAGGGATAATAACACTTCTAACCCCTTATAATTATGCTACCTTTACTCGGTGATGTGTGTTAAAAAAAGCAAAAAGAAAAAGGAAATCATTGTCCGAAATTAGGCCTTCAACAAACCAAATCAAAGCAGTTTAAGCTCAATAGCTTTCCGTATCAATATACAAGTTGTCTGATACAGATGTTTTTATGATCATTTACATCCACCACCATTTGATTTTATGATATCCCATCCTACGCTCCATATTAGTTGATGTGCATCTTGATCATCAATCACCGCCTCTTTAAACGTAAATCTGGATCCGTATGGCGGCATGGGACCCACCCCTTCCCCTTTTTTTTCCCGTCAATTCCTAACCTTTCTTTCTTAGCGCGTGGGTCCCCCTTTGCTCTCTCTTCTCCCAATGCGTATTACGCACCCCGTTTTAATTTAACATCGGAACCGAACCGAACCCGGTCTTTGTTTTTTTAATAACACCAAAATATAAGGTCTAAATGTTCTCTCAGTCCCTGTAATGTTTTGAACTTTAATCACTTTATATTTTTAATACTATTAGTTGGTTTATATATTTTTTTTAAAATATCATATGTAGCTATTAATAATATTATGGATTGGGCTTTGGTTCTCAATTCAAATAATGATTATATCTTTTAAAATGAAATAATAGAGACTAAATTGTAAAAGGTTGAAGAATACAGGGACTGAGGTTATATTTAAACTAAAACATAAGGACGATTAAAAATAAAGCGAGATCTCGGTGTTTCTTGTAATTAGGAGACTTAGATTGTATTGATAAACCCAAAAATAGAATTCACGACAAATTGAAAGACAAAAGATAAAGTCGAAATTTGGGATTCTTTTCTCCCAATCAATCCCCCCTATTTATATAATTAAAACCCTTTTCTCTTTAAACCTTGTTTTCATGGTGATCGTTCTTCTTCGACTTTAATATTATCGAAGATTTCTTTTGGAGGAAAGCAGGGGTTTTTTTTTTTCTTAAAAACTTTTCAGTGTTTTATTGACACGTCTCTCCCTTCCCTTCCCTTCCAAGCTCTGAAAATCTCCCTTCCATCATTTAATTCTCTTTTCTTTGAGATCTTCACCCACTGATTTCATCTATTCATGCGATTGGTAACTCATCTGACACTTCTTTCCTTCCTTCCATCATGGATTTTATATTTTTCCTTCTGATTTAAAGATTCCTTTTTTTTTTTTTTCAATTTTTACTCAAATCAGCTCTTGGCTAGTTTAAGTCCACTGATCTTTGTTCCCCATCATTGGATCCTTATGATTTTGCAGGTTACTATTTTAAAAAAATGGCACTGAAACCGAATTCAGCGGATGGTAGAACAAGGAGTTGGGTGCAGATATTTATCGTTTTTGGATTATGTTGTTTTTTCTACATATTAGGAGCATGGCAACGAAGTGGTTTCGGCAAAGGGGATAGCATAGCATTAGAGATAACCAAACACGGCGCCGATTGTAACATCATCCCGTCGTTGAACTTCGAAACCCATCACGCCGGCGAAGTGGGGAACGTCGGTGAATCCGAAAAGATCAAGTCTTTTCAGCCCTGCCCTCCTCGTTACGTTGATTACACGCCTTGCCAAGATCAAAAGCGTGCCATGACTTTCCCCAGGGACAACATGATCTATCGGGAGAGGCATTGTCCCAGGGAGGAAGAGAAGTTGCATTGTCTTGTCCCGGCACCTAAAGGATACGTGACTCCGTTTCCTTGGCCTAAGAGTAGGGACTATGTGCCTTATGCTAATGCTCCCTATAAGGCCTTGACGGTAGAGAAGGCTATTCAGAACTGGATCCAATATGAGGGTAATGTATTCAGGTTCCCTGGTGGAGGAACGCAGTTCCCACAAGGTGCGGATAAGTATATTGATCAGCTTTCTGCTGTGATCCCGATTACGAACGGGACAGTAAGGACTGCACTTGATACCGGTTGTGGGGTATGTCATACTATCATGTTCTTCAAAGTTTTTCAGTTGATCTATTGATTTGTAGCTTTGAGGATCTGTTTTAGGTGTATAAATCTTAAAAATTGGTTCCTTTGTATAGGTTGCGAGTTGGGGGGCATATTTGTGGAGTAGAAACGTCCTTACCATGTCGTTTGCACCAAGAGATTCACATGAAGCACAGGTTCAGTTTGCCCTTGAAAGAGGTGTTCCTGCTGTAATTGGTGTTCTTGGGACCATAAAAATGCCATATCCATCCAGAGCTTTTGATATGGCTCATTGTTCTCGTTGCTTGATTCCATGGGGAGCAAATGGTGAGTCATATGCTCAAACCGAGTGTTCCTTTGAGATTTGTCCTTTGAGGTGTTGTTTTAGTGAAGATTTGTCGTAGTAGATGTTTAGTGATGGATGACTGATTATGGATTTGTCTAAATTGCAGATGGCATGTATTTGAAGGAGGTTGATCGTGTTCTTAGACCAGGTGGCTACTGGGTACTTTCTGGTCCACCAATCAATTGGAGGAACAATTACAAAGCATGGCAGCGTCCCAAGGAGGAGCTTGAGGAGGAACAGCAAAAGATTGAGGATGTTGCCAAACTCCTTTGCTGGGAGAAGAAGCATGAGAAGGGTGAAATTGCCATTTGGCAAAAGAAAGTCAATGATGAGTCTTGTCGTGGTAGAGGAGATGATTCTCAAGCCAAATTCTGCAAGGCTGAAGAGGCTAATGATGTCTGGTATGAGTTGTGCTTGAGACTTCTTTACAATTTGCAGCTCATATCTTTAGTCACTAGTAAGAAACTTTTGGAATTAGTAGAATTGCAGTGAAAAATTTGCCTCTGCTTTGGCAGTGTTTAAAGTTCGGACGTCAATGAACATCACACCTATTCATGCATATCATAGTTCATCTTCTAATTGTGATAGAAACTGACTCAATATTGCTAACAATTAAAGCTGGAACCTGCAAATCACGTATCAGGATTTGGATCCTGCATTTTACTTAAACATCTGCTCTGGTGATGTTGGCTAGGTACAAGAAAATGGATGTGTGTGTTACTCCATACCCTGATGTTAGTAGTTCGAGTGAAGTTGCTGGCGGGGAATTGAAGCCATTCCCAGAGAGGCTATTTGCTGTCCCTCCTAGAATTGCTAGTGGAAGTGTTCCTGGAGTTTCAGTTGAGATATTTGAAGAGGACAATAACATATGGAAGAAACATGTCAATGCATATAAGAAAATTAATAGACTTATTGACTCTGGGAGGTATCGTAATATTTTGGATATGAATGCTGGATTGGGAGGATTTGCTGCAGCTCTCAACTCTCCCAAATTGTGGGTTATGAATGTGATGCCTACCATAGCAGAGAAAGATACCCTGGGTGTCATATTTGAGCGAGGATTAATTGGCATCTATCATGACTGGTAAGTGCCTTGTAGGACTCTTATCAATGATTGAAGTAAAATCCCAAGTTTGTGCAAAGTTCTGATATCTAGAGTTGCCTGCCTACAAGTATAACCAAGTTGAAACTTAAAAGAACATATTTCTAGCTTAAACTAGAGTTTAGTATACTGCTTAATATTGATTTGCCTGGCTATGATTGTGGTATAAGAAACTAGCACAGGACCTACCCCTTGGGGCTCTCACAATATGATTGCTTATAATTATATGATTTGTTTATTTTGTTCGTCTTTCACTGGTTCAGGTGTGAGGCTTTCTCCACATACCCAAGGACGTATGATCTCATTCATGCACATGGTCTATTCAGTTTGTACAAGGACAAGTAAGTATACCTAGTTAAATGTGCATTCCTTTTACTTTTTATCATTGTAATATATACAACAATTTATGTTGTTCTTTTACTAGCACTAGTGCATTGATGGGTGCAAGTAGGTAGGTTTACTTTTAGATGTGTGCTTCAATTGTGTGAATGCCCCTATGTTAAACACAATCATTACCTATTCTTTGGTATGCTCTTACCATTGGTAGAGCTACTTGGCTTTCAATTTATTACATCTAGGACTTAGATGTTTAAATGGAATGTTTGCAGATGTAATTTGGAAGATATTTTATTGGAGATGGACCGAATTCTGCGTCCAGAAGGTGCGGTTATATTCCGTGATGAAGTTGATGTTCTAATTAAAGTGAAGAAGATAACAGCAGGAATGAGGTGGGACACTAAAATGGTAGATCATGAAGATGGTCCCTTGGTTCCTGAGAAAGTATTGGTTGCTGTTAAGCAATATTGGACCGTTGGGGGAAACACGACATCTGCACAGTAAACAGCAGACGGCGACAAACTTAAACCGTGGCATGAACTGAGTTTGTGGATTATATGAGTTTGACATGAATTGATGAATTTCCAGCCTGAAAATTTTTGCCAGCAGGATTGTTTTGGTGTAGGGAGGTGGGTCACAGGATTAGGTGAACTAAGGATCAGTCTGTGTTCATTTGTATTAATTTATGAACAGATAGCTATAATCTATGCTTCCAAAGTTTAATGATGATTGAATTAATCTTATTTTTTGTTTTAAGGTTTGCATATTCAAATCCTGTCACAGGAAATGTTGGATGTTATGGACTTGACTAGCTGAGACTGGGTCATTCTGCTGTAAATATTGTGTGGACTTGGTGTAACTAAATACACAAAGTAACAAGAATGCAAGTAAAAAGAGATTTCCGAATATGGTTTTTGGAAGAGGCAAAAAGAAAAAGGTCAAATGAATCTACTAAATCTCTCACCATTGTATATTTAGGTTAGAAACCGAGTTCGGGGATTTCAAATCTTTTTAGTGTTTGTTTAGGCTTTGGTAGCCTTAAGGAAACCTTGCGTTTACTGGAGCTGAAAAGTACTTGAATAGAGTGAGAGATGATCATGTGTTTGACACAAACGTACGGGATATGACCTCCAAGAATCTTTCAAATACAATTACTTATAAAAAATCTAACCACACCCGTGTAAGATATATCCCCATATCCGACACCAACACCGAAGTTCGAATAGCTTGGTTGGACTGCTGAATCCACTTGTAAACAACTCGTTCCTTATGCGCCGGCCAAATATTTTGCACAATCACCAATAAATACAACAAACAACATAGGCGCCTTTCTACTGCTCTATTGGGCTGCAATAGCCAAAAGTTGCTGGAGAAATGAATTGGGAAGGCAAAGGTAAAGTAGATTTAAACTATAAATGGAGAATATAATATGCGGAAAGAAACCTATTTTCTGCACAGCACAGTGAGCATAGTGCGGATGAATACTTGTTTTTTAATGCATTTTCAAAATGTGATGAATGCAATATGGCCTAGGATAAATGAATAGGAAGATAAGATAGAAACAAATCAATGAAATAGGAAAAGCAGAAGCAAATAGGTGGTATCCATTCAAACAAAATGGAGCTTCCATAGCGTATGTAAAACAATTTCTGCCTTACCATTTCATTTGTCAATGCTAACCTTTCGGAAAGGAACAAGGCATCTATCCTGCCTTACCATTTCACTTGTCAAGGCTAACCTTTCAGAAAGGAACAAGGGATCTATTGGAGCCAAGTCTTTAGGCTAGATACCTATACATTTTCCTATCACTATTGTCCCTTTCCAAGAATTCCCGCTCGATAAGAGACTATCCGTTTCTTTATCTCCGTTGGGTTGGCAAGGAACTGTGACTGCAACTGTTTTGTAACCTCAGCTATTATATTGTTGTGATCTAGCACCTTCCTTGACTTCATGATCCTAACTATTGCAGCTTCAATCTGCGGTTTCCTGTCCTCCTCCACTCTTTGTCGGGTCTCCTGCTTTTCAGGTTCTGATTCCTTTTGTGCAACCACAGTTCCTACCTTCACCTTGTAAAATTTGCTTGCAAACTTTTCATTAACAAAAAATGAATCATCCTCGCCAATATCTTTACTCATAGGTTCTTTCCTAAGAACATTCTTTCCCTTCACACATGCCATTGATTGCAAGCATCTTTTCAAGTCTGAAGCAGGAACCGCAGTGACTTGTTCAATTTCCTTGTAGCTAAGCCTATCAGCATTATTAAAAAGCATCAATACACACACTTGGTAAGTTGAAACATTTAACTCATGCTTCTGACCCTTCCCAAAAATTGCTTTTATATCTGCTGTCCCCATGTTAGTTTGCCAGGATAATCTTCGACCAGTATGGGTTCCAAGATAATATGACAGAAACTTCTCGCACAATGCTGACATCTCAAAGGGTAGGTGGCAAGTAATACTAGGCTGAGTGGGCCAAGACCCCGTTGTTAGAACCCGAACAACTAGGGTAGGGCCATCTGTGAGCTCAGGGTGGCTAGAGCAAAACCCTTGCATTGTGTTTTGGGAGATCTTCATGTCTGTAAACATGCCTTCTAACTTTGAAGTATATTGATATCCACATGCTGTCTTAAGCTTGACTATCAGACTTCTTTATGCATCATCAGATACAGTTTTGCCTGACAAAAGCCGCTTAGCTAAGTGCTGCTTATAGTACTTCTCAAACACATCCTTCTCCTGCAGATAGCGGAAGATCATCATAACTTTGTCAAGAATTATCTCCACATCCTCCTCACTGACTCCTTTCAGACCTTTACGAAGCTTATCATCCACAAATAATGAAATGAACTCAGGACAACGAGAATTCAAATTAATGAAATATTCAAATGAGGAGTTGAGAGCGTTCTGGAATGTCTTGTCATTGCTAAATGCTAGGCTAATGATACCATCATATTTTTCCTTTTCATCCAAGAGCCGTTGGACGTACTCCACAGGATCTTTCAACCTTTCTGCATCAGTAACTAGTTGCTTGTATCATTGCAAGACCATTAGGAACTCTTCTAAATAAATGGTACATTCTACCCAAGTCACCATGCTTGTCATTAAGAAGCATATTTACCAAGCCGGAGTTCTCCATGTGGACTAATCTCATCATGTGGTTAGCAATCATTTCCTTCTCCACCACATTAGTTATCTTGCCTTCGCTCTTGGCATCCAAGTAGTGGGTAACTCTCTCAATTTCTTCATTTAGACGTATCTCTGCTTTCTTTAGATAGTCCCCACAATCATAGCACTCAATAAATTTCTGAGATTCGCCCCTGTAAAACTCAGCAGAAACCTCAAGAAATGGCTTCTCAAAATCCTCCTGGTAAATAGAAGAACCCAAATCCATAAGCATCTTGACTATGTTCCTCATCAGCCCCCGGTCTATAACTTCACCCGTTCGCTCTCTATGCACCAGTTCAAGAAGTGTGCTCAGAAGCCTCGACTGAATTTTGCCAGAATGTATAATGTTATCCCTCCACAAGTTAAGTCCCAGCTCATGGACAGGGGTTTTATGGGTATTTGGAATATAAGTCCTGCCCATGTACATCAATATGTCTCGAATCATTTGCAAGGCCTTGTTATGGTCATTCCATTTCCTGTTCAGCTCTTCGAGAAATAAATCACCTTGAGCAGCCTCTATAGATTTTGATATTTCTTTGAGGTGTGCAGTCATAGTTGTAACGAGTCCTGAGTACAGCTTCTCACCAAATTTGAGCAAAACCATATTGTATGCATTCCTGAATTCAAGTCAAAAAGCCAATACCGTAAAGAAAAGATCTAAAACTTGAGCAACGCATGTGAAATGCGGTTAGCTAAGATTGCTATGAGAGAGAACTTTGGTAAGCACATAATCATCAGGCATTAGCAAACTTTTAAGACTTTTAGCATAGATACAAACTTCCTTTATAAAGAGATAACTATAAGAAAGTGAAATGAAAGTAACAAAACTGAGCTTCAAGGCTCAACTAGGTTTGGATCCTCTAAGCTGAGTGAAATACATTAGGCACATCAGATGCTGAAGGCAAAATGCAATTACCAAAAAGCAAACAATAAAAGAAAACGATGATTTATAATAATTCAAATACAAACTTTCTTGCTAGTGAGGTTGAGGTAGGAAAAAGGATAAATTATCAAAGGAAGACTCAGCCAATTACAACTCAAAATTCCATATCAATAGTGAATTGATGATAAACCATTTCATTGGTTTCACCGCAAGCAGGATAAGAAGCTTTCTTCTTCTCCCATCTAAGAGTTCTATTATTTTCTTTTGGTATACGGTGGTGGTGGAGGCAGCGCTTTTAGGGTTTTAGAGATAATTTTGGATAGCTTTCTTGTCTCTGTAAAATGAAGAAATCATTCCCACCCATAATGATGAAGAAGTCCTCTCCTTAGCACATCTTTCATAATAGAAACATACTATACGATAATTCCAACTCTAGACAACACCATTGTTCCAGTAGGAAATGCCAATTCCTTTAGAACACTCGCAACAGCAGAAAGGTAACTTCTGACTCATAAAACCATCAAGGCTCAGAAGCATAAAAGAAAAGACTGCCTTAAGATCCCTTCAAACCAAAATTCCATATCAATAACAAATTTATACAAACTTTCTCTGTCATCACTGTTCATCTCAAGCAGTACAAGGATCTTTTATCCTTTCCCTAATTGGTGTTGCATCGCAAGTTTATGAATTTAAGAAAATGATTTCAATAATCTAAACATACAATTATTTCCAGAAAAAATCTAGATGCCTGCATCAAAATAATAACAGTAATCGACGTAACCAAAATAATAATACTAAATTCTAGGGTCGAAAATTTGGAAATTAACATAACATACTAGGCAACAACAAATAATCAAAAAGTACTTGAATTAAAAAGAAAAATAATTGGAAACCTGTAAAGCTCTTCAAAACTGAGGCCACTAGCGTTATGATTGTAAATCTCATGGATTGCATGTTCGAGAATTTTCCAGGTCTCTTCTGCATATTTCGGATCCACCACGACCCGGTTCTTGAATGCTTCTATTTGGAAGATCATTTTCTTTTGATTACTCATGTCGTTCCCGATCTAAAAAAACCCGCCCGAAAGCAAGAAAACGGAGGACAGATCAAAGATCCATAAAATCGTCCGATTAAAAGGAAAAAGAAAACACTATGTATAGGGCGGGTGTAGAGATTTAAGTTACGATTACTAGATATATAGAATTAAAGAAGGAGAGATTTGAATATTAAACAGCACAGAAAGCTCAAAAATGAAGAATGAAATTTATTTATTAGATGAAATTAAAATGAAAGAAGAAAAAACAGATAATATTAATTAAAGACTATTTATTACGTCTGGGATGAAAAGAAATGAAGGAAAGAAAAAGTGTGACGTTGATGAATAGGAGAATTGAATGATCTGCGAACGATAGAAGCTGATAAAAGCAATCATTGGAAGTGACATACAGGGATTTAAGAAATACTCCAATAATCACACAACTTTAATTTTGATAATAAAATCTTCATATCATTACTGACCTAACACATCAGTTAATTGGTTGGTTGATATGGTCAGTTAAGTACCAAACAAAACAATAAATGATGAAAAAGAAGAAAAAATAAAGATACTCAAGCAAGAAAAACCATCTATCAAATAAATTCAATCCAACTCTACCCAAGCTCTGAATTTCGAGATAACCTTGAACTCATCTCTATAATGAAACTTTGCATTGGTAATCGGCCAAATGCTCTAAAACATATAGATTTCTAGAGGATATTGTAACTCCCCCAAAACCCTTTATTTTCAGCTTGAAAATATTTGACAAAATTTCCAATTTCTAACCCAAAACATAATTTTTTTTTTGACTTATTTGATTCTGGGACATCACAAAATAGCTTAGTTCAGCTAAAAGTTTCAATCTTTGTTAACCCTATTCTCCATTTAACATAAAATAATTAACAACAAGAGAATTGGTTAAGAAAAAAAAAAAAAAAACCTAATTCAATTAAGGTAATAAAAGAAAGAGGAAGGCATTGGGTTTTTGTTAGTTCATTTACCGGGAAAAGAGGTCTTGTTTGAACATGTTGAGAGGGGGCTTAGAGTGAGACAAAGCAAAGTCGATAAGGCCTGGACGACAACGTTTGCTGTGGGCATAGGAATCCTTGTCTTTGACGACCATCTCGTGGCCTGTTTCAACGCACTTGAGTCTGCCGTTTGAGAGTCCCGAGAAGGTTGGAGGTCTTAGCAAATTGGTCCCTTCTTTGTTTCAGCCATCGCCTCCTTTCTTTTCTTCATTTGCCTCCTCCATTGTTATTGTTAATTGCTATGGCTGCTGCCTGGGCGTTCTCTTCTGCTTTCTCTTCTACTGCCCACACCAGAATCACGGTGGGCATCTCCATTTCTCCTTCTCCTTCTCCTTTTTCTCTTCTTCTACTGCCCAGGTAGGGTTATTAAATTGGACCTGTTTAAATGACAACAAGCACTAATAAAAATATTTATACGTAAAAAGTTGTTAAAATTTGGTAAAAAAAATCAAGTAAATCCTTCTAAAAAGGCATTTAATTATTTTTTTTTTCAAATTTCAAATGGTATTAATTAAGTTATTTAGGGCTAGTTTGGATGGGCGGTGTGTTTACTTCCGCTGAGGTTAAAAACAGCGGTGGTGGTGAGATTAGTTACTGTAGCGGTGAGATTGGACACTGTAGCAGTGAGATTAAAAATAGCGGTGGAGTGGGTGTTTGGATTCAAACGCAGCTGTAACGGTGAGGTGAAAATAAAAAATTACCATTAAGGACATCATATTAGAATTGATATATAATAGTTGTTTTTAAATTATTTTACTTATGTAAAATTATTAAAGTATGTAAATTTATGAATTCATTTAATAAAATATTAAAATGTATCTTCTAATATTTTATTATAAATATTTTAATGAATTATATAATCAATTTAAATTATTTATTAGATAAAATAAAAATTATTTTTAATTTTTTATAGTTAAATATTTTTTTATAACAATGATAAATATTATTTTTGTAAATAGTAATATTATACTTGGATCAAATTTTGAAGTATTTAACCGAATGATTTTTAATAAAAAAATATAGTAACATAAGACATAACAAGTTTCATTATTACTAGAAATTAAGTTATGATACAAAATTGTTTTTACAAATGTTGATTCATTAAACTATTTGCAATGGTTTAGTACAAAGTTCATTCAACTGTGGAGAACACCATGGGAATGCCATATGAAACAACCAACATACCCTGATCTATTGTAAGCAGCCCAGTAATCTTCCAGACATATACATAACAGCTTTTGGCTGAAAATTTCAGATAACCATATCTTTAAATTCCAATTTACTGAAAAAAAGGATGAGTTAAAATATTATGGTAGAAATATTATTGACTACCTCTGGAGCAAGAATGCTAACAACTGAGAATCTAAGGGCTGCTGAGCTGAGCGGCTGAAGTGAGCAAACCCAGAAAACACATCATAGCAAACAGTAAAAACTTGTGATAATATGATTTCTTTCTCTGCTTGTATTGTGTGCTGCTTGGACCTTCCTTTTTCAGAATACCTTGTGCAAGAAATTGTATCATAAAAATCAAGCCATCCAATTTCATCAGTTACTACCTGTAAGTATATAATGTTAGTCTTTGGGTTAGTTCTGGATTCAAGGGTTGGAAAAATGTCATATTGAGATTGACTCTACAGTTCAATGTGATGTCCTAATCCAGGAATAGAGGGGTAAGACCAAAATGCAAGAATTCTTGCCAAGCTCAATGGGTAAATCAAATGGCTTGTTTTAGGCATTTTCAACATAAAGGCATAATAAAACTAACCTCTATGAAGAATTGGTAAACTGATATGGAAGAGAATTCTGGGTAAATGAAAAGGATGCCACACTCCAAGTAGCTGCACCCAAAGCACTAACTCTTATGGCATATTTCAATGGTCAGTTGCAGTTATCTGGAGTCAATGAAATCAAACACATTTTACCTCAGGAAGTCCTTCACCAGCTCATCAAGATCGTTTATGCGCAGTTGCAACAAAAACAATCTAGTCTGCCTTCCTAGATATGCAAAAAGTCCTAAAGTAGCCAAGCTATCTGCTTGAACCTGTCAAAATTTTAAATCCAAATATTTATATAACTGCTTAACAACATAAACCATGAAGCCAGGGAAATAGTCATACATGACATGGAAATCATGAGACAAACCTTGCTATTAAATGCCAGTTTGCCTGGAATTGTGGTTTCTTTGGTGAAAGCTACTGAGAGTTTTCTCTGAGCCAACCCTATCCAAAATTCCAGATCATCACTCTTCTTGCCAGACAGAACCTTTGCTCCAAAATGTGACAGGAAATGAGTTTCAAATCCTGCCTCAGTAGCTAACTTATGTAATTTGTCGACCGAAACAATACCCTGTGAAAGATCCATAAGCTCCGCTATAGCATCGCTTACTAATATTTTAGACAAGGGACAAGAGATATGTTCAGAGCACAATTTCTCTATAGCAGCACAACAGCTTATAGCCACAATAATTCCTGCAACGCCGCTGAATATTCTTGTGTTTAGCTAGGTTAAACCATAAGTTACAGAATAATCAGTGAATTTCTCCAAAGGTGAAATTCCTAACATGTTTGCAGAAATAAACATACGAATCTCATTCACAGTTACCATAGTGACAGAGTTGTTAAGAGCTGCCGCAAAAACTTACAACTTTCTAACTGGGGATGGATTGTTATGACGTTCTTGAGAGAGCAAAATCTCCACTTCGATTACGGTTTTCAACATAGCATAAACAGCTACCTGAAGAATCATATTAGTCAATGATTCTTCTCCAATATCTCATTTCCTTTAGTAATTCACAAAAGAATTTCCTATCTCAATTCTACAAAAGTATCTATGGACCATGTGATAGTTCAAGGAACTAACAACAAACAAAACACTATGAGCTTGCACCATATGTTTAACCTGTCTATATAAGTAGTTCCCAACAACATGAATCCCAATATCTTAAATGTACCATTAGTAGAATATTTTCTAAAAATGCCCAAGCTCCTAATTTGCTTTTACTTATTTGGGGCTTTTAAGCATATACCTGATGAGCGATACGTTTATGCCATTGATGCACGTCCTTTCCATTCCAAGCCATTGCAAGCTCAGCACTGGTGCCATCCAATTCAAGTGACTCAACTGCAAGGGAAAAGCTTCTGGTAGATTCATGTAATACCTAAAGAAGACAATTCACCCTATTGAATTCGGTTGCAGGAGAATCAGCCTCGGGTAAAAGAGCCTCATTGCCAGTATCAGAGGGATCACAAGGAGGCGAATAAGACACTGATGATAATGCACCTAGAAATATAGCCTTTGAAGAAGTATAACCAGCAAGCCATATTCCAAGTAAGTTGCTCTTCTTTGCAGTGAAATGACTCCCCCGCAGCCTTGGGTGGAAGTTTGAGCAGTGGAATGTACTTGAACTAGGCTTCCAATCCCATCCATAAGAGGATCAAAAAGTTTGTCTGTGACAGATAAAATATGTTCAACTCCTCAAACCAACAAATCCATTAAATACTAAATTGCTTCCCCCATCTTCCATTTTGATTCATTTAGCCTTTTCGGTTTTCAAAGAGTATTAATGAACTGATCCAAAAAGAATATTACATGAATCAGATAAGCAATTTACAGTACATTACTGGGTTCTAAGTCCCAAACAAAGTCCACACAACTTCATATAACCAAAAACAATCAAATAAAAATGAATGCCGTTGAATCAGATGAAAAGAAAATAGCAAATGCAACAATTTAAAGATTACTATGAATTTGATACAGCCAAAGGCAACAAACAAAAAAACCAAGATTTTTTTTTGGGGTATTCTTGAATCCGTTTGAAGGAGTAAAACATTGAAGACGTGGATAAGGGAGAAGAAAAAAAAAAGAAACTTACGTGTAATAGGAAGAATGGGGCAGTTGAAGAAACAAATGGGAAGCCATGGAATGGAAGCAACAAAGAAGAAAAAGGCAAAGGGGTGTTTTTGTCTGTTAAAAATACCTACTGCCCCAATTGCCTTACCTGCTGCTCTCATCTCCAGTCACGTTTTAGTGCATCAGTGAGATTGAAATCAATTTTCACTGCACTGGAATACTGAACCAAACAGCAGTGCAGTGAGATTGGTAACCTAATCTCACCACACTGGAGAAAAAGGGGCATCCAAAGGAGCCCTTAGTCAACACTTTCGTTTTGTCATTAATGTGGCTGCTAACGGTTGCTGAATTAACTTTTTCATTGTTGATGTGATGATGAATGTCAGCATGCCATATCAACAAATTAAAATTTTAATTTTTTATACAATTTAAAAAGCTTAAACAATAAAATTTTACTTAAACTATATTAGTTTTTTTAAATTGGTAACTAAATTTTTTTGTCAAAATTGATATCTAAACTAAATTATTAATTCGTTACTCATTTTACCTTAATTGTTAGTCTCGTTAGAAAAAAATTTAACCAATCACAATTTATCACATAAATCTTTATTTATTTTACTCTAACTATTAATATAATAGTGTTGATTTTACCATATTTTCTTACATTTTCTTTTTATCAAACAATTTTTATCAGACTTTCTAACATTTTCTCATCAACAGAACACAATTTTTTTTTATTGCTTCCTGGTACAAAGGCTTCCACCATTTTATCATCTTCAAACTTCAACTGCTTAGAAAATTAAAAAATAATCCCCTGTGAAAATGAATCAAGTGAAAAAACATATTCAGCTTCTTGTTTTTTGCTTCTCATTTTTCTTTGTTCTCTGTTTTTGCTTATTATCATGTGAATTTCTCTATTTTTTTCACTTGATAATAAGCCAGATTAATTTGAAGAATCATACACTCATAACCATAGTCCAAATATATGTTAGATAGTGATATCGAATGCAAGTATCCTTTACGGAAAATGAGGACTCGAAACAAAATTGTTGTGAAGTACTTGCAATAAGAGCAACGTTCTGCATTCATTTTCTTATTACATTGCCTTTGAAAGCTGACTGCATTCAGATTAAACCAGTGGGAAGAATCTGTTCGTTGCCCTGAACTATGAAACAAATTTGGGTTAGCTTCCCCAAATTTGCATGTGGCTAGTGAGGGTTGTAATTTGGTTTCTTTCCGGAACTTTGTTATTTCATTTGATAATAAGCAAAAACATAGAACAAAGAAAAATGAGAAGCCAAAAATAAGAAGCTGAATATGTTTTTTCACTTGATTTATTTTCAAAAGGGATTGTTTTTTTAATTTTTCAAAGCAGTTGAAGTTTGAAAATGATAAAATGGTGGAAGTTTTGTACAAGGAAGCAATCAATTTGTAACACCCCTTACCCGTATTTGACGCTGAAACAGGGTACAAGGTATTACCGGACTTAAACACAAGCAAACATTCAAAACCAGGACATAAATTTTCAACTCAAATTTAAAACTTTTCATAAACACTCATCGCGTCCCTGAAACGAGCCTACGAAGCCCAAAATATACATCGAAAGTGGTTCAGGACTAAACCGAGAACTTTAGAAACTTTCAAAAAACTTAGAAAATTTTTCATGCAAAAGGGGTCACACGCTCGTGTGGTTTCGGGACACGCCCGTGCTTCAAGCCGTGTTCAAATTAAGGAGCATTTTGTTTATGAGTCATCATCAAATTTCGGTCACACGGTCAAGTCACATGCCCGTGTGCTAGGCCGTGTAGCACACACGGCTGAGGCACACGCCCGTATGCTCAATTCTGGACATTCTGTTTTGCCTAAATTAAGGTGTAGAGGACACACAGCCGGACCACACGCCCATAGGGCTAACCGTGTGTCAGACACGGTCTAGACACATACCCGTGTGCCTACCCATGTGGACAATAATAAGGTTGTTTACCAAGCCATTTGTCACCCTTATTTACACATGCACTCACATCAATTCAAAAGCACAAAACATATCATATTTAGGCAACCAAACACTCACAACTAAGTTAATAACATGTCATCATTTATCATGCTTAAAACATCATACTTAGCTCATTATAAACATACTAATCTCACATTCACAATAGGGAATTAACATATGGATGAATTTATAATCAGCATAAGCCATCATTCATGGCTATATATAAGAAGAAACATTAACAATTACAACCAACACATATAGCCCAATTTAATCATGACACATATAACAAATGACCAAGTTCCTATACATGCCATAAACTTAAAAGGGTTTGCATTCACTTATACCGAACATGATAGTTTGATAGTGTGATAGCATCTCCGGCGATCTCCAACCCGAGCTAGCTTAATAACCATATAAGACATGAGAAAGGAAGGAGAGTAAACTACAGAGCTTAGTAAGTTCGTATGCAAATAATAAGCATCAATAGACATACATTTTTCATACAACTAACATAACATAACACAACATAAACGTCATTAAATCTTCACAGGCATAACTTATTCAATCACAATGCTTACCCCCTTCAATTTATAAGCCTAATTTAATATATCTTAGCATTTTCCAAACATTCATAATATCTTCAATATAATACCATGATAATCATTAACAAATCATTTCAAGCCTCATAGTAACATGCACATTAATTATGCATATTCATACTTTCAAGCCCAGAGCTTAACATCTTTCAATGATTTAACTCTTAACTTCTCATACTTTCATAACCATTTTAATAGGCAATTATGCAAATCTTTCCTTTTTCACACATAACCGATAAATCGCAATTCAAACGAAAAACATTTACTATCTCACCAATCGATTTGGCCCTAAAGCCTTACACATGTTTGTCAACCGAATCTACCATGAATTTACACATCATAAGCATAAACACTTAATCACAAGATTTCATAAATATTTTTAATAAATATTAATACCAATCTTTCCTTCATTTCATATCCATTGAGTCACAATCAAGGAAATAAAACATTTCATATCTCAATTCCATTTGGCCTGAAAGCCCTTTTTCACAAGTTTCAATCAACTTTACCATGTATTTATTTTCACACACATAAACCAATAATCACATGGTTAACTTAAAGTCACTTTCATAGTGATCATGAATTCATAATATCATGAAGCCAATGCTTATAAACTTTACGCACATACCTGTACCAACTCGTAACATAACCATTTACTTTGTCATCTTTGGCATAATCTTTGAATTTCCCGTTGAACCACTTGGAATACTAAAGGATACTCGAGAATAACGATGAGTCGTTGAAAGCACCAAATATATCCTATTCCCTATAAAATAGTAAAAATAACAGTAAAGGGGAAGTAGGGTAGAATCCTCACGGACCGGATTATACGAATGCTTGTTTCTCGAAATCCTAGACAATTTCTTGACCAAGAAAACTTGCGTTCCTGGAAAAATAAAAAAAAACAGAATTAATAGTTTTGATCTGGAAAAATAAAAAAAAAACAGAATTTAGATGATCCTTCTCAAACCGAATAAGCCAGTTATAGTGGAAGAGGATGCCTACGACCACCAGCTCCAAGGATTTAGACTTCGATTTAGTGGAACCTGACTCTAGTCAACAATCGCTCTTGTGGGATCATCCTATGCTAGATCAACATTTCTCAATGGCGAATCCCACGCCATTTTGTCTCTTGGGCTCGCCAACCTCTGACGTAGTAAGTTAACGAATCGACTGTGCAACCCTTCCAAAACATACAAAGCAACCGCCTTTACATACGTTGAAAAGTTTACTTCTTAAGGGACATAGACAGAAGCGTCAGCCCCATAGTGCGGAGAAACGATGGATACCCTGTTTGAGAAGGCTAAGTACAGATTCTAAACCTCAAGAACCCTTTTTGGGGATTTTCGGCAACCTTTGGCTAGATAGGTTTAGTGGCTCATGGTTGTGGTGGAAAAGAAAATAAATATATAAATGGAGACTTTATTAAAAAGAAATATGGGAAGAACAAAAGACTTTTTGGGGGGAGAGTTTACAGAAAAAGATCCAGCCCCCTTTTTAGTCATCTCACCCCCTATTTATAGTGCTAAGATAGATAGACTAGTTCTACTTAAATTCCTAAAGATAATTACAAATAATCAAAGATAAATAAAGATAAATAAAATAAATCTTAAATTAAATAATCCTTAATAATTATCTTAATATTAATTATCCTAATATTATCAAAATAGAGTCTAATAGAATAAAAACTCTTCTTTTTGCATTTCAACCCTTGTGTCCTCCATGCTTGCACTTTTGGCACCAACTTTTCCTTGTGTTGCACATTGAGCCATTTTATCTCTAAATTCACGCTTTTGGCCCTTAGTTTCGCTTTTGCCTCCAATTTAGTCCCTACAAGATAAAAGACTATAAATAGCCCAAATTAGTAGAATCATACTCAAAATAAATATGCAATTAGCACATAAAAATATGACGTTCTAGAGTATTATCAAATTCCCCCTACTTAGCCCATACTTGCCCTCAAGTATGGTTCCTATCCACTGTGAAAATTAGATCCTGAAAGAAATTCTACTCCAAAGTTTTATAAAAATTAGTCAAAAATGCATATGAAAAATAAAAAGAACTTCTAAGCTTGCTTTAAGGAAAACAGAAAAAGTATTCTAATTAACACACACAAAAATTAAAATCGTCTTGAATTATTTCATGCTATTTAGGTAAATTACCAAACCTACCAAGACACTCTATTTATTTCCTCCTTTAGTCCCCAACTGCAATTTTATTAGTACTATTTTTTTTCTTTTTTTTTTATTATTTATTTACTTAGGAATATATTAAACCTTTTGACGCGAAGAGAGATGACAACCCAAGCACCCCACCCCGGTTACTCAGCCCAACATACTCCTAAAAATTATTTATTTTCGGTTAGCAGAGTTTTACCCATCACGTCACACAACCTTTTGACGCGAAGTAGAATGACAACCCAAGCACCCTACCCCAGTTATTCAGTCAATCACGTTCTGAGCCGCACTCATAACCTTGGTTAGCAAAGTTTTACCCATCACGTCACACAACCTTTTGACGCGAAGTAGAATGACAACCCAAGCACCCTACCCCGGTTACTCAGTCAGTCACGTTTTAAGCTGCACTCATAACCTTGGAAACATTTATTAAACAAAATTTACACGAAATTATGATTTTAAGAGGACCTAAGAGAAATAATCAAGTGTCGAAAATAAGTTTTAGTAACCACCTAATAGACATGAACATAATTTAGGCATGCAAATGTATTAAGTGTCTACTTTATATTAAACTTGATCAATTTTACAAAAAGCAAGATAGAGTTAACTTATTAATCATAATTATTTTTAGCCTAATAAAAATAAAACAGTGGAGATAAAATCAAACAGACAGAATCATAACTAACTTAGTAGCCAAGAATCATGCATGTAGGTCAAACAGTGGCAAGTCGTGGTCAAATTCTTGGGCATGAAAAGTGACAGAATATTCTTAAAAAAATGGACAAAATGGAGCCTCAAGCAACAAACACAAATCAGAGCAGAAGACGACAGTAATACGAAAAGTACCTCCCCCTACTTAAAACACATTGTCCTCAATGTGGACGCAAAAGAAATAAATAGGTAGAAAAGTTTAGAAAAACTCCTCGTGTAGCTACTGTCGATTGCGAAGGATAGCAATGAGTTCGGTGAGTTGCTGGCCAAAAGTGTCGAGTCGAGCCTCAATGCGCTCCGTTTTACCTAAGCAAAGAAGAGAAATTTATTAATATTTAAATAAAAGAAATTAAAAAGAAAAGAAAATAAAATAAATAATAAAAGAAAAATAAAGATTGGGTTGCCTCCCAACAAGCGCTTGTTTAACGTCATTAGCTCGACGACTTAAATGGTTCTATGGTGGCTCAAAATAAATCTTTTCAATCGTGTGAGCTTGGAAATTCTCATTTTTTATCACATCCACCATATTTGGGTTTAATCGTCCTTGCGCCTCTTTCATTGGTTTCATATTTTCCTCCAAGGGGTTAATCCCTTTTAAGTCGGCAATGGTCTCATCATTCTCCAAAAATGTGAATTTGAGATGCTCGAGAAGTGGTTTTAATTTCAGATCTGATGCCTGTACAACAGAAGGTAGAGGTTTAGTATCCATAGGAGTCAATAATTTATTAACAGATTCAAAATCATCAAACATCATTTTATATTTATCTCCAAAAGATGACTCAAAATTTTTTTCTACTGATGAGTTAATTATGTCGACACGGTTTACATCCAAGACTTCACTTGGGTGGCTAATAGTGCCATAGACGTTAAACTTCACGATATCCCCATCAAACTCCATCGTGAGGGTTCCGCTTCGTACGTCAATCTTAGTATTTGCAGTACTAAGAAAAGGTCGCCCCAACAAGATGTCTGAAGACCCAGGAGCATTATCCTCCTCCATTTTTATCACATAAAGGTCTGTAGGGAAGATAAGTCCATTGACTTTGACTAATACGTCCTCGAGGACTTCTTCGGGATGCACAACAGACCTGTCTGCCAATTGAAAGATAACACCTGTTTTTGTCAAAAAACCTGCGTTAAGTGATTCATAAATAGAATATGGCATTACATTTATGGAGGCTCCTAGATCAAACATAGCCTTTTTAATTCTCAAAAGACCTATTTTGCATGGTATTGCAAACATGCCCCTATCCTTATTTTGCCGGCATTTTTCGCTGTAACACTGCCGACACATTTTCACCAACATTCACCCTTTCATTACCTATTAATTTCCTCTTGTTGGTGCAAAGCTCTTTAAGAAATTTAGCATACCGCGGAATTTCCTTGATGACATCCAACAGCGGAATGTTGATCTCAACATTCCTAAATGTTTCGAGGATTTCCTTGTCCTCTTTACCTCTGCGACACTGGTTGAATTATTCTGGAAATGGAGGTTGAATTTTAGGCAATGGTGGTTTTGGTCAGACCTGTTCGTCTTTCTCGGGTTTTTCCTAGGCGATTTCTTGGCCAAGATTCCTGTCAGGAATTGATTCCAGTACCTTCCCGCTTCGCAACGTCACTGCATTTGCATGTTGTCTTAGATTCGGTTCTGTTTGTGACGGCAGCTTCCCTTGAGAGTTCAATTTCTCAACTGATATGGTCAATTCTCTCATAGACGCCTCAGTTTTCTATTGAAAATCCTTCATTTCTTTTTTGGAAATTAAGAGTTTGCTGTTGAAAATTAAGGACATTAGCTGGTAATTTATTGACCATGGTTTCTAGGAAATTACCTGAATCTCGAGGCTGTTGTGGAAGCTGATTTTGGTATCGCTGGTTATACCGTGGGTTGGTCCCATAACTCAAGTTAGGATGGTCCCTCCACCCTGGGTTGTAGGTATTAGTGTAGGGATCATATCGCCTCTGTGGTGGGCCAGGGAAATTTCCCACTACATCTAAATAAGCTATAGAGTCATCATACAAACTGGGACATGCATCAGTTATATGATCAGGTGTAGCACATATTCCACATAACCGAACTGGTTTAGTTTTTTCGGCAACAAGAGAGCTCACAATATTAGTAAGTCTATCAAGTCTATCTTCTATGGAAGAATTACTTAGCTGGTGAACCCTTCTAGGGGTTCAGGATTGGCTCGGAATTGCTGAGAATTTGCAGTCATTGTGGAGATCAAGTCTCTTGCTTGTTGGGGGGTCATTTTGACCAATGCTCCTCCACTAGCGGTGTCTACCATATTCATCTCCATGGGCTTCAAGCCTTCATAAAAGTATTGGAGGAGAGATTGCTCCGTTATACGATGTTATGGGCAACTTGCACACAATTTCTTAAACCGCTCCCAATAATCGTAAAGAGTTTACTTCTTTTTGCCTTATTCCCATGATCTCTCTTCTTAGCTCAGCTGCTCTAGACGCTGGAAAAAACCTGTTGAGAAATAAAAGAGATAAATCAGCCCAAGTAGTAATAGATCCAGGAGGTAAATAAAATAACCATTCCCTAGCTGAATCTGCTAGGGAAAAATGGAAAGCGCGCAATTTAATTTGATCCTCAGTTACGCCTTGAGGTTTCATACTCAGACAAACCATATGAAACTCCTTCAAATGTTTATGGGGGTTTTCATTTTGTAACCCTCAGAAAGTTGGCAGCAACTGAATTAACCCTGACTTCAGTTCAAAATCGGTATCCATAGTAGGATATGCGATGCACAATGTCGGTTGTTCTGTGGGAGCTTCGGCAAATTGCCAAGCTAAATTCGGGTTTTCCTTAACCCTAGTTTCAAGCACTTCTTCAGGTGAATTGATTTCTACTTTTTGCCTTCAAAAGTCTGAGTAGGGTTTTTGCAAACCCTAGACTCTACTTCATCGTCGATTCTGATTTCTGGCGGTGGATTGCTTTGAGTTCCAACCACCGCTGACTGCTTTTTCCTTAGTTTTGTTTCCTTACGATTAGCTTTTGCAGTTTTTTCAATCTCCGAGTCAAACGCAAGAGTGCCTGGAGCAGATTTGGTCATAGAAAACAAAAAACAAGATTAGTACGTTACCGATCCCCGGCAATGGCGCCAAAATTTGATGCGTTGTTAAAAGCACCAAATATATCCTATTCCCTGTAAAATAGTAAAAATAACAATAAAGGGGAAGTAGGGTCGAATCCTCAGGGACCGGATTATACAAATGCTTGTTTCTCGAAATCCCGGACAATTTCTTGACCAAGAAAACTTGCATTCCTGGAAAAATAAAAAAAACAGAATTAATAGTTTCAATATGGAAAAATAAAATAAAAAAAACAGAATTTAAAGTGAATTGAAATTACGAGAATAAATTGCAAAAATTAAAATGAGGAAAATAAAAAAAAAGTTTAGAGAAAGTTTCTTATGTTGAGAGATTCCAGCCTCCAGTTGCCTCGATCCGCCTTGGGCTCAATCCTTGGCTTTTAGATGATCCTTCTCAAACCGAATAAGCCAGTTATAGTGGAAGAGGATGCCTACGACCACCAGCTCCAAGGATTTAGACTTCGATTTAGTGGAACCTGACTCTAGTCAACAATCGCTCTTGTGGGATCATCCTATGCTAGATCAACATTTCTCAATGGCGAATCCCACGCCATTTTGTCTCTTGGGCTCGCCAACCTCTGACGTAGTAAGTTAACGAATCGACTGTGCAACCCTTCCAAAACATATAAAGCGACCGCCTTTACATACGTTGAAAAGTTTACTTCTTAAGGGACATAGACGGAAGCGTCAGCCCCATAGTGCGGAGAAACGATGGATACCCTGTTTGAGAAGGCTAAGTACAGATTCTAAACCTCAAGAACCCTTTTTGGGGATTTTCGGCAACCTTTGGCTAGATAGGTTTAGTGGCTCATGGTTGTGGTGGAAAAGAAAATAAATATATAAAAGGAGACTTTATTAAAAAGAAATATGGGAAGAACAAAAGACTTTTTGGGGGGAGAGTTTACAGAAAAAGATCCAGCCCCCTTTTTAGTCATCTCACCCCCTATTTATAGTGCTAAGATAGATAGACTAGTTCTACTTAAATTCCTAAAGATAATTACAAATAATCAAAGATAAATAAAGATAAATAAAATAAATCCTAAATTAAATAATCCTTAATAATTATCTTAATATTAATTATCCTAATATTATCAAAATAGAGTCTAATAGAATAAAAACTCTTCTTTTTGCATTTCAACCCTTGTGTCCTCCATGCTTGCACTTTTGGCACCAACTTTTCCTTGTGTTGCACATTGAGCCATTTTATCTCTAAATTCACGCTTTTGGCCCTTAATTTCGCTTTTGCCTCCAATTTAGTCCCTACAAGATAAAAGATCATAAATAGCCCAAATTAGTAGAATCATACTCAAAATAAATATGCAATTAACACATAAAAATATGACGTTCTAGAGTATTATCAATAACATACATATAGAATCATACCAATGCCATATCCCAAATATGGTCTTACATGGGGCAATATATCGATGCCAATAGCCCAGCTATGGTCTTACACGATTTTCATATCGATTCCATGTCCTAGGCATGGTCTTACATGAAATCTCATATCGATGTCATATCCCAGATATGGTCTTACATGTAAATTCATAACCCTAATGTCATGACATTTGTATCCTATATATTCCTAAGGTTCAATCGGGACTTTCTCGCTTATCGAACTTTGTCGAATTCAATCAGAGAGTAAGTCACAATTCATACAATAATAACACAAGTAAACCATAAAAAATAATGCATTATTTACATACGAACTTACCTCGGATGCGACAACGGCGAAAAGGACCTATTTGTCCAATATTTATTTTTCCCCCGATCTAGACTCGAACTTTGTTTTTCTTGATCTATAATATGAAATTTAGCTTATTTATTAGTCACATTATTCAATGTGACCCAAAAATCACATTATGGTAAAATTACATTTTTGCCCCTAAAGTTTGACATATTTACATTTTTGCCCCTAGGCTCGGAAAATGAAATGTACTCAATTTCTTTAACGCACAAGCCTAGCTGAATCATTTTCATAACTATAACAACCCACAATTTCCATTAGAACACACTTTTACTACATATTTTATAACTTTTACAAATTAGTCCTTTTAAGCATTTTCACCGAAAATCACTTAGCAAAAGTCGTTTAACAAACAACTAACATGCATTTTTTACCATAAAACATCAAAATACACAAAATATTATTCATGGGTCAAAACCCTAGACTTTAACCATATTTCAAATTAATGGTAGAAATAGGTAGATCTTGTTACGAGGATTTCAAAAACGTAAAAATAATTAAAAACGGGGCTAGAAAGGACTTACAATCGAGCTTGAAGCTTGAAAAACCCTAGCCATGGCTTCCTCTTGCAAATTTCAGCCAAGGAGGAAGACGGACAAATTTTTGGGCTTTTATTTTTGTTTTTAATTCATTGTAATAACTAAATGACCAAAATGCCCTTAATGAAAAACTTTGGAAACATGTCTAACCATGTCCATTTTTGTCCTCAAACTTAACTAATGGTCTAATACCATTTAAGGACCTCCAATTTAAACTTTTATAGCAATTAGACACCTCTAGTTTCTAGAATTCGAGTTTTTCACTTTTTTACGAATTAGTCCTTTTGACTAAATTGAATGCTCAAACATCAAAATTTTTGAAAGAAATTTTCATGAAATCATTCTGTGAAATTGTAGACCATAAAAATATAATAACTTACGTCGGATTTGTGGCCCCGAAACTACTATTCCGACTAGACCCAAAATCTGGCTGTTACACGATTTGTTTGGGTGTTTAGTTGATGAGAAAATGTACGAAAATCTGGTAAAATCAACACTATTGTATTAACAGTTGGGGTAAAATAAATAGAGGTCAACGTGGCAAGTTATGATTGACTGAATTGTTTTTTCCAACAGGACTAACAGTTGAGGTAAAATGAATAATGGTTTATTAATTTAGGTACCAGTTTTGACAAAAAAAAAGTTTAGGTACAAATTTGAGAAAATTAGTATAGTTTAGGTATCAGCATTTTGTTGTTTAAGCCATTTAAAAATTATAAATTTTCTTAAAAATTTTAAAATATTAAATAAAATTTTAAAAATAAAAATTATTTAAAAATTTAAATCTATAACGAATAAACAACTTTTTAGATTCATATAACTTGTGACAGTAACTCAATAAAATACATTAATATAGATTTATATATACAATTGATGGAAGTAATAAGTGTACATAATAAAATTAAAATGTAAAATAATATCAAAATGCACATATAGTTGAGTGATGAATTAAAAGTTTTACTAATGCAAGTAGTTTAGGTTCAAACCACATCGCATGCATATTTTTATTAGTTTTTTTTTTTAAATGAAAAGATTAAATTACCCTTGAATAATATAACTTATTTTAGTTATGAAAAAATATTTTTATAATTTTTCTAACCAATAATATAACTTATTTTAATTATAAAAAGATATATTCGTAATTTTCCTAATCAAGTTGGTGACCTGGTTGAGGATGATACCATCTTAGTAAAACACTTAGGGCTTAAGGGTCTAAAAAACCCTCAAACTTTTTCAAGAAAAGCAATAGCCCTTGTTTTTTTTTCACTCAATTGGGTATTTGAACTTTCAAAATGCATAAAAAAAGCCCTCAAACTTTTTTAAAAAAAATTTAAGCCCCTGCTTTTTTTTTTGCACTCAATTGGGTACTTGAACTTTAAAAAATGTATTAAAAGGCCCTCAAACTTTTTCAAAAAACGCAATTAAGCCCCTATTTTTTTTTTTGCATTCAATTAGGTATTTGAACTGTAAAATGCATCAAAAAGGCTCTTTGGCCATTAACTTTAACGGTTGACCATTAAAGTTAATTGCCCCTAATTTTTCAGTTAAAGCCACCCCGTGTGACAACCACGGCGTGACATGTGGCAAAAAATATAATAAATAAAAATAAAATTTTAATAAAAATAAAAATTTAAAATTTATTAAAAAATTAGAAAGAAAATTTAAAAAAATCGTAAAAATTATAAATTATTTTAAAATTTTATACAAATCATAAAAAATTATAAAATGAATCAAAAGACCCTTTAACCATTAACTTTATCATTGATTGTTAAAGTTAATGACCTCCAATTTTTTTAGTTAAAGTCATTATGTGTCACAACATACTGTGGCATGTGGCAACAAATGATAAAAAATAAAAATCAATAAAAGTTATAGAAAAATTATAAAATGCTTCTTTTGATCATTTTTATAATTTTTTTATGAATTTTATATTTCTCTATATTTTTTATAATTTTCTTTCAACTTTATAAAATTTTATAATTTTTTTCTATATTTTTCTATATTTTATACATTTTTATGATTTTTATAAAATTTTACAGGTTTTATAATTTTTTATGATTTTTATAAAATTTTACAGGTTTTTATTAAAATTTAATCGTTTTTATTGATTTTTATTTTTTATCAAATTTTTATCACATGTCATATCGTGGTTGCGACACTTGGTGGCTTTAGTTGAAAAAAATTAAGGTGGTTCAAGTACTCAATTAAGTGCAAAAAAAAAAAAAAAAGAAAGCAGGGGCTTAGTTGCTTTTTTGAAAAAGTTTGAGGGTTTTTTTATGCATTTTGAAATTTCAAATACCCAATTGAGTGCAAAAAAAAAAAAAAGCAGGGGCTTAATTTTTTTTTTGAAAAAAATTGAGGGTCTTTTTGATGCATTGTACAAGTTTAACTGCCCAAGTGAGTGCGAAAAAAGTAGGGGTTTAATTGCATTTTTTGAAAAAGTTTAAGGGCTTTTTACACCCTTAAGCCAACATTTAGTAACTTTGTAAAACACTTAATAAATAGTATAAATATACCATTGATGAAAGTATAGTGTGCATAAAAAAATTAAAATGTATAAAAATATAAAACTAAAGTTTTAGTTAAGTGGTAAATTAAATGTTTGGCTAATGCAATTATTTCGAGTTTAAATCTTAGAGTATGCATATTTTTATTTTTTTTAAATAAAAATATTAAAATACCCCCGAATAATATAATTTATTTTAATTATTGAAGAACTTTTTCGTAATTTTTTTAACTGAGCTGGTGACCCAATTAAAAGTAACACTAACTCAATCAAGAACTTAAATAATAGTATAGATAAAATAAAGGCTTAAAAGTGTAAAAAGCCCTCAAACTTTTTTTAGAAAAAAGTAATTAAGCCCTTGCTTTTTTTTTGGCACTTAACTGAGAACTTAAACTTTCAAAAATGCATAAAAAAAGGCCCTCAAACTTTTTAAAATAAGCAATTAAGCCTTTGCTTTATTTTTTTTACACTCAATTGGGGTACTTGAACCGGCAAAATGCATCAAAAAGGCCATTTGATAGTTAACTTTAACAGTTGACCGTTAAAGTTAATTGCCCCTAATTTTTTTCAAATAAAACCACCTCATGTCACAACCATGATGTGACATGTAGCAAAAAATTTATAAATAATAAGATTAAATAAAAATTATTAAATTTTAATAAAAATATATTGAAAATTAGAAAAAAATTATAAAATGCATCAAAAAGGACTTTTAACCATTATTTTTAATTCTTAACCCTTTAAAGTTAACGACCCCAATTTTTTTAGTTAAAGTCATCATGTGTTGTAACACAGCGTGACGTGTGACGTGTTGTAACACAGCGTGACGTGTGACGAAAAGTGATTAAAAATCAATAAAAGTTATAGAAAAATTATAAAATACTTCTTTTAGACGATAATTTTTTATGAATTTTATATTTCTTTACATTTTTTATAATTTTCTTACGAATTTTAAAACTTTTATAATTTTTTTCTATATTTCTATATATTTATATTTTTTATGATTTTTATAAATTTTTATATTTTTAATATTTATTATTAAATTTAATAATTTTTACAATATTTATTATTATTATTTTTTATCACATGTCACGTCGTGACTTTAACTAAAAAATTTAAGGGCAATTAACTTTAACGGTCACTTTATAAATTAATTCAATCCAACACATGTTTTTTATTTCCTAAAGTAAATATTGTTCTTTTAATTAATTTAATTAGATAAATTAATTTTCAAATTAAATAATTTTCTCTACCCAATTTTAATTTTGTTAAAATAATGATAACTTTACCGTAAAAAAAATCTATAATGACATATATTTAATTTTTATATTCGATGGATTCACAATGACTAATAATTTAGTTTCATTTTCGAACTTCAATTATTTAATTAATTAAATAATAATTCAAAACCTTTCATTCTCAAGTCATTTTTATACTTAGTGAGAAAACACATTCATTTGTGAATGTGACCCATTTCTCTAACTTCATCATTTCCATCCATTTTTATTCATTTGGTTTTAACAAACTAGCGGAGAGACCAATTGTACATATGTAATTAGGGCTGAAATAATTTATAATTAAGTACCCCTTTGGATGGGCGGGACGGTGCGATGCGTTTAGCTTACTTTTTGTCTCACGTGATAGTATTACTATAGTATCTAATCTCACCGCCACTGTTGTTTTTACACTAATCACAACTAAACGCACGGCTCATCCAAACCCACACTAAGTTTCAACTTTTCACATATTAATTATAAATTTTTTTTAGTCATGAATTCATTCCACTATAGTATCGTGACCGAGCTCTCCCCAATTACATACCATTACAAAAGCTACTTAATCAGTGCTCATCCAATAACTCTGTTATCAGTATGCTACCTTTATAGGATAACATTAATCGCTTTAAGGTAAATCCGTTCTCCTAATATGATCCTACTTTATCTCATGGTAGCCATTATATTTTCCGTCATGAAAAGCCAATTACTATCAAATAGTAACTAAGTCATTTAACACAAAGAGAAACGACTCGTGGCCATATTTACTTTTCATATACCATGTAATGCCGATGAGAGAATTTCATTTACCCATTGGTTGAGTTATGAATTTCACTATTTTGAATGATGCTACATATTGCAGAAGCCGTGTACCCAATGCACCAACTTTCAATTCCTTATCTATTTGAACTCATGATTTTAATTACATCAAAGTATAAGAGTCACGTATAGATAGACTTTCACCCATTAGGGATTAAGGTATGTCACATTGTGGATGTCACAAGTGAATAAATCCATAAACGATCTATGATCTATTTTACTTGGGTCCAGTCCAATGTACTGTTAGTCTAGTCTGTCACATCTATATCTCTATCTTCTAAGAGTCATCCGCTTTGATGCCCAAGACAAAACACCTCCCTAATTAGACTTGATAGATGGCATCTTAGTCTTTTAATCAATTTGACAATTTCTTATTAGACCAAAGACATGTTTAGGTTCATCTACTAGTACAAACCATCTTTCGTATTACGATCCAACCACACAATGCCGGTTAGTATTAGTTAAACATTAGATAACCAATGAGCCAATATTTGCTTCTATCTTCCTTTGCATGCAAAAACATTGAGGACAATATACAAAGGGTATTAGTGTAATTAATGGATATAATTAAACCAGCTTGTTCAAAAAATACAATTATAAAAAACAAATATACTACACTTAGGGCACCAGATCTAATATATTTAAGACCTTGTCTAGGTAACCATTTTACCCCATCTATCTGAAACCAATCTCAATACCATTGCTCCAACTGATGCCTTGTCCACTAAACCATCAATTGAAATAACTTTTCCATCATCACCAAACCCCTAAACCAATCAAGAAGCAACCATTGATGATCTGGTTCAAGCCCTAACCACTCAAAAGGAGATACCATGTAACACCCCTCATCGACCCGGTCATCGAGTCTGAGTTATAGAATGCTATAGTCGATACCAGAACAGTTACAACATTTAATAATCAAATTTACAACATATTACAAGCATTCATAATCACAGGATTTCATAAATACGTCACACAATATTTTTCGGGACTTGAACAAGCTTACGAAAGCTCAATTACTAAATTTGAAAATGAATTAGGACCAAATTACAAAGTTTTCAAAGTTTCAAAATAGGTACCAATACACTTGAAATGGGGGTATTTTACTAAAAAAGACCCATTTCCAACATTATTTGTGGAAATGGGTCAATTAAAACATTATTTACCGGAATAGGCCAAAAAATCCAAAACGTGCCTACGTGGAAGCATTTTAAGGCGAAATTTCAGAAAATCGCGTCCTCGAGGGAGCATTTTTGCTATGTCAGCAGAAAACGTGCTAATGTGGAAGTGCTTTAGCTCGTGTTTTCAAGGGTTTTTAGGTCATTTGCATGTTAGGGCTTATGGTTTATGGGTAGGGTTTTAGTGTTTAGGGTTAGGGTTAGGGTTTTTAAAAAAAATTAGGGTTTAGGGCTTTAAAAAATTAAATTTAGGTTTAGGGTTTTAGGGTTTTTTAATAGGTAAGTGATGTGTTCTAAAAAAATTATTTTGACAAGATGGATTTTGTTCTTTTTTTGTACAGTCAGCAAAAGTACTGAAAAAAGCTCTCAGTTGGACGCTCTTTTTGTACAATAGATTCTGAAAAATAATTTTGAGAAGATGGTTTTGAAAAAAATAGGTTGAAAAATGCTTCAAGCAGGATGTACTGTCATCAAAAGTACTGAAAAAAGCTCCCAGCTGGACGCTCTTTTTCTACAGTAGATTTTGAAAAAATAATTTTGAGAAGATGATTCTGAAAAAATAGGTTGAAAAATGATTCAAGCAAGATGCACTGTCAGCAAAAGTATTGAAAAAAGCTCTCAGTTAGATGCTCTTTTTGTACAGTACATCTTGCTTGACCTTAGGCTATAAATGAGTCAAATTTCATTCTCTTCTTGCATAAGTTATAGCAAGAGAATTTGAAGAAGTTCAGAAGAATAGAAATTGAAGAAGTTGAGAAGGTATAAGTTGATTTATCGTATTAATATTTATACGAATCATTATATTTTTACATAATGTTTTTTTTTGTTTTGAATTTCTTTCGATAGATAATTTGGTTGAAAATGAGTGAACGTATTAGTGTTGTTATTTACTACAAAGGTGAGGTTCGTGACGCCGAGGTGGTATTATTTTTTTATCGGAGAACACAACGCGACTGGTTTTTAACCAGAACATAGATTTGATAGAACTTCGTAAAAGAATTAGGCGCAAAATCTTCAGAATGACGCCAATGAAAGTTTCATCTATTAAGTATCGATTTTGTGCTTCAGTTCATCCCGTGACATATTACTCATTTGATACCAAAGGTGCTCGTGGCTTGGAGGCGATCGTCCAGACTCATCTCGCTAGTGGATCACCGTATCTTGAGTTATATGTGGAACTTTCATCGCCAAATGAAGCACTTGCAACTTCATTATCTACTGCTGTTCAAGAGGAATACATGACCCCTACCCGACACTCTGTTAGTGGGAGGCAGAAAACGGAAGCATCCATTTTTTATGCCAGTATGGAATACACGACCCCTGCACGACACTCTGTTAGTAGATGGGACATGCACATCAGTGGGTCGATGTTCAATGTTGGAAATACTTACTGGGAATGTCATCAACTTCTAGTGGTTGCCAATCATATATGATTGGGGACGTTATGAAACATCCACGAGAATGGATGATGTACTCTCTACGACGTCCACCAACGAGGGGACCTCGTGCGTTGTAGATGTTGGTGGGTCAGATAATGTGTTCGATGTGGATTCACCTCAAGAGCCTAGCCTCAATGGTGTAGAAGTTGTATTATTTTTTGAATCAAAGCTTGTTCCAGCCAAACCTGAATATAGTGGAGGAGGTCCAGATGAAGAAGAAGAAGATCCACAATTCACGATGTACTCACCTCTAGCTCACATGCATAATTTCGATCTATCTGCAGATGATGCATTAGAGTTTCCAAATTTACCATGCAGAAGGCGTGACCACACAAGTTCGTTGTTGGATTCGTGTGAATTGGAAGTTGTAAGGATTTTTCTAGTAAGAATGGTTTTCTCGGTGCATTAAAGCAATATAGCATCATGAATGGGGTTAACTAATACATGGTTAAATCCAAATCTGAGAAGTGTGAGGTCAAATGTACAGTGCGAAACAGTACATGTTCATGAAAAATCATGGTTTCAGTTAAGAAGAGGACAGGGTTGTGAGAGATAACAAAGTTCAAAGGTCCACATACGTGTGTTGCTGGTATAGTATCATTGGGTATTTGGGGTTTTTGAATATTACTATTATTATTTAATGTTGTATTATTTAACGTACTTATGGGGTGACAGGTGTTTCACAAGATCATCCCAAGATAGATTTAGATATGATAGTAGGCTTAATACTACCGATTGTGAAAGTGGATCTCAAGATTGTTGTGCCGGTCTTAATTGCCAATATTCGTAGCCAATTCAAGTACATGCCTTCTTACTATAAGGCTTGGATAGTTAAGCAGAAGGCATTGGGTGGGGCGCTTCATACAATGAGGTGTGGTAGTAGTGCCAGGTGCTGGAGAGGTATGTCCTAGGTTGCGTAATAGACCTTAAAACGATTCCTGCGTACTATAACGACCGCTTGCTCCGCGGATGCCAAGTGTTCAAGCATCTTTTTTGGAGCTTTAAGCAATGCCGGTGTAACACCCCCTACCCGTATCCATTGCTGGAATAAAGTATGAGGCATTATCGAGGAGTACGGAATACTCACAGACAATTTAAGCCATTTATCGCTCAAATACCGAAATTGACTATAAAAGTTTCTTTACACATATAGTGCACTTGAGGTGCACCATTCCATAATTATGAATGAACACATTTATCAAACATATGTCATGTTTTTATATATATCATAGTCTCATATTTCCATGTATCAATTACCATCATTTCCTCGTATTTCGACAAATACGTGTAACAATTCATGAACATGCAATTCACTAACCCTTCCTGCCAATCACAATTTAAAGTGACAAATCACTTATTGAGCCTAATTTCAATGTTCACTACAATCTATCATATAAATTTGGATGTACGTA
Organism: Gossypium australe; assembly: GCA_005393395.2. Lineage (NCBI taxonomy): Eukaryota > Viridiplantae > Streptophyta > Magnoliopsida > Malvales > Malvaceae > Gossypium > Gossypium australe. Next base: position 57,256,186 of record CM016618.1, read on the forward strand.
TCCACCAATAAATTCCATGTACAGGTATCAACATCTCATATTTCCACATACATTACTTTGCACATTATGAACTCAAATAACATATACAAGACATACCAATGTATTTCAAATACATTTTCATAATATTTAATTTAGAATTAAAATTATTTCATATTAGAACTCTTCTCATTAACTCATTTGGAATACCAATTCATACAGATAATAGACTCAAGGATGTACAAATATATAATCACAAATGAACTCATTGGTCAACCAAGTTCTACGTTCATGTCTCATCAACTCGTATTTCCTTATATCATATAATATATACCATGATTTCCATTCCCTTGATATTTTTCCATATTTATCCCGTTGAATTTCTTGGAATTTTCTATGGATTTTCAGAGGTACACTTTAGTGTACAAATCCAGGTCCGTCAATTCATGTTCATGTGTGCACATTTCCATTTCAGAGAGCACACTCCCGCGAACCTCATCCTTACAGCGAGATTACCAGTCCAGGCTAAATCCCGCTATAAGGATGAGGTTCGCGGGAGTGTGCTCTCTTACAGGGGATTTAGCTTGGACTGGTAATCCCGCTGTAAGGATGAGGTTCGCGGGAGTGTGCTCTCTAAAATGGAAATGTGCGCACATGAACATGAATTGACGGACCTGGATTTATACACTAAAGTGTACCTCTGAAAATCCATCGAAAATTCCAAGAAATTCAACGGGATAAATATGGAAAAATATCAAGGGAATGGAAATCATGGTATATATTATGTGATATAAGGAAATACGAGTTGATGAGACATGAACGTAGAACTTGGTTGACGAATGAGTTCATTTGTGATTATATATTTGTACATCCTTGAGTCTATTATCTGTATGAATTGGTATTCCAAATGAGTTAATGAGAAGAGTTCTAATATGAAATAATTTTAATTCTAAATGAAATATTATGAAAACGTATTTGAAATACATTGGTATGTCTTGTATATGTTATTTGAGTTCATAATGTGCAAAGTAATGTATGTGGAAATATGAGATGTTGATACCTATACATGGAATTTATTGGTGGATACGTACATCCAAATTTATATGATAGATTGTAGTGAACATTGAAATTGGGCTCAATAAGTGATTGGTCACTTTAAATTGTGATTGGCAGGAAGGGTTAGTGAATTGCATGTTTATGAATTGTTACACGTATTTGTCGAAATACGAGGAAATGATGTTAATTGATACATGGAAATATGAGACTATGATATATATAAAAACATGACATATGTTTGATAAATGTGTTCATTCATAATTATGGAATGGTGCACCTCAAGTGCACTATATGTGTAAAGAAACTTTTATAGTCAATTTCGGTATTTGAGCGATAAATGGCTTAAATTGTCTGTGAGTATTCCGTACTCCTCGGTAATGCCTCATACTTTATTCCAGCAATGGATACGGGTAGGGGGTGTTACAGCCGGGACACATTTGTGTACTGCAAGCCTTTGGTACAAATTGACGGTACCTTTATGGATGGTAGATATACACATCAACTATTGCTAGCTGTGGCATATGATGGTGATGAAAGGATCCTTCCAATTGCGTTTGCAATAACACTGGAGGAGTTAGGTGACGACTGGGATTTATTTCTTTCTAGGTTGAGGAGGCATGTCTGCCTCCAACCTGATATCTACGTTATATCAGATCAGGACGCTGGAATACTAGCCACAATTGAGCAACAAGGAAATCTATGGGATCACACACACCATCGATATTGTCTAAGGCACGTTGCATCCAACTACTATGGGCAATATCGGCCTACCACTGAACAACAAGTGACCAACATGGGTATTTAATCACCACCAATATTATTTCGTTTGTAATATTCAATTTGTTCTGAATGGAAGAGTGGTACGTAATTATCGCTATCCACTAATATTGGCAGGGTACGAGATCAATAAAGATCGTTTTCCTGAGATGTTAGTGTTTTTTTGGTCAATTAATGATCAAGGTGCAAACTACCTTTGTAACATACATTTCGATCAGTGGACACAAGCATACGATGGCGGCCCACTATATGGTTATATGACATCAAACCTGGCTGAATGCATAAATTCTGTTCTAAAAGGAATGTGTCATTTGTTGATAACCTTGGTTTTGCAAGAGACATACTTCCATTTGGTGACACTGTTTCAAAAACGAGTAGTGAGTTATAAAATTCAAATGTATGGAGGCCATTTATGGTGCCGGAAGGTAGTGCAAGAAATTAATAAAGAGATGGCGTGGGCCAACTCCATGTGCACGATGTGTCACGATCGCAACAACCTATGGTTTCGTGTGACGGAGTTCGACAGACCGAACCAAGGTATTACCAATAGACAATATTGTGTACACCTGAGAAATCGGACTTGCGACTATAGGAGGTTTGACGTACTTCGTTATCCATGCGCTCATATAATTGCAGCTTGCCAGAATATCTGTTTGGATCCCATGAGCTATGTCAACGAAGTGTACAAATTAGAGTACATGTACAACATGTGGAGACACGTATTCCCACCAGTCTCAGATGAACGTAAGTGGCCGTCTATATCGCTTGCTCCGTTTAAGTTGTTATCGAATAGATAATTGCGTCGCAAACCAAAATGTAACAGCCTGTTTTTAGTCAAATTGGAAAAGTGGTTTTAGAACCACAAATTAGAAGTCAAAATAATTATTTTATTATTATTTTAATGTTTATGGCATGAAAATATGATTGCATGAAATTTTCGTTAAGAAATTTTATCGTTTGAGTGTTTAATTTGATAAAAAAGACTAAATCGCGTAAAGTGTAAAAGTGGAGTTCTATTAGCTAAAGGCATCTAAGAGCTATGTAATCTTAAATTACAGGTCCTTATGTTGTAATTAAACCAATATTAAAATAAGTGGACAAAGATGGACATCATTTGGAATTTATTAATGGTTTATTATTAAGGTTAATTATGGTATTTGTAAATTAAAGTTAAAATAAGTAAAATGAAACAAAATTTCATCCATTATCATCTTCCTTAACCGAAAATACAAAGAAAGAAGAATCCATGGAAGCTATTTAGGGCTCGGTCATTGTATTGCTCAATTGTAAATCCGTTTTTGTCCCGTTTTTAATGATTTCTGTGTTTTTGATATCGTTGCAACTAGGTCTAGCTAGCCCAGGGACAATTTGGAAAAACTATTAAGGAGTTTAGATGTTTCAATTGATGAATACATGAGTATTTTGATGTTTAATGATAGATTATGAATGTTTGATGATAGTTATACAAGTTTTGTTAAGTGATTTTTTGTGATAATGCAAATTAGGGATTAAATTATGAAATGTGGAAACTTTATGGTTAAAATGTGAAATAAATGGAAAATATGGGCTTCTAGGGACCTAATGGTAATTCGACTAGCATGGGTTAGTATTGAATTTCATGAATTTGTGATTTTATGAAATAAGGACTAAATTGTACAAATGTGAAACATTAGGGGCAAATGTGTGAAAGTGCCTTAATGTGAATTTTTGGACTAAAGTGAATAGAGAGAGGATCAAATAAGTTAATTTTTGATTACATATAGATCAAGAAAAGCAAAACTCGGATATAGATCGAGGGAAAAACAAAGTTCTCGACTAATCGACTCGTGTTGTCGTTTTTACATCTGAGGTAAGTTCGTATATAATAAGTTTCGTTGTAAATATATTTTAAATGCTTTGATATTGCATAAACTATGAACACAAGAATATATAAATGTTTGAAAATGATTCGACAACGATTTGACATTGAAATTCCCGGTTGAACTTTAGGAATAGATATGATACTAGTGACATGTCATTAGGGGCTTATTGTGATTATGTGATCCAGTGCTGGTCCTGTACGTGCTACCGGTGGCTGAGTATACCGACATGTGTTGCGGTTACTTGACAGCTTGTGTGAGCAACACCGTGTAGCTTCATCTTAACCCACAGCTTATGTGAGTAGGCCCGTTGATAGCTCGAGAGTGAGCATATATGTGATATATGATTGAGATAGCTCCGGCTATATATGTGGCACTTCAGGTGTGAGTTTCCCATGTATCCGATAGTATTCTGAGTTGTTCAACGGGTAAATGAAAGACGTGGTTGATTATGAGATTGATACAAAATAGTACATGTATGCACATGAACCGTATAAGCTTTAAATCGAAGTGAATTATGAAGATCACATATAATCTTATGATTGAATAAGTGAAATGTTTGTTAGTTAATATGAGTACTTGATGATATATTCAATTTGTTGAATTATGTATTTATGATTATATTTATTTTATTGCATACGAGCTTACTAAGCTTTATAGCTTACTTTGTTTAATTTTCCGTGTTTTATAGTGAAATCAAGCTAGCTCGGATTTGCGGATCGTCAGAGACTACGTCACACTACCTTTCTATCGCTTGGTACTTTTGAATTTTGGTATTTTGGTATATGGCATGTATAGGGACTTTGGTAATTTTGGTTCATAAGTTGATGATGATTATAGCCATATAAATTGGCTTGTAAATGTCTAAGGTTTAGTTTTGTGCATAGTTATGTAAGTTGGCTTATTTTGGTTGTGTCTGTATTTGTGCAAATGGCTCTTGTTATGTGCTTGATTATGGATATGTGATGTTAGTTGGTATTTGGTATTTAGGGGTACTAAATGTTTATGATTTGAGTTTGGTTTGTTTGTGAAAGTTGGCTAAATAATGCATGTTTAGAAAATAACCATATTGATGATTTGATATAGTGAAATATGGCATGAAATTGAATGGTACATTTTGGTATTTGGGTTTTTTATTGGTTGGTAATGAAATGGCAAGGATTATGCTTGGTTGGAGTTGATTTAAATGCTCATATATGCTATGTTTTGGTGCCATTGAGTTTGGTGTAGGTGTGCATAAGATTGAGTGGCAAATTGGCCTGGTAAATAGTCTATTTTTGTCCATATGGGTAGAGACACGAGCGTGTGTGTCAGTCGTGTGTGATACACGGTCATGTACATGGCCGTGTGTTCTTTGGTGTTGAATTAGAAACCAAGTCAGTATGCTCCACACGGCCTCACACACGGGCGTATGACACGGCCTAGCATAAGGCCTAACACAGAGGTGTGTATGGCCATTTTTAAGGCACACAGGCTAGCCATACGGGCGTGTTTGAGGGCCGTGTGACCCAAGCCAGAGAGTTACGTGGGGTCAGACACGGGCTGGGACACAGCCATGTGCTCCTATTTCGAATGTCCACACAGCCTGTGACACGGGTGTGTCTTTAGCCGTGTAAGACACACGGCCGGGCCACACGGGCATGTGTCCTTTATTTTTGAGAAAATTTTCTAAATGTTCAAAAAGTTTCCAAAGTTATCGATTTAGTCCCGAACCACTCCTAGTGTATGTTTAGGGCCTCGTAGGCTTGTATTAGGGACAAAATGATTGGTTGTGAATGAATTGTATTTGAAATGATTAATTTGTATGAGAAATGTATGTTTTAATGTGTGATAAGTTTGGTAATGCTCCGTAACCCTATTTCGGCGTTGAATACGAGTGAGGGGTGTTACACAAAAGGTCAACCTTACTCGACTAGAATACGTGATAATATGGATATCCGAGAAATAACAAACCAACAGAAGTTGTGCGAGTAATGTAGGAACCCAGGTCATACAATTCAAACATGTCCAAATCAAAATAGTTCCTAATTTATTAAATGAAACTATGAAAAAATAATTTTTATTGCCTTATTCAAAAAAACTTCTATTTTATTAAATAGGACAAAATATAAATATAATTTGTACAAAAATATTCAAAACAACTTTTGTTTTATTAAATGAAACAATATAAAAACAATTTGTACAGATATATTAAAAAAATCAATGCATGTGTCGGTCGGAATCAGTGCTACATGGGGTTGTCGATGGTTACTCGCTGGATTCCTTCTTGGTTTAGCTTCCGGCTGGGGTTGTGCTTGTTTGGGTTCAACTTCCCACCGAGGTTGTGGGTGTTGGGAGAATGACCCACCTTGATACAACAAAGATTGCGGAGGTGTTTGCATCACCCATGGCGGAGGTGTTTGAATCCCATAAGGTGATGGGGATTGGAAATGAGATGAGCTCCCCGGTGATGCCTTGTGCGGTCCTTCTTGCTTCGATGGCTTATATATCGTCGGTTGAGTCGGAGTCATTAGGAAAGGAGATGCATCGGGCCATGCATTCCAACCTGGCATAGGATTGGTAAAAGGAAACATATAAGGGCTAGGATACGCACCTAGCATAATCTGAAGGGACTGTGGTGTGGGCATCGTCGTTTGCTCCGTTGGGCCTGGTAATTGTGTGGGCACTGTAGCCCTTGTCCTTGAATTTAAAGGGCCCCGTCATTCCCTTTTGACACGGAATTACCGACGCCTCTGCTCTTCTGAGAGCAAATATGTCTTGCCATGGATCCTAAACCATGGTATGTAATACGGCTTGCATGCTAACTCTGGAATGATAATCAATTCGCGAGTAGGTATATTATCTACCGATTTTCCCACATTTCGATAAATTCCGAGAAGAAGATCGGACAATGTGTATTCGGTCACCGCAAGTTGATTTTGTGCTCTTCATCGAGCACCTCAGGTGCCACAAGAATTGGTTTTCAAAATCCAAATTGCTGCAACACGCTATCTGTCTGGTGCATCTCGACGATAGTGTAATTGATCAATGGGACACTAACATGCCAGATGTTCGGCATCTGTAGAAATTCATCCAGAGTTATTGCTCGAATTGTCGGATCCTCTTATGGTGTCCATTGAAACTATATGAATGTGATAAAAATATTAGTTATATACATAATACTAAATACGAAAAGACTATGTTATGTATATATAGTTCAAAATGAAATATATACTTACATGCGCTTCTGACCGTTGGTCTAATAGAAGCCATATATCTTCAAGAGCGGTAGGTATTCCCCCATAACTCAACGAATGGTTCCACCTAATTAAATAAAATGTTAGCATAAAATTATATTTTAAATCTATGTAATAATTGTAAAATTTAATATAAATTTTACCTCGTTAAGAGTGGGAATGTATACGGCTGGTTCACTCGAGAACGTAAAAATGGAAAGCGAAACCGAGCCCATGATTGTAGCAATGAGAGGCAACTTATGATTTTGATTTTATTTGGTTGTCGCTCGACACATCTCCCTGTACAATGTCGACAACACAACAGACCCTTAACTAAGTTCGCCAGCTGCTCTAAAATCGATGAGTTTCAGTAGCCACCTCAGATGTATGAGGTTTCATGACTTGTCTAGCATCAGATAACCTCTGAGGATCTCAAAGATGTATGCCTGAGTGTATCATATTCTTTCTACTTCAGTCGAATCATTCCCCAGCTCCGGGACTATGTCTCGTAACTAGCCCATCTCGATCCGACCTTTGTAAATATTATCTGGAATCGCACCCAAAAGATCGTAGCATATGGCTCCCTAATCAGTAGATTGAGCAGACCCAGTGAGCACGGACCCATCCACTGATAACCCCAATTCTAACTGCACTTCCTCCAAAGTGATGGTACACTCCTCGCATAGAAGATGGAATGTGTGCGTCTCGGGTCTCCACCTCTCTATGAACGCACTGATGAGTTTCGGGTCCAACTAACACCCTCGGCCTATATTGGCCATGTGCCAAAAACTCGCTTCCCTCAAGTAATTTTCTATCAACGGTGATGGAGGACCAGGCATATTTCGAATATAACCTTGTAACACCCGATCTACTGATTGTTATAAAAAATATTAATTAAAATTACATAAATAAAAAATATTAAAAAATATTAAAAAATTAAAAATAACCCTAACCAGTTTATTTGGTCGACGGAGATATGTTTATGATCGAAACGAATTAATTCCTGGGACATTACTAACATGATCAAATTTCTTAGAAATTATAAAAAAAATAATACATATTTAGAAAAAAAAATTAAAACTTAGATAGCTTTGAGAGCTTTTTTGAGAAATATAGAGGGAAATTTGGAAGAATTGTAATTTAGAGGAAATTTTTTGTGAAAAAATAGGTGGGGGGATTTATAAATTTTTTTTTTCACGATCACATTTTTAAATGACTGTTGGGACAAAAACATGGGCTAAAACGCGCTCTCGTGGGAGTTCTTTTGTCACGTTAGCGTGTTTTCTGCTGACATGGCAAAAGCGCTCCCTTGAGGACGCACTTTTTTTTGAAATTTCCCCTTAAAATGCTTCCACGTAAGCGCGTTTTGGGTTTTTTGGCCCATTCTAGTAAATAATATTTTAATTGGCCTATTTCCGTAAATAATGTTGGAAATGAGCCCTTTTTAGTAAAATACCCCTCAAATGGACTGATATTATTTTTACATTTGATGTTTAGAAAATTCTTCATAAAAACACAAGTATCAATACTTGTCATATGATACCGATACCCCATTTTATTAAGTATCGATACCTAATCCAGTATCAATACCGTCTTGCGATTTTGTTTCTTTTGTAAAAAAAAAAGTCCAGTATATCAATACCCTTGTAAAGTATCGGTACCCTAATATAGAAATGATACTTTAATATGGTATCGATACTATTTTTGTGATCGAAGTTTTGGAAATTAAGAAAAATTGTTAAAGTATGATACACTTTCTAAGGTATCGATAGCCAAAGGCAAAAATGGTAAAAAATCAGTAATTTTGATATCTATTCATGCCTAAACCAAAATCTAACCAAATGGTGCCCTAAATCACACTTAGAACCTATTCAAAAATCATTTCAAAACATACATCTAAATTCAATTACTCAATCCTAATATCAACCAAACCAATATGCCACAATTTGGCACCATTTCACAACAAAATATACCAAACCTACTAACATGATTATAAATCATTCAATACCATCATTAAGCACACCAAAATTACCAAGACATGTACTATTTCATGTATGTACATTAACTTTACAAGATCAAGCAGTAAACTAGGTTTAGACCTAATCATCATTCACAAGTAACACATAGATAAACATCTATGTACATGCCATATAATCGAATAAAGCGATTAAAAGACTACCGAGTCAATGATAGGATAGTGTGATCCTCAAGTTGATCCGACCAACACGTTTCACAAATCAAAAATCTATAAGGAGGAACTAAATCAACGGTTAAGCATAACAAATTCTTAGTAAATCCATATGAAAATCAAGGTAACTCACCTTAACATTAAAACTAACATAAGTAATTGAAACACATTTGAACATAACATGGCAACTCCATTGGCATCCTATACATACATAAATAATTTCACAAAATAACCAAGAGATTAGTTCATTAACACTACAATATTATAATTCTCAATTCATATACAAGTGTTACCATATCACTTTTATCATGTTGTTCAACTTTGCTCATTTTGTAACTCAACTATTAATTTCATTTTCAATCTTTTCAACCATTTCATTTTTTTTAGTTATCATTTTCATATTTGGGCTACTCACACAAGCTTCAAATCAGGGTTACTATACAAGCTTTACCCGATGCTGCTCATACAAGCTTCAGAGAATTCGCATCACGTGCTGAATCTCAAGCCATAGGTAAAGGATTATTTGATGCAGCTCACACAAGCTTTAAAGAATCCACAACACATGCTGTATCTCAATCCATTCATAATCACTTATTCAATGCTGCTCACATAAGCTTCAAAGAATCCGTAACACATGTTGGATCTCAAGCCATCGATCGTGAACTCCCTTATCAAACACCTGATTTTTTTGACCTTAAAAAAGTTAGTAAGTTTCTACGATTACCATTATTATTTCAAACTTTATAACATCATAAAATATGTGTCATTCAATCAAACAACAGTTCATGTCCATTCGTTCCTATATACCTATTTGTATTTGTCATACATTTCATATTTTATGATTTAGTCCATTATATGCTAAAATTTTCAAGATAATCATAAATCTTAACATGTAACATCCTGAAGTTATGGGCTTGTGCATTTTGTGCAATGTGTGTTTAAATTATTAATTTAGGGATTTGAGGTAAATGGGGCTCAGGTTTGGGCTGAGGCCTTGATTAAATATCTTATTTAGACACTCTAGGGGCTTAAATTAAAGTCTTAGTAGTTTAATGGGCATATTGGGCTTGTGGCCCAAAGGAAATGGTGCCACTAGGAGGAAAGGGAGTTGGCGTCACTTGTGCATGAGGAAGGCCCAAATTGTGGTTGCTTGAAGCCCAAGTTTTAGGGCTAAAATTTGGCACTTAAATGAATAAGGGGGGACGACACAAGGCAAAATTTTAAGGATTTTATTGTGTGGATATTAAGCAGATAAAGGCTATTTTTGAGGAGATAATAGATCAAAGATAGGAGCTATCTTTAGATGTTCAATGTTAGCCAAAACTTTGAAGAAATTGAAAAGAAAGGGGCATTCGGTTTTGGCTTAAGGTGTATGTGCCGAAATTTGTTGCAAAAGCTCTCATCTTTTCTCTTTTCTCTGTCGAAATTCCTACTTCATTCTTTCTCTCTTCTCTTTTCCTTCAGTTGGCCAAATCTTCTGACAGATTCTTTCTCATCTCTTTCAAGACACTTTAACCGAATCTTCAAGCTCCTCTTTGCTTTCTTTTCACTTTTCTTTTTAGCCGAAACCACATTAGTTCATATTTTCCGGGATTTTCATTAAAGCTGAAATCGTGAGATCTCGTCTCTTGTGATTGCCGACATCACTCTGGGGAGTCTGCTTGTGCCAAATTTTGAAGGAAACAATAGGTAAGTGTCAATTTCGTGATTTCAATGTTTTTCTGGCTTTTCAAAGTCCCTAGCCGAATGGCTACTTAGAAACTAATCTCTTATTTCTCTCTTATTTTCGGCATTCTGGGATCTGAAGAGGAGTCAATCGCATAGATCTCTAAGTCATAAGTTCAGTAATACTCGAATCGCGGTACTTTCGGGATTTCAAGGTAAGGAAATCTATTGTTTTTAATGTGTAAAATAGGGTAGAACACTAACCATGGCCGATTATAGGAGAGGCCCTATTTCCATATCTTTTCGGCTTTTCGAGCAAAGTTGTAGATCAGTTTAGCAAGGGTATCGACTTTAATCAGGTGTGTAACATTTCACACTATTAGATTGGTTGCTAATATATATATGTATAAATCTGCTATACTCTGTTAAATGCCAAAATCCCGGCATAACGCTTGAAAACCCGAGAAGGGTAAAGGCTAAATATCAGGTTAGTGTTCTCTGCCATTCCTCAGTGCATGTTTCTGTTAAAAATGATATGATTCATATGTTGATTTCTATGTATGCTTGGTGTTGGGTGATTAATGAAAGGGGAAGTGATCTGTTCTAGTGGCTTATGCCATTTCAGCCTGGTGACTCTGTCACATACTCTATTTCTGGTGGCTCTAGCCATTTCAGCCTGGTGACTCTGTCACAACTTTGACGATGAGCAGCTAACTGTAGCATGACTGCCATCGATGGTGTGTAGCGGTGTGGGTTGATTATAGAAATCCCCAATGGTGTGATTAGCAGGTAAGGGTGGTGTGTAGCGGATGAAACCTAGGATTGGGTTGGGTTTTATGTATGTTATCTATTATGTTTTGTGATATATTCTGATCTGTGGGCCAAGGCCCAACCTGATGGTGCACGAGGGTTGCACACTGAGTCTCGCGACTCACCCTATTATTTTAACCATTTCAGGTGACACTTAGTGCATCGGACCGGGTTGGAGAAGAAAGCAAGGTGGCCGTGCGACAGAGCATTGAGGATTCAGCAAAAAGACTTCACTTTACTTATTTATTTTTAAGAAATTTATCTTAAGTGAGTTTTAAGTTTCGTTGTAATAAGACCATGGGCCACTAGACTATTATACTTTGTTTCGGGTTTTTATTTTGGGCTTTTATTATTGACACTTAAACTTTAATTAAACTAAGGCATGTATTAAGATTTTGGTTTTTATTCATAAATCAACAAATTAAATTTATATCTTATTTAAACTTATCAAGTTATTAAGTTTTCCCGAACAGAAGACTAAATACAAGAAAAATATTTCCCGAAATTGCGACATCTTTTACGAAACTTCCTTAGTGACATACCAGATCCGGTTGTAGTGTTCGGGTCGGGTTTGGGGTGTTACAGATTGGTATCAGAGCAGGTTCAAAACTCGGCTCTGGGGGTTTTTGGGCTCAAAACGTTTTCTAAAGATGGGTTTTTGAAACATGCATGTTTTTAAAAGATAACAGGTTTGTTAGCTCGGCATGGCACCTGCGTCTCCGGCCCAAGTCCGCCAGGTAAGTACTCTGAACCATTGTGTGATATATATATGTGGGCTTCATGGGCTTTATGGGACGTAGATTAGTTAGATTAGAACTTGATGGACTCTAGGCCTAGCTTAAACAACTTTCTAAAAGCTCATAAGACTTTATTTCACCAAACAAACCCGTAAATGAGTCGCAAGGCTTGGGTGTGGCAACAGACATACGCATGTCTAAGACTGGATCCGGAAGAGCCTGGTATTTAAGCAGTCCTAGTGACTCACCTCCTCTTCGCTGGAATCTTACCTGGTGCGTAGTGACTGTTCACCTTAGCCGAGTTAGGGTGTGGCAACGGGCATACGCATGTCTAGGAGTGGATTCAGGGAGAGCTTGGTATTTAAGCAGTCCTACCGATTCACCTCCTCTTCGCTGGAATCTTACCTGGTGCGTAGTGACCGTTCACCCTGATCACAAGGACTTGTTGACAGGCTAAACCTTATAGTTAAAACCCGAAAGGGACCAGCCACCTCATTTTTTTTCAAAAAATTACTAAAATACCTTTATTTTGAAAAATATACCAAGATACCCATGATTTGCAAATATATCCCGATTTACGAAGTCAACGAAATTTTTCCTTAAAAAAAAAAACCTCACCCCACACACGACAACTACCAAAAACTCATAAACACCTGAACACTACTATTTCCTTTTGAAATCAAATTCTCCAAGATACCCCCTTTGTTTTGTAAAATTTAAAAAAAAAATACCCTTGATTTGTGGAAACAACTAAAACATGATTTGAAAAAAAAACTAAATTGCCCCTGATTTGCAAAATGACCAAAGTACTCATTATTTCAAAATTTCCAAAATACCCCCGGATTGGAAAATTACCGAAATACCCCCGGACTGCAAAGTTACCGAAATACCTTCGGACTTCAAAATTACCAAAATACCCCGAATTGAAAAATTATCGAAATACCCTCCAGATTGCAAAATTACCGAAATACCCTCGGATTTCAAAATTACCAAAATACCCTTATTTCATGAAATCAACAAGGAACACTATTTTTGAAAATTACGAAAATACCCTTGTAGGATAAAACTACAAAAATACCCCTGGGTAGTGGAATAACAAAAATACCTCTATGTATTGAATGTGGATGTATGTTGTCTATATGTTGGTTGTGGAATGTATGTAGTTTCTAGAACTAGGGGATATGAACTTGAGACTGGATCGTAGATTCGAAAGAACTACTCCTAAAATTACTATTCATAAGACTGTTCGTGGTTAATCAGTGGAAAGAATTAATGATTCATAAAATTCTTAATCAGATAAACGCCAATCGGAAGAATGAGTACAAGGGGTCGAGGACGTCCGCCGCGTGGACGCGGTAGGGGTAGGATGACTTTGTCTGAGCCAGTAGGGTCTGGCCACGGGTCAGGGAACGAAATGCCGGATCCTCCAGCTGTGGAGTGAGAATTACGGGATCAGGCGACCGTAGTTGATGCTGTATCCCAGGCGATGTTGAGGGTTTTAGAGAGAGTTCTGGAGTGGGCATGGGCACAGGAGCCCGGAAATCTGTACCGGAACGGCTTAGGGCCAATGGGGCAGAAGTGTTTAAGGGAGTTTCTGGCGTAGCCCCTAACACAGCAGAGTATTGGATGGAGGCGACTGAGCGTATAATGGATGACTTAGACTTCACGGTGGAGGAGAAGTTGAAAGGGGTCGTGTCTCTTCTTCGAGACGAGGCTTATCAGTGGTGGCTCACGATGAAGAAGGGTACTGCCGCAGATCGGATTGACTGGGACTTCTTTAAGGAGTCATTCCAGGGAAAGTATGTTGGGGCTAGCTATGTGGATGCACAGAGGAAGGCATTTTTGAATCTAGTGCAGGGAAGTAAATCTGTGGCTGAATATGAGGTGGAGTTTCTGCGCTTGAGCCGCTACGCTCGAGGAATGGTAGCAACCGAATATGAACGTTGTGTTCGGTTCGAGGATGGATTGCGGAATGAGTTAAGGGTTTTGATAGCACCACAGAGAGGGAGAGAGATTTTGCTGTTTTGGTGGAGAAGGTTAAGATAGCTGAGGAGGTAAAACAGACCAAAAGACAAGAAAGAGATAAGGAGCGGGGAAGGAATAAGAGAAATTTTAGGCCGGTAGGAGCATCTGGGAGTTCGCAGAAAAGGCCTAGGTCTGATAGGCCAGCTCGTGTTCCGACACCTGCTGCGGGGAATCAGAATCGATTATGCAATTGGTGCGGGAAATCACATTCTGGGGAGTGTAGGAGAAGAACGGGTGGATGTTTCAGGTGTGGATCCACGGAGCATCTGATTAAGGACTGTCTGCAAGTGGATCAGATACAGCCAACGGGCCGAGGTTCTGACCAGACTAGGAGAGGTGTCCAGCCTGAACCGAGGGGTCGTGGTTCAGGTAGAGGTGGAAATGAGGCTGGTCGCGGTCGTGGAGCACCTGGTAAAGGTGCAGGTAATGTAGATGTGAGGCAGCCGGGTCTAGTTTATGCAGTTCGTCGACAGGAGGATGGTGACGCACCGGATGTCATAACCGGTACGTTTCTTATTGCTGATAACCCTTTTCTTGCCTTGATTGATATTGGGTCAACCCACTCCTATGTTGCATGTTCGATATCTGAGACCCTAAGTATAGACTCTGAAACAACTACTAGAAAGATGACCGTGGTTAGTCCCCTAGGACAAACTAGGGTAGTGGACAAGCTATTTAAGGATGTACCGTTAGAGACTCAAGAGGTAGTGTTTTCGGCAGACTTAATGGAATTGCCATTTGGAGAGTTTGATCTTATCCTAGGAATGGATTGGTTGACTAAGCATCGTGCTAAGTTGGATTGTGAGACTAAGCGTGTGGTGTTGAATACCCCGGAAGGCGGGGAGGTGGTTGTGTTAGGGGAAAGAAGGAACTATTTGTCCAACGCAGTATCGGCATTGAAGGCTGTTAAGATGATTCGGAAAGGATGCAACGCATTCCTAGCTTTTATTAGTGCTTTGGATGCTAAGGAGGTGACTACCGATGAGGTTCGAACAGTCAAGGATTTCGCGAATATCTTTCCGGAGGAGTTGCCAGGATTACCCCCGGATCGCGAAGTGGAGTTTGGAACAGAACTACTTCCGGGTACGGCTCCGCTATCTATTGCTCCTTATCGAATGGCACCAAAGGAGTTGGTGGAACTCAAGGCTCAGATCCAGGAGCTTTCGGATCGAGGATTTATCCGACCGAGTGTGTCTCCATGGGGAGCGCTGGTCCTATTCGTGAAAAAGAAGGACGGATCCATGCGTATGTGCATGGACTATCGTCAACTGAATAAGTTGATGATTAAGAACAAGTACCCATTGCCAAGAATCAATGACCTGTTCGATCAACTTAAAGGAGCTTCGGTCTTTTCGAAGATTGATCTAAGGTCGGGTTATCATCAGTTAAAGGTGAAGGAAGGGGGCATTCATAGGATGGCATTTCGAACATGCTACGATCATTATGAGTTCTTGGTAATGCCGTTCGGTTTGACGAATGGGCCAGCAGCATTTATGGATATGATGAATCGGGTGTTTCAACCATACCTTGATCGATTCGTGGTAGTGTTTATCGATGATATTTTGGTTTACTCCAAGTCCGAGGAGGAGCATGATACACATCTTCGTGTGGTGTTGCAAATTTTGAGGGAGAAGCGGTTGTACGCAAAGTTCAGTAAGTGTGAGTTCTGGCTGAAGAAAGTGACTTTCTTAGGGCATGTAGTTTCCGCAGAGGGAATTAGGGTAGACCCTCGGAAGATAGAAGTTGTATTAGATTGGAAGCCACCGAAATCTGTGGCAGAAATCCAAAGTTTCTTGGATTGGCAGGGTATTACAGGAGATTTGTTGAGGGGTTCTCTTCAATAGCGGCACCTTTAACTAAGTTGTTAAGGAAGGGAGTATTGTTTGTATGGACTGACAAACAGCAGGAGAGTTTTGAGAAGCTGAAGAGAATCTTGACGGAAGCGCCAGTGTTAATTCAGCCAGAGGCGGGAAAAGAATTTACCGTCTACTGTGATGCATCACACACGGGTTTAGGATGTGTGTTGATGCAAAATGGAAAAGTTGTTGCATATACGTCTCGACAGTTGCGACCGCATGAATTGAACTACCCTACGTACGATTTAGAATTGGCGGCGGTAGTGTTTGCTCTAAAGATTTGGGGGCATTACTTGTATGGGGAGAAGTCGATTATTTACACGGACCATAAGAGTCTGAAGTATATCCTTACCCAAAAGGAATTGAATCTGAGGCAACGTAGGTGGATTGAACTCTTGAAGGACTATGACTGTTCGATCGAATACCATTCGGGTAAGGCTAACGTGGTGGAAGATGCGTTGAGTAAGAAGGCGATAGCGGATTTGAGGGCGATGTTCGCTAATCTCAGTCTGTATGAAGATGGCAGTTTGGTAGCCGAACTTTTAGATGATGTTTTGAGCACTCGGATCCGACAAGTGCAGAATGGTGAAGGAGAGGATTATAGTTGGAATGGTGATGGAGTTTTGTGTTTCTGTGGGAAGATTTGTATGCCAAAAGATGTGGGGTTAAGGCAGATAATTCTTCGGGAGTCGCATAATAGCCCTTATGCTATGCATCTTGGAGGAGTTAAGATGTATCGGGATTTGCGAGAGCAATTCTGGTGGCCAGGTTTGAAGTGAGAAGTCACGGAATATGTGGGGAAGTGTTTGACGTGCCAGCAGGTGAAAGCTGAACATCAAGTGCCTTCGGGATTGTTGTAGCCAGTATAGATTCCCCAATGGAAATGGGAAAGAATCACGATGGATTTTGTTAGTGGGTTACCTCTTACACCTACTAAGAAGGAATCGATTTGGGTAATCGTGGATCGGTTGACGAAGTCTGCTCACTTCATACAGGTTCGAGTGGAGTTTTCTATGCAAAAGTTGGCTAAGTTGTATGTGGCTGAGGTTGTAAGACTACATGGTGTACCGGTGTCGTTCATATCAGATAGGGACCTTAGGTTCACGTCACGATTTTGGAGGGCTCTTCATCAAGCAATGGGAACAAGGTTAGACATTAGTACCGCTTTTCACCCACAGACTGATGGTCAGTCTGAGATGGTAATTCAGATCTTGGAGGATATGCTAAGGGGTTGCATCATCGATTTTAGGGGTAGTTGGGAGGAGTATTTACCTTTGGCAGAATTTGCATACAATAATAGTTATCAAGATAGTATTCAGATGGCACCTTACGAAGCATTATATGGAAGGAGATGTCGTACCCCTACTTGTTGGACGGAGTTGGGTGAACGTCAGGTGTTGGGTCCTGAGCTAGTTTCAGAAACGGAGGAGAAAGTTAAGTTAATACGGGCTCGATTGAAGGAAGCGTCTGATCGACAGAAGTCTTATGCGGATTTAAAGCGGAAGGAGGTGGAATTTGCAGTAGGAGACCAAGTCTTTTTGAAGGTTTCTCCATAGAAGAAGGTAATGAGGTTTGGACGGAAGGGTAAGCTAAGTCCTCGATTTATTGGGCCTTATCAGGTGCTAGAACGTATGGGCCCAGTGGCTTATCATTTGAAATTGCCTTCAGAGTTAGAGCAGATACATGACGTGTTCCATGTCTCGATGCTAAGGCTTTATCATTCTGATCCATCGCATGTGGTGCCGGTGGAAGAAATTGAAGTAAGGCCAGATTTATCTTTTGAGGAGGAACTAGTGCAAATCTTGGATCAGGATGTAAAAGTATTGAGAAGGAAGTCCGTCCCTTTGGTCAAGATTTTATGGCGAAATCACGGCGCAGAAGAGGCGACGTGGGAGCCAGAAGATGTTATGCGACAACAGTATCCCCATCTCTTTTGATCAGGTAAATTTCGAGGCCGAAATTTATTTTAAGGGGGTAGAACTATAACATCCTGAAGTTATGGGCTTGTGCATTTTGTGCAATGTGTGTTTAAATTATTAATTTAGGGATTTGAGGTAAATGGGGCTCAGGTTTGGGCTAAGGCCTTGATTAAATATCTTATTTAGACACTCTAGGGGCTTAAATTAAAGTTTTAGTGGGCTTGTGGCCCAAAGGAAATGGTGCCACCAGGAGGAAGGGGAGTTGGCGTCACTTGTGCATGAGGAAGGCCCAAATTGTGGTTGCTTGAAGCCCAAGTTTTAGGGCTAAAATTCGGCACTTAAATGAGTAAGGGGGACGGCATAAGGCAAAATTTTAGGGATTTTATTGTGTGGATATTAAGCAGATAAAGGCTATTTTTGAGGAGATAATAGATCAAAGATAGGAGCTATCTTTAGGTGTTCAATGTTAGCCGAAACTTTGAAGAAATTGAAAAGAAAGGGGCATTCGGTTTTGGCTTGAGGTGTATGTGCCAAAATTTGTTGCAAAAGCTCTCATCTTTTCTCTTTTCTCTGCCGAAATTCCTACTCCATTCTTCCTCTCTTCTCTTTTCCTTTAGTTGGCCAAATCTTCTGACAGATTCTTTCTCATCTCTTTCAAGACACTTTAACCGAATCTTCAAGCCCCTCTTTGCTTTCTTTTCACTTTTTTTTAGCCGAAACCACATTAGTTCATATTTTTTGGGATTTTCATTAAAGCCGAAATCGTGAGATCTCGTCTCTTGTGATTGCCGACATCACTCTGAGGAGTCTGCTTGTGCCAAATTTTGAAGGAAACAATAGGTAAGTGTCGATTTCGGGATTTCAATGTTTTTCCGGCTTTTCAAAGTCCCTAGCCGAATGGCTACTTTGAAACTAATCTCTTATTTCTCTCTTATTTTCGGCATTCTGGGATCTGAAGAGGAGTCAATCGCGTAGATCTCTAAGTCATAAGTTCAGTAATACTCGAATCGTGGTACTTTCGGGATTTCAAGGTAAGGAAATCTATTGTTTTTAATGTGTAAAATCGGGTAGAGCACTAACCATGGTCGATTATAAGAGAGGCCCTATTTCCATATCTTTTCGGCTTTTCGAGCAAAGTTGTAGATCGATTTAGCAAGGGTATCGACTTTAATCAGGTGTGACCTTTCACACTATTAGATTGGTTGCTAATATATATATGTATAAATTTCCTATACTTTGTTAAATGCCGAAATCCCGACATAACGCTTGAAAACCCGAGAAGGGTAAAGGCTAAATATCAGGTTAGTGTTCTCTGCCATTCCTCAGTGCATGTTTTTGTTAAAAACGATATGGTTCATATGTTGATTTCTATGTATGCTTGGTGTTGGGTGATTAATGAAAGGGGAAGTGATCTGTTCTGGTGGCTTATGCCATTTCAGCTTGGTGACTCAGTCACATACTCTGTTTCTGGTGGCTCTAGCCATTTCAGCCTGGTGACTCTGTCACAACTTTGACGATGAGCAGCTAACTGCAGCATGACTGCCATCGATGGTGTGTAGCGGTGTGGGTTGATTGTAGAAATCCCCAATGGTGTGATTGACAGGTAAGGGTGGTGTGTAGCGGATGGAAACCTAGGATTGGGTTGGGTTTTGCATAATTTTTGTTATATGATATTCTGTTATTCTGATCTGTGGGGCTAAGGCCCAATCTGATGGTGCACGAGGGTTGCACACTGAGTCTCGTGACTCACCCTGTTGTTTAACATTTTTTAGGAGACACGTAGAGCATCGGACCGGGCTGGAGAGGAACGCAAGGTGGCCATGCATGAGATTATTTTGGATACTGAAAAAGATATTATTTTGTTTATCGATATTTCAAATTTTGGATTAGTTGGGTTTTATTTTATTGTAATAAGGCCATGGGTCATTAGCTTTATATTTTCGATTTTTGGGCTTTATTTTCAGACACTTAAATTATACGTAGAATTTGAATTAAGGCTTGAACTAAATATTAAAAATCAAAGGCATAATTTCGGTTTTCTTTCATTAAAGCATTTAACTTTTAAATTTATCTCTTTTATAAATTATCAAATTATTAAGTTTTCTGGTATAAATGTTTAAACTCGACAAATGTTTTTCTAAAACGTGACACGTTATACAAATTTTTCTTAGTGGCATGCCAGATCTGGTCGTGGTGTTTGGGCTGGGTTTGGGGTGTTACAAGTTGGTATCAGAGCCCGGTTCAAAACTCGGCTTTGGGGTTTTGGGCTCAAAACGTTTTCTAAAGATGGGTTTTGCAAACATGCATGTTTTTTATAACACAGGATGGTTTTCTTGGCATGGCACCTGTGTCTCCGGCCCAAGTTCGCCAGGTAAGTATTCTGAACTCCCTTTGTGTTATATATGTATGTGGGCTTGATGGGCTTTATGGGACGTAAGTAATCCTAGTTAGAACTTGATGGACTCTAGGTTTAGCTTAAACAACTTCTTAAATCTCATAAGACTTAATCTATCCAAACAAACCCGTGAAAAAATCGCTAAGTTAGGGTGTGGCAACAGGCATGCGCATGTCTAGGATTGGATCCGGAAGAGCCTGGTACCCTACCTGGAGCGTAGTGACTGTTCACCTTAGCCACGAGGATTTTTTGGCGGGCCAAAGTTTTTAATTAAAACTCGAAAGGGACCGGCCATCCTATTTTGTAAAATTACTAAATTACCCCCTGACTTGTAAAATTTTCAAAATACTCTTGATTTATGAAATATCCTCGAATACCCTGAATTTGAAGAACTACCAAAATTTGAGAAATTACTAAAACACCCCCTGGTTGGCAAAATTACCAAAATGCCCATGCTTTGTAAATTTACCCGGAAACTCCTAGATCTATAAGAAATACCCGGTTTACAAAATCAACAGAACTTGTGCAATTACCAATGGACTCCCGTTATGAAAATTTTTTCAAAATACACCTACTATGAAGAAAAGAACACATAACAACCAACAAAAACAGCAAACACTAAAATATCAACTATTTCTTTTAGAATCAAACTCTCCAAAATACCCCTATTTTAAAAAGAATATATACCTCTATTTCGAAAATCATCAAGATACTCTATTTTGTCAAATTACAAACATACCCTGTAGGATAAAAATTATGAAAATACCCCTGGGTAGTGGAATGACAAAAACACCCTTAGGTGATGAATGTGCGTGCATGGATGCTACTTGTATGTTGAGGTGTGAATCTATGTGGTTTCTAGAATTAGGAGGTAAACTTGAGATTAAAACTGTAGATAGGTTCGAATTCAAAAGAATCACTCTTGAAACTACTTTTCATAAGATTGTTCGTGGATAATCACTGGGAAGAGTTAATAATTCATAAAAATTTCTAATCAGATAAATGCCAATTAGAAGAATGAGTAAAAGGGGTCGAGGACGTCCGCCGCGTGGTCGTTGCAGGGTAGGATGACCGTGTCATAGCCAGTAGGGTCTGGCCACGGGTCAGGAAATGAGATGTCGGATCTGCCAGCTGTGGAGGGAGAATTTCGGGACCAGGTGTTTGGAGATGATGCGGTATCTCAGGCGATGTTGCGGGTCCTTGAAAGAGTTGCTGGGGCAAGCACGGGCTTAGGAGTTCGAAAATCTGTGTCGGAACCACTCCGAGCCAACGGAGCGGAGATGTTTAGGGGTGTTTCTGGCGTAGCCCCTAATACAGCTGAGTATTGGTTAGAGTTAAGTGAGCGTATAATAGATGACCTTGACTTCACTCTAGAGGAGAAGCTGAAGGGGGTCGTGTCTCTTCTTTGAGACGAGGCTTATCAGTGGTGGCTCACGGTAAAGGAGGGTACTACCGCAGACCGGATTGACTGGGATTACTTTAAGGAATCGTTTCAGGGAAAGTATGTTGGGGCCAGCTATGTGGACGGCTAGAGGAAGGCATTTCTGAATTTGGTGCAGGGAAGTAAGTCTGTATCTGAATACGAGGCGGAGTTTCTGCGATTGAGCCGTTACGCTTAAGGGATTGTGGCGACTGATTATGAGCGTTGCGTATGGTTCGAGGATGGGCTAAGGGATGAGCTGAGGGTATTAGTAGCACCGTAGCGGGAAAAGGACTTTGTGGTTTTGGTTTAGAAAGCTAAGATATCTGAGGAGGTTAAGCGGACTGAGAAACAGAATAAGGATAAGGATAGGAATAGGAATAAGAGGAATTTTGGGCCGTCGGGATCATTTGAAAATTTTCAGAAAAGGCCTAGGTCTGATGGGCCAGCTCGTGTGCCGATACTGCTGGGAGTCAGAATCATTTGTGTAACTTGTGCGGAAAGGTACATTATGGGGAGTGCAGAAGGAGAACCGGTGGATGCTTCAGGTGTGGATCCACGGAGCATATGATTAAGGACTGTCCCCGGTGAATCAGGCATAGCCCGTGGGACGAGGTTCTGATCAGGCTAGGAGAGGTGGTCAGCCAGTACCGAGGGGTCGTAGCCCAGGTAGAGGAGGAAATGGATCTGGTCGTGGTCGTGGAGCACCTGGTAGGGGTGCAGGTAATGTAGACGCAAGGCAGCTGGGTCTAGTTTATGCAGCTCGTCGATGAGAGGATGGTGACGCACCGGACGTCATAACCGGTACGTTTCTTATTGCTGATAACCCTTTTCTTGCCTTGATTGATATTGGGTCAACCCACTCCTATGTTGTATGTTCGGTGTCTGGGACCCTAAGTATAAACTCTAAAACAACTACTAGAAAGATGACTGTGGTTAGTCCTTTAGGACAATCTAGGGTAGTGGACAAACTGTTTAGGAACGTACCTTTAGAGACTCAAGGCGTAGTGTTCGCGGCTGACTTAATGGAATTACCATTTGGGGAGTTTGACCTCATTTTAGGAATGGATTGGTTGACTAAGCATCGTGCTAAGTTGGATTGTGAGACAAAGTGTATGGTGTTGAGTACCCCGGAAGGCAGGGAGGTGGTTGTGTTAGGAGAAGGAAGGAATTATTTGTCCAATGTAGTATCTGCATTGAAGGCGGTTAAGATGATGCGGAAAGGATGTAATGCATTTCTAGCTTTTGTCAGTGCTTTGGACGCTAAGGAGGTGACTGTTGATGGGGTAAGAACTGTAAAGGATTTTGCGGATGTTTCCCCTGAGGAGCTGCCATGATTACCCCCGAATCGCGAAGTGGAGTTTGGAATAGAGCTATTTCTGGGTACAGCTCCGGTGTCTATTACTCCTTACCGAATGACACCGAAGGAGCTGGTGGAGCTCACAGCCCAGATCTAGGAACTGTTGGATCGAGGTTTTATTCGACCGAGTGTGTCTCCGTGGGGAGCTTCGGTCCTATTTGTGAAGAAGAAGGACGGATCCATGCGTATGTGCGTGGATTATCGTCAACTGAATAAGTTAACGATTAAGAACAAGTACCCACTGCCAAGAATCGACGACCTGTTCGATCAGCTCAAAGGAGCTTCAGTCTTTTCTAAGATAGATTTAAGTTCGGGATATCATCAGTTAAGGGTAAAGGAAGGAGACATTCATAAGACGGCGTTTCGAAGTCGCTGCGGTCATTATGAGTTCTTGGTGATGCCGTTTGGGTTAACAAATGCGCCAACGGCATTCATGGATATGATGAATCGGGTGTTCCAACCATATGTTGATCAGTTTGTAGTAGTGTTTATTGACGACATTCTGGTTTATTCCAAGTCTGAGGAGGAGCATGACGCACATCTTCGTGTGGTGTTGCGAATTCTGAGGGAGAAGCAGTGTTTCGCTAAGTTCAGTAAGTGTGAATTTTGGTTAAGGGAAGTAACTTTCTTAGGACATGTGGTTTCTGCAGAGGGAATTAGGGTTGACCCTCGGAAGATAGAAGCTGTATTGGATTGGAAACCGCCGAAGTCTGTGGTAGAGATTCGAAGTTTCTTGGGATTGGCAGGGTACTACAAGAGGTTTGTTGAAGGGTTCTCATTAATTGCGGCACCTCTAACTAAGTTGTTAAGGAAGGGAGTACCATTTGTTTGGACTGACAAACAGTAGGAGAGCTTTGAGAAGCTGAAAAAGATTTTGACAGAAGCACCGGTGTTAATTCAGCCAGAGGCGGGAAAAGAGTTTACCGTCTACTGTGATGCATCGCACACGGGTTTAGGATGTGTGTTGATGCAAGATGGAAAGGTGGTTGCCTATGCATCTCGACAGTTAAGACCGCATGAGTTGAATTACCCCACGCATGATCTGGAATTGGCGGCGGTAGTGTTCGCTCTGAAGATCTGGAGGCACTATCTGTACGGGGAGAAGTCGATTATTTACACCGACCATAAAAGTCTGAAGTATCTCCTTACCCAGAAGGAGTTGAATCTAAGACAACGTAGGTGGATTGAGCTCTTGAAGGACTATGACTGCTCAATCGAATATCATCCGGGCAAGGCTAACATGGTGGCGGATGCATTGAGTCGGAAGGCGATAACAGATTTAAGGGCGATGTTCGCTCATCTCAGTCTGTATGAGGATGGCAGTTTGGTAGCTGAACTCCAAGTGAGACCAATGTGGACAAGTCAGATTAGAGAGAAGCAGCTTCTAGATGATGTCTTGAGTGCTCAACTCCGACAAGTGCAAAGTGGTGAAGGAGAGGACTATAGTTTGAATGGTGATGGAGTTTTGTGTTTCCATGGCAAGATTTGCATGCCAAAAGATGTGGAGTTAAGACAGATGATTCTTCGGGAATCGCATGGTAGCCCTTATGCTATGCATCTTGGAGGAAGTAAGATGTATCAGGATCTACGGGAATAGTTCTGGTGGCCTGGATTGAAGCGAGAAGTTACGAAATATGTGGGGAAATGTTTGACGTGTCAGCAGGTCAAAGCCGAACATCAAGTGCCTTCGGGGTTGTTGCAGCCGGTGAAGATTCCACAATGGAAATGGGAGAGAATCATGATGGATTTTGTTAGTGGGTTACCTCTTATGCCCACTAAGAAGGATTCGATTTGGGTGATTGTGGATCGGCTGACGAAGTCTGCTCACTTCATATCGATTCGTGTTGATTATTCTCTGCAAAGGTTGGCTAAGCTGTACGTGGCTGAGGTAGTGAGACTGCATGGTGTACCTGTGTCGATCATTTCTGACAGAGATCCTAGGTTCACGTCACGATTCTGGAAGGCTCTGCATCAGGCAATGGGAACAAGGTTAGATTTTAGTACCGCTTTTCATTCGCAGACTGATGGTCAGTTTGAAAGGGTAATTCGGGTATTGGAGGATATGTTAAGAGGTTGCATCATGGATTTCAGGGGTAGTTGGGAGGAGTATTTACCTCTAGCAGAATTCGCGTACAATAACAGCTACCAATCTAGTATTCGATGGCGCCTTACGAAGCGGTATACGGACGGAGATGTCGTACCCCTACTTGTTGGACAGAGTTGGGGGAACGTCAGGTGTTGGGTCCGAAACTAGTTTCGGAGACGGAAGAGAAAGTTAAGTTGATTCGGGCTCGGTTGAAGGAAGCGTCTGATCGGCAGAAATCTTATGCGGATCTTAAGCGGATTGTGTTGGAATTTGCAGTGGGAGATCAAGTCTTTTTGAAAGTGTCGCCGTGGAAGAAGGTAATGAGGTTTGGTCGGAAGGGTAAGCTAAGTCTCCGGTTTATTAGACCTTATCGGGTACTAGAACGTGTGGGCCCAGTGGTGTATCGATTGGAGTTGCCGTCAGAGTTGGAGCGGATACATAATGTGTTTCGTGTTTCCATGCTACGACGTTATCGTTCTGATCCATTGCACATTGTGCCAGTGGAAGAGATTGAAGTAAAGCTAGACTTGTCCTTTGAGGAAGAGCTAGTGCAAATCTTGGATCGAGATGTAAAGGTGCTGAGAAGGAAGTCCGTCCTTTTGGTCAAGGTGTTGTGGCGGAACCACGGCGCAGAGGAAGCGACATGGGAGCCGGAGGATGTTATGCGACAACAATATCCCCATCTCTTTTGATCAGGTAAATTTCGAGGCCGAAATTTATTTTAAGGGGGGTAGAACTGTAACATCCTGAATTAGTGGGCCTGTGCATTTTGTGTGTTGTAGGTTTAATGTGTTAATTTGAGAATTAGGGATGCGAATTGGGCTCAGAAATGGGCTGAGGTCTTGACTAAAATTCTATGTAGACACTCTAGCGCTTTAAAGGTAGTTATTTGTGTTTTAAATGACAAATTGGGCCACAGGCCCAAAGCAAGGTGGTGCCATAAAGGAGAAAAGGGGTGGCGTTACTAGTGGATGGTGAGGGCCCAAATTTTGGCTGCTTGGAGCCCAAGTTTTGGGCCAAATTCGGTACTTAAAAGGGAGCAAGGGGGGACGGCAACAAGGCTAGAAAATAGGGATTTTTAATATTTAAAATATGTGGATAATTAAAGTTGATAAAGGAGGGAAGAGTTAGAGATAATTAAGCCTCTTTTGGATGGGTGTTTTGATAGGGATAAGGGATAGGATGAGGATCTATCAGGAAGGCTAGTGTTGGCCGAAAATCAAACACAGGAGAGGGAGGAAAATCGGTTGAGTATAGGCTAAAGGTGTGTCGAAAATTTGAGGGCCATATCTTTTGTTTTCTTTCTTCATCTTTTCTCTTCCAAAAGCCGAAAATAACCACCTCCCTCACCCTTTCTTCTTTCTTTGAAAATTTTCTTTTAGCCGAATCTTCTGATCTCCATTGTTATTCTTCTCCCATTCACTAAAAATCGAAGCTACATTCTTGTTTGTTCTTGTAGCCGAAATCTCCCTCTTGTTCATCTTTTCTGGGATTTTCTTAAAAGCCGAAATCCCTAGATCTCATCTCATGTGATTGCTGAATTCCTTCTATGGTGTCTGCTTGTGCCGAATCTTGAAGAAAACTAAAGGTAAGTGTCGATTCGCGAGATTTCAATCTTTTTTCGGCTTTTAGAGATCTTAGTCGAATGGCTATATGGTTAGCTAATCAGGTGTTTTCTCTCATTTGCTGTATTTCGGGATTTGAAGGGGATTCAATCGCTTAGATTTCTAAGCCAGAGTTCAGTAGCACTCGGATCGTATTACTTTCGGGATTTCAAGGTAAGGAGATCTGTTAATTTAAACGTAGAATTCGGGTAAAACACTAACCCTTGGCCGAATATAGGAGAGGCCTTATTTTCGCGTTCTTTCGGCTTTTGAGCAAAGTTGTAGACAAAGGGCAGTAGATCCGATTAGCGAGGATATCGACGTAGAGAGTAGTACTACGTGTTATCAGGCGTGTAACTTCTCACATCATTTAGATTGTTTGCTAGTATGCGTATATAAATCTGTTTATATTCTGTTAAAATGCCGAAATCCCGGCATAACGGTTGATAACTCGAGGAGGGTAAAGGCGAATCACTAGGTTAGTGATTTCTGTCATTCCTAAGCGAATGTTTCTGTCGAGATGATATGTTTTATATGTATGACAATTTCTATGTATGCACGGGGTTAGGTGATTGATGAAAGGGGAAGTGTTCTGTTGTAGTGGCTCTGCCACGATCTGTTGTAGTGGCTCTGCCACAATCTATTTTGGTGAATATGTCACAACTCTGACGATGAGCAGCTAACTGCAGCATGACTGCCATCGATGGTGTGTAGCGGTGTGGGTTGATTGTAAAAATCCCCAACGGTGTGATTGGCAGGTAAGGGTGGTGTGTAGCGGATGGAAACCTAGGATTGGGTTGGGTTTTGCATAATTTTTGTTATATGATATTCTGTTATTCTGATCTACAGAGCTAAGGCCCAATCTGATGGTGACGAGGGTTGCACACTGAGTCTCGTGACTCACCTCGTTGTTTAACATTTTTCAGGAGACACGTAGAGCATCGGACCGGGCAGGAGAGGAACGCAAGGTGGCCATGCATGAGTTATTTTGGATACTGCAAAAGATATTATTTTGTTTATCGATATTTAAAATTTTGGATTACTTGGGTTTTATTTTATTGTAATAAGGCCATGGGCCATTAGCTTTATATTTTCGATTTTTGGGATTTATTTTCAGAACTTAAATTATACGTAGAATTGGAATGAAGGCTTGAACTAAATATTAAAAATCAAAGGCAGAATTTCGGTTTTCTTTCATTAAAGCATTTAACTTTAAAATTTATCTCTTTTATAAATTATCAAATTATTAAGTTTTCCGGTATAAATGTTTAAACTCGACAAATGTTTTTCTAAAACGCGACACGTTATACAAATTTTTCTTTGTGGCATGCCAGATCCGGTCGTGGTGTTTGGGCCGGGTTTGGGGTGTTACAAAAATCATGTTATAAAATGCTACGATTAATTTGTGGCAATATGATGATTTATTAATGGAATTTCTTCAAGCTATAGGCTTCTCTCGAAATCCTACATTAACCTTTTAGTTACTTAACATATATCTATGCCAAATCAACATAAAGATCACCTTTTCAAGAATCATTCATCAGGATTAATACGGGCACGCCCTGGGCACCCTCGAATGTCAATTTGATAAGTTACACAAGCGGTTGGATCGAATCGAGGAACGAGACCAACAAGAACGACTTTCTTCAAATCGAAGGTCGGAGTCAAGGTCGTCTCGAAGAAATGCTTTCGAAGATCATTCAAAAAGAGATTTTGATCTAGATTATGGTTCATATAGAAGTTCAAGACGGTATGAACCAAACCGCGAGATTGAGGCTTTTCAAGGTTACCAACGCGAAGGTTGATTTCTTCTTCAAAAGCTTCAACATAGCTACCTACGGAGAAACCTTTGCGACGAAGTGAACGTGGTTCATATACGTCGAAGAATTCATCCATGAAAGATCGTTCACGAAGTAGTTCAAATCACGATTCTTATTCGACGAAGGATTCAAGGCGAAGCAAAGTAAAGTTTGAAGCCTACTATGGTGACGAACAAGAAGAAAGTACGAGCTACTCTTCGAACGCTTCAAAGAAGTCCCTCTCGAAGAACCTTTCACAAAGAATAGCAAATGATTTCTACGAGAAAATGACTTCTTTCCTTGAGTCAAACTCATCTCTTTTCGATTCTTTTTGTTGTAATCAAAATGAAAAAGAAAATAAAAGTGAAAAAAAATATTGAAAAAGAGTTCGAGAGAAAAGAAAATAGAAATGAGAGTGAAGAAAAAGAAGAAAAAGAATTTGAGATCATGAGAGAAAAAGAAAGTGAAGTTACTAGAACTCAGTGTATAGTCCCCTTACCGTTGGTCACTGGGCTTGTATCCGTTTAGCAATATTTTGGGCCTAAGCCCCTTTTACATAATAATGTATCAAATAAATCAAATGAGTGTAATGCAACCCAACCCAACCTAATAATCCATCCGCTACACACCACCCGTATCATCCCATCACTGCTGTGGGGATCAAGTCAACCCACCCCGCCAAACACACCAATCGCAGGCATTTTGCAATTTATAACATATTTTGATTGTGGCCAAGCCACTAGAATCATATGAAATCATATTGAATCATATGAAATCATATTGAATCATATAAACAAATATTTTTGTGGCAATGCCACCGGAATCACTTCTCTTCAACATTTTCTCATCCCATGCAAAATTATGTATATGCAACATACATAGTAAATCACGATATTACAAATATAAACAACAATTATTAATTCAGAGAATCATTACAAAAATTTGGCCCATTAACACTTTTCATATCGGCCTATTAAGGCAATCTATCAATTCGTCCCACTAGGGGCATTTTCATAATTCGGCCCATTAAGGGCATTTTCATAATTTTCATAGTGTTAATACCGATTTTGACAAATTTATCAAAATAATGCAATTTAGGCCAATATCCCGATTTGTGCAACATTACGATTTTAATCATAACGATTATTTCCAATATGATATCAAAACTTAAAAACCCACGGGAAAAACGGTGTGAGATTACACACCTGATTACGGTAAGTACTAGGCCTTCTTGATCGTCGACACCTAAGATATCATAACGCTCGATTAATCGACATACATGATTTTATTAATCAAACTCTAAAATAAACGATCTAAAGTGTTTACCCTTGGAATCGTGAATGACCATGATTTGTCGATTCTCCCCGGATGGTGGTCCACAATCCGGTGGAAAATCCCGAACCGCCGATACTGCCCTTCGTTTGAATTTAGGAGTAGGGATCGCAAATCCACTCCTTTTGCGATCTCCAATCGCTTTCCCTTTCGATTCGATATCGCTTGCGTCCATTGAAATAAGATCTTAGTCAAAACGATATTACGATATAAATATGGATTGTCTAATGACAAAGGGTTCGGCTTACCACTATAATCGTACGATCAACAAGTTGATCGATCGAGCGATTTAGTCCCTAAAACATATAGTCGATTATTCCAAATTATTATTCCATTAGCACTAATCGAATTTTGAATAATATCAATAATCCATAAAGAACTCCTTACCTTATCGATATTGGATTCGATTTTCACCGTTCAACCTAAGGCTAGAATGATGTTCGGCCTCCCACTAGAATACTACAAAAGGGAAAAATGATCTCGTTTTGAGAGAGTAGAAGAAAATGATGATTTCGGTTAATAGAACCATCCCATGACAAGGGCATTTATTTGGCATTAAGAGAAGAAATTGAAAAAGAAGATTATTACTTACCGATTCGGTCAAGAAGATAGTGTCCAACACGAAGGAAAAAGAGATAGTGAGGAGACAAGATGCTAATAAATTCAGTTATGGAGAGAATGGATATAAAGAATTCGATCACAATGAAATTTTGATTTTAAGAAGTGAAAGAAGGGTTAAAGAGATGATTAAAAAGAAAGAAAAAGATGGACAAAAGGTGTTTGGAGTGTTTCGGCCAACACCAAAAGTGATATGAACCAAAGAAAAATGTGAGCATTTCGGCAACCAAGAAGAATGATAAAAGATGGATTAAGATTTTTGCACAACAAGGGAAAAATGACCAAAATGAAATGAGAGTTTTGGCCAAAACAGAGAAAAGATACTCTCTTTTTGGCTCTGGGAGTTACGGCTAAGAGGAAGAATTGGAGAAAGAAAATGACACTAAAAAGCTAAAGAGAAACAACCTCTCAAGCACCAAAATTGCCAAAATGCTCCTAGTAAAATTTGGCTATCCTCTCCCTATACCAAAACCGTGCATAACATGACAATAAGGTCAAAATTTGGCCAACCAAAACTTTCGAAAACATCTCCCTTGAAAAAGGCCAACATGCTCCCTTATCTTGCCTTTACTTTTGATTTCTTTCCTTACCTTCATCCTTTCCTTGTTTCCATAGCCATAATACCATAATTAAAAAGTCCAACTTGCCTTATATACCCTCTTGGTCGACACTTAGGGAAAGGATACAAAAAAAATAGTCAAAAATTTGCACTTGATGGGATTTGAACCTCTTCCCTTAAAGTCCTTCATGTGGCGCCATATCCCCTTTACCATAAGCTCCTTTATGCTGGCAAATTACTCACCTATTTCCATAAGCCTTAATGCCACTTACTATCTCTCCTTAATAGGCTTAAACACAAAATTTTTACTAGGGCCAAAGTAGACCCCGAGCCTTCTCAGGACCCCTAAACATACACAATTAATATTTTTAACTAGCTTAATGCAAGAAATAATGTAACACATAAAATTCTAAATTTTAGGATGTTACAATTCTACCCCCTTAAAGAAAATTTCGTCCTCGAAATTTACCTGATTAAAAGAGGTGATGATATTGCTGCCGAATCGCGTCCTCAGGCTCCCATGTAGCTTCCTCCGATCTGTGATTACGCCATAATACTTTGACTAATGGTACCGACTTCCTTCTCAGCACCTTCATGTCCCAATCTAAAATCTGTACTGGCTCCTCTTCAAAGGATAAGTCAGGTCTTAACTCAACTTCCTCCACTGGTACAACATGAGACGGATCTCAACGATAACGCCTTAACATAGAGACATGAAATATGCTATGTATCTGACTCAACTCCGGAGGTAATTCCAACTGATACGCCACTGGTCCAACACGCTTCAACACACGGTATGGTCTGATGAACCTAGGGCTCAACTTGCCCTTCCGTCCAAATCTAAAGATCTTCTTCCAAGGTGAGACCTTAAGAAAGACCTGATCTCCCACTGCAAATTCAATATCCTTACGCTTCAGATCTGCCTATGATTTTTGTCTATCCGAAGCTTCCTTTAACCGTGCCCGAATTACCTTTACTTTTTCCTCCGTCTCAGATATCAGCTCAGGACCCAATAACTATAGCTCCCCCAGCTCAGTCCAACAAGTAGGGGTATGACACCTACGACCATACAACGCCTCGTAGGGTGCCATCTGGATGCTGGATTGATAGCTATTGTTGTATGCAAACTCTGCCAACGGTAGGAAATCCTCCCAACTACCCCTAAAGTCGATCACACGACCTTAACATGTCTTCCAGAATTTGGATTACTCTCTCTGACTGACCATCTGTCTGAGGATGAAATGCCGTGCTGAAATTTAACCTTGTTCCCAAAGCTTTATGTAAAGCTTTCCAAAACCGTGATGTAAACCTAGGGTCCCTGTCCGATGTAATAGACACTGGTACCCTATGTAATCTCACGATCTCTGCTACATACAACTTAGCCAACTTCTGCAATGAGTAATCCGTACGTACAGGTAGGAAATGAGTAGTCTTCGTCAACTGATCCACTATTGCCCAAACAGAATCCTTCTTAGTAGGCGTTAAGGGTAACCCACTAACAAAGTCCATCGTTATCCTTTCCCATTTCCATAATGGAATTTTCACCGGTTGTAGCAATCCCGACGGTAATTGATGTTCCGCCTTCACTTGCTGACATGTTAAGCACCTACTCACGAAATCAGTGACCTCCCGTTTCAACCCTGGCCACCAATATTGCTCACGGAGGTCTCGATACATCTTATTTCCCCAGGGTGCATAACATATGGGCTACTATGCGCCTCACGTAGAATCATTTGTCTCAATTCCGAATCTTTGGGCATACAAATTCTTCCACAGAAACACAATACTCCATCACTATTCAATCCAAAATCCCCTATCACACCACCTTCCACTTGCTGAAGTAAGGAACCCAACCTTTCATCTAATAACTGCTTTTCCTTAATCTGGCTTACCCACGCAGGCTTCACCTGAAGTTCGGCTAGCAAACTACCATCTTCATACAGGTTAAGATGAGTGAACATCGCTCTCAAGTCCGATATCACCTTATGACTCAACGCATCTGCCACCACGTTAGCCTTTCCGGGATGATACTCGATTGAGAAGTCATAATCTTTCAACAGTTCTATCCACCTCCGCTGTCTTAAGTTCAACTCTTTTTGGGTAAGGAGGTACTTTAGACTCTTATGATCCATATAGATAATCAACTTCTCACCGTACAGATAGTGTCTCCAAATCTTCAGAGCAAACACCACTGCAGCTAACTCCAAATCATGAATGGGATAGTTCACCTCGTGCGACTTTAATTGACGAGATGCATAAGCCACCAGTTTTTCTCTTTGCATCAACACATATCCCAAGCTCGTGTGTGACTCATCAAAATAAACAATAAACTCTTTTCCAGCCTCAGGTTGAATCAATACTGGTGCTTCTGTCAGAATCTTCTTCAATTTCTCAAAGCTCTCTTGGTGCTGATCTGACCACACAAATGGTACTTCCTTGCGCAACAGCTTAGTTAGGGGTGCAACAATCAACGAAAACCCCTCAACGAAATGCCTGTAATAACCAGCCAACCCTAGGAAACTCCAAATTTCGGCCATTGACTTCGGTGGTTTCCAATCCAACACAGCCTAACCTTCTGGGGATCAACTCTAATTCCTTCGGCAGACACAACATGCCTCAAAAAGGTCACTTACTTCAGCCAAAATTCACACTTACTGAATTTGGCATAAAGTTTCTTCTCCCTTAATATCTGCAATACTACCCGCAGATGCGAATCATGCTCTTCTTCATTCTTCGAGTACACCAAGATTTCATCTATGAACACCACCACAAACCGATCTAAATAGGGTTGGAAGACCCGGTTCATCATGTCCATAAATGCAGCTGGTGCATTAGTCAACCCAAACAGCATTACCAAGAACTCATAATGCCCATAATGAGTTCGAAACGCAGTCTTATGAATATCCGCCTCCTTGACCTTAAGTTGGTGATAACCCGATCTCAAATCTATCTTTGAGAAAACCGAAGCTCCTCGCAGTTGATCAAATAGATCGTCGATTCTCGGCAATGGATACCTATTTTTGATCGTCAACTTATTCAACTGTCTATAATCGATGCACATACGCATCGACCCATCCTTCTTCTTAACGAACAAGAGCGACGCTCCCCACAGTGACACACTCGGTCGAATGAATCCACAATCCAACAACTCCTAAATTTGAGCCTTAAACTCTGCTAACTTCTTCGGCGCCATTTTATAAGGAGCAATGGACACCGGAGCCGTTCCTGGTAATAACTCAATGCCAAACTCTACCTTCCGATCCGAAGGCAATCCTGGAAGCTTCTCGGGAAAGACGTCCGAAAACTCTTTCACTGTTCTAACACTTTCCACCGATAATTCCTTGGCATCCAAAGCACTAATGAAAGCTAGGAATGCTCCACACCCCTTTCGCACCAACTTTTCTGCCTTTAAAGCAGTTACCACATTAGATAGATAGTTTCTTCTTTCACCTATCATCATCACTTCCTTATCCTCTGAAGTTCTTAGCATCATCTGCTTTGCAGCACAATCCAAGTTTGCACGGTGTTTCACCAACCAGTCCATGCCCAGAATAAGGTCGAACTCGCCGAATGGCAGTTCCATCAAATCCGCCAAAAATATTTCCCCCTGAATTTCTAAGGGCACATCCCTAACAACTTATTTACTATCACTGACTGTCCTAGAAGACTAATTACAGTTGTTTCTCTAGCAGTAATCTCAGATCTAATGTTCAGATTTCCAAATACAACACAAGTAACATACGAATGGGTGGATCCGATATCTATCAAAGCAGTAACAGGTACATCAGATATGAAGAACGTATCGGTTATTACATCAGGTGCATCGCCATCCTCTCGACATCTGACCGCATAGACCAACCCTAGCTGTCTCGCCTCCGCGTTACCCCTATTACCAGTACCTCTACTCGGTGCACCCTGACCTCGTCCTACGCCATTACCACCTCGACTCGGCCCACAGCCTCTCGGTGGCTGCTGAGCGCCTCTAGCTGGCTGTATAACATAGTTACGATCCTCCTGAGTCTGAGCAGTCTGTCGAGGGCAATCTCTAAGCCGATGGTCCTTGGAACCACATTTGAAACAACCACCGGTTCTCTTTCATCATTCACCCGGGTGTCGCTTTCTGCAGTCCGCACATGGCTGTAACTGATTGGTAGCAGCTGGTACTCTAGCTCGAGCTGGCTCCTCATTCCTGGGCCTCTTCTGAAACCCTTTAGCAGGTCCTGAGAACCTGAAGTCTCTCTTGCTCCTGCCCCTATCCTTGTTTTAGTTTTGTTGCTCTGAGTGCTTAGCCTCTTCAGCTTTCTTGGCTTTCTCCACCAGTGTGGCAAAATTCCTCTCCTTTTGTGGGGCTATCAGTACCCGTAACTCATCACGCAACCCGTCCTCAAAACGCACACAGCGTTCGTAGTCAGTTGGCACTATTTCCTGGGCATACCGACTCAGACGCAGAAATTCTGCCTCGTAAGCTGCCACAGTCTTACCTTCTTGGACCAGATTTAGGAATTCCTTCCTTCAGACATCCACATAGCTAACCCCGACATACTTTCCCTGGAATGCCGTCTTAAAGAAATCCCAGGTAATACAGTCAGCCTGAGTGCCTTTCCGAACCGTGAGCCACAATTGATACGCCTCGTCTCTCAACAAGGACATAGCTCCTTTCAGTTTCTGCTCGGTGGTGCAATCCAGATCATCCATGATCCGCTCCACCGCCTCAAGCCAGTACTCCGCTACATTTGGGGCCACACTCGAGATACCCCTAAAAACCTCAGCACCACTCGATCTGAGTCGTTCCAAAAATGACCCACGAGCTGCTGACCCAATTCTTACCCCAACAACCCTTTCCAGAACTCGCAACATTGCTTGGGATAGAGCATCGTCCTCTCTCATACGATCATGTGACCCAGCTTCAGTCACAGGTGAAGTAGGTGCGTCTATTTCAGGCATATGTCCCGACACCTCAGACACAACTCTAGCGCCTCGGCCTCTACCACGGCCACGTCTACTGCATCCACGTCCTCTAGCGCTCATATTGGCTAATTCGATTTAATATGATTAAGAGTCTTATGAACCAGTATACTATTTCAGTATTTATCAAACAATATTTTATAAAGTATAAGAAGTAAAGTCGTTTTCGCAAGCGCATCCTATAGTCTCAATCTCTATAGTTTCAACACCTAAAACTAAAAGTTCTAGAGTATTCCTACAGTCATATCGCAATAATCATAACCATACAATGATAACATATACTTACTTGCCTAGGTACCGGATACTCGCGGTGCCATACTTCATTTAAATCATACATTTTTAACTTAAAATTCAAACATCTTCAGAAAATGTTTTTGAACCCAAACCTCAGCCGAGTTTTGAAACTGGGCTCTGATACCATAAAATGTAACACCCCAAACCCGACCCATGCTTTAAGGCCAGATATGACATGTCACAAGAGAAAAATACATTTAAGTCCATTTCATTCGTACGTAAATAATTTTGTTAAAAATTAAGAAAACAAGTTTTGATTTAAAATAATTGACAATATAATACTAGCTTCGAAGGTTGATTGATAAATCGATAAATTAGAAGTAATGATTTACAAAACCGTGACTTTTGAAAAATATTGATGAAAATTTGAGAGAAACTTTTCGGGTTAACAATATTTATATAAGTTTATAATAAAAATCCATTTTTGTAACCATTTTAGAAAATCTTTATTTAAGTTTTTAGAAAAATCTCATTTGAAGTAATTTGAGCAAAATATAAATACGTCAAACATAAAGCAAAATAAAATAAACCAGAGGCCTTATTACAACATTTAACCCCAAATAGTAATGTAATAAAGTAAACGAGAAAGAAGTCTAAAGTCCAAATAAAACCATTTCTGAAATATGGCCTCCACCGAGTCATCCATGGCCCAAGTCCTCGTCACTGAGCATTACCTGCAAGGGTTAAGGAAACGGGGTGAGTTACTAGAACTCAGTGTATAGTCCCCTTACCGTTGGTCACTGGGCTTGTATCCGTTTAGCAATATTTTGGGCCTAAGCCCCTTTTACATAATAATGTATCAAATAAATCAAATGAGTGTAATGCAACCCAACCCAACCTAATAATCCATCCGCTACACACCACCCGTATCATCCCATCACTGCTGTGGGGATCAAGTCAACCCACCCCGCCAAACACACTAATCGCAGGCATTTTGCCATTTATAACATATTTTGATTGTGGCCAAGCCACCAGAATCATATGAAATCATATTGAGTCATATAAACAAATATTTTTGTGGCAATGCCATCGGAATCACTTCTCTTCAACATTTTCCCATCCCATACAAAATTATGTATATGCAACATACATAGTAAATCACGATATTACAAATATAAACAACAATTATTAATTCAGAGATTCATTACAAAAATTCAGCCCATTAACACTTTGCAAATCGGCCCATTAAGGCAATCTATCAATTCGGCCCATTAAGGCATTTTCGTCATTTGGCACATAGAGGCATTTTCATAATTCGACCCATTAGGGGCATTTTCGTAATTCAGCCCATTAAGGGCATTTTCGTAATTTTCATAGTGTTAATACCGATTTTGACAAATTTATCAAAATAATGCAATTTAGGCCAATATCCCGATTTGCGCAACATTACGATTTTAATCATAACGATTATTTCCAATATGATATCAAAACTTAAAAACCCACGGGAAAAATGGTGTGAGATTACACACCTGATTACGGTAAGTACTAGGCCTTCTTGATCGTCGACACCTAAGATATCATAACGCTCCATTAATCGACATACGTGATTTTATTAATCAAACTCTAAAATAAACGATCTAAAGTGTTTACCCTTGGAAACGTGAACGGCCATGATTTGTCGATTCTCCCCAGATGATGGTCCACAACTCGGTGGAAAATCTCGAACCGCCGATACTGCCCTTCATTTGAATTTAGGAGTAGGGATCGCAAATCCGCTCCTTTTGCGATCTCCAATCGCTTTCCCTTTTGATTCGATATCGCTTGCGTCCATTGAAATAAGATCTTAGTCAAAACGATATTACAATATAAATATGGATTGTCTAATGACAAAGGGCTCGGCTTACCATTATAATCGTATGATCAACAAGTCGATCGATCGAGCGATTTAGTCCCTAAAATATATAGTCGATTATTCCAAATTATTATTCCGTTAGCACTAATCGAATTTTGAATAATATCAATAATCCATAAAGAACTCCTTACCTTATCGATATTGGATCCGATTTTCACCGTTCAACCTAAGGCTAGAATGATGTTCAGCCTCCCACTAAAATACTACAAAAGGGAAAAATGATCTCGTTTTGAGAGAGTAGAAGAAAATGATGATTTCAGTTAATAGAACCATCCCATGACAAGGGCATATATTCGGCATTAAGAGAAGAAATTGAAAAAGAAGATTATTAGTGACCGATTCTGTCAAGAAGATAGTGTCCAACACGAAGGAAAAAGAGATAGTGAGGAGACAAGATGCTAATAAATTCGGCTATGGAGAGAATGAATAAAAAGAATTCGATCACAATGAAATTTTGATTTTAAGAAGTGAAAGAAGGGTTAAAGAGATGATTAAAAAGAAAAAAGAAGATGGACAAAAGGTGTTTGGAGTGTTTTGGCCAACACCAAAAGTGATATGAACCAAAGAAAAATGTGAGTATTTCGACAACCAAGAAGAATAATAAAAGATGGATTAAGATTTCGGCACAACAAGGGAAAAATGTCCAAAATGAAATGAGAGTTTTGGCCAAAACAAAGAAAATATACTCTCTTTTTGGCTTTGGGAGTTACGACTAAGAGGAAGAATTGGAGAAAGAAAATGACACTAAAAAGCTAAAGAGAAACAACCTCTCCAGCACCAAGATTGCCAAAATGCTCCTAGCAAAATTCGGCTATCCTCTCCCTATACCAAAACCGTGCATAACATGACAATAAGGTCAAATTTTGGCCAACCAAAATTTTCCAAAACATCTCCCTTGAAAAAGGCCAACATGCTCCCTTATCTTGCCTTTTCTTTTGATTTCTTTCCTTACCTTCATCCTTTCCTTGTTTCTATAGGCATCATACCATAATTAAAAAGTCCAACTTGCCTTATATACCCTCTTGGCCGACACTTAGGGAAAGGATACAAAAAAAAAAGTCAAAAATTTGCACTTGACGGGATTTGAACCTCTTCCCTTAAAGTCCTTCATATGGCGCCATATCCCCTTTACCATAAGCTCCTTTATGCTAGCAAATTACTCGCCTATTTCCATAAGCCTTAATGCCACTTACTATCTCTCCTTAATAGGCTTAAACACAAAATTTTTACTAGGGCCTAAGTAGACCCCGAGCCTTCTTAGGACCCCTAAACATACACAATTAATATTTTAACTAGCTTAACGCAAGAAATAATGCAACACATAAAATTCTAAATTTTAGGATGTTACAGGAGTAACAAATGTTGAGCCAGTGCAAGATTCAAGTAAGAATGACGATGAATTTCCTTTTAATCCCAATTTGTTTGATTGTGGATATTACGAGATTTGTTCATTGTCAAATATGAAAACTTTGAGTTTTTGCAAATCGGTTTTAAAATATGTCAAGAGTTTTGATTGCTCGATCTTGAATGTGCATAAGTCTTATTGCTTTAATAAGTTTGATTTATCGAGACCATTGGTACATCTTGACTCAAAGAATCAAAATCAAGTTTTTAAATAGGGCATTGTTTTTGATCCGTTTGATGAAAAAATCAAGTATCATCAATTGTGTGCGAGAAATTTCTATTGTTTAGATACTTGGTTTGTGAGTAAGGTTACGAAATTTGTTCATTTTGTTTTTAACTTTTATTCGCTCCTTAAACAAATTCGGTGGATGCACTTAAAATTCACTTTCCACCCGAAAGGGTTCGAATCAATCTTGAAGCTTCGACTACACTACCTACCTACGGAAAGACTGTTTGTACTGTTCGACCAAGGTAAACAAGATCTTTGTTTTTCCGCGTATCAAGGTAAGTCTACTGAAATTGTTAAAACATTTTCGTTCTTTTCGAATGATGACATGCATTGTGTTGATGAACTGCTTTTTGCAAAACCATTAGATCGTGATATGCTTAGCTGTTCCAAATTGCTTACTTATGATCTATCTGTTTTGGGTGATGATAGAACACATGATGCTAATTTTTATTTTGTAAAACCTTTCGATCATGAAGTGCTTGAGTGTCTCATTCTACCTATTGATGATCCATCTATTTTGTTCATTGATAAAAAGAATTTTGTGTTCGATACTTGTTATGATTCATGTGCGAGTGGTTTCACAGACCAAACAATGCAAGGTTTGGTTGTTCAACTACGTGTGCCATTTGAATTTTATCACTTATCTGCTTGTGATGCTTATGTATATCATTTGATTTACTATTCGCATAATAAGCATGACTTGTGGAATTCATTCAAATCGTATGCATGTTCTGAAGCTTACTCCAACTTGTTTCGAAAATTTGAAAAGACTTTGCTCCTTTTGTATGCTAATGTATTTATGCCCGTTTGCATGCAATCTATTTGTCTTGTGTTGCTCATATTTGGATCGCAAGTTTGTTTGAAATCGGTCTTCCTAATTCAAGGTTATCTTTTTCAGGTATCGCTATCATCATCCATCCTGTTTGATCGAGGTAAACCGAGCCAAAAAGAATTTTGTTCGAACAACCAGCGGGTCGATTCGAGGACGAATCGTCTTGAAGAGGGGAGGGATGATACGGGCACGCCCGGGGCACCCTCGAATGTCAAGATGATGAAGCTCGAATTCAAAGTTCCAGGTGCTGTGGAGCTCATGTGCATCTTCATGCACTTCCAAATTGTGCCAGATTAGCTCATTCGAGCTCAATTTGAGCTCACTTGAGCTCGCTCCAGCTCATTAAGCTGATTGCTTTAATTTGATACTTAAAATAAATTGAATAATTTAATTTATTTATTTTTCCTACAGCAATTTAATCATCTAAAACATTTTAATTAGGTTGAATTTATGATGTCTAAGTCTAAATCAATTTGTTTCATTTTATTACATCTTTTTAAAGTAATTTTAATACTAAGATTAAATGTGCAGATTTTTAGTTAATTTAGTTGCTGCCGAAAATTCAATGTGTCCTAATGGTGTCTTTAAGTTGTCTAAAACGTCCATTAATGTGTCCATACAATGTATGTAATTATTTTCAGCTGATTTGGCTTGATTTAATGTGAATTCATGGCCTTTGTAGGTTCAACCGAATCTATAAAGCACATTGTAGGTTAGTATTAGTTAAACATTAGATAACCAATGAGCCAATATTTGCTTCTATCTTGCTTTGCATGCAAAAACATTGAGGACAATATACAAAAGGTATTAGTGAGATTAATGGATATAATTAAACCAGCTTGTTCAAAAAATACAATTATAAAAAACAAATATACTACACTTAGGGCACCAGACCTAACATATTTAAGACCTTGTCTAGGTAACTACTTTACCCCATCTATCTGAAACCAATCTCAATACCATTGCTCCAACTGATGCCTTGTCCACTAAACCATCAATTGAAATAACTTTACCATCATCACCAAACCCTCAAACCAATCAAGAAGCAACCATTGATGATCTGGTTCAAGCCCTAACCACTCAAAAGGAGATACCATGTAACACCCCTCATCGACCCGATCATCGAGTCTGAGTTATAGAATGTTATAGTCGATACCAGAATAGTTACAACATTTAATAATCAAATTTACAGCATATTACAAGCATTCATAATCACAAGATTTCATATATACGTCACACAATATTTTTTTCGGGACTTGAACAAGCTTACGAAAGCTCAATTACTAAATTTGAAAATGAATTAGGACCAAATTACAGAGTTTTCAAAGTTTCAAAATAGGTACCAATACACTTGAAATGGGGGTATTTTACTAAAAAAAGACCCATTTCCAACATTATTTGCGGAAATGGGTCAATTAAAACATTATTTACCGGAATAGGCCAAAAAATCCAAAACGTGCCTACGTGGAAGCATTTTAAGGCGAAATTTCAGAAAATCGCGTCCTCGAGGGAGCATTTTTGCTATGTCAGTAGAAAATGCGCTAATGTGGAAACGCTTTAGCTCGTGCTTTCAAGGGTTTTTAGGTTATTTGCATGTTAGGGCTTATGGTTTATGGGTAGGGTTTTAGTGTTTAGGGTTAGGGTTTTTAAAAAAATTAAGGTTTAGGGCTTTAAAAAATTAAATTTAGGTTTAGGGTTTTAGGGTTTTTTAATAGGTAAGTGATGTGTTCTAAAAAAATTATTTTGACAAGATGGATTTTGTTCTTTTTTTTGTACAGTCAGCAAAAGTACTGAAAAAAGCTCTCAGTTGGACGCTCTTTTTGTACAATAGATTCTGAAAAATAATGTTGAGAAGATGGTTTTGAAAAAATAGGTTGAAAAATGCTTCAAGCAAGATGCACTGTCATCAAAAGTACTGAAAAAAGCTCCCAGTTGGACGCTATTTTTGTATAGTAGATTTTGAAAAAATAATTTTGAGAAGATGATTCTGGAAAAACAGGTTGAAAAATGATTCAAGCAGGATGCACTGTCAGCAAAAGTATTGAAAAAACCTCTCAGTTGGACGCTTTTTTTTTGTACAGTACATCTTGCTTGACCTTAGACTATAAATGAGTCAAATTTCATTCTCTTCTTGCATAAGTTACAGCAAGAGAGTTTGAAGAAGTTCAGAAGAATAGAAATTGAAGAAGTTGAGAAGGTATAAGTTGATTTATCATATTAATATTTATATGAATCATTATGTTTTTACATAATGTTTTTTTGTTTTGAATTTCTTTCGATAGATAATTTAGTTGAAAATGAGTGAACGTATTAGTGTTGTTATTTACTACAAAGGTGAGGTTCGTGACACCGAGAGTGGCATTGTTTTTTATCGAAGAACACAATGTGACTGGTTTTTAACCAGAACATAGATTTGACAGAACTTCGTAAAAGAATTAGGCGCAAAATCTTCAGAATGACGCCAATGAAAGTTTCATCTATTAAGTATCGATTTTGTACTTCAGTTCATCCCATGACATATTACTCATTTGATATCAAAGGTGCTCGTGGCTTGGAGGCGATCGTCCAGTCTTATCTCGCTAGTGGATCACTGTATCTTGAGTTATATGTGGAATTTTCATCGCCAAATGAAGCACTTGCAACTTCATTATCTACTGCTGTTCAAGAGGAATACATGACCCCTACCCGACACTCTGTTAGTGGGAGGTAGAAAACGAAAGTATCCATTTTTTATGCCAGTATGGAATACACGACCCCTGCACAACACTCTGTTAGTAGATGGGGCATGCACATCAGTGGGTCAATGTTCAATGTTGGAAATACTTACTGGGAATGTCATCAACTTCTAGTGGTTGGCAATCATATATGATTGGGGACGTTATGAAACATCCACGAGAATGGATGATGTACTCTCTATGACGTCCACCAACGAGGGGACCTCGTACGTTGTAGATGTTGGTGGGTTGGATAATGTGTCCGATGTGGATTCACCTTGAGAGCCCAGCCTCGATGGTGTAGAAGTTGTATTATTTTTTGAACCGAAGCTTGTTCCAACCAAACCTGAATACAGTGGAGGGGGTTCAGATGAAGAAGAAGATGATCCACAATTCACGGTGTATTCGCCTCTAGCTCACATGCATAATTTCAATCTATCTGCAGATGATGCATTAGAGTTTCCAGATTTACCACACAGGAGGCGTGACCACACAAGTTCGTCATTGGATTCGTGTGAATTGGAAGTTGTAAGGATTTTTCTAGCAAGAATGGTTTTCTCGGTGCATTAAAGCAATATAGCATCATGAATGGGGTTAATTAATACGTGGTTAAATCCAAATCTGAGAAGTTTGAGGTCAAATGTACAGTGCAAAACAGTACATGTTCATGAAAAATCATGGTTTCGGTTAAGAAGAGACAAGGTTGTGAGAGATAACAAAGTTCAAAAGTCCACATACGTGTGTTGCTGGTATAGTATCATTGGGTGTTTGGGGTTTTTGAATATTACTATTATTATTTAATGTTGTATTATTTAACGTACTTATGGGTTGACATGTGTTACACAAGATCATCCCAAGATAGATTTAGATATGATAGTAGGCTTAATACTACCGATTGTGAAAGTGGATCTCAGGATTGTTGTACCGGTCTTAATTGCTAATATTCGTAGCCAATTCAAGTACATGCCTTCTTACTACAAGGTTTGGATAGTTAAGCAGAAGGCATTGGGTGGGGTACTTCATACAATGAGGTGTGGTAGTAGTGCCAGGTGCTGGAGAGGTATGTCCTAGGTTGCATAATAGACCTTAAAACGATTCCTACGTACTA
Source organism: Gossypium australe (assembly GCA_005393395.2). Taxonomy (NCBI): domain Eukaryota; kingdom Viridiplantae; phylum Streptophyta; class Magnoliopsida; order Malvales; family Malvaceae; genus Gossypium; species Gossypium australe. The sequence goes on from CM016618.1 coordinate 57,300,840, forward strand.
AAATGACCGCTTGCTCCACGGATGCCAAGTGTTCAAGCATCTTTTTTGGAGCTTTAAGTAATGCCAGGACACATTTGTGTACTGCAAGCCTTTGGTACAAATTGACGGTACCTTTATGGATGGTAGATATACACATCAACTATTGCTAGCTGTGGCATATGATGGTGATGAGAGGATCCTTCCAATTGCGTTTGCAATAACACTGGAGGAGTCAGGTGAAGACTGGGATTTATGTCTTTCTAGGTTAAGGAGGCATGTCTGCCTCCAACCTGATATCTACATTATATCAGATCAGGACACTAGAATACTAGCCGCAATTGAGCAACAAGGAAATCTATGGGATCACACACCATAGATATTGTATAAGGCACGTCGCATCCAACTACTATGGGCAATATCGGCCAACCACTGAACAACAAGTGACCAACATGGGTATTTAATCGCCACCAATATTATTTCGTTTGTAATATTCAATTTGTTCTGAATGGAAGAGTGGTATGTAATTATCACTATCCACTAATATTGGCAGGGTACGAAATCAATAAAGATCGTTTTCTTGAGATGTTAGTGTTTTTTTGGTCAATTAATGATCAAGGTGCAACCTACCTTTGTAACATACCTTTCGATCAGTGGACAAAAGCATACGATGGCGGCCTAATATATGGTTATATGACCTCAAACTTGGCTGAATGCATAAATTCTGTTCTAAAAGGAATGTGTCATTTGGTAATAACCTTGGTTGTGCAAGAGACATACTTCCGTTTGGTGACACTGTTTCAAAAACGAGCAGTGAGTTATAAAATTCAAATGTATGAAGGCCATTTATGGTGCCGGAAGGTAGTGCAAGAAATTAATAAAGCAATGGCGCGGGCCAACTCCATGTGCATAACGTGTCACGATCGCAACAACCTATGGTTTCGTGTGACGGAGTTTGACAGACCGAACCAAGGTATTACCAATAGACAATATTGTGTACACCTGAGAAATAGGACTTGCGACTATAGGAGGTTTGACGCACTTCGTTATCCATGCGCTCATGTAATTGCAGCTTGCCAGAATATCTGTTTGGATCCCATGAGCTATGTCAACGAAGTGTACAAATTAGAATACATGTACAACATGTGGAGACACGTATTCCCACTAGTCTCAGATGAACGTAAGTGGCCGTCTATATCGCTTGCTCCGTTTAAGTTGTTATCGAATAGATAATTGCGTCGCAAACCAAAATGTAACAACCCGTTTTTAGGCAAATTGGAAAAGTGGTTTTAGAACCAAAAATTAGAAGTCAAAATAATTATTTTATTATTATTTTAATGTTTATGGCATGAAAATATGATTGTGTGAAATTTTCGTTAAGAAATTTTATCGTTTGAGTGTTTAATTTGATAAAAAAGACTAAATCGCGTAAAGTGTAAAAGTGGAGTTCTATTAGCTAAAGGCATCTAAGAGCTATGTAATCTTAAATTAGAGGTCATTATGTTTTAATTATACCAATATTAAAATAAGTGGACAAAGATGGACATCATTTGGAATTTATTAATGGTTTATTATTAAGGTTAATTATGGTATTTGTAAATTAAAGTTAAAATAAGTAAAATGAAACAAAATTTCATCCATTATCATCTTCCTTAACCGAAAATACAAAGAAAGAAGAATCCATGGAAGCTATTTTGGGCTCGGTCATTGTATTGCTCAACTGTAAGTCTGTTTTTGTCCCGTTTTTAATGATTTCCGTGTTTTTGATATTGTTGCAACTAGGTCTAGCTATCCCAGGGACTATTCGGCAAAATTTTTAAGGATTTTAGATGTTTCCATTGATGAATACATGAGTATTTTGATGTTTAATGATAGATTATGAATGTTTGATGATAGTTAATACAAGTTTTGTTAAGTGATTTTTAGTGATAATGCAAATTAGGGATTAAATTGTGAAATGTGGAAACTTTATGGTTAAAATGTGAAATAAATGGAAAATATGGGCTTCTAGGGACCTAATGGTAATTCGACTAGCATGGGTTAGTATTGAATTTCATGAATTTGTGATTTTATGAGATAAGGACTAAATTGTACAAATGTGAAACACTAAGGGCAAATGTGTAAAAGTGCCTTAATGTGAATTTTTTGGACTAAACTGAATAGAGAGAGGATCAAATAAGTTAATTTTGATTACATATAGATCAAGAAAAGCGAAACTCGGATCTAGATCGAGGGAAAAATAAAGTTCTCGACTAATCGACTCGTGTTGTCGTTTTTACATCTGAGGTAAGTTCGTATGTAATAAGTTTCATTGTAAATATATTTTAAATGCTTTGATATTGCATAAACTATGAACACAAGACTATAGAAATGTTCGAAAATGATTCGACAACGATTTGGCATTGAAAATCCTAGTTGAACTTTAGGAATAGATAGGATACTAGTGACATGTCATTGGGGCTTATTGTGATTATGTGATCCGGGTGCTGGTCCTGTACGTGCTACCGGTGGCTGAATATACCGACATGTGTTGTGGTTACTTGACAGCTTGTGTGAGCAACACCGTGTAGCTTCGTCTTGACCCACAGCTTATGTGAGTAGGCCCGTTGATTGCTCGAGAGTGAGCATATATGTGATATGTGATTGAGATAGCTCCGGCTATATATGTGGCACTTCAGGTGCTAGTTTCCCATGTATCCGATAGTATTCTGAATTGTTCAATGGGTAAATGAAAGACATGGTTGATTATGAGATTGATACGAAATAGTACATGTATGCACATGAACCGTATAAGCTTTAAATCGAAGTGAATTATGAAGATCACATATAATCTTATGATTGAATAAGTGAAAGGTTTGTTAGTAAATATGAGTACTTGATGATATATTCAATTTGTTGAATTATGTATTTATGATTATATTGATTTTATTGCATACGAGCTTACTAAGCTTTATAGCTTACTTTGTTTAATTTTCCGTATTTTATAGTGAAATCAAGCTAGCTCGAATTTGGGGATCGTTAGAGACTACGTCACACTACCTTTCTATCGCTTGATACTTTTGAATTTTGGTATTTTGGTATATGGCATGTATAGGGACTTTGGTCATTTTGTTTCATAAGTTGATGATGATTATAGCCATATAAATTGGCTTGTAAATGTCTAAGGTTTAGTTTTGTGCATAGTTATGTAAGTTGGCTTATTTTGGTTGTGTCTGTATTTGTGCAAATGGCTCTTATTATGTGCTTGATTATGGATATGTGATGTTAGTTGGTATTTGGTATTTAGGGCTACTAAATGTTTATGATTTGAGTTTGGTATGTTTGTGAAAGTTGGCTAAATAATGCATGCTTAGAAAATAACCATATTGATGATTTGATATAGTAAAGTATGGCATGAAATTGAATGGTACATTTTGGTATTTGGGTTTATTATTGGTTGGTAATGAAATGGCATGGATTATGCTTGGTTGGAGTTGATTTAAATGCTCATATATGCTATGTTTTGGTGCCATTGAGTTTGGTGTAGGTGTGCATAAGATTGTGTGGCAAATTGGCCTGGTAAATAGTCTATTTTTGTCCACACGGGTAGAGACACGGGCGTGTGTGTCAGCCGTGTGTGATACACAGCCATGTACACGGCCATGTGTCCCTTGGTGTTGAATTAGAAACCAAGTCAGTATGCTCCACACGGCCTCACACACGGGCGTATGACACGGCCTAGCATATGACCTAGCATAGAGGCGTGTATGGCCATTTTTAGGGCACACGGGCTAGCTATACGGGCGTGTTTGTTGGCCGTGTGACCCAAGTCAGAGAGTTACATGGGGTCAGACACGGGCCGGGACACAGCCATGTGCTCCCATTTCGAATGTCCACACGGCCTGTGACACGGGTGTGTCTTTGGCCGTGTAAGACACACGGCCGGGCCACACAGGCATGTGTCCTTTGTTTTTGAGAAAATTTTCTAAATGTTCAAAAAGTTTCCAAAGATATCGATTTAGTCCTGAACCACTCCTAATGTATGTTTAGGGCCTCGTAGGCTCGTATTAGAGACAAAATGATTGGTTGTGAACGAATTGTATATGAAATGATTAATTTGTATGAGAAATGTATGTTTTAATGTGTGATGAGTTCGGTAATGCTCTGTAACCCTATTTCGGCGTTGAATACGGGTGAGGGGTGTTACACAAAAGGTTGACCTTACTCAGCTAGAATACGTGATAATATGAATATTTAAGAAATAACGAACCAACAGAAGTTGTGCGAGTAATGTAGGAACCCAGGTCATACAATTAAAACATGTCCAAATCAAAATAGTTCCTAATTTATTAAATGAAACTATGAAAAAATAATTTTTATTGCCTTATTCAAAAGAACTTCTATTTTATTAAATAGGATAAAATATAAATATAATTTGTACAAAAATATTCAAAACAACTTCTGTTTTATTAAATGAAACAATATAAAAACAGTTTGTACAGATATATTAAAAAAATCAATGCATGTGTCGGTCAGAATCAGTGCTACATGGGGGTGGTCGGTGGTTACTCGCTGGATTCCTTCTTGGTTTAGCTTCTGGCTGGGGTTGTGCTTGTTTGGTTTCAGCTTCCCACCGAGGTTGTGGGTGTTGGGAGAATGACCCACCTTGATAGAACAAATATTGAAGAGGTATTTGCATCACCCATGGCGGAGGTGTTTGAATCCCATAAGGTGATGGGGATTGGAAATGAGATGAGCTTCCCGGCGATGCCTTGTGCGGTCCTTCTTGCTTCGATGGCTTATATATCGTTGATTGAGTCGGAGTCATTAGGAAAGAAGATGCATCGGGCCATGCATTCCAACTTGGCATAGGATTGGTAAAAGGAAACATATAAGGGCTAGGATACGCCCCTGGCATAATCTGAAGGGACTGTGGTGTGGGCATCGTCGTTTGCTCTGTTGGGCCTGGTGATTGCGTGGGCACTGTAGCCCTTGTCCTTGAATTTAAAGGGCCCCGTCATTCCCTTTCGACATGGAATTACCGACGCCTCTGCTCTTCTGAGAGCAAATATGTCTTGCCATGGATCCTAAACCATGGTATGTAATACGGCTCGCACGCTAACTGTGGAATGATAATCAATTTGCGAGTAGGTATATTATCTACCGATTTTCCCACATTTCGATATATTTCGAGAAGAAGATCGGACAATGTGTATTCGGTCACCACAAGTTGATTTTGTGCTCTTCATTGAGCACCTCAGGTGCCACAAGAATTGGTTTTCAAAATCGAAATTGCCGCAACACGCTATCTGTCTGGTGCATCTCGACGATAGCGTAATTGATCAATGGGACCCTAACATGCCAGATGTTCGGCATCTGTAGAATTTCATCCAGAGTTATTGCCCGAATTGTCGGATCCTCTTATGGTGTCCATTGAAACTATATGAATGTGATAAATATATTAGTTATATACATAATACTAAATACGAAAAGACTATGTTATGTATATATAGTTCAAAATGAAATATATACTTACATACGCTTCTGACCGTTGGTCTAATAGAAGCCATATATCTTCAAGAGCGGTAGGTATTCCCCCATAACTCAACGAATGGTTCCACCTAATTAAATAAAATTTTAGCATAAAATTATATTTTAAATCTATGTAATAATTGTAAAATTTAATATAAATTTTACCTCGTTAAGAGTGGGAATGTATACGGCTGGTTCACTTGAGAACGTAAAAATGGAAAGCGAAACCGAGCCCATGATTGTAGCAATGAGAGGCAACTTATGATTTTGATTTTATTTGGTTGTCGCTCGACACATCTCCCTGTACAATGTCGACAACACAGCAGACCCTTAACTAAGTTCGCCAGCTGCTCTAAAATCGACGAGTTTCAGTAGCCACCTCAGATGTACGAGGTTTCGTGACTTGTCTAGCATCAGATAACCTCTGAGGATCTCAAAGATATATGCCTGAGTGTATCGTATTCTTTCTACTTCAGTCGAATCATTCCCCAGCTCCGGGAATATGTCTCGTAACTAGCCCATCTCGATCCGACCTCTGTAAATATTATCTAGAATTGCACCCAAAAGATCGTAGCATATGGCTCCCTAATCAGTAGATTGAGCAGACTCAGTGAGCACGGACCCATCCATTGATAACCCCAATTCTAACTGTACTTCCTCCAAAGTGATGGTACACTCCCCGCATAGAAGATGGAATGTGTGCGTCTCGGGTCTCCATCTCTCTATGAACGCACTGATGAGTTTCGGGTCCAACTAACACCCCCGGCCTATATTGGCCATGTGCCAAAAACCCGCTTCCCTCAAGTAATTTTCTATCAACGGTGATGGAGGACCAGACATATTACGAATATAACCTTGTAACACCCGATCTACCGATTGTTATAAAAAATATTAATTAAAATTACATAAATAAAAAATATTAAATAATATTAAAAATTAAAAATAACCCTAACCATTTTATTTGGTCGACGGAGATATGTTTATGATCGAAACGAATTACTTCCTGGGACATTACTAACATGATCAAATTTCTTAGAAATTATAAAAAAAATAATACAGATTTAGAAGAAAAAATTAAAACTTAGATAGCTTTGAGAGCTTTTTGAGAAATATAGAGGGAAATTTGGAAGAAATGTAATTTAGAGGAAATTTTTTGTGAAAAAATAGGTGGGGGGATTTATAACTTTTTTTCACGATCACATTTTTAAATGACTGTTGGGGCAAACACATGGGCTAAAACACGCTCTCGTGAGAGTTCTTTTGTCACGTTAGCGTGTTTTCTGCTGACATGGAAAAAGCGCTCCCTTGAGGACGCACTTTTTTGAAATTTCCCCTTAAAATGCTTCTACGTAAGCGCGTTTTGGGTTTTTTGGCCCATTCTAGTAAATAATATTTTAATTGGCCCATTTTCGTAAATAATGTTGGAAATGAGCCCTTTTTAGTAAAATACCCCTCAAATGGACTGATATTTTTTTTACATTTGATGTTTAGAAAATTCTTCATAAAAACACAAGTATCGATACTTGTCATATGATACCGATACCCCATTTTATTAAGTATCGATACCTAATCCAGTATCAATACTGTCTTGCGATTTTGTTTCTTTTGTAAAAAAAAAAAAAGTCCAGTATACCAATACCCTTGTAAAGTATCGGTACCCTAATATAGAGATTGATACTTTAATATGGTATCGATACTATTTTTGTGATCGAAGTTTTGGAAATTAAGAAAAATTGTTAAAGTATGATACACTTTCTAAGGTATCAATAGCCAAAGGCAAAAATAGTAAAAAAAAAAATCAGTAATTTTGATACCTATTCATGCCTAAACCAAAATCTAACCAAATGGTGCCCTAAATCACACTTAGAACCTACTCAAAAATCATTTCAAAACATACATCTAAATTCAATTACTCAATCCTAATATCAACCAAACCAATATGCCACAATTTTGCACTATTTCACAATAAAATATACCAAACCTACTAACATGATTATAAATCATTCAATCCCATCATTAAGCACACCAAAATTACCAAGACATGTACTATTTCATGTATGTACATTAACTTTACAAGATCAAGCAGTAAACTAGGTTTAGACCTAATCATCATTCACAAGTAACACATAGATAAACATCTATGTACATGCCATATAATCGAATAAAGCGATTAAAAGACTACCGAGTCAATGATAGGATAGTGTGATCCTCAAGTTGATCCGACCAACACGTTTCACAAATCAGAAATCTATAAGGAGGAAATAAATCAACGGTTAAGCATAACAAATTCTTAGTAAATCCATATGAAAATCAACGTAACTCACCTTAACATTAAAACTAACTTAAGTAATTGAAACACATTTGAACATAACATGGCAACTCCTTTGGCATCCTATACATACATAAATAATTTCACAAAATGACCAAGAGATTAGTTCATTAACACTACAATATTATAATTCTCAATTCATGTACAAGTGTTACCATATCACTTTTATCATGTTGTTCAACTTTGCTCATTTTGTAACTCAACTATTAATTTCATATTCAATCTTTTCAACCATTTCATTTTTTTTAGTTATCATTTTCATATTTGGGCTACTTACACAAGCTTCAAATCAGGGTTACTATACAAGCTTTACCTGATGCTGCTCATAGAAGCTTCAGAGAATTCGCATCACGTGCTGAATTTCAAGCCATAGGTAAAGGATTATTTGATGCAGCTCACACAAGCTTCAAAGAATCCACAACACATGCTGTATCTCAATCCATTCATAATTACTGATTCAATGCTGCTCACACAAGCTTCAAAGAATCCGTAACACATGTTGGATCTCAAGCCATCGATCGTGAACTCCCTTATCAAACACCTGATTTTTTTGACCTTAAAAAAGTTAGTAAGTTTCTACGATTACCATTATCATTTCAAACTTTATAACATCATCAAATATGTGTCATTCAATCAAACAATAGTTCATGTCCATTCGTTCCTATATACCTATTTGTATTTGTCATACATTTCATATTTTATGATTTAGTCCATTATATGCTAAAATTTTCAAGATAATCATAAATTGTAATATCTTGGATTGTGGCTTATGCATTTATGCTTAAATATATGTGAAGGCATGTTTTTGTGTGTTGTGAATGTGTTGTATGAATTTTGTGAACTTTAGAAAATAGGAGAATGCCTTAGAAATTATTAGAATTTAAATCTAAAAGAGGAAGCTAAGCAGGGTGGCCTTAAGAAAATATGTAGGGGATTTATGACACAATTAGCAGCTTGGTAAAGTGGCTGCAAGGCACCACTTAAAGCCCATACAAGTGACGCCACAAGCATGTGCAAATGGGCCAAGGTTCGAGTCGCATGGGAAGCTAAATAAAGCTTTTATTTTTGCGGCAACAATGGAAGTGATGGACGACATCAAGGCACTAGGGGATGAGTTTTTTAAAATTTCGGCTAAGTGGTAGATAAATGATGATTTCTTTTAGATTATTTTTAAGGGATAAAAGAGAGGAAAAATAGGAGAAAAGGAAGGGATGAGAAAGGGGGAAGGAGAGTTGACTGAATGGGGGGCTCTTTGGGTTGGTATTTTCGGCCAAAATAGGAGGGAGGATAGCCGAATTTCATTAAACACTTTTGGCCTCTCTTTCAATTTCTCTTTTCTCTCCCAAAACCTTTACTTTTCTTCTTCTTTACTTTTCTTTCACAAGCCACAGATTTTATCTCTATTTGATAGCCATTGCCGATTCTCCCTAAGCTCATATCCCTCTCTTTTCATTCTTGTTGAAGCCGAATACACAAGTAACCCATAGCCGACTATTCTCCAAGTCTCAAAGCCGAATCTTTGTGGTGTCAGGCATAGGTGCTGTCGATTTTTTGTGGTAAGGGTAAGATTAAGTGTTATTCAATTTCTTTTCTTTCCTTCTAGCCGAAGGACAAAGACTAATCTTACTAATGTATGTTGGCCGAAACTCTGAAGGAGAGTTTTGGGATTCTGTGACTGTCGACTACAAGGGAGGAGGTCTTTGGGACTTTTAAGATCTAAGGTAAGCTATGGATAATATTCGGCCATAGGCCATTTTATTGTGATTAAATGTTAGGTTGGATCTAACATATGTCCGTAGGGTATTTCGACAACTCCCTAATCAAGTGGTTGTTTTCGGGATTTAAGATTCACAAGGTAAGTGAATCTGATATTCGGCCAAAGCTATACACAATGATTTAGATTTATACTTTACTTATTCAAAAGCCGAAACTAACCAAGCCAAGTGATTTAGTGTATAGCCGATTACAAGGGGAAAAACTCTACGAAGTTTCAGGATTTGGTTGGTAACCAAATCGGGGGCAAGGTAAGAAGTTGATTTCGATAATCCTATTGGGATTTGGTTTTATGGTCGAATGGGTTTTATTAAATTGCTAGTGTTGGCCGAATATAGGAATTAAAGATCTAAAGCGTAGACCGGGAATTTAGGGATTTCAATAAATTCGCTAAGTGAACCAGGTGTGTACCCCACCCTAAGCCCTAATAGTTTTATGGTACTGTTTATATGCATGTGTTAATAAGAATGTGTAACATGTGGCTAAGAGTACCATGCAATGGTACAAAGTACTCAGGTACGTTTTCCTACTCCTACTGTGAGTATGATTTATGGCACATAAGTGAATGTGATAAGAATGTGAAATAAGGCTTAAGGCATGATATTGCATGATATGTATGACATGGGGCATTTGGGTGATTATGAAAGGGGAAGTGAATGTGGTGACTATTGTCACGATATATGAATGTGGTGACTTCGGTCACATTATCTGAATGTGGTGACTTCGGTCACATTATCTGAATGTGGTGTCTCATGACACAAAATAATTATCTGGTGGCTCTGACACGAATTTTATAAGAGCGATGAGCACGTCGACTGCAGCTACTGCCTTCGATGATGTGTAGCGGATGGAGGGTTGACTTAGTAGTCCCCACGGTGTGCAGGTTGGTACGGGTGATGTGTAGCGGATGGCATTTAGGATCGGGTTCGGGATTGCATCATTTTATTTAAATGTTATATGTGTATGTATGTTCTGATATGCCTGAATCTGTTTGGACTTAGTGTTTGTTGTACACATTGAGTCTGTTGACTCACCTCGTTGTGGGAATATTTTTCAGGTGACGCTCAGTAATGGACCGGGTCGGCAGGAGCTTAGTGGTGGCCATGCTCAGCACGAATTTTACTATTTGGACATTTTATTTTGTTTAAGTACTTTAAATTTATTGTGGGTTTGTTTTTGATGTAAGAAGGCCATAGTATGAACTGTTTTATGCATGCATTTTAATTCTTTTATTACGAAATGATTAACGTTCAATCGAGGTTAAAACAATTTTATGAAAATAAATCTCTAAATGTTTTAACACTAAAATTCAATCGATTCTTAACTATAAAAGTAAAATCTTTAAAACCCAAAATCGACATGTCTTTTTAAAATTAAAAACAAAGTTTTTAATAATTCCCTGATTTCAAAATTAACAAAGTTATCAATTGAACCCAACATAAGCAAATCTTTCTTCAAAACCACTCGAATTTTTCCTAAGTAACAAACGGATTTTCAAATGTTTTCTCGAGGAACGTACCAGATCCGGTCAAGGCTCGTGGGCCAGGTTTGGAGTGTTTCAGCTTGGTATCAGAGCCCAGTTTTTAAACTCTCAGCCTTGGGTTTAAGGCCCAAAACGTTTTCAAAGTAAGCCTAAAAGAATTTTGTGAAATAAGTAGGTTTTCTGGCATGGCACCTAAGTCTCCGACCCGAAGTCCACCAGGTAAGTACCCCTATCCATTGTGTGAATTATTGTATGATTTGTAAAAGGGTAGAAATGGAACGTAGATTAGTATATTAAGTACTTGAACCATAGGACTAGTTTACCCCAACAGTTGCATAAAACTTTAAATGCCTAATTAAACAAACCTGTGACCAAGTCGCCGAGTTAGGGTGTGGCAACCATTGTGCGCATGTCTAGGATTGGATCCGGAAGAGCCTGGTACTTAAGCAGTCCTAGTGACTCACCTCCTCTTCGCTGGAATCCTACCTGGTGCGTAGCTTCGGTTCACCCTAACCAAGAGGACTCATTCACGGGCTAAACCCAATAACTAAAACCCGAAAGGGATTAGCTGTATTTTCATAAAAACTTCAGTTTTAAAATCACCAAATTACCCCTTTAAATTGTAGCAAAACTTAGTTCAAAAATTTTCCAAAATATTTCTGATTTACAAAATTACCTAAATACCCCTAGTGGTAAAATTACTAAAATGCCCTTGATTTCCAAAATGACCATACTACCCCCGATTTCAACAACATTCTCTGATTTTGCAAAAACATCCAAAAAACTTTATCGTTACAAAAATCCTAAGGCACCTTGATTTGGAAATTTACGAAATTACCCCTGTTTTACAAAATTACCAAAATGACCCCCGATTTCCAAAATTTCTGCAACAACACCGATTTGGAAAACAAATTCTCAAAAAGAACCCTAAGTTTCGTAAATTTGGAAATACCTTTGATTTATAGAGATTTTTCAAATTAATCTCGATTTATTACCAAAATACCCCTGTAGGGAAAATGACGAAAATACCCTTGGGATAGGAACAGACTAGAATGTTTGAATGATGAATGTGTGTGATAGGAATTTCTGAATGGATTGTACTTCTCTGAATTAGGATAGAAGACTTGAAACTTTGAATGATCGAAAGAATTACCTCTAAACTTTTTTCATAAAACTTCTTCACGGATAATCAGTAGAACAAAGACTAATTCATAAAATTTCTTAATCAGATTAAAGTGTGATCGTAAGAATGATCTCTAGAGGACGTGGTCGTAATGTGCGAAGACGCGGTCGAGGTAGAATGACCGTGTCGGAACCCGTTAGATCGGGTCAAGGGTCTGAGAATGAGGTACTGCCACCACCACCAGCTATTGGTGTCGAGCAGCAAGATCAGACTGGGGATGACGCTGTATCGCAGGCTGTGCTGCGAGTTCTTGAGATGGTGGCTGGAGCAGGTGGAAATATGGGAGCTCGAAAATCGGTACCCGAGCGACTCCGAGCCAACAGAGCTGAAGTTTTCCATGGCGTATCTGGTGTGGCACCCAGTACAGCTGAGTATTGGTTGGAGGCGATGGAGCGAATTATGGATGAGCTGGATCTGACCCCTGAGGAGAAAGTGAAAGGAATGGTGTCGCTGCTACGCGATGAAGCATATCAATGGTGGTTAACAGTTTAGGATGGTGCCACAGCTGAGGATCTTACTTGGGAATATGTCAAGGCGGCGTATTAGAAGAAGTATGTCTGCACGCGTTACACTGATGTGTAGAGGAAGGCTTTTCTGGGGCTAGTTCAAGGGAACAAGTCTGTGGCGGAGTACGAAGTTGAATTCCTGAGGTTGAGCCAGTATGCTCGAGGAGTAGTGGCTACGGAGCATGAGCGGTGTGTCCGGTTTGAGGACGACTAAGGGATGACCTGAGGTTGTTAATCGCTCCACATCAGGAGCGGAAGTTTTCAGCATTAGTAGAGAAAGCTAAGGTAGCTGAAGGGATTAAAGATGCTGTGAGGCAGAACACGGATCGGAATAAGCAGAAGAGAGGGTTTGGACCATTAGGGTCATCTGGGAATGCTCAAAAGAGGCCTAGAGTTGATGGGCCGCGAGGTCAGCAAGCTGTTACAGGAGGGCAGTATCGTAATTGTGATCAGTGTGGGAAAAAGCACTTAGGGGAATGTTGGAAGAAAACGGGAGGATGTTTTAAGTGTGGATCTAAGGATCATATGATTAAGGACTGTCCTATGAGACCAGATGGGAATCGACCAGCAGTTCAAGGTGTTAATCAGGCTGGTAGAGGCGGACAGCAGCCTCAGCGAGGTCGTGGACCGAATGGCCGAGGAAACGGTGTGGGAAGAGGACGTGGAACACCTGGCAGAGGTGTTGGTAATGCAGAGGCAAGGCAGCCGGGTCTAGTGTATGCGGTTCGCCGTAGGGAAGATGGAGACGCGCCGGACGTCATAACCGGTACGTTCCTTGTTTTTGGCAAGCCTTATTTTGCTTTGATTGATGTGGGTTCGACTCATTCCTATGTTGCATGTAGAGTAGTTGAAACTCTAGGCATAGCCTCTGAACTTTCTGATAGGGAGATGACTGTAGTAAGCCCATTAGGTCAAACTATAGTGGTGAATAAGATCTTTCGGAAGGTACCTTTAGAGATTCAAGGAGCAGTATTCCCTGCCAACTTAATGGAACTACCTTTTGGAGAATTCGATATCATCCTTGGTATGGACTGGCTAGTAGGACATCGAGCTGTGTTGGATTGTGCCGCTAAGTGAATGGAGTTAAGGACCCCGGAGGATGAGGTGGTAATTATGATAGGAGAAAGAAGAAACTACTTGTCTAATGTAGTTTCAGCGCTGAAAGCTGATAAGATGGTTCGGAAAGGGTGCAAGGCATTTTTGGCCTTCGTAAGTGCGTTGGATGGGAAAGAATGGGGAGTTAGTGGAGTTAGAATGGTAAGGGAATTCGAAGATGTGTTTCCGGAAGAGTTATCTGGAATACCTCCGGATAGGGAGGTGGAGTTTGGAATTGATCTGCTACCTGGTATAGCTCCTGTGTCAATCGCCCCGTACAGAATGGCACCAAAGGAGTTGGTTGAGCTCAAGGCTCAAATCCAAGAATTGCTTGATCGTGGATTATTTGACCTAGTGTGTCTCCATGGGGAGCACCAGTCTTGTTTGTGAAGAAGAAGGACGGAACTATGCGTATGTGCATAGATTACCGTCAGTTGAATAAGCTGACTATCAAGAACAAGTACCCTTTGCCGAGGATTGACGACTTGTTCGATCAGCTTAAGGGGGCAGCGGTTTTCTCGAAGATAGATCTATGGTCTGGATATCATCAGCTTAAGGTGAAGGAAGTCGATATCCATAAGACAGCTTTTCGGACAAGATACGGGCATTTTGAGTTCGTAGTAGTGCCATTTGGATTGACGAACGCCCCAGCTGCGTTCATGGATATGATGAACCGGGTTTTTCAACCCTACTTGGATCGGTTCGTCGTAGTGTTCATCGACGACATCCTTGTGTACTCCAAGTCTGAGGAGGAACATGATGAGCATCTCCGGGTTGTGCTGCAAGTGTTAAGGGAGAAAAAGCTCTATGCCAAATTCAGCAAGTGTGAATTCTGGCTTAAGGAGGTTGCGTTCTTAGGACATGTAGTGTCTGCAGAAGGAATAAGGGTGGATCCTAGGAAGATTGAGGAGGTGTTAGATTGGAAACCACCTAAGTCGGTGGCTGAGATTCGTAGTTTCTTGGGATTGGCAAGCTACTATAGAAGGTTCGTAGAAGGGTTCTCATCAATAGCCGCACCTTTGATGAAGTTGTTGAGAAAGGAAGTACCTTTCATTTGGACGGATAAGCAACATGAGAGTTTTGAGAAGCTTAAGAGGGTTTTGACTGAAGCTCCGGTCTTGATTCAGCCTGAGGCAGGAAAGGATTTCGTGGTGTATTGTGACGCTTCTCATACAGGATTGGGATGCGTACTGATGCAAGATGGGAAAGTAGTCGCTTATGCGTCTCGGCAACTAAGGCCACATGAGGTTAACTACCCGACTCATGATTTGGAATTGGCGGCGGTGGTCTTTGCTCTTAAGGTGTGGAGGCACTATCTTTATGGAGAAAAGTCGGTAATCTACACAGACCACAAGAGCCTTAAGTATCTTTTAACTCAGAAGGAGTTGAACCTGAGGCAACGAAGGTGGGTTGAATTACTGAAGGACTATGACTGTTCGATAGAGTATCATCCGGGCAAGGCAAATGTAGTGGTTGATGCCCTAAGTCGGAAGGTTGTGTCGGATCTGAGGGTAATGTTTGCACATCTGAGCTTGTATGATGATGGAAGTCTGCTGGCAGAGTTGCAAGTTAAGCCGACGTGGTTGAATGAAGTGAAGGAGGGACAGTTGGTGGATGATGAGTTAAGTGCTAAGCTACAGCAAGTACAGAATGAGGAGTTGGAAGATTATGGTATTAATGAGAAGGGAGTGTTGTGCTTCAAGGGTAAGGTCTGTATGCCGAGGAATAAGGAGATAAGGCAGAGGATTCTTCAGGAATCGCGTAGTAGCCCTTATGCTATGCATCCTGGAGGTAGTAAGTTGTACAGAGATCTAAGGGAACAGTTTTGGTGGCCTGGACTTAAGGGAGAAGTTACAGAATTTTTCGGCAAGTGCTTAACGTGTCAGCAAGTTAAGGCTGAACACCAAGTTCCGTCAGGGTTGTTTCAGCCAATAAGGATTTCGCAATGGAAGTGGGAGAGAATCACCATGGACTTCGTTTGTGGGTTTCCCCTTACACTTACTAAGAAGGACTCGATGTGGGTGATAGTGGATCATTTGACAAAGTCCGCGCATTTCAACCCAGTGCGAGTCGACTATTCTTTACAGAAATTGGCAAAGTTATATGTGGCAGAGATTGTAAGGTTACATGGAGTGCCGGTGTTAATCATTTCGGATAGGGACCCAAGGTTTACTTCTCGGTTTTGGAAAGCACTACATCAAGCTTTGGGTACCAAGTTGGATTTCATTACGGCATTTCACCCACAGTCAGACGGGCAGTCTGAGCGGGTAATCCAAGTGTTAGAGGATATGCTGAGAGGTTGTGTGATAGACTTCAGAGGAAGTTGGGAAGAATATTTGCCTTTAGTGGAATTTGCGTACAACAACAGCTATCAAGCCAGTATTCGGATGGCACCGTATGAAGCACTGTATGGACAGAAGTGTCGAACTCCTACGTGTTGGACGGAATTAGGGGAACGTCGAGTTTTGGGTCCAGAAATTGTGGCAGAGTCCGAAGAGAAAGTTGAGATAATTCGGGCACGGTTGAAGGAAGCATCTGATAGGCAGAAGTCGTACGCAGATCTCAAACGGAAGGAAATAGAATTTGCTGTAGGAGATTAAGTGTTTCTTAAGGTTTCGCCATGGAAGAAGGTAATGCGATTTGGTCGCAAAGGGAAGTTAAGTCCAAGGTTTATAGGACCTTATCGGGTATTGAAGCGAGTTGGACCAGTGGCATATCAGTTGGAGTTGCCGCCAGAATTGAAGCAGATGCACGATGTATTCCATGTTTCCATGCTACGTCGTTATCGATCGGACCCATCTCATGTAGTTCCGGTTGAAGAGGTGGAGCTAAGGCCAGATTTGTCCTACGAGGAAGAGCCAATTCAGATCTTAGAACGGGATGTGAAAGTGTTGCGGAGGAAGTCAGTTCTTCTAGTCAAAGTGTTATGGCGAAATCATGGATCGGAAGAAGCTTTGTGGGAGCCGGAAGAGGCAATGCGACAGCAATACCCTCACTTATTTTAGTCAGGTAATTTCGAGGACAAAATTATTTTAAGGGGGTAGAACTGTAATATCCTGGATTGTGGCTTATGCATTTGTGCTTAAATATATGTGAAGGCATGTTTTTGTGTGTTGTGAATGTGTTGTATGAATTTTGTGAACTTTAGAAAATAGGAGAATGCCTTAGAAATTATTAGAATTTAAATCTAAAAGAGGAAGCTAAGCAGGGTGGCCTTAAGAAAATATGTAGGGGATTTATGACACAATTAGCAGCTTGGTAAAGCGGCTGCAAGGCGCCACTTAAAGCCCATACAAGTGACTCCACAAGCATGTGCAAATGGTCCAAGGTTCGAGTCGCATGGGAAGCTAAATAAAGCTTTTATTTTTGCGGCAACAAGGGAAGTGATGGACGACATCAAGGCACTAGGGGATGAGTTTAATTCTTTTAAAATTTCGGCTAAGTGGTAGATAAATGATGATTTCTTTTAGATTATTTTTAAGGGATAAAAGAGAGGAAAAATAGGAGAAAATGAAGGGATGAGATAGGGGGAAGGAGAGTTGGCCGAATAGGGGGCTCCTTGGGTTGGTATTTTCGGCCAAAATAGGAGGGAGGATAGCCGAATTTCATTAAACACTTTTGGCCTCTCTTTCAATTTCTCTTTTCTCTCCCAAAACCTTTACTTTTCTTCTTCTTTACTTTTCTTTCACAAGCCGAAGATTTTATCTCTATTTGATAGCCATTGCCGATTCTCCCTAAGCTCATATCCCTCTCTTTTCATTCTTGTTGAAGCCGAATACACAAGTAACCCATAGCCGACTATTCCCCAAGACTCAAAGCCGAATCTTTGTGGTGTCAGGCATAGGTGCTGTCAATTTTTTGTGGTAAGGGTAAGATTAAGTGTTATTCAATTTCTTTTCTTTCCTTCTAGCCGAAAGACAAAGACTAATCTTACTAATGTATGTTGGCCGAAACTCTGAAGGAAAGTTTCGAGATTCTGTGACTGTCGACTACAAGGGAGGAGGTCTTCGGGGCTTTTAAGATCTAAGGTAAGCTATGGATAATATTCGGCCATAGACCATTTTATTGTGATTAAATGTTAGGTTGGATCTAACATATGTCCGTAGGGTATTTCGACAACTCCCTAATCAAGTGGTTGTTTTCGGGATTTAAGATTCACAAGGTAAGTGAATCTGATATTCGGCCAAAGCTATACACAATGATTTAGATTTATACTTTACTTATTCAAAAGCCGAAACTAACCAAGCCAAGTGATTTAGTGTATAGCCGATTGCAAGGGGAAAAACTCTACGAAGTTTAGGGATTTGGTTGGTAACCAAATCGGGGGCAAGGTAAGAAGTTGATTTCGATAATTCTATTGGGATTTGGTTTTATGGCCGAATGGGTTTTATTAAATTGCTAGTGTTGGCCGAATATAGGAATTAAAGATCTAAAGCGTAGACCGGGAATTTGGGGATTTCAATAAATTTGCTAAGTGAACCAGGTGTGTACCCCACCCTAAGCCCTAATAGTTTTATGGTACTGTTTATATGCATGTGTTAATAAGATGTGTAACATGTGGCTAAGAGTACCATGCAATGGTACAAAGTACTCAGGTACGTTTTCCTACTCCTACTGTGAGTATGATTTATGGCACATAAGTGAATGTGATAAGAATGTGAAATAAGGCTTAAGGCATGATATTGCATGATATGTATGACATGGGGCATTTGGGTGATTATGAAAGGGGAAGTGAATGTGGTAACTATTGTCACGATATATGAATGTGGTGACTTCGGTCACATTATCTGAATGTGGTGACTTCGGTGACGTGTCTCATGACACAAATAATTATTTGGTGGCTATGCCACGAATTTTATAAGGGCGATGAGCACGTCGACTGCAGCAACTGCCTTCGATGATGTGTAGCGGATGGAGGGTTGACTTAGTAGTCCCCACAGTGTGCAGGTTGGTACGGGTGATGTGTAGCGGATGGCATCTAGGATCGGGTTCGGGATTGCATCATTTTATTTAAATGCTATATGTGTATGTATGTTCTGATATGCCTGAATCTGTTTGGACTTAGTGTTGGTTGTACACATTAAGTCTGTTAACTCACCCCGTTGTGGGAATATTTTTCAGGTGACGCTCAGTAATGGACCGGGTCGGCAGGAGCTTAGTGGTGGCCATGCTCAGCACGAATTTTACTATTTGGACATTTTATTTTGTTTAAGTACTTTAAATTTATTGTGGGTTTGTTTTTGATGTAATAAGGCCATAGTATGAACTGTTTTATGCATGCATTTTAATTCTTTTATTACGAAATGATTAACGTTCAATCGAGGTTAAAACAATTTTATGAAAATAAATCTCTAAATGTTTTAACACTTAAATTCAATCGATTCTTAACTATAAAAGTAAAATCTTTAAAACCCAAAATCGACATGTCTTTTTAAAATTAAAAACAAAGTTTTTAATAATTCCCTGATTTCAAAATTAACAAAGTTTTCAATTGAACCCAACATAAGCAAATCTTTCTTCAAAACCACTCGAATTTTTCCTAAGTAACAAACGGATTTTCAAATGTTTTCTCGAGGAACGTACCAGATCCGGTCAGGGCTCGTGGGCCGGGTTTGGGGTGTTTCATAAATCTTACAAATGGACATTAAATATAATTCAAACATAGTATAAAATAACATAGTAAGTTCCACATGAACTTACCTGCAAAAAAAAGAAACAGATAATGTGTTAGGGTCTAATATGAAAATTTTCCCTTTCCGCGATTATCTTCTGGTTGGTTCAAATCTCGATCCTTAAGATAATTCATTTTATTTTATCAATTCCAAATACTTTATAACATCTTATTAAATGCATTTGAAAGTTTAATCTCACTTTTCGAAAGTTCCCTAAAATTTTGCATTTTATTCAAATTGAGCTTCAATTTCAAAATTGATCCCAATTACATCTTTATAAGATTCTCTATTGTCCATAATTACAAAAATTTCATGCTAATTTTGAAATAGTTACACTTTAGTCCTTATGTTCAAAACTAACAGTTAACTTTACAAATTAGTCCTTTTTTGTTTCTAAGGTTTAAATCTAACAAAGTAAAACCAATTTCATAAAATATTCAATAATGGAAACTTTTCAAAACTTTAAGAGTTTTATAAATTTGTACACGGGCTAGCTAAATCAAAGCCCCTGCGACCTTAAAAACATAAAAATTACAAGAAAATGACTTGAATTACCTTAGGAATCAAACGACCAAAGCTTGGATGTTCCAAACCCTATTTTTCTTATCAGAACCGTGAGGTAGAAGATGATGAAGGGAAATGAATTTTAGTTTCTTTTAATTTTCCTATTTATGCTTAAATTAATAACTAATAAACCTTAATTAATTAAACAAATGTTAATTAACTTAATCATAAACTAAATTAACTAAAGTTAGTGGAATTATACATCATTTTCCACTAAACATCAATATTAAAGGTTCAATTTCTTAATTGGTCCTTTAATCAATTAAAAATTTATAGTGATTAACTTTTACCACTATTATAATTTAGTCATTGTACCTTAATTACCTATCTGATTGACACAATTAAAGGGCCAATCTTGAATTAAATCTTATACTAGCCTCATAAATAATAAGTAATAATATTTATGAACTCGCTCGCCGAAATTGGGATCCTGAAACCACTATTTTTGACACCAAACCAAATGAAAATCCAAATGTCAATCCATCTTCGACCAACACAACCCCTCTACAGATTGATGACTTCACCACCAACATCCAAGAACTAGAACCAAAGAAAGACCAATTCCTATCCTCAAGTTTTCTTATAAGTGGCTTGAGGAAAAACAAGAATGAAATGAGCAACAAGAAGCCTTTTCCCATAAAGAAGAACAGGTTGTTTGTAACACCCCTAACCCGTATCTGTCATCGGATTAGGGTTACGGGTATTACTATAACAATCACAGGTCAAGCACCTTATACTACTGCTTTATACATTAATACGAACTGCTCTATAACGTCACAATTAATCATATTCATTCATTCAAAAATCAAAATATCAACGAACATATCACCCATATTGACAATAGCATCAAATAAACTAAATACCATCAATTAACATAACACTATACATTTGTGATTTTGTGTCCTATAGCCGAATAGGAGTATTAGTCTTAATCATTTTATAAAAATCAAATAACTTTCCTTATTATAGTCAATCATATGCCCACCATATCTAATTTCTCACAACAATAATTACCCATTTTAAAACCTCCGATGAATAATATGACCTTCAATCCAAAACACTACTATGGCCAAATACTTATAAAGTTACATATTTCAACTTAATCCATAATATAATACATTCATTAGTCACCTATATAATTATGACCTAATTCTTCCATGACAAGTATTGCACATACATACAAGTTTAAGCAAAAGATATTCATTAACCATTAGGTACTATTTACCTTATTCGAAACAAGCTTATGATCTCTCTTATCACATACATATCAAATTTAAATTGCCTTCAAGCTATGGTTTTAAGGTATTCGAACACATCAATAATAGACCAAACTCATATGTAACTAAACCATAGATAATTAAATAAATTAACATCAATTTGTATCTACTATATTCATGAAACATCCAATCGAATTACCTAAAATAAATACCCCCTTTTTTTTATTTTAAGCTTCAAGTAGTATACAGACCAAAACATGTATATATATATAAAGATAAAAAATGCACAAGCATACACATTAACTCAAGCATAACAACTTAACCCAAGTATAGAAATAAAGCCATCTTCGCACGACATTTATATACATTTTAAACAAAAGAATTCCATAATTATTCAAGCTTATACATGCCATATTTCCAAGGTCTTATACTAAGTAAAAGAAACCAAATACCAAAAGTGTTTGATAATGTGATAGACTTCGACTCAGATTCCCGATTTCGAGCTTCAACCTTCAGATCTAAAACAAATAAACAACACATATCTGGTAAGCTATAATAGCTTAGTAAGTTCTAAGTAAAGGAAAATAAGCAATACCAAATATTATACAAGTTTTATTCAACTCAACTTAATCATGAATTTAACTTATAGCTTCCACTCACATACCTAATTACCAATCATTCAATCACCATGATATCCCAAATATCCACATTTAAATCCTCATATCTCAAAGTATTACCTAACTTACCAATTTAACAATCTAACATACATTACATACATACCTGGCACTCCCATGTACCTCCTTTAGAGATTTCATTATTTATAGAACATGCCAATCCATATACTTAAAGTAATTGCCATAACGTATCGCTCACATAGAGCCGCTACATAACATCTCCGCACACACAGTGCCAATTTCCCGTAACGTATCGCTCACATAGAGCCGTTACATATTTTCCGCACATACAGTGCCAATTTCCCATAACGTATCGCTTACATAGAGCCTTTATATATTTTCCGCACAGACAGTGCCAATTACCCGTAACGTTTCGCTCACATAGAGCCGTTACATAACCTTTCTTTACACACAATGTCTTACAACCGATTTCATAATACTCATATGCTAAGGTTCATGTTCGGTACTCAAATTATACGCATATATCTATATTCAAACAAACTCTCCTTACTATATCTATCATTCCATTCAAACTCTTCCATATAATTATAAACATCACCTATTTAATGATTCATACTTAGCTATTAGCCCATCCATAGTTTATATAAACAATCCAAATATATATATTTATATATAATTCCATTCATGACGACTTGTACATACATTGAGTTTCATACCATAATAGATTCGGCAATTTATATACCAATATTCCCAATTCAACAAATCGAAAGATATAAATAACCAACTACATGTATACACATGATAAACTTACATTCAACCACTACTTTTAAATATTTCACCTCTCATTCGGAAATTAAGAACTCTATAAGAAAGGAAATTCGGTTGAGAGTATATATTTCATTGTAGTAAATAATTTGCTTAAATTTAATTACTTATAAACTTACTTCTTGATTGATGAGCTAAGATTTTCCGGCTAATCGTCCAATCTAGCTTTCCACCGATCCTTTTCCGTTTCTTTACGTCCTTGATCTATAATGGTTTCACAAAATAGATCATTTCAATAAGATCTCATTCTTTCTAGCTAAAAATGCAAAATTGGATAATTTTCCAATTTCTCAATCACTCAAAAATATAACACATTGCACTCTTATAGGCTATGGCCGAATGCTTCTCTTCTTATTCAATTCCCCATATAACATTAAATTCTATAATACTTAAAATTTCTAAATTACCGATATGCCCTACAATTTTAACCTTTTTATAAATTAATCCCCAAAGCAAAGAACATTCAATAACATAATTTCTTTGGCTTTATTACAAGAGGGTCGAATCCTCCTCTCCCATTCACGAGACTATACAAGCCAAATGTTTAACATTTTGGCCTTCACTCATAAAATTTCTTTCAAAAAAATTCAAGCTACCATACATCCATTTCATCCAAATTTTCTACTCAATCATGTTAATGCCTAACTCATGCTTAACCTACTTCCATCAAACCAAATAAATCCAACACATTTACTCATGGCCGAACCTAAAACATGATGTAAATCCCAAATCCTTGACATGAGTTTAATAGAACTCAAGATGACTAACTTAAAAGTGCTAAGATTTATTTAAAAAAATTAAGCTTAATTTCTTACCTCATAAACATGCAATGGTCGAATGTAGCAAAGGTTATAGCTTTCCCCTTTTTTTTTCTTTGTGTTCTACGGTGATGGAAGAAGGAAGATGATGATCTCTCTTTCATCTCTTAATTAAATTATTATTATTAAAGTAATATCACCCTTTTTATTATTAGTTTAACATAAAAGTCAAATAACAAATAAAAAATCAATTTCCCCCCATGATTACTGTCCATTACTAGATCTTTTGGGTAATTTGACATGCAAAACCATTCATTTTAAAAGTAATTCAATTAAACCCTTCCACTAAATACTTACTACTTCTACTACCTAACAATTTAATCCTTTACTAAAATTAGTCGACCAAAAGCACAAATTATTGAATAATATTTTAACACATGCTTATCCACATAACATAAATATCAAATAATAATAAAAATACTTTTCTGATTCGGATTTGTGGTCCTGAAACCACTGTTCCGACTAGGGTCGTAGTTGGGTTGTTACAACCCCCCCATTAAAGAAATTTTCGTCCCTGAAAATCTTACCCGCGAATAGGTGAGGGTAACGTTCTTTCATTGACTCTTCAGTTTCTCATGTTGCTTCTTCTACCCCGTGTTTATGCCACATAACTTTCACTAACGAAATTTTTTTATTTCGTAACTCTCTCAATTCACGAGCCAAGATACGGATCGGTTCCTCCTCGTAAGTCAGATCGGGTTGAATTTCAACCTCGAATGATTTAATCACGTGCGAAGGGTCGGATCGGTACCGTCTAAGCATTGACACATGGAACACATCGTGGATCCTGTTCAGCTCAGAGGGTAACTTCAATCTATATGCCACTAGCCCGGTACGCTCAACAATTTCATATGGCCCAATAAATCTCGGACTCAATTTTCCTTTACGGCCAAATCTAATTATCTTTTTCCATGGTGAAACTTTCAAAAACACCCTATCACCAATTTGAAACTTAATATCCTTACGTTTCAAATCCGCGTAAGATTTTTGGCGATCCGATGCTGCCTTCAAACTATCACAAATTACGGGCACTTTCTGCTCGGCTTCCTTGACCAGATCAACTCCGTGTATCTTGTTTTCACCGAGCTCGGTCCAGAACAATGGTGTACGGCATTTACGGCTGTACAAAGCTTCATAGGAAGCCATTTTGATACTAGATTGAAAGCTATTATTATAAGCGAATTCAAACAAAGGCAAGTATCGCTCCCACGTACCTCCGAACTCGAGAGCGCAACATCTTAACATATCCTTGAGTATTTGGATAACACGCTCAGATTGACCATCTGATTGCGGATGAAAAGTCGTACTAAAATGTAGTTTAGTACCCAAGGCATCCTGTAATTTCTTCCAAAGCCTCGATGTGAATCTCGGGTCTCTATCCGACACAATAGAAATAGGTACTCCGTGCAATCGTACGATCTGTGATATGTATAACTCTGCCAACTTATCAAGGGAAAAATCTGTACGTACTGGGATAAAATGGGCCGATTTCGTCAATCTGTCGACTATTACCCAAATTGAATCCTTTTTACTCGATGTCAAGGGCAAACCCAATACAAAATCCATCGTAACCGGTTCCCACTTCCATTCTAGTATCATGATCGGTTGAAGTAATCCCGATGGCACTTGATGTTCAGCTTTCACTTGCTGGCATATCAAGCACTTCGACACATAATTCGAAATGTCACGTTTCATCCCGTGCCACCAGTAGAATTGTTTTAGATCGTTATACATTTTTGTGCTACCCGGGTGAACTGAAAATTTACTACTATGAGCTTCGTCACAAATCATTCGAATCAATTCAGGATTCTTCGGTACACAAATCTGGTTCTTGAACCGTAAACATCCTTCAATATCTACTTGAAAGTCTGAATCCTCACCTGAACCACATTGGCTTTTCTTTGCTTTCAAAACCTCATCAACGTCTTGAGCTTCTCGAATTTGTTGTTCAAGCAATGGCCTCACTTTCAACTCAGCATTGATCGTACCATCTTCGGTTATGTCTATCTCTGTATTCATAGCACGTAAAGCAAACAGCGACTTCCGGCTAAGTGCATCCGCGACCACATTTGCCTTTCCTAGGTGATAATCAATCACGAGTTCATAGTCCTTCAACAATTCTAACCACGACGCTGCCTCAAATTCAGATCTCTTTGAGTCATTAAATACTTCAAAACTTTTATGATCCCAGAAGACGTGGCATTTCTCACCGAATAAGTAGTGACGCCAGATCTTCAAAGTAAAGACTATAACAGTCAATTCAAGGTCGTACGTTGGATAATTCCTCTCGTGTGGCTTCAACTGTCTCGAAGCATAGGCTACAACTTTACCTCCCTGCATCAATACACAACCCAGCCCATTTAGAGATGCATCACTGAAAATAACGAACTCTTTACCCGATTCTGGCTGGACGAGCACAGGAGCTTCCGTTAACAGGGTCTTCAGTTGATCAAAACTCTTTTGACACCTTACTGACCACTCAAATTTCACATCCTTCTGAAGTAGCTTTGTCATCGGGGATGCTATCATAGAAAACCCTTTTACGAAGTGTCTGTAATGACCGGCAAGTCCGAGAAAGCTACGAATCTCAGAAACATTTCGAGGGGGTTTCCAATCAAGTATGTCTGAAACTTTACTCGGATCAACCCGAATGCCTACTGCTGAAATAACATGTCCTAGGAAATTAACTTCGTTCAACCAAAACTAACATTTGCTGAATTTTGCGTATAATTTTTTTCACGCAAAATTGTAGTACTAGCCTCAAATGCTCAGCATGCTCGGTTTCGTCTCGCGAATAGATCAGTATATCATGAATAAATACCACAACAAACCGATCTAGATAGGGTTTGAATATTCTATTCATCAGATCCATAAAAATGGCAGGGGCGTTAGTGAGTCCGAAAGGCATCACTAAAAACTCATAGTGGCCGTATCTTGTCCGAAAAGCAGCCTTTGGTATGTCTGATTCTCTAACTCGCAGCTGGTAGTATCCTGACCTCAGATCAATTTTCAAAAATACTGAGGCTCCCTTAAGCTGGTCGAATAAATCATCAATCCGTGGCAACGGATATTTATTCTTCACGGTTACTTTATTGAGCTACCGATAATCAATGCACATCCTCAAAGTTCTGTCCTTTCTCACAAATAAAATGGGCGCACCCCAGGGAGAAAAACTAGGTTGGGCAAAACCTTTATCCGTTAACTCTTGTAGCTGAATCTTCAATTCTCTCAATTCAGTCGATGCCATTCTATACGGAGCTATCGAGATCGGTGTAGTCCCTGGCGTTAGCTCAATACTAAATTCCACTTCGTGTTCTGGTGGTAATCCCGGCAATTCTTCCAGAAATACATCCGTATATTCACTAACCACTGGCACTGACTCAATCCTCTTTTCTGCTACTTTCGTGTCAATCACATACGCAAGATAAGCTCCACAACCTTTTCTCAAATATCGTCGAGCCGACATTGAAGATGTCACAGTAGGTAGTCCATTCAAGTTCGCAGATTCAATCGGATCCTCTCATTATTCTGGCATCTCAAATCAATAGTCTTTCGTCTACAACTTACTACCGCATCATGAACTGTCAACCAATCCATGCCGAGAATGATGTCGAACTCATCAAAAGGCAATAGCATCAGATCAGCCGGAAAGCACATGTCTCGAATCTTCAATAAGCAGTTATTACACACTTTGTCAACTAATACCCACCGACCCAGAGGGTTTGAAACCCGAATTACAAACTCAGTAGACTCAACAGGTAGAGTCTTACCGGATGCTAATGCTTCACACATATAAGAGTGAGTAGAGCCGGGATCAATCAAGGCAATTACATTAGCATCAAAAAGAGTAAAAATACTGGTAATGACATCGGAGGATGAAGCCTCCTCTCTAGCACGGATGGCATAAGCTCTAGCTGGTACACGAGCATCTGATCGAACAAGCGCATCTGAAGCCCCCTTCTGTGCACACTCCTACCTCCCCCAAAACGAGATGATCTACCTCGAGCCGTAGCGTCGCTCGGTCTCGCATTCTGAACAATACCTCTTCTAGTGGTCTCCGGGCAATCTCGAATGAAGTGATCATGTGAGCCACACTTATAACACGTGCAAGAAATAGATTTACCCCAACACTCTCCATGATGTCGTCTGCCACACTGCTGACACTTCAGTTTGCTCAATTTCTCATTATCCACACTTGCAACTGATGTAGCCCGAGAACTCACTGGCGACCGTTCTCGTATAGAAATCCCGGTGTTAGGCTTGAATCGACCACCGTCATTCTTAAACTTCTTCATAGACATCTGTGAAAATTTGCTTGCGGACCTCTTTCGAGTGTCTTTAGATTCAAACTCGGCTTTTTGTTTTTCCTTTCCCAGTTCTTCAGCTTTACAAGCTCGTCCAACCAGCACAACAAACTCATTAATTCCCAGAATACCAACCAGAAGCTTTATATCCTCGTTTAAACCATCTTCGAATCTCCGGCACATAGCAGCTTCTGACGAAACGCACTCACGAGCATACCGACTAAGTCGCACAAATTTGCGCTCATATTCGGATACAGTTATGCAGCCCTGTTTGAGCTCGAGGAATTCTTTGCGCTTAGAGTCAATAAAGCGCTGGCTTATATATTTCTTACGGAATTCTACTTGAAAGAAGTCCCAGGTAACCCTTTCTTTCGGGACAACTGAAATGAGCGTATTCCACCAGTAGTGGGCAGAATCTCGTAACAAGGATATAGCACACTTCAAACATTCATCGAGGGTGCAGGACAGTTCGTCGAATACACGAATGGTGTTATCAGCCAAAATTCGGCTCTCTCCTCATCGTCGTCTTCCTCAGCTCTAAATTCCTAAGCTCCGTGTTTCCTAATACGGTCAATCAGAGGTTTAGTCACTCTGTCAAGATTAGCAACTAGAGGTACCACCGGTGTTACTGGGGGTACATTCGGATCTTGAAATGGTTGAACAGTCGGAGTGGTTCGTAAGTAATGACTGATCCAATCGTTCATCATATTATGGAAGGCCTACTTTACCCTCTCATCTGGGCCACTCGCAGCAGGTCGAGATTCTTCCGGCGCGGTCCCTTGCGCGGGAACAGGCGCCACACTCTCGACATCATCGGCTAATGCTTGCTCAGGATCCGGATCCATTACTATATGGAAGAAACAAATACATATATCTGTCAGAAGTCATCACATTATCTTATCACAAAATATGGCATGTATAGCTAGACCTTTACGCGCTACGCTAGTCCAAGAACCGACTAAACCGTAGCTTTAATACCAATCAATGTAACACCCCTAACCCGTATCTGTCATCGGATTAGGGTTACAGGTATTACTAGAACAATCACAGGTCAAGCACCTTATACTACTGCTTCATGCATTAATACGAATTGCTCTATAACGTCACAATTAATCATATTCATTCATTCAAAAATCAAAATATCAACGAACATATCACCCATATTGACAATAGCATCAAATAAACTAAATACCATCAATTAACATAACACTATACATTCGTGATTTTGTGGCCTATAGCCGAATAGGTGTATTAGTCTTAATCATTTTATAAAAATCAAATAACTTTCCTTATTATAGTCAATCATATGCACACCATATCTAATTTCTCACAACAATAATTACCCATTTTAAAACCTCCGATGAATAATATGACCTTCAATCCAAAACACTACTATGGCCAAATACTTATAAAGTTACATATTTCAACTTAATCCATAATATGATACATTCATTAGTCACCTATATAATTATGACCTAATTCTTCCATGACAAGTATTGCACATACATACAAGTTTAAGCAAAAGATATTCATTAACCATTAGGTACTATTTACCTTATTCAAAACAAGCTTATGATCTCTCTTATCACATACATATCAAATTTAAATTACCTTCAAGCTATGGTTTTAAGGTATTCGAACACATCAATAATAGACCAAACTCATGTGTAACTAAACCATAGATAATTAAATAAATTAACATCAATTTGTATCTACTATATTCATGAAACATCCATTCGAATTGCCTAAAATAAATACCCCCTTTTTTTTTCTTTTAAGCTTCAAGTAGTATACAGACCAAAACATGTATATATATAAAGATAAAAAATGCACAAGCATACACATTAACTCAAGCATAACAACTCAACCCAAGTATAAAAATAAAGCCATCTTCGCACAGCATTTATATACATTTTAAACAAAAGAATTCAATAATTATTCAAGCTTAAACATGCCATATTTCCAAGGTCTTATACTAAGTAAAAGAAACCAAATACCAAAAGTGTTTGATAATGTGATAGACTTCGACTCAGATTCCCGATTTCGAGCTTCAACCTTCAGATCTAAAACAAATAAACAACACATATTTGGTAAGCTATAATAGCTTAGTAAGTTCTAAGTAAAGGAAAAGAAGCAATACCAAATATTATACAAGTTTTATTCAACTCAACTTAATCATGAATTTAACTTATAGCTTCCATTCACATACCTAATTACCAATCATTCAATCACTATGATATCCCAAATATCCACATTTAAATCCTCATATCTCAAAGTATTACCTAACTTACCAATTTAACAATCTAACATACATTACATACATACCTGGCACTCCCATGTACCTCCTTTAGAGATTTCATTATTTATAGAACATGCCAATCCATATACTTAAAGTAATTCCCGTAACGTATCGCTCACATAGAGCCGCTACATAACATCTCCGCACACACAGTGCCAATTTCCCGTAACGTATCGCTCACATAGAGCCGTTACATATTTTCCGCACATACAGTGCCAATTTCCCGTAACGTATCGCTCACATAAAGCCGTTACATATTTTCCGCACACACAGTGCCAATTACCCGTAACGTTTCGCTCACATAGAGCCGTTACATAACCTTTCTTCACACACAATGTCTTACAACCGATTTCATAATACTCATATGCTAAGGTTCATGTTCGGTACTCAAATTATACGCATATATCTATATTCAAATAAACTCTCCTTACTATATCTATCATTCCATTCAAACTCTTCCATATAATTATAAACATCACCTATTTAATGATTCATACTTAGCTATTAGCCCATCCATAACATATATAAACAATCCAAATATATATATTTATATATAATTCCATTCATGATTTGCACACAATCGACTTGTACATACATTGAGATTCATACCATAATAGATTCGGCAATTTATATACCAATATTCCCAATTCAACAAATCGAAAGATATAAATAACCAACTACATGTATACACATGATAAACTTACATTCAACCAATACTTTTAAATATTTCACCTCTCATTCGGAAATTAAGAACTCTATAAGCAGGGAAATTCGGTTGAGAGTATATATTTCATTGTAGTAAATAATTTGCTTAAATTCAATTACTTATAAACTTACTTCTTGATTTATGAGCTAAGATTTTCCTGCTAATCGTCCAATTTAGCTTTCCCCCGATCCTTTTCCGTTTCTTTACGCCCTTGATCTATAATGGTTTCATAAAATAGCTCATTTCAATAAGATCTCATTCTTTCTAGCTAAAAATGCAAAATTGGATAATTTTCCAATTTCTCAATCACTCAAAAATATAACACATTGCACTCTTATAGGCTATGGCCGAATGCTTCTCTTCTTATTCAATTCCCCATATAACATTAAATTCTATAATACTTAAAATTTCTAAATTACTGATATGCCCTACAATTTTAACCTTTTTATAAATTAATCCCCAAAGCAAAGAACACTCAATAACATAATTTCTTTGGCTTTATTACAAGAGGATCGAATCCTCCTCTCCCATTCACGAGACTATACAAGCCAAATGTTTAACATTTTGGCCTTCACTCATAAAATTTCTTTCAAAAAAATTCAAGCTACCATACATCCATTTCATCCAAATTTTCTACTCAATCATGTTAATGCCTAACTCATGCTTAACCTACTTCCATCAAACCAAATAAATCCAACACATTTACTCATGGCCGAACCTAAAACATGATGTAATCCCAAATCCTTGACATGAGTTTAATAGAACTCAAGATGACTAACTTAAAAGTGCTAAGATTCATTAAAAAAAATTAAGCTTAATTTCTTACCTCATAAACATGCAATGGCCGAATGTAACAAAGGTTTTAGCTTTCCCCTTTTTTTTTTCTTTGTGTTCTACGGTGATGGAAGAAGGAAGATGATAATCTCTCTTTCATCTCTTAATTAAATTATTATTATTAAAGTAATATCACCCTTTTTATTATTAGTTTAACATAAAAGTCAAATAACAAATAAAAAATAAATTCCCCCCCCATGATTACCGTCCACAACTAGATCTTTTGGGTAATTTGACATGCAAAACCATTCATTTTAGAAGTAATTCAATTAAACCCTTCCACTAAATACTTACTACTTCTACTACCTAACAATTTAATCCTTTACTAAAATTAGTCGACCAAAAGCACAAATTATTGAATAATATTTTAACACATGCTTATCCACATAACATAAATATCAAATAATAATAAAAATAATTTTCTGATTCGGATTCGTGGTCCTGAAACCACTATTCCGACTAGGGTCGTAGTTGTGTTGTTACATTGTTGAACAAGATGTTCCTCCCCAAGAAGTGCCTACTACCGCAGGAACTACTCCTATGTCTAAGGGGATGAAAGCTAGAACCATTTCTAAACTTAGAGCCACTATAGACTTCAGTCAAAGACTTTGTGACAAGTTAAAAATAGATGCAATTAAAGTCAACCTCGACAAACAAAGTGTAACATTCGGGATTTAGGGGTCTCGCATTTTATTTTGTATCTATGTGTTCTTGTGTGTTGCATGACTGTTTGAGTGTGTTTGGGGGCTTCAGGAAACCTTGGGGTTAGGTAGGAGCCTTAGTGAAATTTTTGGTTAAAGCTGTTAAGGGGAGAGCTAGTGGAGCTGGGCCTTAAGGGATTAAATGTGGTGATTATGGACACAACAAGTGGAGTGGTGGAGTGGCCAGGAGACGCCACCTTGTGTGCAGGGGAGTTGCGTCAGAAGGGAGTTATAAGGGGGGAGGAGGTTCGAGCAACTTGGACAGCATTTTGTGGGTTATTTTGCGTCAGGAGGAGTAGGAGTTGGATTTGGTGTGGGCACTTGAAAGGTGGAGGTTTGAATGGGTCAAATCTTTTGAAAAAGTGGTGGAGAGGAATATTAGGAGGTGGAATCATTCAAACTTGTTTGAATGGGTGAAGGGGAGGAAATTTAGGAGAGAAAGAAGGGATTTGGAGAGGAGGGGAGTGTTGGCCGAATTTGGGGTGCTAGGAAAGGGGATTTTCGGTCTTGAAGGGGGGTGTGCCGAAATTGGGTGTTTAGTAGCTTGTGAGTGTTCATTTTTTTTTTTGTGTTTTCTCATCTTTAGTCTATTTGCCGAAAGTGTTAGTCAAAAGCCTTTCTTTTGTTTTCTTTCCATATGACCAAAAGTCGAAAGTGAGAGTGACCATTTGGTGCATTTTGTTCATTTTCTTTTCTCTTTATTTCTTCTCTAAGGCCGAACCATACCTCTCTCTCTTCTCCTCTTTTCTTTTCATAGTGGTAGCCTTAAACTTTTACTTCATTTTCAAAAGCCGAATAATCCTTCCAGTCATAACCTTGGCCGAATCTTTCATTCATCATTTCTTCTCACTTCTCCATTTCTATTCTTCTTTTTCTTCTTCTATTGTGATTGTTCATCAAGCCTCATTTCTTGGCCGAATCTGTCAGATCCGAATCTCTCTTGTGTGGTGACTCTTTTCGGTTGTTAATCTCTAGGGGAGGTGCCGTCATTCATCTTCTATCAACCTCTCAATTCGGTTTCTAATAGTGGTGGTAAGGTTCTCTTCTCTATAAAGTCTTCTTTCTTCTTTCTCTTTGGTTTGCCGAGATCAAAAGGCTAATTCAGTTTTTGGAGGTGTGGCCGAATCTATGATGAGTTAACTTTCTGTTTCTTTTGTTTGTAGCAAGTGTGAAGGGTATTAAGGATCGTTCGGGTTCCGATTATCCAAGGTAAGAAGGGTACACTTTTTTTTTGTTCGGCCAAAGACCACCTTGTTTGGACCATAAGTGTTAGGCTAAATCTAACATGGCTTATGTAGGGATTTCGACAACCTTTAAGTTCAAGTGAGTAGCTTTCGAGATTTGGGTCGACTTTGGTAAGGGTTTTCTTTCATCAAGTATTCTTTTGGTTTTCGTTATAGTGTTATTCAACGTTTTAACCCGGGTCTTCTGACTAAGATTTTATTTGATGGAATCGAGTACCAGTCAACTGAAGGGAGGGGTTGGGCACGTAGTCCCTATCCCTAAGTTCAAGAAGCAGTCAGTTTCAGCGGTTCGGGATTGGCCATCGGGGTGTGGGCCAGAGTCGGAAAAAGACAAGCAGATCGCTGTAGTCTCTTCGAGTGGGGACGTTAGGGAGATCGATAGTCTAGTTCTTCAGGTTTTCAGGTGTGTAATTGTCACACTGTTTCCTTAGTTATTTTAATTAAATGTATGTATCATGTGTGGTAGCCGAAAAGGTGGTTGTGGTGGTGTTATTACCTATATTGGGTAATCCGGTAAACCAGGTTAGTATACTACCTACGTTAAAAGTTGAGGATAAATGGTTGTGGATGCATGTAAGCATGATATATATATATATATATATACCTGGATGTGTTCATATTCTATCATATTGCCATTTACCATATTATGCTGTATGTGCATGGGGTTCGGGATATAATGACAAAAGGGGAAATGTATATATGTTTATGTGGGTGACTCTGTCACCGTTGATGATGACCTCGAGTCTCATCGTGGATATTTGTGATTTAATCACATGGATCGGTGGCTAGACCACTAAGTGGACTTTGAGCAGTGTGTTTGTCAGCATAAACTGCCAAAGAGGTGTGTAGCGGATGGAGGGTCGATTGTAGAAATCCCCAGGTGGTGTGTAGCGGATGGATACTAGACTGGGTTGGGTTAACATATTGCATCATTGTGCGTGGTATATTGTTTTGATGTGGATTTGGGGCCAAGCCCAATTGTGGATTTGTGTGGACTAATTGCACACTGAGTCTGGTGACTCACCTTGTGTTTCAAAATAATGCAGGTAATTCATGACTCATTGGACCGGGCTAGAGTGGATTCGAGGTGGCCATGCAGAAGCTGTTTTCGTTAACTCTATTTATTTAAACTGTTAGTTATTATTTGGGATATTTTTATTATGTAATAAGGCCACTTTAAACGTTTTGGGATCTTATGGTTTTTAAGTCAAATTCACTATCAGTTAATTAATTAAAAAGTGATTTAAGATATTTATAACATAAGATTAACAAATGAAGTTTTTGAAGAAAATTGGATTGCACATAAACAATCGTTTTCTTGAAACTCAAGCATGAATAATGAACCGAACTTCACACAACTTGGAAGTTTTCATTCATCGGCAAACTATTATTTTTCCAACAACAAACCCCTTTAAGCGAAAGGTTTATTTTAAAACTTAAAATTTATTTTCACCATCAAAACAGAATTTGTTTTCAACACTTTTCCAGTAACATTCCGGATTCAGCCGTGGTGTTTTGGGCCGGGTTTGGGGTGTTACACAAAGGGCTCTTTCAGCTGACCTACTAGCCCATGATGATGAATATTGATTTGACAGATTTGTTAAACTTAAAGGGGGAGAAGGAAGTTGAAGGGAAGGCTAGAATTAAGGAGGAATCTATTTTTTGAACTCTTATTTTAGTTTTTTTGTTTTACAGTTGCTAGATATTGTGTATTGTTGATATTATTGATACTTTGATGCCTTAGCTTTGGGTTATGATA
This sequence comes from Gossypium australe, assembly GCA_005393395.2. NCBI lineage: Eukaryota > Viridiplantae > Streptophyta > Magnoliopsida > Malvales > Malvaceae > Gossypium > Gossypium australe. The sequence goes on from CM016618.1 coordinate 57,336,274, forward strand.
GCTTTTGGAGTTGATATGAACTATCTTTACTTTGATGCTTAATTTTTTTTATCTTAGATTTACTTAGTTATAGTTTTGGGTGATTGGTTATTGATTCATCGCCATTCACATCATTAATGATTAACTCACTAATTTATTTAAGTAATAATGAGAACATGCTAAGAAGGAGCAGATGTTTCATGTTGATATAGATTCTAGATGGTATATGTTTTGTTCAACAAATTTCCAAATGAGGAGAATATTGAAAATTATGAAATCAGCCATTGAGTACCAAGGATGTACCCATTTTCCTGGCATTGGAGCTGTTGAGCGACAGTTTCTATATTTTTTAGTATTGGCAATTTATTGAACGGTTGGAATGTGTTGTGGCGATTATTTGGAGGTTATTTAGCCAAACAATGAAGGTTATGTTTTTCGTGAGATATTCGAATAATATGCAAGTGTACACAGTCATCAATAAGTAATGAAGTAATGAGTATATGAGTTATCATCTCCACAGATACTATATATGTGAATCAATAATTACAAAATTAATTATTAAACAATTTGATGAGTGACAAAGATTTGGATGGGAGGATTTAAATATGGAATTTAACTAAATTAAACTAAACTAAGAATGTAAAATAAATTAAATATCAACACAAAAGAGAATAGCAGTAGAAAAGTTTTTAACACAAAGTTCAACAACAATGTCATGAAAGGCTAGAATAATTATTTTTGTTTAACATGTAATTATTAAATCATGTTATAAAATGCTACGATTAATTTGTGACAATATGATTATTTATTAATCGAATTTCTTCAAGCTATAGGCTTCTCTCGAAATCCTACATTAACCTTTTAGTTACTTAACATATATCTATGCCAAATCAACATAAAGATCACCTTTTCAAGCATCATTCATCAGGACTGATACGGGCACGCCCGGGGCACCCTCGAATGTCAAGATGACGAAGCTCGAATTCAAAGTTCCAAGTGTCGTGGAGCTCATGTGCATCTTCATGCACTTCCAAATTGAGTCGGATTAGCTCATTTGAGCTCAATTTGAGCTCACTCGAGCTCGTTCCAGCTCATTAAGCTGATTGCTTTAATTTAATGTTTAAAATAAATTGAATCATTTAATTTTTTTATTTTTCCAACAGCAATTTAATGCGTCTAAAACATTTTAATTAGGTTGAATGTATGATGTCTAAGTCTAAATCAATTTGTTTCATTTTATTACATCTTTTTAAAGTAATTTTAATACTAAGATTAAATGTGCAGATTTTTAGTAAATTTAGTTGCTGCCGAAAATTCAATGTGTCCTAATGGTGCCTTTAAGTTGTCTAAAACGTCCATTAATGTGTCCATAGCATGTATGTAATTATTTTTAGCTGATTTGGCTTGATTTAATGTGAATTCATGGCCTTTGTAGGTTCAGCCGAATCTATGGAGCACATTTAAGAGATACATGCACCTTGGTGCAATGTATGTGACCAAATGCATCAATGCACTTAGAGGATGCATGGGCAGCTGGAACATGCATGTTGGCTGTTCATTTTTTACTCTCCAATCACATCTATTGATCCAAAGAGTCATCAGCCCATTCAAGACCCCAAGGTGACCAAATGTCTCCCCAATGCACATCAATGATGTTCACATTTGCTGCACAAATTCAAGGGCTGTTCGGTTGCTAATTTTTCTTCAAAAGACACCAATTTAAGGGCTTAATTAAGGGAAGGGACGTACCTAGCTGCTGCATGCACCTTGAGGGGCTTCAAAATACGTTTCTCCTTCTAGAAAGATGCCCCTTGACGTTCCAAAAGGCTGCCCATTAACTTGGAAGAATTTTGAGTTAATTCTTGCACATTCATCCTTCTAGAAAATGTCCATTGGAGTGCCCTTGCTATCCAAATACAATCAGCTCATTTCCTTCTCCATTAAGGTGACTATTGGAGTTCTCAAAGGATGAACATGGACATAGCCATTAGTCTTCCAAGTGCACTCATCTTGCCAAGAGAAATGAATCATCTAGAAGTTGTCTATTTGCCTCCCACATCAGCTGAACCTAACCAAGCAACTCAATGGTTTTATTCTAGATTTTTCTAGCGTATTCTAGTATTAATTTTACTTAGCCTTTAAGCTATGTGGATGACCATTCGGCTATCTCTTATTAGCCTATAAATACTTGTTATTTTCATTAGTTATGTTAGACAGATTGATCATTAATCATATTACATGAAATTTGTTCATCGAGTGAGTTTATCTCCTCTTCAATTTCGTGCAAGTTTCCTAGACTTATCAACTGCTTGTGGCATCTAGACTTGTTCTTTCATACTATTATACCATTGATTCTTACTTCACTAAGTAACGGGTCTTTGATCCACCTTCGACTACCATTTCCCACCTTAAACAAAAATAGAACTCGGGGTGACACATGTTTGTGTTGAATCATTTCTTGTTTAAGTCCCATTCTCCATTTCCATCAACTACCACCTATCATTTATCCATCTATCCATTTCCATTACTATCAACTTTTTTCATTGTTTCTTCAACCTTAAATCGATTCCCATCTTCTTTCCCTCATCCTAAACCGAACCTATCCTTCACATTATCCAAATCATCTTCTACACCTAAACACCTCCATTCCTAACTTAAACCATCCCCTAGACAAATTCACTTAAAGCTTCCGCAAACTCATCCATATTTTCTTATTATTTACCGAAAGGCTTATCTACTCCTCGTAGACGATTGGGCAACTCGCATACTTTTCGACTCTTCCCGAGGTGGACTATATCAAGGACTATGCATGCAGCAATTATCTCTCGATATTAAAATCAACATGCACCATTCAAGTTGTGTGTCTATCAATTATTACCTCTTCTTAGATTAAATAATTAATTCATTTTACTTACCAATGATGAACATGCATTTTTAAGTTGAACATGTAATTACTTGAATGAATAAACAATCATAAGTATAAACACTAGCAGCAAAGAAGCAACAATAAGATGTCAAATATTCATATTCATTCTAACAAAACAATATTAAGTCATGATCATTAAATTGAAAGCAAGAAGACAATTTGTAATCATGTTTGTCAACACAACAACAAAACAACAAATGAGATAAAGGAAATGTAAAGCCCCAAATTTTTGGATTTTTAAGAGTGCATGTTTAACAAATAATTTGTGTTGGTAGGGTGTTTAAGTGACTGTAAAGTATGTTTTAGGTCTTGAGTTTGAATCCTGTTATGTGCTATTGTGAAATATTTTTGCTTAAGCTTTTGGGTTGGGTATTAGAGTTTAGTTTGGACTCTATGAAATCTGGTGGATAGATTTTAGTTATTTGATTTTTAAAATTTAAAATTTTGATTTTGATTTTGATTTTCTAATTTTGTTCCTACTCCCAACAGCCCACACCTTTCCTTATTCCCACATTTCTTTGTTCCCTTGTTCTCTCTTTTGTTCCCTTTTCTTTTTCTTTACTTTTGGTTTTTCATTCTTCATTGGACTTTCTTTATGATTCTTTTTGGGTTGGTTTCTTGTGCCTTGCCTCATGTTCATCGTTGGGATTTAGTTGATTGTTGCAATTTAGTTCATCGAGGGATATTACATTTGGGGGACCTGAAATTTGGGTCCGTAGACATCATTTGAGGTTGGGTAAGCATAAATTTTAATACGTAATTACATGTGGATAAGTTTAAAAGTCATATTAAGTAGGATAAGTCGTTTATAAACTATATGCTATGTTATGATCTATATGAAATATGTGTGTAGACGTGCCATGTGATATATGATATATGTATGTATGCTTTATGATTAGGATATGCATGTGTTTGGGGGTGGGTTATGATATGATGGAGGAAGTGTTATATGACATTTTATACTGCGATTATGGTGGCTAGATCACAAATTTGTGTATGGCAGCTCAACTACAAATATATGAGTGATACATCACCACAAAATGGTGTGATTGGATGGATGGACTCTTGTAGTCCTATATGGTGTGATTGGTTGGATGGAGATAGTGTGCAGCGGATGGGGGTAGGACATGATATGATATGATATTATATTATATGGTATGATACGATATGTTATGATATGATAAGTTATACTTTGATTAGAGTTCTGATATACTATAAGACGATCTGATGATCATATTTACTTGTATTGAAATGTTGGGTCAAATCACACACTAAGCTTTAAGCTCACACATTTGTTGCTTTGTTTCAGTGATCTTTCACCTTAGGATAGGACAGCGATTCTGGAGCTCGGGTTTCACGTGTTTGGTTTTAGCATTATGTATTTCATTTGTTTTATTTTCTTGTTTATTATGGACATTCTGGACTTTACTTGGGTTTTGTTGATTTTTGGACATTCTTGAGTTTTCTTTAGATCGTTAGAACTATTTTGGTAGTTATTACATAAAAGCTTTAATATTTTAATGACGCTTAACATAAGATAACTAAACTTGAACTGCGGTTTTATAAAAGATATGTAATGAGGTTTTTCGCTGTAAGGCTGATTGAAATATTCTAAAGTGGTTTACCTCGCAAATGTTTCGAGTAAATTGGTTTTGATTTTATTCAAGCTATTTAAGTTGTGGTTTCGAAAAATTTGCTACATTTTTTTTCAAAGATTTATTTAAAATAAGGTCCTTCCCGTTGAAAATTAGTTTTCTTCAAAATTAAACATTTGTCTCTTTTGCTTGTACAATGTAACATCCATAATTCGACCGTAACGTCTAGGCCGGGTATAGGGTGTTACAGGAAAGATGAAAGATGAATAGCCAATGGTGGTTCTCTATGGCTAATGCACATTGAAGAAGATATGCTAGTCAAATCTAGTGGTTCTCCATGGCTAACTTCTACTTGCTCTCTCATAATGGCTCTCCTTAGCGTTGCTCTCCCCTTAATGCTCTCAAGATTATGTTTTTCTTTTTAGCTCTCAATTTATGAGATGAATACACTCAATTTTTTTGTCTGGAGATGTTTTTGAAGTGTAGCTAGTACCCCATATTTATACTAGTGAGCCTCCCTTCTACCTTCTCCATTCTCCTCTCCATGTAGGTGGACAATTCCTTGATTTAGGGGAAGAGGTGGATAGTTTTCTTGATTTGTGGGGGAGGAGTTGCCTAATTCTCTCCATGGCTGATTTGGTGGTTGAGATAGGTGAAGACCAAGTCATATGGATGGTTTTGCGCTCCCTTCTCCTCTCTAGTGGACAGCTTGGGCCTCTCTTTCCCTTAGTGGACGGTTTGGGATGTCCATATTTATCTATCCACTCTTCCATTGGGTTGAGAAGAGGTTTAAAGTCTAACAAGAAGAAATGAGGCGTCAAAAGATGTATATTTTTTAGATTCACCCCATCGGTCAAAGGCTACAACAATGTTGCAGCATTAGGCATCAGAATGTGCATTTCAGTCCTTTCTTTTTTTCTAAGTTCACCGGTCACCTTTATGGATGAAAAGTACTTGTTTTAGCACATAAATCAACCAAAATGAATTATTCCAAATAAACTTTACAATAAACAGAAATTAGAACAATTACAACACAATTTTTCATTAATCACCCCAGACTTGAATGAAATTCTAAATTAGAAGACATTAAAATAACTATATATTTTAGAGTTATCAATATTATTTGGGAAACTCACATGGAAGATTGGATAGAATTAAATCACTTGAGATAGTCCTTTGTAACATGGGCATTTGGATTGGATTGAAACTCTATGAGATTAGCATCCAAGAGTCCGTGTTTGGTTTATTCTCTATTATTATATTGTAAATAGGTTATTGTGTTACTATTTTAATGGGATTGTGGCACACCTTCTATGTTAGTAAGTCTTGAACATAAATCTATTTGAGGGAGAGACTTGTATAGGTTTTTGTACAAAGAGTTTTTAGCACTTATCTTGTTCAAGTTAAGGAACTATTCTTAGATTTCAAATTGCTAGTGAAATCAAATGTGGTGTGGTTTTACTTACTGTGTTCATCGGGGTGAACTTAGTGGTGAGAATAATATTCTTTAAGATTGGAAAGTGAAGAGAATAATCAAGGGATGTGTGAGAGGTTAGGTTCACTTGTTGTAATTATTGAAAAGAGTGAATATTTCTCACTGAGCTAGGCTCTGCAGACATAGAGAAATCGAACTGTGTTTTCAGATTGTGTTTTCGATTTTTTAATTTGGTGCCAAAGAAGTGCCAACTTCCCTGTCACTCTTTTCAAGCACTTGGTTTATTTACAAGAAATAGTTTAATAATTTCACTAGTCTAGGATGAAATCTTATAGAAGGAACTGCTAATGCCTTGGATGAGCGGTGGGATAGAAGGCTAAAGGTACATTAATAACTCTTATCATTGTTGCTTTTATTATTTATAAGGTTATTGATGATTTCTTACAAAACTATATGTTTATATGCAGGTTGTGCCTGAAGCTCAAAGATTTAGAACCGCAGGCATCAATCCTAAATTTGAAGGGAAGTTGGAAAGATGTTTATGGGGATAGTTGCCATCAGTGATAACGCATAGCCACTTTCTTCGAGTACACTCCCGACATATTTTTTGAGGATGGTAATAATATGATACTTGAAGACAATGAGAGAGAAAATGCGATAGATAATGTTCACAAGTCAAGTCAAGTAGGATGTGACTTTGATGGAAACAATCAAACTTGTGAACTTCAGTATGAACCTTTAGAACACGTACAATAGCTACATTAAAAAAGAAAAATAACTGAGGCATGAACTTCATATTTTAAAACTGGAAGGAAAAGAATCCTCAAATCAAATTAGAGGAATTGCAAATTGTCTAGCCTAATTAATAAATTATCCAATGCAACTAAGAATATGAGTCAAGTCACATCCGGAAATAATAAAACTTATTGCAACGCCCTGAATTTGGGCCTAGAAGGAATGGGCCTTGAGCGTGGGATCAGCTAGGAGACTGCACATAAACATTTATGTGTGCGAGAAAATGACACAAATTTCTTGTTTACTTTAGTGGTTAAGTGATTTAGGAAGAGTTGGGAGTGTTGGAGAAGTCCTGGGTTCAAACTTAGGCTTTAGCAAAATTTTTGCTTTTTGCTCTTAAGTGAATCTTGGTTTTAGCTTGAAGGCTTTATAAATATTTTTGGCGGAATTATGACACAATGAGCTAGTTAGTAAGGTGGTTAGGGTGTGCTTAAGTTGCAAGGGAGCTTGAGTTCGAGTCTCATGTTGTGCAAGGGAGTATTTATTTTACTTCCTTACAGCATGAAAAGTGGAGTTGGACTGAAACTCTGTAAGGTAAAGTTTGGATTGGTCTTGGAGTTGTTATGGAGGATATCAAGGAGGCATAAGGGGAGGGATTTCTGGAGATTTTCAAGGAATTTGAATGTGAGGGGCGTTGTGGCCGAATGGGACTCTAAGGCTTAGTGGAATTCGGCTAAAGGGAAAAAAGGGAGCATTTTTGGCACTAGGCATTTGTGTTGATAGGAGAGCTGCCGAGTTCCCTTGCTGGCGGTTTAGGTTTTGCTCTTTTTGGCATTTCGGGTTCTCTCTAGTCTTTATTGTGCTACGAAATTGACCATTCATGTCATTCATTCTCTGTATCTTTGCTGTTCTTTTCCTCTCTTCTTGGCCGAACCTAACATCTACTTTCCCTTACCCCTTTTCTTTTGCAATCGGATTCTTTCATAGCCTAGCCGAACCTTCCTTTCTCTTCGTTTAACTTCTGTTCATCTTTTATCCTAGTCTGGCCGAATATCACTGCTGTTAATCCCTCTCTGTGTCGATCTTCTGCAAAGGTTCTGACTATCGGTAAGTGTTCAAAATTTATCCTCAGTTTTTCTTTTAAAATCGAATACACCATGCTCTTTTTTTCCTCTTTCCTTTTTCCAAAACTTAATACCCCTATTGCTAACCGATTTTCATTTCCTCCTTCACATCTCGTTGCGATTCTAGGGTCTTCTTCAAGGAGTGGTGAAGTGTGAATGGTGTTGAGGAGTCACACTTTCGCCCTCAACGCACTGGTAAGGTAAATGTGTTACCTTAGGTTCTTTGGGGTTGGCCGAATGTGCCCTATCAGTTACCAATTGAATTTTTATTGTACAATAGAAAATCGACAAGGGTGGGTGATCGTTTCTGAATAGCGATCATAGAGGAACTAAGGTCGCCCTCATTCAAACAAGGTAAGAAGGGTGTTTTGGATTAAGCGTCAATAAGAGGGTGCTTTACCTTATCGGCTAAAGGACTAACTTTGGATCTTACTTGAACCTAGGTTGGGTGCTCGTGGAGCGTAGAGCAATATCGTAATCAAGTGTGTAATCACACTACCTCTGCTGTGAATCGGCAAAAGTCGAAAAGCCGAAACTTCAGCATTCGAGGCCTCACGAGTGTGCGACCGTTCATGTGGTAAATCGAGCCCACAAATCATGGGCGATAGATTGTAGAGGCCAGTACGAACGTTCTCGTGATCTTAGGCCTCGTTTGGCTGAAATGGGTCATATGGGCGCAATGGGCTCGTGGGCCCTACACGGATAAAATCCACGTTAAGTGGAAATTACTGGACTGGGCTATGTAGTTTGCATAGTCGTGATTGAATTTGGGCTAAATGGGCCACACGAGCGTGTGGGCCCACTTGGGCCGAATATTGGGCCTTTGGCCCATTTACACTGAAATGACTGTAATACCCCTGTTAAGGTAAAATAACCGTAATGCCCCTGTAAGGTAAAATGACCGTAATGCCCCTGTAAGATAAAATAACCGTAATGCCCCTATTAAGGTAAAATGACCTTAATGCCCCTGTAAGGTAAAATGATCGTAATGCCCCTGTAGGGTAAAATGATCGTAATACCCCTGTAAGGTAAATGACTATTTTTCCCCTCGAAGGTAAATGACTGACTTGTGCTACGGTTTGACTGTATGACTATGATTTGATTGACTTAACTGTGAATGATATGACTGGTTCTGAGCATGGCATATGACATACACGACATACTACACGGGGTTGAGATCTTGTATTGGAGGAAGTGATTGATATGTGAAGGTCGCACGGGCCGCATAAGACAACTATGGACCCACCGATGGCTTTAAAGCTGATTATGTGATTAGCAACTCTGCTGCAATATTGGTTAGTACCGCAACCGGTGTTACATAAGGAGTGTAGGGATGGGTGGGTCGATTTAATCCCCATAGGAGTGCAGGGTTGGACAGGAAACAGAGTGCAGGGTTGGTTTGGGTATTTATGCATTGCATATACTAATTCTGATGTTGAGATGGGCTTAGTCCCAGATAGATGTGATATGTGACATTTGATATGGGCTAAGGCCCAATTGCCACCGTTACTGTAATGGGCTAAGGCCCACACTGTACTGTTACTATTATAGGGCTCAGGCCCATACTGATTTTGTTTCTGTATACTGACTGTTTCTTTAATAAGGGGATTACACACCGTGTTTTCGTAAACTCACCCCGTTTTTAACCTTTCAGGTAATTCCCAGCATTAGACGGTTCTGTGCAGCGAGGGACTCGGAGAGGGCCAAACAACTGCACAAGTTTTATTCTGTCTAGCTCATTTACTTAAGAATGAGCTTGTTGGTTCGGGTTGTAATAAGGCCTCTATAATTATTGGATTTCAAATTTTGGAGTTTGATTTGATTGTAATTTATATCTGCTAGAAGTAGAACACGATTTTCCAAAACAATAACTATTTTCTAACAATACATTTTCGCAACTCAATTTTTAAATATCACGTTTTCGTAAATCATTAAATTAAGCTTTCGAAACAATAAGGTTTTGAAGGTAATAACTTTTTAATAAACCTCGATTGAAAATAAACAAACGCAAGAGGTTTTGTACGAGTTTTAAATAGCAAGAAGTTTAAAATTTCAAGAAGGGTTTTCAATGAAAACAAGGTTTTTGAAAAACACTTCAATGTGACACTCCAGATTCGGCCATAACGTCTAGGCTAGGTTTGGGGTGTTACACTTGTGAACTTCAATTTGAATATGTACAACATGTGTAAGAGCTACTTAAGAAAAGCCAAACAATTGAGGCAAGAATTTCATATTTTAAAATTGGAAGAAAAATTCCTCAAAGCAAATTAGAAGGGTTGCACAATTGTCCAGCCAATTTTATAAATTATCCAATGTTGCTGAGACTATGAGTCAAGCCACATCTACTCTAACTCTTACTATGGATCCATATAATATTCCTCAAGAAATCAATGTGCTTGATGGCTTGTTAGAGCAAGTTCCAAAAGTCACTCCACTCTACTTTTTCTCATTAAAGTTATTAATCAATAAGGAAAAGAAAACTATGTTTTTATCAATTGATCTCAAGATTAGAGTTTGATAGCTTAAGATGAAAATTAAGGGGAGTACAAAATTTTCTAGTCTTCAAGGGTCTTGAGATATGTTTTATTGAACTTCCCTGGGGTACTTTTATTTTAGTTAAGTAGAATGCTTAATATTTAGTTTTCCTTGGACAATTATAAGTGCCACTTATGTTCAATTTTAGTTTTGACTTAGACAACTACAAGTATCATTTATGATTAATCTTTTGTTTGCGTTAGGCACTTCTAAATTCCATATATGTTAAATGCATTGTTTGATTATTTATTTATGTTTACTAAATTATTACATGAATCATTTTTTATATTTGATTTTTGCATATGTTTAGCCCATGAGTTTGTTGTGAAATTTTTGCTTGGTTTTTGGTTTTTGAATATAATATATGTTCACAGGTAATGAGTGTGGTCAACAATTTCATTAGTGATAGAAGTGATGATGAAAGGAAAATGAATAAGATTTTACAACATATAAAAAGTTTTAATAGGTTATGTAATACCCCGAAAATTTCTACAGTAAGAAAGTAAGACATTATCCTTGATATAGTAAAACAAGGAAATAAAGTGAAAAAAAAGGAAATTTTGAGATATGTCAACATTGGGAAGTATATTATGATATATTAATTCAAGAAAGGACTATATTGTAAAAGTGAGAAAATTTTTGTTGCCAAAAACTAAATACTCAAAATTTAAGGGGTTAAAGTGTAAATATGAAAATTTTAAAGGACCTATAGTGCAAATATTTTAAGGGTGGAAAGATCTAGAAACTAAGGAAATGGATGAATTAGGACCAAATTGAATAGGTGAAGAATTATGAGGGACTAAATTGTAATTTTACCAAATTAACTGATGACTCAAGGATGGAATTTTAAAATATCATGAAGGGAAAAATGGTTAATTAGTAAAAGAGAGAAATCTAGAATGTAATGATTATGTTGACGATATTTTAAATTAATTAATTAGATTAATATTATTTTATTAATATTTTAATAAGATATTTTTGAATATTTTATTTAATTAAGGCTAATATAAAAAGAAAGGAAGATGAAAAAAAAATTCTTCATCTTCATTCAAGGCTTCCAACGGTTATGAAGAGAGAAAGAAAGAAAGTTTTGCTTTCTTTACAATTTGGTCCTTCCACCAAAAATTCACCTAGAAATCAAAAGAATTTCCATGGTTACCAAGAGAGAAAAAATAATTGTAACACCCCAAACCCGGTCAACACACCATGACCGAATCTGGTATGCTACGAGGGGAAAACATATTTGAGTGGTTAGGTTTTCACTTAAAAGTTTGATTAAAACTCTTTGAAAGGTTTTGGACTTGTAGAAATCTTGGGCATGATTGTTTGAAAACTGATGGTTTATTTGAAAAACTCGGAAATTTCGAAAACTTAATCGGTTATGAAGTTAAGACAGGTTTTTTTTCTCACCTTAAGACCCCAAGTTGTTTAATATTGTTACTAAAACATTTTAACTTGGAAGAAAGTCGTGTCTCTTTTTTTTTGAAAGACATTTGAGTTCTTTTTATCCCAAATCATAGTGTGATACCCGATGGTATAGTTTAAAACATATCGATTTGTAGTTTTGAAATCGTTGTCTTCCCAAGTTTTAGTAAATTCTTAACTCAATTAATTTATTAAAGCATGTTAAAATCTACTTAAAGCATAAACATAGAAAAACATAATTTTAAAGGCCGTTTACAAACCAAAATAAAACCAAATAGTAATAAATAAGCTAAAGTACCAAATTTTATAAAGTCTGGGCAAATCTTTATTTAAGCATGGCATGAGCACCTCGAGTCCATCCCGGCTCCATGTCCGCGTCTAAGTGTCACCTGAAATGTCAAAGGAGAGGGTGAGTCGCAAGACTCAGTGCATAAGTCCCACTCCCGATAATACAGCATGCTAACACACATCATATCATAGCAACATAATTAATGCACCCCGATCCTAACCATCCATATCACCTTTCTACCCCGTGTGGTACCAAACCACTGGTGGTGCCAAACCACTGGTGACCCAAAGTCACGATATCCATAAGTGTGGTGCCAAACCACTGGTGACCCAAAGTCACGAATAATCCAATGATGGGGCCAACCCATCGTGTGATACCAAATCACTAGCGACAATCCCGTATCTCTCAAGTGGGGCCAACCCACGGTGGTGTTAACCACAGGGACGAGTCGCAATGAGGTGCCAAACCTCTGGTGTCCCAAAGACACAGTGTGATACCAAATCACTGGTGACCGCAGTCACAAATTCGATGATGGGGCCAACCCATCGTGTGATACCAAATCACTGGCGTCAATCCCGAATAATCAACCGTGGGGCCAACCCACCGTGGTACTAAGCCACTGGGACGAGACGCTGAGGTGCCAAACCTCTGGTGACCCAAAGTCACAATATATCATCTGTGGTACCAAACCACTGGAGGTGCCAAACCTCTGGTGTCCCAAAGACACAGTGTCCCAAAGACACGGATATCATACTCACCCTCCTCTCAATCACCCAACAACATATCATTCTAATGCAAATGACATAAAGCATACAATCATGCTAACATGCTCAAAATAGCATCTCATAATATTTTCATCATAACTCATGATATCTCATACATCATTACAGATTTCGTAATAAAACGGACTTACCCGTATCCGTGCTTATACCCCATCGGGTACCAAATCCATCCATCATATTGTTTCACTTTAATAAGTAATCAGGTTATTAATCATATTACTAAACAGAAGTGTGTTAGTTTACACACCTGGTAAATCGCAAATCTAATCCCAAAGAGCTCGTCTAAAACCCTCGATCACCTCGACAACTTTGATCCTAAAATCGGCCAACCAAGGGGTTAGCACACATATCATTCGGCCATAACCATTTAAACCAAAAAAAGGGTTTATCAATTAACCCTCACCTTGCAATCGTTTGGTTTCCTACCAAACCCGAACCACAATGGTTCCTCCTTCAACAATCGGCTACACCTTAAAAAGAGAACGATTAATCCTTTGAACCCTTAGACTTAATCGAAACTAAACAAATAGACTAATAATAATAGTACCAATCACTTACCACTACTTACCAAACAGTTAATCGAAAGAAGAAGGCTCCACTTGTCTCCTTCAACAAACCGTATGTCCTATAATGAAGTCGATTACACAAGAGATTAGCTTTCTTTCAACAATTGCCCAAAGTCATCCTTAGCCTTACCAAAATCGATAGAGCACAAGAGAGAAAAGGAAAAGAATATTTGGCAAGCACTTACCTTATTCCAAACCCGATTGAACACTACACAAGAGAGGTCCACACCACTCCAATATTCGGCCAAGAGAGAACTACTAGGTGAGGGGTTGATATTCGGCCAAAGTAAGAACAAATGATAGAAGGAAATTTCGGCAGCACAAAGGAGGGATTCGGCTAGTATTTTAAAAGTGAAGCAAAAGAAATATATGATCAAGAAGAAGAAGAGAATCGGCCAAGGTTCTGAGAAGAAGAGAAAAATGCACAAGGGGTAGGTGCTTTCGGTTTAAGAAGAAAGAAATGGAAAAGATGTTTGGAGAATGAAGTTTCGGCTACAATGTTTTTAAGCAAAGAATAAGGAAAACAAATGTGAAAAGAGAGGATAGTGGTTTCGGTTTACACAATTGAAAGAAAGGAGAAGAAATGGGAAGGAATATTCGGCTACCAAAGAAAATTAGGAGGAAACAAGCAAATTTCGGCAGTATGCTCTTGAACTTTCCGTTTCAAAAGAAAATGAAAGAATTTTGTTTGCTACCCCCCTATGACCGAAAATGCACCAAAAATCCAAGTGGATTTCGGCACTTCCCCACTCCCTCACAACCAAGCCGTCCACTCCCCCACAAACTCTCCAAAGAATCGGCCACAACTCCCCCCCCAAACACTCCAAGCCTTCCATTCAAATTAGTTGAACCAGTCAACCTCCACCATTTACTCTCCACCCATCATTCAAATGGGTAGACTAAGTCCAAGGCAGAGTTTGAACTGCCTACAACCTCTTCCTTCTATGCCGTCAAAAAGAGTGCAAAAATGTGGGATCTCCGCAGCTCGAACACAAGACCTCCACCCTTGCACTTGACGCCAACCACAAGCTCCAAGTGGCGCCTTGCTTTGCCACTTTGCCAGCTCACCTTTTGTGCTCAAAAACACCAAATAATACTCATATATCCCAGCTCCCTCAGCTCCCCTTACTTAGGCCTAAAAACAAAAATTTTCCCACCTACTCAGGCATACCCCTAGCCTACAATTAAGCCCCTAAGACACCAAAACAGCAACATAGCACACCAAACACATGCAAAACATGCCATAACAAAAATAGCCCCTAACCCGGGATATTACAGTTCTACCCCCCTTAAAAAATAATCTCGACCTCGAAATTACTTGATCAAAAGAGTTGCGGGTATTGCTGTCTCATCATATCCTCAGGTTCCCACGTAGCTTCTTCCACGCCATGATTCCGCCAAAGAACCTTTACCAAAGGCACAGACTTCTTACGCAGAATCTTCACATCCCGATCTAGAATCTGCACAGGTTCTTCTTCCATGGTCAAATCTGGATTTACCTCAATTTCTCCCACTGCTACCACATGTGACGGATCTGAACGATAACGCCGAAGCATCGAAACGTGAAATACGTCGTGAATCTGGCTTAGCTCTGCTGGCAACTCAAGTTGATACGCTACTGGTCCCACTCGTCTCAGTACCTTATACGGCCCAATGAATCTCAGACTTAGCTTGCCTTTCCTTCCGAACCTCAACACCTTTTTCCATGGCAAGACCTTCAGAAAAACCTGATCCCCCACAGCAAACTCTATGTCTCTCCGCTTAAGATCGGCATAAAACTTCTGCCGGTTCGAAGCTTCCTTCAATCGAGCCTGAATCAACTTAACCTTGTTTTCTGTCTCAGCAACCAACTCAGGTCCCAACAACTGGCGTTCACCTAACTCCGTCCAACACGTAGGTGAGCGACACTTCCTACCATACAACGCCTCATATGGTGCCATCTTGATGCTTGCTTGGTAACTGTTGTTGTAGGCAAACTCAGCTAACGGTAGAAACTCTTCCCAACTACCTCTGAAATCCAGAACACAACCTCTCAGCATATCCTCTAAGATCTGAATAACCCTTTCTGACTGCCCGTCAGACTGCGGGTGAAAAGCCGTGCTGAAATCCAAACGGGTACCCAAAGCCTGATGCAACGTTTTCCGGAACCTTGATGTAAACCTGGGATCCCTATCCGAGATTATCGAAACTGGCACACCGTGCAACCTCACTATCTCTGACACATACAGCTTCGCTAACTTCTGAAGTGAGTAGTCAACCCTCACCGGAATGAAGTGAGCTGATTTAGTCAGACGATCCACCACTACCCAAACTGAATCTTTCTTGCTTGGCGTAAGCGGTAACCCACTGACGAAATCCATGGTTATCCTTTCCCACTTCCACTAAGGAATCTTCACAGGCTGAAGCAACCCTAACGGCAACTGATGTTCAGCCTTGACCTGCTGACATGTCAGACACTTTCCTACAAACTCTGTCACCTCTCTTTTCAAACCAGGCCACCAAAATTGCTCTCTAAGATCCCTATACATCTTGCTACCTCTAGGATGCATAGCATAAGGACTGCTATGAGCATCCTGAAGAATCTTCTGCCTCAGCTCAACATCCTTGGGCATACAAGCTTTACCTTGAAAACATAGCACTCCATCACTAGACAAGCTGTAACCCTCCAAACCACCATTCTGTACCTGCAACCTTTGCGCACTCAGAACCTCATCCTCTAACTGTTTCTCTTTGATCTGCTCAACCCAAGTAGGCTTAACCTGCAACTCTGCCAGAATACTCCCGTCGTCATACAAACTCAAATGGGCAAACATCGCTCTTAAGTCCGAAACAATCTTACGGCTCAACGCGTCTGCCACCACGTTAGCCTTGCCCGGATAATACTCAATTGAACAGTCATAATCTTTCAGCAACTCAACCCATCTACGCTGCCTCAAATTCAGATCCTTCTGAGTCAAGAGGTACTTCAGACTCTTATGATCTGTGTAGACTATCGATCTCTCTCCATACAAGTAGTGCCTCCAAATCTTTAAGGCAAAGACTACAGCCGCTAGCTTC